>JARWKJ010000017.1:3201451-3808951 GCA_029959095.1 Rhinichthys osculus
AACGCTCCGGGTTCAAAGGTTTAGCTGTGATTCCAGCGGGACGCCGGAGCGCGATCACAGGAGCTCGTAAAGAGGAAAGGAGAGAGTTGCGTTTGATTTGGACGATGTTTCAGAAAGTTACAACCAGGATCCTCTTACAAGCTCTCTCTCTCTCTCTCTCGGCCTCTGTCTGCAGATCATGACACCTTTACATCCACATGCCCAGTAAACCCTCGGGGACCAGTGACCGAGCGCGTAACACGCCCCACTGGCTCCTCTGTGGCGCGCCGTCTTGTGTAAACATATAAGTTTATTTAGTGTGAAGGGCCCGTGGAGTTGGATGCTCTTGCCCCAGTAGGAGATCTTCATAAAGGCTTGTCCTCCCTCACAGAGACACATCAGACATGAGAGGTGAGTTAAGGCCAGAGGAGACCGTACAACCCCTCCAGATATATGGATCAATCTCACAGGTTTCAGACAGGCTGCGTATTTTACAACTTTACAATCATTTAATAAATGCAATTTCTTCAGTTAAAACCGATATACATACACATACATACATGCATACATTATATATATATATATATATATATATATATATATATATGCATGGTAGCATTTTCACACACAAATGTTTTTAAGCCAGTTATTTATATCTTTTGCTGTTGTGTTTTAGTAATATCAGTTTACATTTCCAAACATTCCTTTCGCCGTTAATTGTAATAATCTGATTTGTGTATGGACAAGGAGTCTGACAACAGCCGGTCTGATCTGATCTCACCATCATCGAGTCTGTCTGTGATTACATGAAGAAACAGAAGAAACTGAGAGACTAAATCCAGAAGAACTGCGGCAACGACGCTTGAAGAAACCTTCCTGCAAATCTACCGTACTGTGAGAAGTTTAAGGCACTTGTGTAAAAATGCTGTAAAGTGAGGATGATTTCAAAAATAATGTAGACTTTATCAATTAACTTCTATCAATTGTATTAAATCAATATTTGGTGTGACCACCCTTTGCGTTTGTCCAGGTACACAGATTTTCAGGTAGATTTGCAGGAAGGTTTCTTCAAGCGTCGTTGCCGCAGTTCTTCTGGATTTAGTCTCACAGTTTCTTCAGTTTCTTCATGTAATCACAGACAGACTCGATGATGGTGAGATCAGATCAGACCGGCTGTTGTCAGACTCCTTGTGCATATAAAAATCTCACTGGATTATAATATTATATTGTATTATTATATTATATATTGTATACTGGCAAAAGGATTGTTTGGATCTGATATTTCCTTCTGACACACAACAGCAAAAGACTGTACATCTGGCTTAAAACCATTTTCTTTTGTAAAAAATACTAATGGCCTAAGACTTTTGCACAGTATATATAGGCTACCCAAAAGATCATGTCTCTTTAAAAATAATATCAGGAAGAGCTTTTGAACTATTTCCTGTATGAAGAGAAAAATGAAAGCACAAGGTTTTGGCAAACCTAAGGTTCTGAAAACATTATTATAGCATATTTAATAGTGTCTATCGTCAAGGATGCAACCAAATATTCAAGACTGGGTAAAGATAAAATTGTATGAAATATCCACTAATTCAAATGTAGAAGATCAGACCACCTCAATTTCTATGATGGTCATATAGCCTATTAATTTTAGCAGCAGTGTATCACTGTTGTCTAGTAATACCAGTACGTGAAATAAGCAGTACAGACCCTAAAGGTTAAAGGTCATCTGTTCGCGTGAGCCCAGCAGGTGTTTGACTGCAACGACAATTACGCAAAATGAACAACAAAACAAAATCAATGAAATGCCCGTGACATCATCTCAGTGAAATCAATATGTTAGTTTGGGAGAATAACAATGTTAGCATGAATAGATTCATAAACATCATTCATCTGACCAGTCGCAATCAATTAACCTTAACTACAGAGATGCATATTATTAACCACCCAGCTGGCATTCGACTGACATTAAACGTTTAAATGTGGTTGAAATAATGTCAGTTTATGAAAAAACATTAATTCAACGTTGAACACCAAATAGTTGAAGTTGTGTTGTTGACTCACTACGGATTCAACATAGAAATATCCAATTTTTTTGAGTTTTACGTCAAATCAACATTATTTTTACAACCATGACTTTTAAACATTTTGTTGAAATATATCAGTAGAAAAATAACGTTGTTCCAAAATCCAATTTGCAATCTGATTTGAACAAAATTCAACGGTTATCCAACACTGGCACCTGACGTTGATTCAACAGTGACTCGACGTTAAAATGACAGCTGGGCAGTCATTGAATATAGTGTCTTATTTCGCATAAATCACCAGTGTATGCCGCTTTAAAGACAAAAATAGGTTCATAATCTTTCCAGACTGATCTCATGAAATGGCGTATGTATGACACGCCAATTTGTATTTCCATTTTTGGCGTGCTATCAACACGCATAATCGCTTTTCAGCGTGTTTATCAACGCCTTTGACTTAACGTTATATTACTGTATTATGTATATATAAATATATGACCTACCCCAACCCCGTCCCTAAACCTACCCGTCACTGGGGTTAATACCATTTATGAGTGTTCTCCTACCATCCTAGGAAAAGAAATATCGCTCCACAGATGTAGATATAGATTTTGCTTTGTTTCGCTCGGACATTTAACGGCGTACACTTACACGCAAAAGATTTCGGCGTGGACACACACGCGGATATCTCAAAATGCGTATAGATAACACGCCACTTGAATTGAAAGTGGCGTGTATGTTTACGCAAAGTCATGATGTCATGTTGATCTTTCATGAAAATGCAACTTTCTGCACCTCTGAAATGACCTTTATCAGAACTGGGAGATATTAACCAAGAATAACATTAACCAATATCATAAATATCATGAACCGATACTGAATCACATGGGAAGTGAGAGAGAAGTTAAACAAGGACCCTCAATGTCCTGCTCTAATGCTGCATCTTCATGATTTTGCAGTATCATAAGTGTCTGGACGGTGACTTCCTGGCCTCCCGGGACACTCGCGTCTTGCTTTGAGTCAGAGCTGTTTTTGGAGCGTGTCTCTGGGCTGTTGTCAAGCAGATGGAAGACATTAAGACAGACAGACAGCAGGTAAATCACAGAGAGCCAGTGCTAACCAAGAGCAGACACACACACACACACACACACACACACACACACACACACACACACACAAGCCGTTAGCTTACAGCTGCGCAGGAGGAAACGCTGAGAGCCGAGAACACACAGATACCAAGAGGAGTTTAAACACAAGCAGATGCGGATTTAAAGCTGAAGTGTGTCACTTTTACACCACTAGCAGTTGCACAAAACAATGATTGTTTCCAAATATGTTTCCTCTGTCTACTATCCGTCAGACTAACATATCAATGGATTATACCATATGGATTACTTATTAACGACTATGCATACTAAAATGGGATATGAGAACGTTTTTTAATATTCAAACAATGACACACATCAGCTTTAATACAGCAATGCATCTAAAAACAGTCCTTACTTTTAGTAAAATCAAAGAAATCAGCTGCAAAAACAATGATTATATTTAAATATTATTGTTGTTGCTATTACATTTCATTAAAATAATACAAACTTTAATTATTATTACTATATACTACTACTAATAATAACAATTGTTATATTATTATATTTTATTGAAATAATAATTTTTTTTAAATGTTTAATAATAATAATAATAATGTATTATTAATAATAATACAAATTACTCATGTATTCTTAATAATAATAATATAATGCATATATACATACGGTATAATAATATAATACAATTTAATGATTATTTTTTCAAATCATACATTACATTCATAATAAAAACTACATTTATAATAAAAAAATCTTCATTATTTCTCATGTATACTTAATAATTTTAATAATAATGAGGAATACATTATTGTTGTTATTTTTATTAACAACTGAATCATTTATATGTGTATATATAACTCCAATATATACATAATTATTCTTTTTATTAAACAATATAATGATCATTTATACAAATCATACATTACATTAGTTATATTAACTGTGGACTGTTTAAGGAAATTGGTACTTTAACATAGAACATAAAATTAATGTGTTGTAAATGACTTCAATCAATTCTTCAAACATATGCTTTATATAATAGATGATTTTGAATCTGAACATTTCATAAAGAGCACAATCTCCTTCTGCTCAAATGCAGAGGGTTCCTGAATATAACCCAGAACTGAACAGAAAGATGATTGAGCAACAGTGTCTGCCCTCATCCTAATACTCACGTCTGGCCTACAGAAGCCGTCAGAAACACACATGAGGAGAGCGTCTGAGAGCCTGATCCAGAGTCAGTGAGGTCTGTGAGGATCCAGCTGTGCTGAGCAGACTGTGAAAACCTCCCCGCCAAGACCAACACAAGAGGAGGGTCCCAAATACACCCGCACGCCATTGTGGAGCCCCGGCAGGCACTTCCCCTATCCCAGCATGCAACAGACTCCGTTCGCCAGGCTGACGGAGGGGAGGGGAGGGGAGGGGCGAGACGAGACGCTCGCTCTCCAAACTGTATTTATTCATTCCTTTGATTTGCAGGTGAGTGTATTCTTCTTATTTCCAGCGTTAGTCATTCCCTTTGTAGTGTCTGTTCATTTAAAGACGATGCCGGCTGAAAGATTTAGACCGGCCCTATGTGAGCACGAGTCCCTAAAGAGAGAAATAATAGACAATCATCACAAATCATTGATGATTTAGATGTTGGAATTTCTGGCAAGAGTTAGAAGAGGTCTCTCATATATCTACAATACACAATACAGTCAAATCTTTTCTATACACAAGACAATTATTACTATTTTTAAGAATGTCATTACATTTTTAAATCACAAATTATTTGTAAGTTCATTTAAATAATGCAATTAAATGTATATCAATTCATATATTTTATATATAAATCTTTATTTTTATTTTTTTTTATTTTTTAATTAATAAATAAAAACATTTTATTTAAATATGTTTAGCATTTCTGGCAAAACATTATTTTTTTTGTTATAAAACAAAAGTTAAAGCTGTAGATAGTTAAAAAAAAAATGTATTCATATTGATGCTCTTGTAATATTGTATGTCAAATAAATTGTACATATATCAATTTCAAATTAGTCAACAGGAAGTTAAAGTGTGCGTGTTGAGTCAAACACATAATCACTGATTGTCTCTCGTCCCTCGTCTCTCTCCGCGCCGGATTGCTACTTAACCCCCCGAGGAGGTTCACAGTGGTCCATTGAGAGGTGGCTAAGCTAATCTTGATTGATTTTTTCTTGAACGGTGCACATCTCTTTCAGTGGTTAACGTGCTATATAATCTGTAGCCTGGGACCATGTTAATTCACTCAGCTGGACCAGAGAGAAACCATTCTGTGAGCGAAGGATAACTCTATAGGTGAAGAATAAAGACACAGTGAGAGCAAATGGACCGTGCAACACGCTCCATGGTTTGTTTGCATTTGCTATTTGCGTTACTTGTGCATGATTGAACCTGAGAGCTGTAATTATGAGCCCTTAATAGCACACACCAATGACATTTAGAGCACATCTATAGAGCTGATGGCATTAGTTGAATATATGATCAATTTCAAAGTATAGAATAGAATAATTTCAGCACGGATGAGCAACTTATTACAGGTTCAGTCCCTCTGGAGGATCCGAAGGTGAAGCGCCTCGTTCAAGACTCGCTCCGGATGAGGATCAAACCAGCAGACAAACAGTTACTTATTACTCTAATGCAGAAAAATAAAGAGAGAAAGATGTTAATTCTGCAAGGATGCATTAAAGATGCATTTAAAAATGATAGATTATTTATATGTATGTGTGTGTGTGTGTACAAGAAGTCTCTTATGATCACCAAAGTTGCATTTATTTGATCAAGTAAAAAAATTAAATATAGAATTAAAAAATTGTGACCCTGGACCACAAAACCAGTCACATGGGTCAATTTTTTTAAATTGAGATTTATACATAACCTGAAAGCTGAATAAATAAGCTTTCCAATGATGGGATATGTTAGGATATGACAATATTTGGCCGAGATGCAACTATTTGAAAATCTGAAATCTAAGGGTGCAAAAAAAATCAAAACATTGAGAAAATCGCCTTTAAAGTTGTGCATTTATGTTCCCGACTCACAAAAATAAATGTTTTATATATTTACAGTTGGAAATTTACTAAATATCTTCATGGAACATGATCTTTACTTAATATCATAATGATTTTTGGCATAAAAGAAAAATCGATAATTTTGACCCACACAATGTATTGTTGGCTATTGCCACAGATATACCCGTGCGACTTGTGACTGGTTTTGTGATCCAGGGTCACATAGGCTATGTATCTATATATAGAGAGAGAGCTTATTTGTCAAGAAAATAATGCCAAATGGTCCTAAAACTCATTATTTCTTTATGCAAATTGTAATGTCTTTTGGTCTTGGGGTGAAATATGACTTGGACATGTTTTCATGAGGTTCACCAGGTAATCGGCCGGACAGAGTTCAAGTTTGCCGCTCTGGCCGATGGCCTGGCCTGGTCCGGGACCGACTCGCTCTTTCTCCATCACTGTTTCATTCGCTTCCTATGTGCCAGTTGGCAATCCCAGGCCAGGAATCTGTCAGTGTCGATTGAGCTGAAAGGGCAGGGTCCGGGCTAAAGCAGTCGTGCTGGTCCTGGGCCCACCATTTCTTCCAAACAAGCCTGGGAAAAAAAGAAAGAGAGAGAGAGAGAGAGAGAGAGAGAGAGCACATTCCAGCAAGTAGAGCTGCCAACACCCTCCACACACACAACTAGGTTTTTTTGCAAAGGCGAGCCATGAATGAGATTAACAAAAGGGTCCTGTAAGAGCCCTTCTTGGCCGCCTTCCATGTCAACAGCTCTCGGGGTCAAAGGTCGCACTAACTACATTCATTCCCAGCAGACCCTGCTGCTCTACAACACAAGCTGCCCGAGTCTGGCAGTGGCAGAGAGAGCGGACCGAGAGAGAGAGAAAAGTTGAGTTTTTCCTCTTACAGTAATCCCCGGAGATATTCCAGATCTCTCCACATGTTTCTGCTGAATTAAAGCAATATCACACCTTGCAAATGGAACGGAAAGAACACAAAAAAAGAGACAGGATGGAAAGTAAAAAAAAAAAAAAAAAAAAAGTGGATGGAGGCAGCAAAGAAAGAGGTGGAAAAGGAGGAGAGGGAAGGTTATTACTGCGTGCACATTTACAGCCTCTCACACACTGAGCCGAGCACCTGATTTCACTCAACGTGCAAAAGGCCCGGAGCTTTCAGCTTAGCTACATAAAAATGTCAGTCATTTAATAGATGCACAACACACCTGGGCTGACAAGCGGGATCATGTAATCCAATTACACAGAAACGCATTAGGTAAATAGCGTGAGGACTGATAACAATGTTAAATCGCTGCCAGATTCCACTGCCAAAGCATCGGCCGGTGGAGTTTGGATCTCGCTGGGAATGCAGACAGTATTTTGAAGAAAGCTATGCTGTTCCACATACTAGTTTGGAGAACACATACAAACTAATTGTTGTATTGTTTACACATACTAATCATCACCAAAGTTTGGAATCATTAAGAGTTTTGTTGAAAAGATTTATAATGTTACAAAAGATTTGTATTTCAAATAAATGCTGTTCCCTCTATTCATCAAAGAATCCTGGAAAAATCAGTTTCCACAAAATATGATGTGTTTTCAACATTGATAATAATCAGAAATGTTTCTTGAGCAGCAAATCATCATATTAGAGTGATTTCTGAAGGATCATGTGACACTGAATACTGGAGTAATGTTGCTGAAAATTCAGATTTGATCACAGGAATAAATTACATTTTAACATATATTCACATAGAAAGCAGTTATTTAAAACTGTAATATATCTAAAAAATTTTTTTTACTGTTTTTACTGTATTTTTGATCCAATAAATACAGCCTTGGTGAGCAAAAGAGACTTCTTTCAAGAATATTGCAAAACAAATAAATAAATAATAATCACAATTGTTTTTTTTCAATTCCAAACTTTTGACCAGTATTGGTCAAATCTCTGTTACCGTAACCAATCTCTGTTACCGTAAATTGTATGTTTATCTCTGTAAAGCTGCTTTGAAACAATCTCCCTTGTTAAAAGCGCTATATAAATGAAGATGACTTGACTTGACTATTGCACATTTATGCATTTGGCAGACAATTTGCATTTCATTCCAGGGATATTTACTCAGTTCATGCAAATCAAACCCATGACGTTTGCATTGCTAGCATCATGCTCTACTGTATGAGCTTTTGAGTTACAAACATGCAGAACATGCACAACTGCAGAGATTCAGATGCACATCCCCGTCTGTGCTCTCGCCCGCTCACTCTCACAGGAGTCTGAGCATATCCACTCAAACACTATCAAAGTTACATGCTTGCCATCTGTCGATCACGGTGGTCTCACATGCAACACTTTTGTAAGTCACTCAGTACAACAGCGTCTGCTAAATGCCTTAAATATTAATGCATTACAGTCTGGAATGGAAACTTGGAACGCAAATGTAAAAGCCAATAAGATGTTGAACATGTGAGAGCGCAGTCACAGTTGAGCTGTATCAGATGCACACCTCGCATTTCAAATCCAGTTTCAGGAAGATGGTGTAGTAGAACACCAAAAACACATCAAATGTCCACAAAAAATGTTTTATATCATTTAGTTCTGTGAGGTGTATCTCTAGTCACATACAAACTAAAAGAGGTTTAAGAGTGACACATACATCTAAAATGTGCATTAGTGACACTATGAATTTATTATTATGCAATATGCTTTAATCCAAAGTAACTTACAATGCATTCAATGCATTCGATCATTTTATGCATTTCATGGGAATCAAACACATGGCTGAATGCAATGCCAAATCTGTTTTCTAGGAGCGATTCACACTCAGAAGAAGAGTGACGCTGAGTGTGTATTTAGCGCTGAATTTGTTTTTAAATCTTTGTGAGAAATCAAAGACACATTTTTACTGTAATCTTCTTCACATCTAGATCATCTCCTGTATGTACTGTTACATGCATGATGCACCCTCTCTGTATCTTTTAAACGCATTTTAACACATTATAATACTTTTATATATATATATATTTATACTTGTATTGGTATTTGCATATTGCTATTTGTACTATTTCCTGCTCACTGACGATAAAGTTGAATCTAATTAATAAAAAAAATCGAATCTCATCTCAAAATCTCAAAATACTAAATGACTTTCTAAAGTAAATGAACTGAGCATCTCAGTAGAGGCTGTAACAGTGACATACAAGTGAATCAGAAATCAATAGTCTTGTTAAATCATTTTCACTACGGTCTGAGTGCACCTGACATTGAATCTAACAGCGAGCATCTTCTCAAAGAAGACAGAAAAGAAGAAAAGAAGACCGAGAGAGAAACGGCTGCTAGTAAGAGAAGTAAAAGATAAAAAAGAATGTCCATGTGGGGGGAGGGGAAGGTGCCGGGGGGGAATCACAGATTTCTTTTTCATTTTATCCTTGATCTCTTTCTTTTTCTCTTTCAGTGAGATCCAGAGCCCCTCCCGAGCCCCCCCGCAGAGCCCCAGCCGAGAGCAGCGCTACACGGGCACAACCCCGGCCAGCTGCAGGGTCCTCTGGAGCTCCACGCAGAGAGAGAAACATGTGTGAAAGAGAGAGAGAGAGAGAGAGAGAGAGAGAGAGAGAGAGAGAGAGAGAGAGAGAGAGACTCTTGATGACAGGCAAAGTTTTTTGGGGGGGATTCGCCACTCAAAGACACAACAGAGAGAAGCAGAGTACTAGAGTTTCAAAGACGCAGAGCTGAAGGATTTCCACTGGGCTGGACTTCCTCTCTGGAAGTTAGCAGGAGGTCAAACGTCAGCCAATGATGTATCTTACAGTCAAACACCCAATAACCAGCCGGGAACCGTCCAATCTCGGCACACGGGACATGACAGATAGGGAGATCACTCGACACTGACAGAACGAGGAAAAAAAAACTGTGAGCAAATGTCTCTAAATGAAGAACATGGCAATAAATGCATGCATTTACTTACACAACATTTTTTTTTCTTTTAAGGCTCTGTTTCAAGTTTAAAGGTAAGCTGTGCAGTTTCTTCCCATTAGAGGGCTTTTTAATATGAAGAAGCAACTGTTTTCTACACTGATATTAATCATAAATGTTTCCCGAGCATATTAGAATGATTTCTGAAGGATCATGTGACACTGAAGACTGGAGTAATGCATTTAATGCAATTGATGCAGACCGTTTAATAAGAAGATAAAGATAAAGACAGTCCACTTCGAGTATACAGACAGGAGCCATCTTTGGAAAACAGTCTCGACTAATCAAACCACGAACGACGTGCTAAGTGAGCTGAACTGTATGAAGTTCAGTGAACTGTATGAATGGCGTTCGTGGTTTGATTAGTCGAGACTGTTTTCCAAAGATGGCTCCTGTCTGTATACACGAAGTGGACTGTCTTTATCTTTATCTTCTTATTAAACAGTCTGTACACTTACAAAGTTCTCAATGCTTCGGTTTGCATGCAGGGACCCTCATTATGTTACTGTGTTCGTGTGGGGCTATTTTGAGCCTTGTTAGTGGTATAAACTAGCGATTTCTTTTTACTTATTATATGCCCCCATTACTAGCGTTATACGCTAGTTGCAGTTTGATGTAAAACTGTTGAGGGATAAGACGTAAATACGTAATTACAAAGACTACAAACCCCAAAGGTGCACATTTTCTCTCAATGAATGAAGCTAACTTTACTGAAGCTAACGTCTGTCATCGTTTATATAGTCTTACGTTATAATCGTAACGTTACGCCGTCATGCCTGAGTGTTTTGTTTAGTTTTCACATAAAACTAAACGTTACTCTTCTGTTTTATGACAAACTGCGACTTTCTTGACTTTCATAATTATTATCTTTTAAATTGACAAAGATAATATGTGTAATTCAGGGCACAGTTCAGATGGAATAAAAAGATAAGTTGTCTCTCGCCATTGACTACCATACATATTTTTTCCCAAATAAGGTCCGGAAGCGGAGGGGAGGGGCTTAGGCTCTCTATATACCATTTGGTGCCTCTAGTGGCACAGAAATGTCACTTCGCCTGCATTAATCACAGTCTGACTAGACAATTACTGTTTTTTACTGTTATTTTACAAATGATTGTTTATTACAAACAAGCAGGTCACCCACAAAGCTAGACTCTCCTGCTCAGACCTTATAAAGAGCCTGACAGGTGTGTTATCAAGACATCAGCCTGAAATCCTCAACCATTTCAAAGTGACAGCTCTTATCTTTACAGCTGAGCCAACACCAAACCTCTGCCATACGCCGAGCCGCTGTCAGCCCTCCTCCAGCACATCCATCATGAAGAGGAGACCGTCCCACACACCTGTGTGTCTATCTGAACAGGAGTTACACACGTGACACTGAAACCCTGAACAACACTCAAATATATCAAGGTGCTTTGGATAGGGTGACCAGATTTGTCGGAGTTGAATACGGGACTGACACAGAACCGGGGGGGGGGGGGGGGGGGGGAGGGGGAGGGGGGGGGGTATAAGACGCATGCGTATTAATGCGTACTATAGCACACACCCGCAAGGTCTCTCGCTCTCTCCCTCTCTATCGTTCGCGCGCTACACGGGCACACACACACGCAAGGTCTCTCGCTCTCTCCCTCTCTGTCATGCGCGCGCTACACGGTTTTGAACATAACATACATACATATTCACGTAGCCTTTCGAAAACGAAACCTATAATATATAAAAATATATATTAACGATGAAATACGGGACAAAACATGATTTTTTCATAATAAGTCGGGACACTAAAATTAGAGTTGAAATACGGGACTGTCCCGGGAAAAACGGGACGTCTGGTCACCCTAGCTTTGGACATTTAGAACAAAACATAAGTGATGATGCATTTTTTCCAAAAATATGAGTTGCATTAAGCATAAGTGCATTTGTAGCACTTACGTTTTAAGGGACGGCACGTCACCATCAAACCCGAATGACTTCTGTAAAACACAAAATGAAACACTTAGCAGAATGTTCATGGTGCTCGACATACAGTGAATCAGCAAAAACATTATAAAATCACCATAAAAGACTCTGTGTATTCTGAAGCCATTTTAACTTAAAGTTAAGTAATTTTCTTTTCAATCATTCATGCAAATTCCAATATGGGTTTGGAACAACTTGAGAAAATGATGAGAGTGTGCGTGCAGAAATGATTTTGATATTTCGATGAATGTGTGCTGGGAAATGTATCCAGAAACATTCTAGCAAGGTTCTCTCATTCAAAAGTAACAATGTTTGCAAAACGTCATTGCCTTCATGATTTCTCTAATAACAGAGAAAAAACATGAACATTCAGAAAACATAGCGTTTTATATCTTAATGTGAACATGTTCTGAGTGTATATTTAGCTGCACAAAAGACGTCTGTAAAACAAACAACCCTGGAAGTGTGTATGGTCAGGTCTGCTTTCCTAATACACTCCAGAAGCTCTGGCAGGCTTTGATGTGGTTGAGCGTTGACCAGCCCTGTGAAGGGTCCCGTCCCCCCCGTCCCGCGATCACAGCCCTGTGTCTGTGTGGACAACAGACATGAACAAATCTGAACTTCTGTTTGTTTTAATACACATATCCATTCCTGTCGCCGAAACAGATTGGAGGCGGAACACGCTGATAAATAATTCACCCGTCTGACAGCAGGTCCACACACACACACACCTTTGATGCTCTGTGGCACAGTCGGGGTTATCGTTTGCCCTGTTTGCTTCATCCTACACAAACGCACATGTTTTTTCAATGCGTTTCTCTACACAAACACCGACTGCAGGAGTCACACTAACAGTCATCGGCAATATAATACAGTGCAGTGTGCGTTATATTGCAATGATGATGCTGTTGTGACTAATTTCATCTTTATGATATTTGCACGTATTATTTAGAACTATAAACAAGGAGAAAGGCCAATAAAAATTAAGTCTCAATTATATTCATGTGCACATCACTTAAATGAATACCATTTTGTACCAACCAAGGTGTACAAAATCTATGGTGTGTTTTGTAACATTAAAAGTCATGTTCACACACTCATACATCATACAGAGAATGTGCTTTATATATATAAAAAAAATATATATTAGTGACTTAACGCCTAAGCTTAAGTCCATTGCAAAACATTGCAATTGAACATAAAAACAATGCATTTTAATAACAACTATGTTGCCATGTCCAATAAAACGGTTATATGTAACAAAAACGTTTAGAGAGAAAGTCCAGCAAGTATGTTTTTAACAGATCATGTTTAATAAATGTGTATCACTAATGATGACATAATTCTCATTAGTAATAGTGAGAACAGTGTAGAACTGCAGTGATGATAGTGAACTGCTTTAATGACGTTACTGATCAATAGAGGGCGCTAGTACTCAATGTGTGTGTGCATGCAATTCATATACTAATTTCAGTGTATGCATTAAATAATGCAGAAGAACTTTTTAAAAGACTTTAAATAAACAAAAATGTATTATTATTATTTTATTTCCGTATTCACATGAGTGTGATGGCTTGAAATGAAGGAACGGTGGTTAAAGATTAACAGAAAGTAGGCAAAAACACCATTCTTTTATGACATGTCATCATGACATGTTTTTTTTTAAAACATACACAATCATACTATATTATTAAAACACCAAGAGCAGAAAAGAATAACGCTGGAGCGATAGATTTAAGTTAAATGCCTAAATATGCCGGTTTCCGACAGATAGAGGGACACACACATCTGTCATGTAAGATATGAAGTCTGGTGAGTTTTAAAGGGGAAGGTCCAGAGAGAGTTTGAAGGAACACAAGTTCACATTTAGCTGGAATAAATCACACTTAGAAAGACAGCGGCCCCTCTGGACCCTGAAGGGACGTCATGGCAAATGAGTGATTAAAGAAGAAATCAATCGCTCCCTGTGTCAGCCGCTCGATTGAATTACCTTTAATAATTACAATTAACAACTATAACACAATATAAATAAAAGCTTCATTGCTTCATTACTGTGCATGCTGAAACGACTGACACAAGGAGAGAGCCTGCAGAAAGCTTAAATCCACAGAAGGGTCCTGTGATTTCTGAAATGAAGGACAGACGGCTGAGGAAAGAAAGAGTGATCCTCGTACCTGCGGCCCTGAGAGCTCGCTTCAGTCTGACGGGTTTCCTGTGCTACGAAAAAGGAGATAATTCATTCATCTAATGGGACCAATAAATTCAAGTATTAACTGCGCCACACCATATAACAGAGGAGAGCCTGGAGAAATGGAAGACAGATGAAGGCTGGAACGAGAGAGAGAGAGAGAGAGAGAGAGAGAGAGAGAGAGAGAGAGAGAGAGAGAGAGAGAGAGAGAGAGAGAGAGAGAGAGGCACATTAAAAGAAAACAATGTGCGTGAAGGGAAAATATGATTGGGACAAAAGACATCTATCTATCTATCTATCTATCTATCTATCTATCTATCTATCTATCTATCTATCTATCTATCTATCTATCTATCTATCTATCTATCTATCTATCTATCTATCTATCTATCTATCATTTTATCTGTCTGTCAATCACTCTATCTATCTATCTATCTATCTATCTATCTATCTATCTATCTATCTATCTATCTATCTATCTATCTATCTATCTATCTATCTATCTATCTATCTATCATTTTATCTGTCTGTCAATCACTTCATCCATCCATCCATCCATCTATCTATCTATCTATCTATCTATCTATCTATCTATCTATCTATCTATCTATCTATCTATCTATCTATCTATCTATCTATCTATCTATCTATCTATCTATCTATCATTTTATCTGTCTGCCAATCACTTCATCCATCCATCCATCCATCCGTCCGTCTGTCTATCTATCTATCTATCTATCTATCTATCTATCTATCTATCTATCTATCTATCTATCTATCTATCTATCTATCTATCTATCTATCTATCTATCATTTTATCTGTCTGTCAATCACTTCATCCATCCGTCCGTCCGTCCGTCCGTCCGTCCGTCCGTCCATCCATCCATCCATCCATCCATCCATCCATCCATCCATCCATCTATCTATCTATCTATCTATCTATCTATCTATCTATCTATCTATCTATCTATCTATCTATCTATCTATCTATCTATCTATCTATCTATCTATCTATCTATCTATCTATCTATCCCAGTACTGCTGCAATAGGAGGCAGAGTCTTGGGGATTGTGGGCTGTTGAGTGGTAGAGTGAGAGGAGAGTTGAGGGAAGTGAGAGAGTGAGTGAGAGAGTGAGTGAGTGAGTGAGCGAGGGAGGAGGGGCAGAACTGGGGCTGTGTGCTGCTAACAGGCCTCTGGGGAATTAGCGCTTGACGGACCATATGGGTAACATAGAAAGAGTGAGAGAGAGAGAAAGAGAGAGAGAGAGGGTGGCAGAGGCCCTGAGGCTGGCAAGGCCCCTCCGCCACAGCTTCAGCTGTTACCCATGAGCCCTTGGGCCAGGGGAATACAGCCTCACAACAAAGAAAACAGCGGAAAGCACCGGGTGTGGGAGAGAACGCACACCAACCTGAGCAGCGGAGGCCTTCCTCCATTACAACTTCATCTGACAGTTTACACGCTTCCCAAGATGAGCTGCCAAGTCAGAGTGCTTTATCATCACTCTTTTTGCATGCAATAAATCTAGAGAAAATATATGTATTCGAAAAGTTATGCTGCTGATTTGTCAGGATAGATGTTCAGCAGGAGACCCTCCACAAAGGATAACTGAATCCACAACAATCCCTACGTTTTATAGTGAATAATGTGAACAACACTACCAAGAGAATATTTGCTGAGCTCCGCCCCCCCTGGTTACTGTTGCTAGGTCTGACAAACATTACAGAAAGACCCATGGGAACAGAAGCTTTCTGTAAACAATGTCATTCATAGTAAAATGCACTCTAGAAGTGATTAAAATATTAATATCTTATACGGGCTTAAAAAGAAGCATGACATCACAAAAGCATTTTATATGATGTTTTGTCAGTTCTGGGAACCACATCTTTTTCAGACTTGTACAAATAGAATTTCTATTTGATGACTTCTTTCCTAAAAGATGACTTGACTGATGTAATGTAAAGTCATGTCAAAAATATTAATATTATTGGCAGCAGCCTCAGCCATTAAAGTTAGTTTGATAGCTTCATGATTATTCGTTATAAGTTTATAAGTAAAGAAAACGTGATTTAATTGCCATATCTTATAGAGTAGGTAAAGCAGTTCACTTGTGCATTAATCACACCAACCTCACGCATCTCTGTCCAGAGGAAACGAACACTTTGTTACACTGGCAGTTTCATGCCACATTATTAGAAGAAGTGATAAGGTGATGTGAAAGAAACAGTCAGTCTACTGTTAATAAACGAGAGGAGTTTCTGCAGGGTCACCTTTCACCCCCAAATCTAAAGGAAAAAAAAAGGGAATATTATGTTTTCTTTTTTGTTTTGAATTGTGATTTTCATTGTACATCAATACTGTTCAAAAGTTTGTGGTCGATAAGATTTTTTATGTTTTTGAAGCATAATGCTCACCAAGTATTTATTTTATAAAAAATACAGTAAAGCCGTAAAATGTTGAAACAATTCCAACATTATTCCAATTTAAATGAACAGTTGTCTATGCGAATATATGGTAACATGTAATTTATTCCTGTTATCAAAGTTGAATTTTTTGTCACATGATCCTTCAGAAATCATTCTAATATGGTGATTTGCTGCTCAAAAAACATTTCTGATTATGAATTACCTATGTTGAAAACAGCTGTGCAAACTGTGATATATTTTATTTTTCATGATTCTTTGTTGAATAGAAAGAGAACCTTTCGTGACACTGTGACTTTTGTCATTTAATCAATTTAAGGCATCCTTGCTGGATTAATTTCTTTCAAAAATATTACTGTCCACAAACGGTATAGATACAGTAAGGATCGCTGTATTATAGTAAACAACAACAAAAAAACAAATGATTGTATTTGCACTGACCTAATACGATTTTTTTTGTATCATAGCAATGATAATACACAATGTAAAAATACATCTTTATGTTTTGTTTTATACATGCAAAATACACTTTAAAAAAAAAAAAGCAGCTCACCTACTGTACATATACACACTCCTCAGAATACCTAACCGTACTGGGATACTGTAGCCCTTAATAAGAGCTACGTTTGCTATTGTAATGCTGGTCACCCCCCAACACCACCACCACCACCACCACCACACACACACACACACACACACACACACACTTCCTCTCCAGCCCCAAAACAAAAATCCCTGAGATCAGCTTTAGATGACAAACAGCTAATTAATTTTTCTAACATGGGGGTTTTCTGTGTGTGTGTGTGTGTGTGTGTGTGTGTGTGTGTGTCATGGCTTCAGGGTGGGGAGATGTTGCCCTCAGCTGAGTATGTGAAACTTGTGAGATTAATTTAAGATCACTGACGTGTAGCATTTGCATGAGAGCTCACAAGATCGCTTCATTTCCTGTTGGCCACGGCCAGGGCAGGAAGTCAAACGGAGGACATAGACCCTGAACAAAGAGAGACAAACTTATACCGACAAGCCAGAAATGAAAAATCTGTAATCGTTTAAACACCCTCATGTCGTTTTAAACCTGGATGATTTACTTTTGCAACACAAAAGGAGATCAATTAAGCATCACTTATGACGTCAAACACCACTGGCTCTCATTTGCATCGTAACCGAGTTTAACTTTACATTTACATTTATGCATTTGGCACATGCTTGTTTATAAAGCGACTTACATTGCATTCAATGTTTTTATAAGGAATCGAATCCATGGCCTTGGCATCGCTGCATTAGTTAACATGAACTATCAATGAAAAATTCCAAAAAAATCGAATCCTAATGTTTACGAATACATTACTGAAATCAAAAAGAGTATCTTTTTGTAAATACAACCAGGGTTTGACATTAATACCCACCAAATGAGTGTGGATTTCAGCAGTGGCGTGTAACACACTCACTCCTAATGGCCATTTTGGCGGGTTGAATTTAATAGGCCTATATAATATATACATTTTTCAATTGTAGTCTTTTAAAAAGGCATCTGAAATAACAAACCAAGTGCAATGTAGTGTTGTCAAAAATATAGATTTTCGATACTGAAACATCTGAAACGCTTTGTTTACCGCAGAATAGATACAGATACAGCTGTGCTTTCTCTCGCTCTCATCTCTCCGACAGCGAGAGACACACAAACCCGCCTCTCCTCACTCACTCGTTTCATTCGCTCCGGATGAATATTGTTGGTGTTACATGGCTTGAATTTCGACATGGGATTGCGGATAATTTTACTCATTCCCACAGATTCTGTGCTCACACCCAAAGTGCGGCACATAAAGCCGCCTCTCAGCACTAAATTGAGTTCCTTTTCACTGCTTATTGTAGCCTGGGAAAACCCAGACAACTTCCGGCAAATTTAGATTTGCTCTGAAAGTTAGTCTGGCAAAGAGCTCATTCAAGCCCATTTCCAATCCGTCGAAATCGCGGCACCAATCAGAAGCGTTGGGGCGGGCTTTACATGATGACGACAGCGCTGGGATTTTGAAGCAGATTTTGTAGCCTACATTACAAAGATGGATGCCGCCGTCGAACATCACTCGTTCCAATCAGCTATCGCGTCTGTTTTAAGCCATTTGAACGTTTCCTTTTTGTTAAAAACCGAGCAAAGAACAACACTCTGAGATGTGTCTCCGCCGCTCTGCATACGTCATCTCCTTCATCGCTCTGATTGGTTTAGGTCTATCCGCGACGTTCGTTGGTGACGCCCCTCTGGAAATGATTTGTCTATGACGCTTTGCCAGACCATAACTCAGTTACAACTGAGAATGCTCTGGTTTTAACCAGGCTATGCTTATTGTGCTTAAACAGTCAAATACACAAAATAGTGTCAAGATGACAGTCTTGGCGAGTATTCACGTAAACAGTCAGTTCTGTTTTAAGTGAATGTAAACAGTTGAGAAAGAAAACACAACAGTATAATGGATCCGTGCGTCAGGTCTTAAAGTGACAACAGCCTAATATATACCTACTGCCAAAATATGAGATAATATTAAAAATATCCATACGGCAGTTTTACCCATGGTATCAATGTCAAAATTGTGGCAAGTGAGTGGCTAGTAACTTTGGAAAACCAGTGGCTGCTAATGAGCAAAAAAATTAATGTCAAGCCCTGAATACAACTGTAAGAGCACTGACACTTCTTTTTTACAAAGATTAATAAATAGGCCTACTGTAACAAACTTTGCTCATTGTTAATTTTAGTTAATGCATATTAACTAACATTTACTAATGGGTCCTCACTTGCTGGTTTGGAACATCATGAGGGTGAGTAAAAAAATTAAAACAGATATGGATCAAGCACAAAGTAGCATGACACTGACTAATGTTTATACACTGCATAAACACACACCTGGGTGATACTGCTGCTGTTTATGCTATATTGCATTCACAGAGCCCTCATACATCTCTCTTAAAAATCTCATCTGATTCCAAACAAGCTGCGACCAATATTCCAGTCACATTGAAGGCAGTCGGAAAAACACAATTCCTGTCTGGCAGCTTATGATTATTGAGCACCCGTTCTCCGGGCCGAATCAAGGCGTCCTAATTTCCTGTCCTTCAAATAAAATGCCGGCTTTATTAGTTTCACACTTAAAATGATGTACAGAAAGGTTACCCAAGCGCAACGATCGGGCTTTTAGTTTTAACGAGTGCATACATCATAAAGCCATCTCGATGTAATAATCATCCATCATAATTGAGACACCGGACCAGCTGAGGGACCTGCGCGCCGAATGGGAAACAGATTTGGAGAAGGCGGCGACGGGCTACGCAAAGTGGCGCGCACTACATGCCGCTAAGAAAAACTGTTAGTTTATGGGGCTCCTGCGGGACTGCGCGAGTGGTTTTTCAGTTAACTTGGAGGAACTTTGATTTTCAGACCTGTCAGAGTGAGAAAGTGTGTTTTTGTGCCTAATCTTGATTGCATGCGTGCATGTGCGTGTGTTTTATGCATGTGGGTGTGAGGCGGCTGTGTCTATTACTCATGTGAGTCGGCGCGTCTGTTTCTGTCTGTTCGTTTTGCACTCGTTTTATGTACATCAGTCCGCTGGGTCTCTGCTCCGTCCCATGCTGTGTCAGCCGCGGTCTCACGTCTGGGCCAGGCTTTAATTACAGTGCAGGCTGCTGTATTTCTGAAGGGGGTTGTTGGTCGTGGATGTCAGCCCTGCTGAGGTGCAGTGGAGAGGAGGACGGGACGAATCGTGACCCTCCCCCTGATCCCAGCGTCCCACGGGACTTTAGGGCTTTACCGCGGTGCCACTGCCTCCCCTGGTCCTGACGCTGCCCACCTGCCACCTAATGAACACACACACACACACACGTTTACTTGACTATCAAAATGGACGTAATGGTTTTTATACTGTACAAACTGTATAATCTCTCCACCTACACTAACCCGACCCCTAAACCTGCCCAACACACAAAACTTATTGCATTTTTACATTTAAAAGAACCCCATTTAATTATTTATTTTTATACCAGATTCACAAATGAGGACGTCCCTAAAGGGAGGTTTTTGGAGATTTTGTCACGTTTTGGTCACTTCTGGGTACAAATTTGTCCCCAAAATATAGTTACACACATACACACGCCCCAATATGTACTGTATTTGGACACTTAATTAACACTTAAAACATTATCATTGAGTTCAATATTAAACAGTATCTGCTCAAGTGCTGAAGGAGCATTACTCTTCTTCAGTGTCTTTGAATGTCTGGTGTTTTAGAGATTTTTAGTGGATGTATGCAGTCTAGTTCACACTTCACACAGGTGTCCTAGTAGTGGAACCACATTCATACTATTACTGTCACTAATACTATTGTTTTAGCATTTCAAGCTGTTTAAAACTGTTTAAATCTTAATTTAAAACAACTGTTTCTACAAGGTAAAGAGTGATGACTTAAAAAAGTGAGGAAACCCGTTGCCTTAAAATGATGAAGTAAATAAACTTCATGCGTATTTGAAAAAAAAAAACAAGTCGTGAAATTGTCAAGTCCATATAACTATAAGTAGTCAACTGATCACTTTTTTTCAGTGTAGAAAAGTTATTTTAAATTTTACAAATATTTCAAAATACCACAAACCAACACTCTTGTACAGTCAACCATTCATACAAAACACTTTCTAGCTGAGTCAGCAAGAAACACTAGTTATTTAAGAGATAAAGCTGTGAGCACCTCAACCTCAACTTCAACAAAAGAAAATCCACCGCACAACATAAACACACCTATAAAGGACCAAATAGGCTTGTGTACTGTACACACACACACACATACACCTTCTCGCTGGTTCAATCTGACATTATCCGGCTCACAGCGGCTGTCCACAAGTGTTGGCTGATCAATAGGTCTTCTTCTGCACCCGTATCGACGACGGAGCGCGTTCATTGATCACGTCCAGGCCCAGAGGCCCGAGCTTCAAAGATAATTGGGCGCTGGGACGGGCCTTTGCGTGATTGACAGGGTTCCGAGATGTTAATAAACCCCCTGGCTTTGCTTTATCATACGTGCGATGCAGCCCGGGTCATTATTTTCCAAAACCGTGTGTTTGTCGTCCCCCGTTAAGATGCTCGCAACAACTTCATCCGTGACTTCTTCTCAGCAAAACAGAGGCGTTATTGATTAGGACGCCTAATGTATGATCGTCACGCCGCGTCTATTATTCTGTGTATTCGGTTCCAAATCAAGGTGCTTTTAAACAAGTGTCCAGCAAATGATGAAAAGCCTTAATAACTGAGCAGGGCCATATTGATACTTCATTATTAAGCAGGCAGACTCCAGCACATTAGGAAGCCATTAAAGGCAATAACAAACACAAGATGCTCATTTGTTTCAATGAGCCATGGTGAATATTAGAGATTAATTGACAGTGCAAGGAGGGGGAGACGGGTGGGCATAGTTTTCAGGACATTAATATTACAAAAAGTTTGATAGGATGGATGCAAGCACGCAGCACATAAATAAACGAACACATGCTCTTTTAAACTGCATGGAGAAAAAAAAAATGTGTTGTGAAACAAAGCAAAGGCAAAGACATGGAAGCAAACTAAACCAAACTAGGAATTATTCAAATATTCCATGTGTAAATCGCATCCAAACCTTCTCAGAACAATAAAGTAATGAGGCCCCAATTGGGTCCCATTGCGCTCATGGGTTCTGAAAACAATAAGAGGCGCTAGATCTGCCTGGGCCCGATGCTATACCTTAGAGTTCACTTGGCATCGGACTGTGAGTGTGTGTGTGTGTGTGTGTGTGTGTGTGTGTGTGTGTGTGTGTGTGTGTGTGTGTGTGTGTGTGTGTGTGTGTGTGTGTGTGTGTGCGGATGAGGCAGTCGGGATGCAGAGATGCCGGGGGCGACTGGGCTGCTGATAGAGGCCAGTGTCCCAGCGCTCAGTGTTCGGATAATGAGGTCTTGCGCGCGCACACACACACACACACACACACACACACACACACACACACACACACACTCAGGCCCAGTGTGCATTCACAGATGCGGCCCAGTTACAAACACAAGACAAGTGATCCACATCAACACAACAGCTCGATACACACAGACACAGAATCATGAGGGCAAGACCCCTAAACACATGACAACAGATCAGTCACAATACCGGACGCATCCAAATAAGACGTCTCACCTTTCAGTAATCGGAACGATTTTTAATCTAGAATTGGCATGCAGAAAACCCTAGTTACATCACTATACTTGCATTTAAGGAAGTTTTTATAATAATAACGTTATAATAATACATTTTTAATGACATAATTACGTTTCTACTTGTTTTTTTTATTAATATAAACATTTAAATGGTGGCTGTCATAAAAACTTGACAGATTTATTCAAACATACATTAAACAACAGGTTAAGTAGAAATCCAATGAATCTGCAATATAGTGTATATATATATATATATATATATATATATATATATATATATAGTGTTAAGTACATTTTCCAGCTGACCATCGATTTTTCGGACATTGAATGGGTTTCTGAGGTAAATGTAACATTATGTGACATTGTTTACAAGCTGTTTTATTGACGTCTTTCCGCGGTTGAAACACTGATTGAGTGATTTTCGGTAAGGTGTACTGTATCTTTCATACCTTCTGATGTTCATTCATGTTTATTTCATGCCGTTCATGCAATAAAGCAGAAGAGATGATCATTCACGTGCTCTTTGCATGAACTGAAGGCTCCACATTAAAGAGTGCCAAAACGGTATGTTTTAATTTCGTAATAAAATTTACAGAATTTGAAAGCTGAGACGTTGTTTAATATCAGAAGTAACACATTTATTAGATGGGAGGTGCGCTGCAAAATTTTGTTCATTCAACAAGTCATGTGTGTTGTTGAGGAGAGTGTGCTGGCACTTTAATAAGTGATCAGATGAACAATTTCACCTTCTGGACCTGAAGAAAATCCCACAGATGCACATTAAAGGAGGAACCTGGGCCATATTCACACCCTAAAAACAGCCTAGCAACACCATAGCAACCACCACCAACAACCTAGGAAACAGCCTAGCAACGCCCTAGCAATCACCCACAACAACATAGGAAACAGCCTAACAATGCCCTAGCAATCACCCACAACACCCTAGAAAAGGCCAAGCATCGACCTCTACCAACACACTATAAACCACCTAGCAATGCCCTTGCAACCACCCACAACACCCTAGCAACAGCCTGGCAACCACCAAAAACACCCTAGAAACCATCTAGAACACCTTAACAGACAAATATCAAGCCTTGTGTAGATTCGTTTGGCACGAGCAACCACTCGTTTTCTGCAAAAACCAGTAAATATTAGTTTAAACTCTCTAAATATAAAAATGAAAATTATTCTGGTTAATATTATTGTACCCTGGTCACACCAGTGTTGTCATTGTTAAAATTCCAATAAAATAATATATTTTTTTTTAGATGAAAAACATAAAATAATAATAATAATAATAAAAAACTTAAATGAAAATTAGAAATGATGCTTTGGCAGCTAACTGAAACAAAACAGTTTAAGCTGAGGTAAAATACTAAAACTGTGGGCTGCTGATAGAGGCCAGTGTCCCAGCGCTCAGTGTTCGGATAATGAGGTCTTGCGCGCGCACACACACACACACACACACACACACACACACACACACACACACACACACACACACACACTCAGGCCCAGTGTGCATTCACAGATGCGGCCCAGTTACAAACACAAGACAAGTGATCCACATCAACACAACAGCTCGATACACACAGACACAGAATCATGAGGGCAAGACCCCTAAACACATGACAACAGATCAGTCACAATACCGGACGCATCCAAATAAGACGTCTCACCTTTCAGTAATCGGAACGATTTTTAATCTAGAATTGGCATGCAGAAAACCCTAGTTACATCACTATACTTGCATTTAAGGAAGTTTTTATAATAATAACGTTATAATAATACATTTTTAATGACATAATTACGTTTCTACTTGTTTTTTTTATTAATATAAACATTTAAATGGTGGCTGTCATAAAAACTTGACAGATTTATTCAAACATACATTAAACAACAGGTTAAGTAGAAATCCAATGAATCTGCAATATAGTGTATATATATCGTTTTCTGCAAAAACCAGTAAATATTAGTTTAAACTCTCTAAATATAAAAATGAAAATTATTCTGGTTAATATTATTGTACCCTGGTCACACCAGTGTTGTCATTGTTAAAATTCCAATAAAATAATATATTTTTTTTTAGATGAAAAACATAAAATAATAATAATAATAAAAAACTTAAATGAAAATTAGAAATGATGCTTTGGCAGCTAACTGAAACAAAACAGTTTAAGCTGAGGTAAAATACTAAAACTGGAATAAGGATCAATTAAAGCTAAATAATAATATTTATTTATTTTTTTTAAATGATGAAACCACAACAAAATGAGTAAACTAAAATATAGAGATAAAAGATATTTAAAAATATTAATAAATACTATAATAACACATACATTATATAACTATTGCCTGCACAGCCTTGGTTACTCCAGCAGAATGTTTTTTTCGCTAGAGAATAATTAAGAAATGAATAGTATTTAAATAAAAAATCTAATTTAAAACAGATATCAGTTGCAACTCTTCCTCCCAATCAAACATTTTTAGTTATCTGACATGATTCCGCCCAACGAATCAAATCAGAAAAAAACCCCGAGATGTTCTAATTCCTGGAAATGAGAGGTAAGGAAAAGAGGAAGAGTCATTCATCAAACCTCTCACTAATTCTTTCTTCTCTTCTTCCGGAGTTGGCCTTCACCTGGAGCACGTCGCTGGGGTAGAGCGCCGAGGATTAGGGGGGGTTTGGGTGGTGCTGAGGGCCCAGGGCATGAATATTCACACAAGCTCTGTGTCTCTCTGGTTCCGTATGTGCGGTCAGAGCGCTTCTCCGCCCCGCAGACCCAGAGGAGACAGACGGCTGGATGGAGCTTCGCAGACTGAAAACTGTGATGAACTGTGTTGACCTGAACATGAGACCGAGTCAGCGATACATGCTGTAAACACACTGCATGAACACAATGCATGCTCACAACTATGCATGCATGTTCCTTTTTTATATAACACATATGCTTTTGCTCTGTCTCTCACACACAAAATATTCTCCTTCTCTCTAGCCATCACACACACACACACACACACACACTCTGATAGGCATTATGCTAATCTGGCCCCTCTGCTCTGTCACTGGTGAGCTGGTTGAGCCGCGCGCGCTGCTCACCGGCTCGGTTCGCCTTAGGGCCCCTGCCGCACGTTTTGACAGAGCATCCCCTGATAGTTGGGATTAGTCCAGCTTGTTTAGATAAACCAGGAGAAGGAGGAAAGGAGAAACAGAAAGGGAGGGAGGGAGTTTTCTAGGGGTTTGTAGAAGCCAGATGCTACACCTTTCAACAATGTGCTTACGTACACGTAGACATGTGTGTTTACATGTCATATGATCCACTAGCAATCCAGTGATGACATCACTGCTAGTCTAGACTGTAACAAAAAACAATGATTTAAACAGGACCTATAGAGGGAATGCATTAACGTCACTTCCCCGCCGGAACACGCCCCCCTCAGCGGGACTGAGTGGCAGAAGAGCTGCTGCGTGACTGGAGTTAATAGGGGAAACTGCGTTAACGCGAGTAAAACAAACTATTATCAGTTTAAACTAAAAGTTGGACTCGATATAGTGTTCCTTACAACTTATCAAAGATCCAGTGATCCATGGATATTGACATGCAGCCAGGAATCGTGTTTCCTGACATTTATATGTGCCTGATTTCGACGCCGGGGAAATAAATGAAGACAATTTGCCTGTAAACGTTTTATATAAATACAATATAGATAGGTCTAAAACCGAGTGATCACTTACATTAATGTTATACTGTATATCATCATATCGTCCAGCCCTAAAACTTGTATAGTTTTTTGTCAATGTTTATTTAAAAACATCCAATTATGCAGAATATAGTCTGTTCTGTAGCTTTTTGCAGTCTGTAAAAATATACAGTACCTCAGATTTCTGGTCAAATCTAGTTGTACAGTCAATCGCAAAGCTCTTTCCCGTTTTAGATGTGTTTTGTGTGATTTTCACGGCGTTCACGCTGAAAACAAATGCTGCCGCTCAGTCTTTTTGCCACTTGTGGGCGTGACCGCATTCAATCCGGCCGACGGTGACGTCATGCGCATACCCTCTATTTGGCCCTTTTTCAGTCTTTTGGGCTCTACTAGAACAGGTTTTATGCTTCAAAAAACACATTATTTTCCCCATATTCTCCATTGTTGCGGCTCCTCTCTTCCCAGTCTGTCAGTAACGCTCTGTTTACTTCCTGTCTCTATGAAGCCCCTCCTTCTTTAAAGCTCAATGTGCTCTGATTGGTCGGCTGGAGCGGTGTGTTGTGATTGGTCGAGCGCATCGAGTGTGTTTGGGAAATGTCCCGCCCTTTACCATAACCGCCAGTTTAACACACTAACTAACTCAACCAGGCCCCGCCCCTTTATTCTGCGTATGAATTATTTAAACGAAGAATATTGTGACAGAAGAAAACTCAAGACTACAATGGAGGCGTTTCAGGGAGTTCAGAAACACTGACACTGATATAGAGAAGAACTTTGACTTTGTGCTTTGTAACTTTGCAGAGCTTTTTCATGCTCAAACAGCAACATTACACACTAAAGAAAGTTGAACATGTAAAATGTATAATAGGACCCCTTTAAAGCAACCAATCAGGGTTGGCAGGTTCATCCAAAATATGTTTCCCATGCAAAGAAATTGCAAATGCGTTCAGAATTTCGTATTGTTTCTCAGGCAAAAATGGGTACTTGCAACTATAAGCATGTCATTCATTTCATAATTGATCAACTTTGCAACATTGACACTGTTATTGAACTGAATCAATGCTGAACTGACTTGAGCTGAATGATGACACTATTGACTTTTTAGAGCCGTACACAGCTGAAATAGCATGTTTCATAATTGAAGAACTTTTCAACATTAATACTGTTATTTTCTTGCTTATTACAGTAAAACTGCTTTGAAACACACTGTATTGTATAAAGTATCATATAAATAAATGTGACTTGACTAAGCACTACAAATGCGTTTTTGATCTTCAAATATTGAAGATTTTTGTAAAATACAAATATTTGAAACCACTAACCTGGTAAACTGGCGAATCCAGTGACTGGTTATTCCTCAGAAACGCTCACAGTATCAGTCCAGTACCTTCTATCACAATTTCATAGTTGCACATCTGAGGGCATCGGATGCTCGTAAACTGTGCACTGTACCTTGGTGTATAATGTAGAAACAATAGAAATATGCATAATTAATATCAAGGCAGTCCCCTTCAAATACATCCGAAAGTCAATTAAATCAACAAAAAACATCCTTGCTGTGATCCAAGTGAAAGAAAAGGATTTTATAGATAATTTTGGACTTTATATCACCTGTACCAGGCTGATTACATTTACAGTAATGCACTCTGGCTGTAACACACACTACACTACTGTACGTGAGTTCATTTGTGCTATGCATGGGGGTATTTGAATTGTAATAAAAATAACTACAGATCTTAGCGAATAATCAAAATAATGAAAATTGCACGTAAACCGGAGTGAAGAGGTTTTATAACTATCTTAAGTCCTCACTCTGATTATTGGAAATAATCACATTATTGGTGCACATAGTCACTAATAATAATCAGAAATGTTTCTTAAGCAGCAAATGAGCATATATTAGAAGGATGATGTGACACTGAAGACTGGAGTAATGATGCTGAAAATGTAACTTTGATCACGGTAATAAATTACATTTGATAAAATTGTAATAATATTTCACAATATTGCTGTTTACTGTATTTTTGATCAAATAAATGCAGCCTTGGTGAGTGTAAAATCAACCTGCTGTGACAAAATATGAGATTGGCTGTTAAGTCAAACACAATCAACCACCGTGAGCACATTCATGAACAGAAAGGTTTGAGTTGTATTTCCAGATCTGCAGATATACTTCACTCCACACAAGAATCGGCGCGCATCTTTCATATCTCACCCACCGGCAATGTCACCGCATAAGTCAACGAGAGATGGCCCATAAAGAACAATAAGCTTCATTTGCAATGCAGATGCTTCTGGTTTTCACCGTCTCTGGAAATATGACATATTTTCGGTTCATCCATAAAGGGTGAGTGCGCTGCATCTTGTTAGCGGATGTTGTCGTGCGCTTTTGAGATGTCTATCTCCGTCCTATATATACACAGTTCCAGCAGCTATCAGTCTAATGAGATATTTATTGTGCTCTTTTATGGGCAGCTTTGCATGAGGAAGTGCTGTTTTTATTGGAACATTCCTGCTCGGCATTAATGACACCTTCGCACTCCTATCCGCTTTGAGCAACGTTTGAACCTCCCCATTAAACGGCCGACCTTTGACCCCAGGTTCACCCAGCCGGTGTGCACGTTCCCTCTGCTCCTGTTCTTTCAGCTTCAGGAAAGAGAAAAGGCAGAATAAAGAAAAGGAGTGATTATCCTTTCAGAAGTCTTGCCTGCTGAAAAGAAGAAGATCTTTTATTCAGTAATGTCAGACGAATTCATCCTCTGATGAGTTTACAAGAGTAAACACTTCACGAGTGTAAATATCTCTACTTGGAAAAATATACGGCATTACTTTATACACTGCCGGTCAAAAGTTTGGAATACATAAGCGTTTGTGTGTGTGTTTTGTGTGTGTGTGTTTTCTTCTGGTCACTAAGGTAAAATTTATTTGATAAAAAATACAGTAAAAACATTTGAGTATATTGTAAAGTGTCATTTATATCCTGTGATCAAAGCTGAGTTTTCAGCATCATTACTCCAGTATTCAGTGTCACATGATCCTTCAGAAATCACTCTAATATGATGATTTGCTGCTCAAGAAACATTTCTGATTATTATCAATGTTGAAAACAGTTGTGCTGCTTCATATTTTTGTGGAAACCGTGATACACTATCATTCAAAAGTCAGATTTAAAAATAAATGAATAAATTAATTAATACTTTTATTCAGCAAGGACGCATTAAACTGATCAAAAGTGACAGTAAAAACATTTATATTGTTACAAAAGTTTCAATTTCGAATAAATGTTGTTCTTTTGAACTTTCTATTCATCAAAGAATCCTGAAATGTATCATGGTTTCCACAAAAATACTAAGCAGCAACATTGCATAAATAACATTGATGAAATTGATATAATTGAGCACCAATAATAATTGAGCACTAAATCATCATGTAGTGTTGAAAATGAAGCCAGTCAGTATATTGTGTTTGCGGTGAGTGGGAGTTTACAGTCAATGTGATGAACATCACCTGTGGTTCCTCGGCTTGGACACCTGAGTTAAACTTTAACATCCACACAAATCACCAAAACACCAGCTGATTTACTGAGACTTCACCGATGAAGAAAAGAGTGGTGTTAGTATAGAGAAAACATCCTGCAGCATTTGAGACACGACTTGATGTTATAAAAAGCATTCATACATGAGCTTAAGTGTCCAAATACATTCTAGGGAAGTAGAACAACAACATGTAAATAGAAAATGATTAGCTTAAAGGCCCACGGAAGTGTCTTGAAACACACAGCATTATTCAATGTGTTGACGTAATTTCCACTGAAACTGGAAGACATGAAGACAGGGCGGGATTTATTGAACAGCTCCTCCCCTTTTTTAAATAGCCAATAGCGTTTCGTTATCACAGCTCGGCCAGAGCCGTTGAGCTCAGTAAAGCCTCAGTTTCCTCCTAATCTCTAACCGTTTCTCCTCCTGATCTCCTCCATATCGCGTTATAATACAGTATTCTGTGCAGAATTCAAACGGGTCCTATACGTTTTGTGGTCTGCGTCGACTCGATCACATGATCCGCTCTGTTCTATCGTGTCTCTGTACTGGATCTGCGGTGGTTCGTGTGACACTAGCTGAAACCAGACTTAATCCGCCCCAATGGAAAACATATTTGCACTGTCTGAATAGTTCTCTATCCCCTATATAGTGTACGTGCCATTTACCATGTTGAAAATAGTAAATGTGTGAACAAGTGACCGATTTCAGCCGCAGCTTCAGCGTCTATTTATAATGTAGGGGGCGGAGCTTCAGATTCTAGAGAGCATTTGATTGGACAGAAAATCTGATGAGAAGCTGAAGTGCAGAGTGATGTCATCAAAATCATGGATCATATTGGTGGAAGTGAGAGACTATTTGAATGCTTATATCTTCTAAATGCGAATTTTGTCATTTTTTTTGGAGCACACTAGCTTATAGATATCAGTAAGGCTAACATATTCATACTAAAAGCCAAAAAAAAACCATTCATTTTGTTACCTATTGAGTACAGATTACTTCCACCTGTGTCTAGTTTAGTTCTCGGTGTACAGTATAAGTACTGCCGTTTTTGTTCAGTTCACTGTCGGTTATCGGCATTATAGGCTTTATGCCGAGCGTCACGTCACCAAGCCGGAAAACAGATCACATCGCTTCCGATTCAGGTCTTTTGTATGTGCTTCATGAATTTTTTTTGCGGTTTTACTCAAGATAACTTATAAAGGAGCAAGCAAAAATGAGCATAACCAATGTCCCTCACATGTGCAGATTGATATTTAAAAGTTTTTAAATTTTTCTTCTTCACACTAACGTTTAGATATTTAAGTAGCATAAAACACCAATAACAAAGTTAACTTAGTAGGTTAGCTGATTACCTTAAAAATCCATAGATATCGTAGTTAGTTCTTACGGCCGTTAACACTTTCTCTGACAAGCGGATGCAATGAGACCCATTTTCCGGTTTGGTCACGTGACGCTCGGCATAAAGCCTATTAAAGCTGCAGTAGGGAGTTTTGAGAAAACGTTGACTTATGGTGCGTTCACGTGCTATGGTAATTATGGTAAATACCAAAAGCCGACATGGAAAATGCACATGAACACCCCCTCATGTGGTATTTTCCACTGGGCAACTCGTAGAATATTTTGACGCACGAGTTGCCGAGATGAGATTACCTTTGACCTTTTCAAAATGGCGGAGAGCAATGCAAGAGTCGTGAATGGTAAAAATATGTACTATTCACGATCTAGAAAATATACAGCATATATTATTTACGTTTGAGTTTTGATAAATCATTTTCTTGCTGTAGCAGATGACTTAAGCAATCTAAAATAGTTTTAGCTAAATAACAGGTCTGGATCTCCATCTTTTTACCACATTACGACAACAAAAGCACTTGAACGCAACACACTGGTAAATACCAGTTCACAAGTGGAAAATATCATGTTTTCCATAGCACGTGAACGCACCATTAGCCTGAAAATTTGAACAAGCACAACTTACAGCTCCACCCCCTTGCTCTCTGCTGCGCTACTCCCTCCCTCCTCAGCTCGTCCTCCACAGCGGAGCCTGTCGTGAACGCGCAGGCTAGTAAACAGGGCCACCGATGACGGCGGATAAAAAGTTATATGGCACATTCACTAATAGGGACTAAACGTCAACAATATGCTTTACTTTGACTATGGCCTGTCCATACTTTGACTACAAACTTCGTCCTCAAATCATTATGTATTTTGCAATAGCCTACATGTAACTTTATAACGTTGCACTCTTTCTATAAGTTATAAATAGCTAGTAAGATAACGTTAATATAACAGTAACTAACGTTACAGTATGTAAGTAATTATTCTAGCGATATATAATGCTAGATAAGGTGTGCTAGTACATTATTTCAGCAACATGACAAGCCAGTGAATTAGCAGGTTTCAATTGTTGCTTAGCAGAGTGCATGACATTTTATCTACATGTTATACGGCTAAAGTTTTGACACCGAGTCAATGGGCTCTGTGTAATTCTTTCTTTTTCGCTTGTTTATCGTAATCGGTCTTTTTCCTTTTACCTCTTTGTTTTATGAGCAGGTGTCACTCGAGAATTGGCAGTTTAGGTTGTTTCTCCGTCATAAGCACAGCTGCAGCACGCTGGCAATCTTGAGTTTGAACGACGGCTCGCGCTGTGCAAGAGAGGGGTGTGGTCAGCGCGTACACGAGCGTGATTGACACTGCTAAGACATTCCTCCTGGCTCTGATTGGTTGTTTGACCGGGAGCGTGTATTTCTTGCAAATGGCAATAGGACCACTGGGAGGAGCCAGAGGAGCTTGATTTTTACACAGATTATCTGTCTCATATTCTACTGGCAGGACATAATGACAGTTTTAGCGAATACATTTTTTCAAAAGTTACCTACAGCAGCTTTAAGTGTGGTTCGTGTGTATGTTCTCCTGAGATTCTCCAGTGCATTTCTGTTAGTGGATTACAGACTATTTAGAGTGAATTCCTTCATCATTCCTGTTGGATTGCTCCCACAACTGTGACAATGTGTCTTTTCCCCCCAATATTATATTCCCAGTATAATGTGCAGAGTCAACTGTAAGTAACCATTTGTATGTTGAATTTCTAATTCAAATTTAGGTCAAAACTGCAGTACCTGTTTGTTTGATCAATTGAAGACAAGTGCCAGCAGTGTTTGGGAAACCTGTTAGAAAACAAATATTATCATTATTATATAGTGAACGCTTCATTTGGTGCCATTATTGACTAAATAATTAGACACTTCGGCCAATTTGAATTAGTCTTATTGAGAATCGAAACACTGGTTAGTTCCTCCACAGCACATCATACATGATACCTGAGTCTAGCCCACATATTTACAACAGCAGTTCTGCATCACTTGCCAGTTTGTAAATGGTAAATTTTACAAAACATCTCATAATCAACAGAAGATCCACTTTAAACATGTACAAGATACAAAACAGTATATTTAGCATCACCTGTTAAGCTCACTGAGTAATTTGAACCAAATTAAATGAAACACAATCTCTGTTGGTCACAAAAAGCAAACAGCAGTCTAGAGCCAAAATGGTAAAATCTAAAAACAAAGACAAAACGAAAATACAAGACTTAGAAATTCCAACCCTGAAAAAAAAAGACTTCAAATTTGTAAATAAAACAAGATACTTGGAGTACATTTTACAAGAAAATATTATTTTAGTCTTTCTACTTCAAAATTTCCTGTTTAGTTCAATGTGTTACTTTCTGATTCTTTGTAATCATTTGTGAAATTTACTAGCAATTCCTGAGAAAAACTGTTTCAAAGTAAATCCTCTGCCAATTTAACAATCAAGTAACACAGTAACACTTTACAATAAGGTCACATTAGTTAACATTAGCTAATGCATTAACTAACATTAACCACATTATTAAAAATAAAATAACTTTTAACATTGTTAGTAATTGTTAGCTCAGGTCTATTAATAAATATTAACAAATAGAAAATTAGATTTGAATAAATGTTGTTTAATCTTTGTTTTATTTTCAACTTTGAACATTTTTTGTTCAGTGTAGAGTAATTGCACACATACAGTAGACAAATATAGCATGCAATAATAATGCAACACGTTTGGAAACAAGCTAATATGCATGAGACCACATGATGAAAGTCATGCATTCAATAACATGACCTTAAAGAGAAGAGAAGAGAAGAGAAGAGAAGAGAAGAGAAGAGAAGAGAAGAGAAGAGAAGGTCTCCGGGGGACGTGGGGTGATGTCAGCCTATTAAACTGATTTCACAGGTTCCCTTAACGAAGCCACTCGCCAGTAAAAGGGCAGGAAGCATCTCGTTTCACTCTTTTTTTCACTCTTCCCTTCAAGCTGGATGCATGTGAGACTTATTGAAAGCTCCTGACAAACAGGCGTGAAGGAGGGCAGCTGGTGGGGCAGCCCTCTCAGGACCCCAACAGCCCCGCCGGAAACGCAGGTGGTATAAAACAGCAGCCGTCAGTTCTTAAAGATTTCTCTTTCTCTCTCTCTCCGCCTTCAGCGCTCTCTGAGAAACACGATACGGACTGTTGAGATACTGGAATCATACGGTCACGTCACCGCAAGACTTGTTGCACTTGCATAACTTTGCTGATGTCATTTGTCCCTGGATACGACTGCATTCACTGCTGTTGACAAAAGATCTCTTTAAGCATTTTGAAGGAACAGTTTACCCCCAAAACAATTATTTATAGCATAATTTACTCACCCTCAGGTCGGTACACACCCTTATGACTTTCTTTCTTCTGTGGAACCCATTGACACATTATTTTTATTTTTCACAGAATAAACAGTCTTACGAGGGTCAATAAATTATGACAGAATTTACAGTATTTAGTTTCTTAATACACATAACTGGTGTCATCGAGTCATGCAATGTTCATACAGCGCATGTTATTCCAGATAAAATCAAATCTTTTATCATACTGTTGCAGTGCCTCTGAAACTCTGATCGTTGTCTGTCAGGACCAAGCCAATCGTTTCCTGATAGATTATTTGTTAGCAGATTCTAGATAGTCTGATACTTTGTATTTAAAGCAGTGACTTACATGTCCAAATACTTTTTAAGCCACTGTATCGTCACTCTGAAAGAAGTCAAATGTATTGTGGATGCTGTTTCGCTTTAAAACCTGGCAAACAATATCTTTAAAAGAGGCTGCAATTCCCAGTAGATCTTAAAACACACTCCTTTTGAGCCTCTACCATTTGTCAATCTTGGGAGAACTAAAAGCATCTAGCTTATACATCCCACCGCATTTCAACTTCAGAGACGGCCCTGTCACGTATCTTTCAAACAGAACTGATGTGACCTCTGGTTTGCTCATCTTCATCTGCGCTCCTTTCATTTGTACACGAGTCTCGGTTTTCTCTCCTCTCTTGCCAGGTCCCTTCGCTGGGACTCCTCAAACATATGTGAAAGCAGGTGTTCTGTCTGGTAAATTGAATCCTTCGTTGCACGTCTTAACCACGACATCAGCGCACAGGTGATTCAAGCTCACAGGTTCCCATGGCTGATGTTTGTGTCTGTGAGTGTTGGTGCTGGAGACTCTCAGGGGTGTTGGCTATGGTGAAGCGTTCGTGAAAATCAAGCGGCGACTTCCCCGTGGACTGGTGCGCCATCACGCAAAACACGGACCTACAATTCCTAATAACGCTTCGCAAAGAAGCTCTGTTGCTAAAATCTGCACCGACACTCTTAAAAGTGTGAAATACACCAGTAAGCCAACAGCAAGATCTTATGTGTGCAAAACAGACAATTACCTCCACACAGCTCGTTAAATAGAGGAATGCATTATCCCTTTAAACCCTTTACTGTGCTGATTTCTGCCACTGTCTTAGTTGGAGGTCGGAAATTTAAATGTCCAACTAGTTAGAGCTGACTGAGGCATTTGTGTCAGTGAGTTCAAATAATAATCCGCAGCATATCAACGACACTTCAAATGAGTCCACATCCAATGTGACTCCTCACAAATGACAACAGAAGCTTGTGATTTGAGCTTTACGACGCAAATATGCAGCGTCTGCCAACTTACAAAGGCAGAGCGCTGTTTATGCTTCAGTGGGGATAAAAGAAAGAGTGTGTGATGGAGAGCGATGTGTGAGTTGGAGGGGGGTGCGCTTTGTTGTGATTGTAGGTGAGTAAAGGGAAAGCTTCTCATTACACACTAGATAGATAGATAGATAGATAGATAGATAGATAGATAGATAGATAGATAGATAGATAGATAGATAGATAGATAGATAGATAGATAGATAGATAGATAGATAGAACAGAGCGATAGAGAAATAGATAGAAAGAGTGATAGATAGAAAGAGTGATAGATAGATAGATAGATAGATAGATAGATAGATAGATAGATAGATAGATAGATAGATAGATAACAGAGCAATAGAGCAATAGATAGAAAGAGAGATAGAGAGATAGATAAATAGATAGATAGATAAAACAGAGAGACAGAGTAGAGCTATAGAGAAATAGATAGAAAGATGGATAGATGGATAGATAGATAGACAGAACAGAGCAATAGATAGATAGATGGATAGATAGATAGATAGAGACAGAATGATAGACAAACAGACAGACAGATAGATAGATAAAGATAGATAGATAGAACAGAGCAACAGAGCAATAGATAGAAAGAGCAATAGATATAGATACTAGATAGACAGAAGAGAGCAATAGATAGATAGATAGATAGATTGATAGAGACAGACAGACAGATAGATAGATAGGTAGATAGATAGATAGAAAGAGTGATAGATAGATAGAAAGATAGATAGAGAGATAGAAAGAGTGATAGATAGATAGATAGATAGATAGATAGATAGATAGATAGATAGATAGATAGATAGATAGATAGATAGATGGAAAGAGTGATAGATAGATAGATAGATAGATAGAACAAAGCGATAGAGAAATAGATAGAAAGAGTGATAGATAGATATAGATAGATAGATAGATAGATAGATAGATAGATAGATAGATAGATAGATAGATAGATAGACAGAACAGAGCAATAGATAGATAGCTTGATAGAGACAGAATGATAGACAGACAGACAGACAGACAGACAGACAGAGCAATATATAGATAGATGGATAGATAGATAGAATGATAGACAAACAGACAGACAGATAGATAGATAGAACAGAGCAATAGATAGATAGATTGATAGAGACAGAATGACAGACAGACGGACAGACAGACAGACAGACAGACAGACAGACAGACAGACAGACAGATAGATAGATAGATAGATAGATAGATAGATAGATAGATAGATAGATAGATAGATAGATAGATAGATAGATAGATAGATAGATAGATAGATAGATAGATAGATAGATCTGTCTGTGTATCAATCTATCAAAAAGGAGGGATTTTACCATCTCAACTTTCTCAGCTGACGAAGTGCTGAGTTCAGCTACATGTATGTTACAAATATAACTCACCCTCTATTTTTAACATCAGAGCTTTCGGATCATCGGAGGTCTCACATTTCAGCTGCACGTCACCCAGAAGAAACACAGCGGATGTTATTGTACATTCTATAATGCGTGTTCACTTCTATCCGCCGAGATTCGCCAGATTCCCCCTCCTCCTGACACTCCGGGCACCTCCGACGCTCGCTATGCTAATGCTCTCCCTCGCGCAGACCCTGTTAAAACACCACAAAGACAGCCATTTAGACTTAAAAGACACATAAACAAAAAAGGAAAGGAGAAATATAAAAGAAGGGCGAAGAAATGAAAGTAGATGAAAAAGGAGGACGGGGAAGGGAAAATAAAAAGAGCACACGGCGCTCCGGGGGGAGGGTGGGGTTCGGAGAGGAGAGGAAGTCAATTATGCATTCTGAACCCTGGTCGATGTAGCCTCCGGGGACCTGGCTGCACACCTCAGGATCAGTAAATAATTGACAGATAATATTAATTGGCTGTGGATTAGTGAGCAAGTAGAGTATCGTGGCATTAATATTTGATCAGAAGATGATAGCGACTCCTGGCAGGGGCTGGGAGGGGCAGCTGGGCCTGGTTGGCTGATTAGGGCCCTGTAAAGGGAAGTGAGGTGGAGACAGAGCCTGTGCCATACAGACTACACTGCAAATAATTATTTACTTACTTGGTATTTTTGAATTGTTTTGCAGTACAAACATTTTTTTTTTTAAGTATGCAGTTTTAAGTTTTTTTTCTTTTCTTAAAGTTGATATTTTGAGTGTCTCATGACTTCAGAAATCATTCTAAAATGCTGATTTGGTACAACCAATTATCAATAAGTTCTTATTATTATGACTGTTTTTGCTGCTTAATATTTTTCTTTTCTTTTTTGGCAGCGACTTTTTTCACGAACAGCAAATAGCAATAGATTATGCTAAGAGCGAAAAGCGACAGATTCTATTCACACCATGTAAAAATAGCAGAATATTTTCTTTGCAATAGGTTAAGTGTAAATAGTAGTAGATATATTAAAAGGTTGTTGTACATTAAAAGGTATGCAATAATAACAATATATTTATTTACATATTTAAATGGATGCCGCCTTATTGGGACAATAAAGCCCTACCCTAACCAATAAACACCGTATTATGAAACACACGTTAAGACACTTTATTTCCATATTTCAAATATTTTGTCAATTTTTATCGAAAATAAATGCCTTTTCGATCTGATATGTGATGGGAAAAAGGGAATAGAGCGAGTTCGGAAAAAGGCAGATTCGAACTCTGTTCTTTTTGCATCAAAACTTTCCACCACGCGTCTTACCGCTACACTATTGCTTCTGTCCGGCCCAATCAGACGTCAGTGGGCGGAGTTAGCGTAAATAGCCTCTGCCAACAAGCTGGGCTATTTGCACTTAGTGTCATTTTTTTCAAGATTCTTTGATGAATATATAGTTAAAAAGAACAGGATTTATTTAAAATAGAAATCTTTACTGTCACGTTTGATCAATTTAAGCAAATTAGAATGATTTCTGAAGGATCATGTGACACTGAAGACTGGAGTAATGATGCTGAAAATATCTGCCAACGGGGTCAGAAAAATAAACTCAAACGATTTTTTACACCACTGGCAAATATTTTTCTTGTTCCAAGCACAAACTCACTTGTTTTTGATGAATGTATCAGAAAACAAGGCTAAAAATCTGATGTCATTTTGCTTCTCAAGTAAATGTATCGTGATTTAAGAATGTTTAGATATTTGTACAGGGAAACACGAGTAAGAAAATCCTTTTTTCCAGAGTATTACACACCAGCCCCCCTTCAGAATCACAGGGATGGAGAAACAGAGACAGTGCGGAGCATCAGACCAGCTCACCTCACTGGCAGCAAATTGCCAGCTGGATGATTTAAGATGAAGAAAAAGATATCAGACTGACTTTCAAACTACCTTTGCTTGTAGTTTCGGCATGACCGAAGGAGGTGCAGCGGCCCAAAACGTGTGCGAAAGAGGCTGGTTTTCCAGAGTGGAAGTCTTCCAGCACATGGACACTCCTGAAGGCTAATTAAAGCGCTGGAAGGAGTGCGTCTGTGACAACACAATGAGGAAATACTTTGGAGGGGGTGGGAGAGAAACACACTCGAGCCCCAGTCACAACAATACCCAGCTCTCCTTGCATCTACCATATGCTGTCATTTGTTCAGTCAAATCCCTTGAAAGTGACGGCGATTCCAGGCGGTTGGTGGCGTTTCCTCGGAGGCTTCGCCCCACAAGTCTGATCTAACGGTCCCCTGGGCCGTTCGCGCAAAGGTTTAGAGATGTCAGCTCTATGACGATCACATCACAGACCCAGCGAATATATGCATAATCATAAGAGGGGATGTGTGCATGTCGTCCATGCAAACAAAAAAAATATTTCCTCATCATGCAATCAAATCACACTTTGCTGGTTTTGCATATAAAGAAGTGTACCGTTCAAAAGTTCGGAATAATTAGGATCTTTTAATGCTTTTAAAAGAAATCTCTTGTGCTCACCAAGGCTGCATTTATTTGATCAAAATTACAGTAAAAACACACTGTAAAAAATGATTTTGTGGTGAAGTAAATTCTACTGAAAAAACAACAACAATGTAATTTAGGCGACATGAAAAAGTTAGTTCAGGCAAGAATTAAAAAAACTAAGTAAATTCCATATCAGTACTTAATTCAAGCGAGTAGAAATTAAAGCGTAAAAATATCAACTTAATAAAATTAAGTAAAAATTACTTTTCTGATACTGGAGTTCCCATCATGCACTGGACCTTTAATAATTAATGAGGTTGATTTTTCACTGGTTTCCAGCTGTATTTACACTGTTTTATCATTGCTTTTGTTGTTAGGATTATAGTGCCATTTTGTGACATTTCGAGTAAATTTTCTGCTCAAAATGACACATTCAAACACAAAAACAACCATCAAATGTGACCGTCATTGTGTATTTTCTACCAAGTATTGAGGTCTTTGCATTCACATGAAGTTTAACATCTGACATGATGTAGTATAAATTACTTAGAAGTTCTAAGTAAAGCACATACTGGTATAATTAAATTTTATTGTTTGAGTGAAATGTAATGCAAAGGAAATTTCAACTAAATTGATATTACTCAACCTTTTACTAACCAAGTTAAAATTTCTTATTTTCTTTGTTACTTTCACTTGACTAGGTTAAGTAAAGGTTACTTAATTCCATATTCCAAGTAAATTTACTTAAATATTTATAATTAAACCCACTGATAAATATGTTTAGGTTTTTACTTGGCAAATCGTTGTTAATTTACTAGCATTTTCTGAGTGAAAAAAAGTTGCCTAGCTTTTTTTCAAGTAAATCCTACTCCAAAATGTTTTCCGTGCAGTAATATTGTGAAATATTATTACAATTTAGAATAACTTTCTATTTGAATATATTTCAAAATGTAATTTATTCCTGTGATCAAGGCTGAATTTTCAGCATCATTACTCCAGTCTTCAGTGTCACATGATCCTTCAGAAATCACTCTAATATGATGAATAAGTTAATAATTTTTTTTAAACATTAAGCAATCTTCATCATTCCAAACTCTTGACCGTGTAAGTCTTAATTGATTATGAATGAATCTATCGATCTAGGGAAAAAAGAAAAGAACCCTGAAACTTTGGTTATTGTCAGGTTCACAAGGGTGAAAAGTACAAAATGTTCACTAAACGCAGTTATGTTTTCAAAATCTCATCACTGGTAGACAAACAGCAGTGCATTTTACTTAAAATATTATATTTATGCATTTGATAGAAGCGACTTACATTGCATTCAATACATTTGATTAGTTCATGTGTAGTACCCTCACCGCCTGATGAGGGGAGATATATGTATAAATGAATACAGGACACGGAGCTGCTGCTGCTTCACTTATCAGAGTCTGTATTCTTTTTTTATACAATGTAAAACAGGTCAATCACTCTTATGTCAATCAATGACAGTGCATCACTTCAAGAGTAGGCTAATCACAATATATAACAGAATTACATATACAGTACCGGTATTTCTCTTTTACTACTGTGTCCACAGGTTAAGCATAGGTACTATGAAATATTCACTGATAACATATATAACATTTTACACGTGAATAAATCCTAAAAATGTGTTCATGTTTGCCAGAATTATTCTTCCTGATACATTTTTAGTACAGACACTCATTTTCAAAGTCATTTGGCACTTACAACTTACTCATTGCATTATTTCACCAAGACACATCTTATTTGTGGACCTACTCTAATATTGCGCCTTCTCTCTGAGACCGCATGGTCTCCATCACTAGCATGAAATATATAACTAGCACGCGTGACGCAGCACACAGACGTGACTTGCAGCGAACTTTTACATGTCCGTAATAACAGTAAACTTAAACACTTTAAACAATGTAATTAACATTTCTTAAACTCTTACATGTCAAAAAAACATACTCTCATTGCTTTTATGTAATTCATACCTGATGAGGGGAGATATATGTATAAATGAATACAGGACACGGAGCTGCTGCTGCTTCACTTATCAGAGTCTGTATTGTTTGAGCAGCGCGCGTGAGCCCCCTCCCTCAAGCAGGCGAACACTCCCAAAAGGTAAAAGCAATCAAATAATCGAACGATTGAGCAGGGAAGATTAATCGTCAAAGAAATAATCACAAAAAAAAACATGTATTAGAAATACATTCTCTTGTCGTCACATCTTACATATCATATATTTATTTACTACTATTTATCTACTTATTTATTTACAATTACTTATCTACTTTAGTAACCACCACACTCTCCCCCTCGAAAATACATGTCGTCCCGACATTACTTTGTTTTCACTTTCTTTCTTTAGGTGGTGCTGTTTTATATGCAAATGTTCTGATTTCTGTATGCACTGCGAGTTAACTGTATGTTCAGTTCATCAATAAAGGTATGTGTAGGGAACTGCATAGTCTCTTGTTCTCCTAATACTGCTTTTTTTTTCTAATCCATTATTTTCAGTGTGCATATAAGTCTTTGTATGTGTACAAGTATACTGGCTGGTACTGTGATGCTGGGTAAGTCCATGGAGTCATGCTGTGCATTTCATATGGCGTGGGTTGAAACGCTGGCGTGGGTTGAAACGCTATTGTGTTCATCTGCTCTACATTATAGCATGCAGGGGTACCCAGGTAATCATATGTGAATGTCTTTGGTGGTCTCCTCTCTCTCTTAGGCAATCTACACTCCTGTTCTTCTTCACTGTTGCTTTCCCACAGGGCTAGATGTCCATCTGCTGTATCGTCAGATTTTCCTCCAGGTTGTTCCTCCTCCATCACATCAACTTTCTGTTGAGGTATCTCCTCATTTTCCATACGAACTTCTGTTTCATGATCCTTCGATACCTCTTGACCAATTTCTTCCCTTTCCTTTTCAGGTTCACGGGGCCAGATAACTGGTAAGTTTCTGCTTTCTAACTCACTGTTTCCTTCCACAGGTTGTTGAGACTGGACCGCAGGTAAGTACCACTGACTACATCCTTCATCGTCTTCCTCTGAGCTAGAATCATCCCTTTCTACAGAGGTAGGTTTATCCACTTTTTTCTTTGTTTTTTGCTGTGTTCTGAGCTCCATTTCCATTGGCAGGTAATCACACGGTAACAAGAGATTTCGATGTAGAACCCTCGATCTTCCCTTTCCTCGTTCCGGCTTGACTTCATAAACAGGGCTTTCTTCTCCCATTCGACGAATAACTGTGTGTATATCATCTTCCCAGTGATTGCGAAGCTTTCCTGTACCTCCTCTGGGTGTGAGATTTCGCACCAGAACACGATCTCCTGAATGCAGCACTGAGCTCCTTACTTTACCCTCATGGTTCCTTCTGTTTCTTTCTGCTGTCTTCTTGCTGTTCTCTTTGGCAATCTCAAACGCTTCCTGCATTCCTTGCCTCCATCTCTTTACATATTCCTTATGGTTGTTAGTCCCTTCCGCTGCCGTTAATCCAAAGAGCAAGTCAACGGGTAGTCTCGGTGGTCTCCCAAACAAGAGATAGAATGGTGAAAATCCAGTAACCTCACATCGCGTACTGTTGTAGGCAAAAGTAAGTTTGTTCAATGACTCCTTCCAGTTGGACTTCTGTGTTTCTGACAAAGTCTTTAACATCTGGAGCAACGTCCGGTTGAAACGTTCAACCTGTCCGTTCCCTTGCGGGTGGTATGGGGTTGTTCGCGATCCTGCAATTCCACAATTCTTTTTTAACTGATAAAGCAACTGATTCTCGAATTCTGCTCCCTGGTCATGGTGAATCCTTTGGGGAAATCCAAATTTCAGTGCATAATCATTGAATATTCGATCCGCGACAGTTTTTGCAGATTTTGATGTGGTGGCGTAAACCTGTGCAAACCTTGTGAAGTGATCAACTATCACCAGGATATATTCATATCCTCCTTTGCTCCTGTCCAGGTGCAGAAAGTCAATGGAGACAAGTTCAAATGGGTGAGTGGTGACAATATTCATTAGTGGTGCTCTGGTTTCTCTACTTGGTTTCTTTTGTTTCAGACAGTTACAACTCTTGGTCACAAAATGTTCAATTTCACCCTGCATTTTGGGCCAGAAGAATCTGTCTCCAATCAATGACGTCGTCCTCTCCACTCCTTGATGCCCCATTTTACTATGTAACTCCTGCAGAACACGTTGTTTATATATTTCAGGCAGCACAAGCTGAGATCGGGTAGCTGTCTTCCGGCGGAGTATTCCATCCTCTCCAATGCACAGTTTGTCCCATTGACGCAGCAAACTTCTACCCTGTGCACTGAAGGTCCTTAATAAGTGTCTGGAGGGTTTTTCGCCAGCCCTCTTACATTGTACTACAGGTCCAATGTGGGTATCACTTCTCTGCGCTTGTCGTATCTCATCGGTGGAAAAAGACTGGCTTGACTCCGCACACTCCGTCGGGTCATAAAGCGAACTCCTGGCTGTCCACGACATAGCAAGATCTTGAGCTTCTACAGCCTGTATGGTTGCTTCGACGCAATCGGATGGGAGTTCCTCTGTACATTGCTCCATCATGGTTCCAACTTCCAGCGGCATCCTGGATAAGCTGTCTGCATCAATGTTTTCTTTGCCAGGGCGGTATTTTATGGTGAAATGGAAATCCGCGAGCTCCGCAACCCACCTGGATCCAGTCGCATTGAGCTTGGCACTGGTCAGTACATAAGTAAGCGGATTGTTGTCGCTGTATACTGTGAAGGTAGGTGCGTAGTACAAATAATCACGGAACTTCTCTGTGATGGACCACTTCAAGGCTAAAAACTCCAATTTCCCTGAGTGAAGATGATAATTTCTTTCAGAGGCTGTCAGTGTACGGGATCCATAAGCAATGACTCTAAGTTTCCCCCCCTGCCTTTGGTACAGAACAGCACCAAGTCCCTGGTTTGAGGCATCTGTATGGAGTATAAACGGCTGCGAGAAATCAGGAAATCCAAGGACCGGAGGTTCCGCCAAGCAGTCTATTAGTGTCTCCAATCTCTGCTGATGTTTTTCTGTCCATAAAATGGGCTTCTGGGAAGGCACTCCTTTCTTTTTGTTTTTTGTAGACTTGGTGGTGGTTCCATTGTATCCTTCGCCCTTTGTCTCCACTTCTCCTTTCAGCAAATCATAGAGCGGCCCAGCGATCTTGGAGAAATCTTTGATGTACTGCCTATAGTAACTTAACAGGCCAAGTACGGCTCTCAACTGTCCCACCGTGCTGGGTCTTTTCTCTCTCAGGGCTCTCACAGCCTCGGTGTCAGCAGGGTCAATTTTACTTCCTTCCGCGGACACAATCCTCCCCAGGTAACGAACTTCCCGCTTGAACACCTCACATTTGCTAGGTTTGAGTTTGATCCCATATCGCCTTAAATGCTGCAGGACTCTTTTCACATCTCTGACATGGTCTTCAAAGGATTTGCTGAACACTAGCGTGTCATCAAGGTAGGGGACACAGCAATCGTCTCTGAGATCCTTCAGGCACTCTTCCATGCAGCGTTGGAAAGCCGCAGGAGCGTTCATCAGACCAAAAGGGATACGAATCCATTCATACAACCCCCATGGCGTTACAAAAGCTGTCATGGGTCTACTCTCTTTGGCCATGAAACCCTGATGGTATGCTTTTCCTTGGTCAAGTAGTGAGAACCAGCTGTTTCCTCCAAGACTGTCCATGATATCCTGAACACGTGGAATGGGCTGTCGGTCGGGGTTTGTTTTCCGATTTAATTCTCTGTAGTCAATACACAACCGCAAGCTACCATCCTTTTTCCGGACGCAGACCACTGGTGAGGAATACGGCGAGTTTGACTGTTTAACCCATCCTTGGGCAATGAGATCGTGTAGGTAATCCTTCATCTCTTTGTACAGGGGACGAGGTACTGACTGGTAAGTGCGTGAGACTGGGATAGTGTCTGTTAGCGAGATAGTCAACTGCAGCCCATCTATGCAGCCAATGTCATCATCGGATTTCGAAAAGGAAGCTGCTTCCTCTCTCAGCATCTGTCTTACAATGTGTCTTCTAGACTCACTGAGATGGCTTAAGTCCAGCGGTGGTTCCCATGCGATGTCAGAGGTATGGCCGGTTTCATCTGTTATTTGATTGACCCTCACAGAAGTTAAGTCAGGTCCCTCACAAGTAGCAGTTGGATACACTGCCTGTACAGGTTGCACTGTGCCTATGACCATTTTGCCTGCTAACAGTAGGTCATGATCCGTAGGGTTCTGTACACTGACAATTATGTGGGGAGATGTATGTTTTCGCAGGGTTACAATCGTCTCACAAAACTCCAACCCCTCCGCCCACTGTGGGTTAACGTCAGGCTCAAAAATTAGCAATGTATTTACTTTTGGTCGGTGTGACTGCACTCTGCATTCAATTTGTACTGATGTGTGTTTGGGCACATGAACATTTTCTTTTTTTGTTTTGACTAAATATTCACATGACGTTTCTGCATGAACTTGCTCAATGAAAGCTTGAACTTTTTCTCTCTCCACCGATTCATTGGTGATTGGCTGAGTTAATTCCTTGTTGTTCACTATTTGCTCAATCACGTTGTATCCAATGATAGGATGACGAAGCTCTCTGCCCTTCATTACCAACACAGGTATGACCAGTTCTTTTGTTTTCACTTCATTTGATGCCAACCCAAAAGTCACTTCCATCCACCCTGCATAAGGTATGTCCTGCCCGTTCGCCGCCACAAGGCAGAGTCCTTCAGGCGCATCAATTACCTCTGCAACATTTCTCAGTCTGATATTTGGCAAGTGTTTGTTTTTCCACAGTTCATCCACTATACACACTTGAGATCCTGTATCCCATAATACATCAACAAGCTGGCCTTGGATGTAACACTGTACAAGACATTGCTTCCCTACAAAAGCAGTACCCATAGACATTTTCTCTTTCGATTTCCTTTTTGGCAAAGCAGAATTTATAATGACATTGGAGGACTGATTGCGTCGTTTCTTATTTTCTGTCCCGTGATTAGATTGACATGCTTTAGAGCGGTACAATGTTTGTTTACCAGTCTCACAGTGTCTCAATATGAGGTCAGGGTGGAGGGTGCCACCAAATGAACAGCTTTGACGGGACTCTTCCATCGCACTGGTCACTGCCTGTCCCGCGGTCGTGACCTGTCCTCGTTTAAAGAACCATCTCTGTGTGTCATGGGCATCCGTGCTCGACAGCCAGCTGAGAAATGGTCGCTACCACCACACTTGTAACAGTGACTACAGTAGACATCCAATCCACTTTGTTGACATGCAAAGCATTTCCTTACTCGAGTCGCAGGAGGGTGATAGCGTTGTGCTGGGAGCCACTGTGGTCGTGGAACTGTCTCTCTCCTCTGGTCGTAAGGCTGCCAGTAATATTGAGGTGGATATTGAGTCTGTGCAGAGTATGGAGTCTGTGGTGGGGATGCGCTAGTTAGCGGGGGGCACTGAGTGGACATGACCTGAGGATGTTTGATTGACTCTTTAATTTGAGATACCTCCGCACTGAGGTCTTTCAACAGTGCCATGCCTGAACGCATTTCTCTCAGCTCACTTAAGATCTGAAGTTCGGTCTTCTCTGGATTGTGCTGAGGTGGTGTTTTTCCCTTTTTCTCCAGAGTGGTATCACTGGATTGAACTGTGTGTACTTTGGTGGCGCATGGCTGGATGAATTTCTTTTTACTTTGGCGCTCAGCTTCGTGGGCGCACGCCAGATTAACTTTATCAAAGAGTAGTTCGTCACTTACATCAGTTTGTGTCAAATAGGGTCGCAGATCACCTCTAATGCTGTCATTCTGTAGTCCCGTCAGGATAGTGTGGAGAAACATACTTTGGACTAGCTTTGGGTCATACTTCAAACTTGATTCGGCCTCCTGTGATGCAAACAGAATCTTTTGTCTTAAATCCAGACAGCGGACAAGGAAGCTCTGCGGGGTCTCTCTGCTGCTCTGTACCTCTGAGGTAAGTTGTTTATACAGCTCAGTGGCACCCTTTTCTTGGAAATGAGCCCTGAGAATCCGTCTTAATGTGGGCAGTGTAAGGTTTGTCTTTCCCTCTAAGTAGCTACGAAGCTGCATGCCTGGTGCAATTGATCGGATTACAGCATCAACAATTTCAAGCTCAGAGAAACCTCTGCTCCGTCCATGTTCAATTTGGTGAGCTAGACTTGAGAAGGAGAGTTTGTCTTTTTGCCCAGGTTCACCTATCTGGCCAGATATTTTGAACTCCCTGCTCCATGTTGACATAACTGGTCGTGTTGACGCTGAGTGACAATTTAGGTTGGTAGTTTGTGTGTCTAAGCTTTGCTGTGTGTCACAGCTTAGCCGCATGTTTGTGTGGTGTGGGGCACTAACATTCTGCTGTGTGCTTGTAACAATGTTATTTTTTTGTTCAATTAGTTTTTGCAAAGCTAACTGCAACGTATCAATTTCTTTTTGTAGCTTTTCTTGCTCTGTGACCTGGACTACTGAGTCTACAGTCACTCTCTGAACCACCTGTGCTGTCTGTTGCTCAGAGGTATTTTCACTCCCCTGTTGAAGTTCACAAATTTTGTCTCTTACACACAAAAGTTCTGACATGCCATTATCTTCCAGTTCATCTAACCCCTCCCTTTCAAGATGTCTCACTAGTGCAGAAATGACAAATGAGCGGCTTTTGTCGATAACATGTTCACTCCCTTCAATATTCAAGAAATCACACAATTTCACAAGGTTTTCTCTTGATAGTGAATACAATACTCCTATCACTTCAAGTCTTAAGTCCTCTAACTGATCCATGGTTCACTTGGGCTGTGGGTGTGTGCAGTGTGTGATGCAGAAAAGCAGTCTTAGCTGGTCGGAAAATGGCAATGTTCCGGGTATCGACGATCAACCTCAGATAGCACGCACTATTCTTCCGAACTCAACGTGGACGCCAGCCGTTCTCACTCTGTTCTCCTCAGCCGCAAGTCAGAATGAATGACACTGGAGGTAGACCATCATCTATGGACGCCGACCTTCACTGCATTTCATCCCAGCGGGGCCTCCAAAATGTAGTACCCTCACCGCCTGATGAGGGGAGATATATGTATAAATGAATACAGGACACGGAGCTGCTGCTGCTTCACTTATCAGAGTCTGTATTCTTTTTTTATACAATGTAAAACAGGTCAATCACTCTTATGTCAATCAATGACAGTGCATCACTTCAAGAGTAGGCTAATCACAATATATAACAGAATTACATATACAGTACCGGTATTTCTCTTTTACTACTGTGTCCACAGGTTAAGCATAGGTACTATGAAATATTCACTGATAACATATATAACATTTTACACGTGAATAAATCCTAAAAATGTGTTCATGTTTGCCAGAATTATTCTTCCTGATACATTTTTAGTACAGACACTCATTTTCAAAGTCATTTGGCACTTACAACTTACTCATTGCATTATTTCACCAAGACACATCTTATTTGTGGACCTACTCTAATATTGCGCCTTCTCTCTGAGACCGCATGGTCTCCATCACTAGCATGAAATATATAACTAGCACGCGTGACGCAGCACACAGACGTGACTTGCAGCGAACTTTTACATGTCCGTAATAACAGTAAACTTAAACACTTTAAACAATGTAATTAACATTTCTTAAACTCTTACATGTCAAAAAAACATACTCTCATTGCTTTTATGTAATTCATACCTGATGAGGGGAGATATATGTATAAATGAATACAGGACACGGAGCTGCTGCTGCTTCACTTATCAGAGTCTGTATTGTTTGAGCAGCGCGCGTGAGCCCCCTCCCTCAAGCAGGCGAACACTCCCAAAAGGTAAAAGCAATCAAATAATCGAACGATTGAGCAGGGAAGATTAATCGTCAAAGAAATAATCACAAAAAAAAACATGTATTAGAAATACATTCTCTTGTCGTCACATCTTACATATCATATATTTATTTACTACTATTTATCTACTTATTTATTTACAATTACTTATCTACTTTAGTAACCACCACACATGCATTCTCAAACCCATGGCTTTAGCATTCCTAGCGGCATGCTTTACTGTTTGAGCTATACAGGAATGCTGGACTAAATAATATGGACTAAAGTGACTGAGTTATTTTATTCCATCCTCTCTAAATAACTAATCCGAGTGGCTCTAACAGTCCTAGGCTTCAGCAGATCAGGGGCCGTATTCACAAAGAATTTTATCTTACCACTAGGAGTACTCCTAAATCGCACTAAAATATTTTAGCTAGGAGTTTTCTCTTAAAAGTTATTCACAACGCCTTTCAGACCTACTCTTAGTTAGGAAAAATGACAACTCCTAAACTAAGAGTGAGTCTTCGTTGCTATGGATGACGTCAATTCTCATGCACGAGCTTCCTCGCAATGATCACGGTGATCGGTTGTTAGATGACAGGGCCATCATGCGGAACATAACACAGACGCAACAAATCATGGAATTACCACATCTAAATATGTCTGTGTCCTACACAAAATAATAATAGTAATGTCATCGAAATGCATATATAATGACATGTTTGTGCAGGCCCCAGTGAAGTGTTATTCTAAAAAGGCAGAGAGAGAGAGAGAAAAGTCGTGAATTCAATTAAATCAATGTAGCCTAATACCCCAATGAAAACCGTCACTTGCCTAATAATGAAAAACAACACTTGCATTAACACTTGCTTGGTTAATTGACATCATATTAGCCTAAATAGAAAAATAAACTTAAAACAAGGAAATGTTGCTCGAAGTAACTTTGAATGACGGTGGATTAAGAACTCGCCAAAACGGAAAAGAAAGCCCAACTGGACGCAGGATCAGTTACTGCTGCTAGCCCAGTTAGTGCTAGAAAAAAAAACATAATAAAAGGGAAATTCTGGACTGGGATATCAAGCAAAACTAAGCGTGAGAATGGGAGAGGATTTGTTTGCAGATCGATGCAGCGTTCCCGCTTGTGTCGCGGACCCGGGACGACTGCGAGAGGCGGTGGTATGCGCTACGATCCTTTGTGAAGAGGTCTTAGTGAGTTAGGAGTCCTCTCGACTTCTTTTAAGCTGTCCCAGACTTAGGTGCTACTTTTAGGGCTAAAATGCTTCGTGAATTACTCTTAGTGAATAAAATTAGGAGTCCTAAAGTTAGGAGTAACACGCCCATTATTTTTAGGAGTTGCTCCTAAATTCGCCAGTTAGGAGCTACTTTTAGCCTTAAAATTCTTTGTGAATACGGCCCCTGAACTCTGCGTGACACACGTTGCCTCAGCTGCATTTCAATTCAGGACATTTAATGGTCTCCTGGATGTCATACGAACTGAGAGACTTCGACATTTATTTGGGACTAACACACAAAGGAAAACTCTTGGAATTATGGGACATGAGTCTTTTTTTGTGCTTTTTTAGGAAAGTCAAAAACATGCCCTGAAACCATAATGAGGATATCCCAAGCTTTACACACAGTACATCTAAAACTCAAGAGGCCATTTAAGATTTTTGCATTTGGAAGAAAAGCAAACCGCCAACAATAGTCCTTTAAAGTTAAAGGAAAAAGTTTTATTTCACAACTAGATTAGGAAGCAAGACAAGAAGAGAAAGTAAATGCATCTTGAATTAAGAATCGTTTGATATTTTCAATGGAGACCAAGACAAAACTACTAAGCAAGCGATACACCGCTGGCAAAGTTTCCACAGATAGACGTGCCAAGGCTGAACAGTCTTCTGTGGTGACGCCAAAACGAGAGATGAGCTAAACAGAGCAAGGCTTTTTCCCCTTCAATACTGAGTGGACAAACTGCATGATGATTCTCTCTCACCCATATCATCATTGTTTATGGCCATGTCGCATTAATATTCAACGTGCATCAAACCCCTTGTCTCCTCTACACAGATGTCTCTCATTTGGATGACATCTCGAGACACTGTCAATAATCAACAGCCGACGAGCGCGACAGACTCTCCTTGCCAAGCACTGATCTCTGAACAGCAGATCCAAATCCCAAACAAAGCCCCTGGTTTTGTGACAGATCTGGAGACAGATCTGCGAGACTTCAATTCCCCCGTCTCACGTTCGCGTTCTCACAAGCCTCCGCCTCCGTCAAGTGCAGTTGTCAACACAAGGACACATGTTCTATGTTAAACCACGGTTTAACAGTGAGAATCTGGTTTGGTAAAGAGCCGAGGCCACCGGTGACGGCTGAGGCCATCCAGGACAAAGGGATGGAGATGGGAATCTAAAGCAGACTGTGTAAGCGCTTTTGGGGAAGTCAAGCCCTGTAATCTCATTGCCTGATTTCATAGGGTTTAACCAGTCATTCCACTGAAAAAACGACCGCTGTGTTAATCCTGGATTGGGGCGCCTGGTCTTCAGTTCTGTGATGGGAAACAAGAAACAAGGCACACATTTAGAAACATGTTTGAGTCAATGGCGGGAAGACAGAAAAGGAGCATGAAAAACTCGAAACTATTGAATGAGTTTTGATTTTAAGAAAGGTTTTCACACACAAGGTTTTCCTGTTTTCACATTTGGTATTCAAGGGTTAGTTTCACTCGCCCTCAAGCCATCCTAGGTGTAGGACTTTCTTTTTTCAGTCAAACACAATCAGAGTTATATTAAAAATATCCTGGCTCTTCCAAACTTTATAATGGTGATGAATGGTACCTTGTTTTTTGAAGCCCAATAAGTGTATTCATCCATCATAAAAGTAATCCATACGGCGCCAGTGGTTAATAAAGGCCTTCTGAAGCGAAGCCATGCGTTTGTGTATAAGAAAAATATCCATTTATAAACTTCAAAAACTATAATCACTGGCTTTTGGTAACTGCGGAAGTCTAGCGAGTCTAGCTCTGGTGGAAGAGTGACCTCTGACCCGACGCATGACGAGTGACCTCTGACCCGACGCATGGCATCGGATGTAGGAGTAGCGTAAGCTTTGATGCCTCTCGCGGTTCAAACAAACAGGGCTGGGCTACAAACTCAAGCTCCTCCCACATTTCTCTTTACAAATTCTCCTTTTAGACTTCTAATCTGTGACCGGTGTTTTGTTTTGCTCTATCCTCTGCGCTTCCATGTTCATCAATACGTCATGCGTCGGGTCAGAGGTCGCTCTCACTTAATATTCAACAATATTATTGATCTGCCTGCATTGACTCCATTACATGAGAACTGAACTGAACGATGACATCACGGTTTTCTCCAGAGTGGCTGTATATATAAATGAACTGAATTAATAACTTTTTTACAACAAAAATTAACCATCCCTGAACTTACTTAAGCTGACTATGAAGCTATTTTCTTCTAGATCTGCTATACAGACGAAACAAACTTTGTTGCATTAAATTTCCTGTTCTCTCTGTGAAGCTGCTTTGATACAATCTGTATTGTAAAAAGTGCTATATAAATAAAGGTGGCTTGACTTGACTCTTCTGCCGGAACTAGACTCGTTTATGGCCGTTACCGGAAGCCATGATTATAGTTTATAAAGTTATGAATTTGGATGTTTTTCTTACTGAAGCATGGCTTCGCTTCAGAAGGCCTTTATTAACCACTGGCCCCGTATGGATTACTTTTATGATGGATGGATGCGCTTATTGGGCTTCAAAAAACAAGGTACCATTCATTACCATTATAAAGCTTGGAAGAACCAGGATTTGTATAATATAACTCTGATTGTGTTCGGCTGAAAGAAGAATGTCATATACACCTACTGTAGGATGACTTGAGGGCGAGTAAAGTATGGGATCATTTTAAATTTGGGGTGAACTATCTCTTTAACTTTGGAAAAACTTTACAATAAAACATTTGTTAACATTAGTTAACTGCATTAGTTACCCTGATCCTAAAAAATGAATTTCTGCATTTACTAATACTTTATTAAAATCAAAAGTTGCATCTGTTAATATCATTTTCATGGACTTGAGCTAACATGAACTAACATTAGTTTTATTTTTAATCATACAAAGATTAATAAATACTATAACACTTGCTCATTGTTAATGTTCATTACTAATGGAACATTACTGTAAAGTGTTACCTTAACATCTGTCCATTTGATCTGATCAGAATCGGACAGCAATAAATAGATATAAATGGGGACGAAAATGTTTTGGAAAACTTTTGAGCAATAATTCAATAAAATCACATAGAGGTTTTACATTTTGCAAGATATGCAAACTTTAAAAAAAAAATCATACTCTTTTGTATATTTGTTTTGTTTTACATTTAAAATACATAAAAATCTTTAGTTCAAGACAAGCGACACTATAAAATATTAAGACTTGTTTTCACAGACTGTATCTTGTATTTATATAAGTGTATTTGGCCTTTTTATCCCACTTGTTGTTGAACTTGTTTATACTTAAAACAAGGGGGAAACACTTCAAAACAGAGGGACAAAATACATTTACATTTATGCATTTAGCAGACTTACAAAAGAGGAACAAAAGCAATTCATCAAAAACACACTTATATTCTCTTAATATTTTATTCAGTGTTGCTGCAAAAGAAAAAATAACTGTTGTTTCAAGGTTTTTTACATATTAAAAATGGCTACGCAGTCATTGTTTTGCCAGGCATCATGAGAAGCATGCACATGCAAGGTTCAGTTAATGCAGGTACTCGGTTTAAATGAGCTCAAGACATGTTTGAAGTGGGATACAAATCGAATTTGCCTGTGGACATTTGGGTGCTTTATCATAGTGACTAATGTGTAGTTATGAAATCAGTGGCCCTCGAAATCACAGATGATGTTAAAACCAGAAATAAAATGATATTATCCAGTATAGCAATTCTGACATGCAGATTAAGTTTCCATGCATAACAAGCTTCCTCAAAGATCTTTTCCTGCAAAACTTTCAATTCATCCTCCCACGACTCTCCAAGACCAAAAAAAAAAAAAAAAACATCAGCCTGTGTGTACACACACACACACACACACACACACACACACACACACACACACACACAAACACAAAAATGTAAATGTAAACCTAAATATAAATGAAAGAAACAAAAACATATTAAACTCTCTTAATGAGAGAAGGTAAATGATGGAAACAGCTCTTTAGAATAACACACTTTGAACACTTCATACGGCAGCATCCACGCTTTGCCATTAGTGTTCAGGAGTAGAGGACTGACAGCTCATTTCACTGGAAGCTATGCTTTAACAATGTCAGTGATTAATACAGAAAGCCCGTTCTCTGAAATGGCTCTTTAAATCTCAATTTCCTCTATAATATAACTTACTGCCAAGGATCATTATGAGTCATTTCGGAGCCACTCGAACCCGTTTGAAGTAAACATCATTAGGGAAACGTCTCCGTGAGTCTGATTACAGAACATCCTTCCATTAAAAGAAGGAGCTAGAACCTGCCCTAAGTGGAGATTTAGTTATGGACGTTGTCTTAGAAATGACAAAAAGCACAGTTACATAGTCGCAATAAAATAACTAGGATAAATGAAAAATAGACACAAATTAGGGGGTTGCTGAAAGAAAAAGCTCTTTGAGTAATACTATTTTCTCCCTGGAGGATCTTTCTGCTTTTGGTTAATGGAAAGCCATGATACTATAGCACACATACAACACGAGTTAACAACAGCAAACACACTGTATACTCCTAGAAGAACAGGTTCTATAATAGAACCTTCAACGGTTCTGTCAAGCGCCTCATAGATATAAAGGTTCTTTATTGGCATCGAAGGTTCCACGAAGAACCTTTCCATTGCGCAAAAAGTTTTTTTATAGTGGAAATAGATTAGTAAATTGCAGGTATGATGTCAAATCCCGGAAGTCTAATTCACCGCTGGTTCCTTCGAGTTTTTCCTGTGGGGTTTTATTATACGTTTTTTTTTTACAAGTGAAATAAAGCGGTAAACGTAACTTGACTATACTTTGACATTTTGTTCTACAACGTAAACTGCACACACTCACACACCAAACTGTCTTATCTAGTTAGGCCTACTTATTAAAAAAGTAGGCTACGTTCATCAAAAATTAACATAACGGTTTCAAAATTTGAGTTTTCGCTGTGGGTGTGTAATTGTAGAACAAAACATCAAAGTATCGTCCAGTTATGTTTACCACAGGCTTTATTTCACTCACTAATTGAAAAACACCATAGATCTCAAAAGAACCAGCGGCGAATTAGACTTCCGGGTTCTGACATCATACCTGCACCTCTCTATTAATAACTATAATAATCTAAAGAACTTTTTTCCACTATTAAAAGCTTTTGTCGAGTGGATGTTAAATGTTCTGCATGGACGCATCAGAGGCTCTGTTTACATCTGGTATTAAGATGCGTTTTGGTCGATCGGATCACAAGTGGACGACACTAAATTCAGGTGTAAACGGGGTCTAAAGCGTTTTGAGCTCGTCCACTTTCCACCACTTCCAGAGGTAGTCGAAAACACATTCGACTGGATTGCTTTCGTAGTGTAAACGCTCATGTGGTCGAGTGTGTCACAAAAGACCGTCTTATCTCCACTTACTAACCTAATGAGTGAACAAATATGGGAAGAGCGCTAGACAGTCGGGATTTAAACTTTGTCAGCTGAAGTTTGGTTTGAAGACGAAAAACTTACCAAGCACAATGTTCTCTCACAATTCCTGATTTCTAACACACACTCACAGCTTTCAGCGTGGTCTTGTGGCCGTCAGAACAGAAACTAAAGCTGCCGCTCTCTGTGTTTTCCGGTCGTCTCCGGTCATGTTTATATGTAAATTGCGCGAGCTGATTTTGTCCATTAGATTGAAAGATCTGAAAAAGCCCAAACATTTACCATCCCATAGACCCTCCCCTCGAAGAAATCAGGACAGAAGTGATTGATAGTGGACAAAAGAGATGGATTAAAACACCAGGTGTAAACAGGTATGTCTTTCTCATCCACTTGTGATCCGATCGACCAAAACGCATCTTAACACCAGGTGTGAACAGAGCCTGAAAGAGTGTAAAAACTTTTAGGGCTTGCCATCATGGGATCATGTTATGAATTTAGTTTTAATTAATTTACTTTGTTTGAATTATTTCTAACATTTTATGAATTAAACAACCCGTAAACATACTTTATCACTAGAAAAAAATGAAACAACCCATTAAACACGAAAGTAATGCAATCATTGAAGACATTTCTCCTTATAAACATAAGAACTCTATTTAGAACCCCATTGAATCTTTTTTTCAAGGAGTGTATTCCATTACCCCGGGAAACACTCACAACAAACAAAGCAACAAGTCAAAGTTTCAAAATTACGGCACAACTTTCACCTTTTTCAGTTCGTCCTCATATATATATATATATATTTTTTTTTTTACACTGGACTCCGAGAGGGAAGAAAGTCCTGTATACCTGCTTTTTCTACAAGTCCATGGATACTAGAAGGGATGTGTTCTTGATCCGGCTTTATCCTTTGAGCTGGAGGGGGTGAAGCCAGCCAAAGTCCAGACTACACAAATTGAGATAACCAGATGACATCCCTGATCCATCCATGAGATGAACCTGCAAGCACACAGAACTTTGTTTCAGTGTCCTCTTACAGATACACAACACATTCTACAGGACAAACTGTTGGAAGGTCAAACTACAGAGTGATGTCAGATTTGTGAACGAATCCTCCTTTTGAGCTGGTTCTTTTCAATGATTCAGTTGAATTGATTTGCAAAGCACTCATAAGACACTCAACTGTGAGGTAGTCCGGAAGGTAAACATGTTGACAAGAAAACATCGTATCTGAGAGCATGAAACTCATGGATGAACTAATAAAATTTTATTTGAATTTTTAACTAATGAAATAATCCAAAAATATATACTGAAATATATAAAAAAAAACTAATTTTAAATGCCGCACTGCATAATATATATAATCGTATAGTATTTTTGCCTTATTTTCCAGTCTAAATATCTAAAGATTCTTAAACCAAGATGCATTTAATGAGAAGCAAAATGCCTGAAGATATTAAGTCTTGTTTTCTGTTTTTTTTTTTTTTTTTTTTTTTTTAAAGGTGCTATATGGAACTTTTCTTCTAAAATGAATCCTTTTTTTATTGCCTGTGTGTGAAGGGGTTGTAATCACACATTACAATGATCCACTTGTCGGGTTTTGCTATTACCTCTGAAGGCCAGTATTCCTATTTCTATGTGAAGTCTCCGGGTCGGATTTACCGCGAAATCCACCGGATGTGATGTGCATGCGCGATCCCGAGCCTCTCTCCTTATATAGAGTCTATTGTAGACGGTCAGGGAGTTACGTCCGGTTAAAGGCGCACGTTTTTCGGCTTATATCTCAGTCAATCTTTGATCAATATTCCCAAGACTCTAATCGTTCGTAGTGCTGGACGGGGCCTTTCGAACGAGACCACCCCTGAGGTCTAAGTCGCCCGGCTCCCCGAGTTATAGCCGTTCGAAATCGGGGGTCCCAGCGAACAGCGATCCAGTAGGGGGCATCCCCGAGGCCCGCCACTCTAGCGTTTGGGCAAGGGTTCCCCTGGGACCTCCTCCCCCGAATTTGAGCTCTCTGGGTCTTTGCGTTCCAGAGATTCGAGCGATTTTCTTCTGAGATCGTGACGTCACCGGCGTCCGCAATTTTGCAGCGCGCCCGACTGTTTTCTGCTAATATCTCCGCGAAAACACCACCAAAAACTATGGAACTTATATGGTTCTTTTCAGCTCGACTAGATGGTCCCAACGAGCTCAGTGCTCGCCGAATCCGTCTAGTATTCGCCGAGATATTTGCGTAATAGCCGGTATTGTCTATGAGTTTGAGCACGAGCGCTCTTGTAAAATTTGGTTGCAATCTGAAACATCACCACTAGAGGCCGCTAAAAGTTACGTAGAGCACCTTTAATTAATTGAGTTTAAGCTTAACACAAGAACAAATATCTGCCAATGGGGTCAACAAATAATCCTAATTCAAAAGGAAAGCAAGAGTTGTTTTTCTGACGACACTGGCAGATATTTGTTCTTGTTTCTTTTAAGCATAAACGTTAGTTTTTCATAAAACAAGCCTTAATTATCTTCAGTCATTTGCTTCTCAAGTCAATGCATCTTGATTCAATAATGTTGAGATATTCGTGCTGGAAAATAAGGCATTTTTAACCAGTTCTTTGACATGAATTGTCCAAATCTTAAAATGAATCAGATCTCTTATAACTCCTATAAACTTAATTTCAATCTGTGCCATGTCTTCCCAAAATGCACTCATTTATAGGGTGAGCATTTTTTAATCATTGCAATAATTCAATAATTAACTTTAATTCATGCTAATCATCACTTTACATTCTTATGTGTACATAACTTATTTACTTATAATATTGCAGACATGGTGTTAAAATAGCTGGTTAAACAGCCTGTTCTCACGCAAATGCGTCTCTATAGCACGCATTGTGTATTATCGTGCAATTTATACGCGAAAATGAGTTTTTACGTGCATATGATACGCAGTTTTCGCGTGCATTTGACACGCAGGTCATTTGCGTGTAATACACACGCACCCAACCTACCTAACCACTACTAAACCTACCCTAACCAACCCATGCGTATCCTATCCTATGCACGTAAAAACTCATTTTCGCGTATAAATTATACGATAAACACACTGCGTGCTATAGAAACGCATTTAGTGTGATCGGGTTGGGTTAAAATGTAAAGATCCAGTACACACTGACTACACTTTTAAAGTCTGTGGGAAATGTTCCTGGCTGTCTGGAGGCTGCTGTCCACACGTGGGCTTTGAGCGTGTTTTTCTGTACGTACTGCATCCAGTGCCTCTGTGTGTTGCACTACACGGTCCCAGTGCGCTGGTTTCCAAGCAACACATGTACACAGGGAGCGTCGTCCGTTGGCGTCTCTGAACTGTGTGGAAACTGTAGGATGAAGTGAAGAAGGGAGGGTGACAGCAGCTCGAGTTTCAAAGTAGAACACAAAATTATTAAACTTACTGTGAAAACCGAAACTTGCACATTTTTTTACTCAGTATTTTTATCTTGTTTTCCAGTAGCTACAAATATCTAAAAATTCTTAATTTCTTAATGTCCCCCTAATTGTATCCCTTAAAACTCATCTATGATCACCAAAATGACATTTTTTTACACGCCTTAAAATAGCTTGAATGTAACTCGACACCCTTGTCTCATTTAGTATACGCGGTTCTATGAATATGCAAATGAGCCCCGCCTCCACTCACTCACTCAGCTCAGAGATCCACTGGTTGACGATCACACGTTGATCTGATTGGTTACAAGGTCGTTTGTGACGTCAGAAACACCAGCGATTTCAAACCGTGTGTTTGAGACTGTCTTTGGTTCACTGCAGTTTTAAGCAGAAAATACTCAGCAATGCTGTCGACTTATGAATTTGCACAGGGTTTGTCTTAAAGCGTATTAAAAACACCACATAGACACATAGACAACATTAAAAGCTGGATTTTCACCACAAGGGGACTTTAAGATATTAAGCGTTTAGTGAAAAGGTGGGTTTATGCTTGAAACAAGACAGAAATCTGCCATTGAGGTAAGAAAAATAATCCCGTTTTCCCTTTTGTATTAGGTTTTATTTTCTTACCCCACTTACAGATATTTTGTCTTGTTTTAAGCACAATTGTTTTTGTTGATTTTTAAGTGATTTTGCTTCTCAAGTACAAGGTTTCAGGATGAACTTTCATTTAAGACTAAATATAAAGACCTTTTTAAGACCAAGTAATTGAAGGGAACACAACTTGCCAAATATGATCTCTAAATGTAAATGTCTATAAATGTTTTTTTTTTAGCAAAACTAAAAAAAAAAATAAAAAAAAAAAAATTTTTTTGGAAAACAGGACAAAAATGGATTTTCATTACAATAGATATTCGTTTTTTTGCAATGCATGCAACATTTCAAGCATTTAAGACTTTCTGCTCTGATTTAAGAACTTTTTAAGGCCTTAGGCTACTTTGAGTAAGGGTGAATTAACCCGCAGAAACCCTGAAGTAAATATACCTTGTTTATATTTGTTTAGAATGTTTAGATATTTCCAAGACAAAAATACTAAACAAGACACATTTGCAGCACAGAGCCACTCACAAAACACTGCACATGGTGTGTTTTCATTCAACTGATTTTCCTAAGCCATCTCTTTAGACACAAGCAGACTGGAGCTGACAAGCTAGCGCCGTGTCAATCACACCAGAGGATGTTCTCTCGGCTTGTTTTCTTCCTGCTCTGATCCTCGGGGAGTTTGCACTAACCAGCATGGCCCTGGGCTTCCTTTCAGGGGCTGAGGGCCTGGAGTGCTGCTGCTGTTTTGCAACAGAGACCATACAAAACCATACAGAGCTGGACCGAATTACCAAGTCAACACTGAAGAGTGCTTCTGTTTGGAGTACAGCTCCAAATCTGGGATTCTGCGGCTCAATCCAATTAACCGCAGCATGACAAGCACTAATTTAAAAACAAATGCAAAACAGAGGGGAAAAGTAAAGAAAACATCCCGTTGAAAGAAATCCTGCTACTAATCTGGAGTTAACATTTAAGCAATATTCTGTGTTAAGTGCAATAAAGCTCAATGAGCAGCAGCTGTGACGTGCTGTCGATCACCAAAACTGATTTCGACTCGTTTCTCAGTAAAAAACTGCTACAGTGTTTCAAAGCCATAGCATGTGTTCACATATAAATGCTTGACAACTATCCATACCGTTTACATTAAATCAAGTACATTAATAGCACATACAAGTTCATCCACATAGAAAAAAGGATAACATTTTAGTTTAGGGTCCAAGTTGCTTATTAGCATGCAAATTTCTAGGATATTGGCTGTTTATTTGTACTTATAAAGCACATATCAATGCCTTATTCTGCATGATATAGGCATACTCTGCATCCCTTAACCCGATTCCTACCCAATACCTAAACTTAACAACTATTAATAAGCAGTTATTAGGAGTTTGTTGAGGCAAAGGTTGCAGTTAATAGTGAGAATTGGACCCTATTCTAAAGCATGACCAGAGAAAGTCGTCTAAAAGTTTGATTCTTGTAACTCACACACATGTTATAACAAGAATACTTATTTGTTTTTTAAATATCCCAGTGCAATCACTGCAAAAAAAATATCTTTTTACTCTTATTTTCCAGTACAAATATCTAAACATTCTTAAGATGCATTTACTTTAGAAGCAAAAATACTTTAAATCTTGGTCAAACTTAAGAGTGTTTTACTCAAAACTCTATAGGGTAAAAAAAAAAAATCTTGTTTCCCCTTTGAATTCAGTTTATTTTTCTTACCCCGCTGATGGATATTTTGTCTTTTTTTAAGCACAGACTAAATTTTTTCCGAAAACATGACTTGCTTCCCAAGTACTGTAAATGTATCTTAATGTATGAATTTGAGATATTTGTAATGGAAAACAAGACAAAAATACAAAAAAAGTTTTTGGCACTGATTGCCCTTTAAGTTCTCCAAATGTGTTCCAAATGGAACGGGTGAAAATTATTTTCCATGTTAATCAACACCACATCTCAGATGCTGAAGTATTTAACCCAGAATATTCCTCTAAAGCAGAGATCAGCCCCCTTAAACAGTCATGTTAAGACATTGGCTGCAATGACAGGCTAAATCTCAGAAGACAGAGCAACACTCGGAGCTAATTAACCCATTAGACTCAAACATGTTTCCCAACATGCACTTGAGATCAGTTCCTATCAGAGTTTGCCAGCAGAGAGGCCCTTTGAAACGGAGCCTCTCAACTCTTCTGAAGAGCGTCCCAGACGGTTCCTTTGGTATTTTCTAATAAAAAACATCAACGTTTCCTGTGCATGAACGTCAGTTTGTAAACCACCGGGTTCCCACTTCTTCCTGGTGGTCATTTAAATAAGAGGGTGACCTAAAAAAGAGCCGGCGTGACTCATGAAGACGTGGGAGAGGAAAGCATGACTAAGATGACTGAACAATATCAACCACAGATGAAAGTGTCTCGGCTTTTTATTCGTTACTCAAACAGACTCCAGTCTGGAACGGACCTCACCAAACACCTCCAGAGTGAAAAGCCACAAACCACGCAGCAGATCTGAGCTTTAACAGCTTTCCTTAATTGCACTAACATGACAGAATGTGAGAAATAAGAACAGAAATGCAATTAAAATAAGACTTAGTTCAGCCAAAAATCTTTCACTTATACCCTCATGCTGGTCCAAAGCATTTCTGAAGGATGTTCACGCTGCTCTTTTCCATGCAATAAAAGCATAGACTGATCGAGGGCTGTCAAGAAAGACAAAAAAGCACCGTAAAAGGTCTGAACATGCCGTAGCACATGACATTTGAAAGTGGAAGTTTCATTTCAGTTTTCTTTTTAATTTGAACATGTTACTTTCCATTTCTTTGTAATTATTTGTGACATTTACTAGCAACTTCTGAGTTGGTTTATATTCTTCAAGTGGTATTATGCCTGTGTGATTTCAGCAATCCTATAAGATCATTACAGAACACACTGTACAACATGGGTCTACTAAACTTGGGTATGACATGTGTATGTAGACTGTTGGATGATGATACCTATTGATTCGTAGGCTATACGACGCAAGTTAGTATAGAAGAATAAAATGTCATCATGTGCTAGTGGTAAACAAATAGAGCAAGATGAATCACACTTTGGCAATTGGGCTTCTTATGTGCGCTGAAAAAAGAGGAGAATATGGTCATGGCTAGAGAAAAGAGGCCAACTTGTCATGAATTTTGCAAATGGACCTTGAGGTAAGTATAGTTTTAAGTTTTAGCGCCATGTCACGTTGATCAAAACACCATTTTATACAGCCCGTTCTCATCCCAAGGCGTCATCTAACTGACGCTTTTGACCATGCGTCAACACGCCGACACACATGGTACCCCTTAAGCGTCAATATGAGACGCGCCTCCTAGTGGTCTAACCCTAACCCTACCCCAGACCTAAACCTACCCATAACGGAAGCGTCATCTAACTGACGCTAAAGGGTGCCATGTGCGTCGGATTTAGACGCATGGTCAAAAGCGTCAGTTAGGGCCCTTACACAGTCAACGCATCGGTATGCATACGCGTGTGCAAGGCTACACATCGCTACGCTTCGGCCGCCATTATGCGTCGATGCGTAGCCAAATGTGTCATCCTAGTTTTTGATACGCGACGCGCCGATGCACGCAATACCATGCGTTGTCGGTGGGGGCGACATTGCAAGTAATGTACATAAAAAGGTATATTATTATGTTTACAGAAGAAGAAGATTTGAATACAATGGCGGGCGAAGAGGAAAAGTTATGTGAGCTTGTTTTAACGGAACATCGCTTCTCACGGAGACTTCAGATGCTCTAATCACAAAGCCTATGAAGTGACGACTCAACACGGGCGATATGGACTCTCTATGGTGGACGGCACTGATCCTCAACAACTCGTCTTAAGACCGGCGTGATTACTTGGACTTCCAAAAAATACTCTAAATGTTCCGATCCAATTTGACTTGTAATGCTGCCCGAATCATGCACTGTTCCTTCGTTGGCCAGAGGAGAACTGGCCCCCAGACTGAGTCTGGTTTCTCCCAAGGTTTTTTTCTCCATTCTGTCACCTGATGGAGTTTTGGTTCCTTGCCACTGTTGCCTTGGCTTTTGGCTTGCTTAGTTGGGGACATTTAATATTCAATAATATTATTGATCTGCCTTACTTAAGGTGGACGTTGACGCAATTTCTTTTAGAAACAAACCTTGTTATATTGTTTTCATGTTATCACTGTGAAGCGCTTTGATACAATCTGTATTGTAAAAAGCGCTATATAAATAAAGGTGACTTGACTTGACTTGACTTGTTTTATTGCCGCCGATGTAAAATCAGCAATATGCACTCCTCTTCAGTGCCATTTTGATCTGAATATCACGTGACCCGACTCTAGACTCTACTACCCCCTGTTGCGCGATCGGTGTATTGCATTTCACGCATCGCCTGTGACGCTTGCGTCTGCTTGTGTACTATGAAAAGGAGCGTGTAGCTCGCGTCGCTCGCGTTGACTATGTAACGGCCCTTAGATGACGCCCGAGGATGAGCGTCTCATATTGACGCTTAAGGGGTACCATGTGCGTCGGCATGTTGACGCATGGTCAAAAGTGTCAGTTAGATGACGCCTTGGGATGAGAATGTGTTGTTTTTATACACCTTTATATACTTTTTTTTGTTCTTTTTAGAGCTTATCAGATGCTTGGGTTAGGAACAAACTATGTATAAGCACATGACACATATTTGTTTGAAGATATTTTGAAGAACGTCGGTTGTCAGTTGATAATGACTTCTTATGTATTTTTTCCCCCGTACTAAGTCAATGGGATCCAACAACTGTTTGGTTACCCATATTCTTCAAAATATCTTCTTTTGTGTTCAGCAGAAGAAAGTCTTACAGGTTTGGAACAACTTGAGGGCGAGTAAACGATGACAGCATTTTTGGGTGAACTATCCCTTTAAGAGCAAGGCATGGCCCTTTTTCTGCAGATGCTCTAAAGATCCTGACTGTAGTTTTTTGTTTGTAAGACTATTCAGGTCAGTCTTGCCACGGGCGCCCCCCTTGGGCCTCACTAAACTGTGCTACATCAGGTGGCTTGGTGCAGGCTTTTTTTTTTTTTTTTTGGAAGTACCTGGACTGAACATGCCAGTTTCTATAAATGTTTGTAAGAGAAAAAAAACCTGACAGGTAAAAAGGGCTTTTGATGGGATAAGGAGGACAGTGAGAAAGGGAGGCAGGCGTGTGTATGTGAACTGTGGTGCCAGGCCCCTGGTCACAATCGCACAGATTTGCATTCCACTCTAACAGGATATTGCCCAAAGTCCCCCTGAGGAGCTTAGTCGTCGTGTTGGACCTTAACTCCCAGTGTGCACCACATCTCTCTCTCACACACACACACACACACGAATAGACACTTTTTCTCTCTCTCCCTCCCTTTTCTTTCTCTCACAGCTTAATCCCCTCTGTCTCCTTTCTTTCTTTTAGCTCTTTCAGTTTAACTCTCACACTCTTCATCATCTCAGCTGCTCAGCCCTCCACTCGTCTTCTCATGGTCCCCTCAAACATTTAATTAGCTTATTGACATATCTTCTCTTACATGCGTTTACCTTCATTTTAAATCAGACACACAGTATCACATAGACGTATTTTGACATTTGGGCAATAAATAGGCGATTTCAAAAATATAGTTTGTTTATATTCTTCAAATGGTTACTTGTGTAATGAAAAATGCCATGCATGCTATACACTTGCTTTCAACTAAATTTGCATTTCCTGAAGGAAACAGCAATGCTTGCAAGGCAGCAAAAATAAATGCAAAGGTAGGCTTTGAGCATTTTAAATTACTTTAGCAACAGAAATATGGGATATTATGGCATGCACTTTCTCTTTTTAATCAATGATTCATCCCAAATATTTGTATTAAATTCAAAATTTTTATTTATACCATTCTATTAGTCAACGTTCACCTGTGTATTGCATATGAATGCAACACCCACTTCAAGCGCACCTATAGTTTTAGGCAAGCAGATTACCAAAAACAGACAGCACAGACTGAAATGATGTACAACACAAAAGTTTGAATCATGTTTAGCAGCTTTTAATAGCAAAATAATGTAATACTAAAAAGTTTTTAACCAAAATAACCATGGAATATCAATACAGTGCTACCTTGTATAAAACATTCAATGAAGAGAATTCACCGACTATTGATAAATTGTTGTATATACTCAATTATTTTGTTGAGAGATTGTCTAGTTTAACCAATATTTAAAGTTTAATCTTATAGTGTACAGAAATTATGATAATAAAAAAGAATGTTACACTAAATCAACATTTGTTTTTCAAACCCAACATGGGTATTAAACGAGGAAAAACATTATACACGCCAATTCAGCCTTCCGTCATGAAGGAAATGTGATTCAGAGGCTGCAGTCAATGTTTTTACGAGTTTTAATTCTATATACCGCCTTCCCTGCCACAAAACCAGCCCCCACGCAGCTAGTTGAGAAACAAAAACTCTCTGTCCTATTCTCACACACACACACACTAATGCACAAACTCACTCCGTCTTTGTCTCAAACACAGAGCATCTGGTCTTGGGTAGGGCAGCATATGTTTTAATTTTGATTGACTCACCTGTCACCTATACTGCCCTCCTCATTGTTACCCCCTCAAACACACACACACACACACACACACACACACATGCACACATCCCCCCTTTTTTGCTCCCCGTAAAATACCTCTCCATTCCCCCCCTCCATACTGCCAAACGCAGGCCATTAACCATTTCCTACGAGCTGCTGGTAAAAGGAAGGAAACAGCATGCCAGGCTTTCACACAACACGCGGCGCTAGGAAAGTTGCGCGCCCTTGAAGTCCAGCGAGCTGGGGTAAAAGTCATGCTAATTGACGGGCGAGCTTAATTCAAATGAGCCCGTAACTAAAATCGGACTAGAAAGAGTGGGGCGACCTGCGATAGGGCGAAACTTTCGAAACCTTTCAATCGGCCCGCCGTCGAACCACTTTGATGTGCTCAGCGCTTTTCATCAGTTTCCTCTCCGCGTATAAAAAAGGCATTTCAAGTACAAAGGCTCGTGAGCACATTTGTAATTTGTCTCCTCTTTCGAGAACAAATGGATGTGGCAAAAACCATTTTGCCTTGTTCTGGAAAAAAGAGAGAGATCTGAATGAAAGTGCATATGAAAGGTGCGAGGCAGGAGAGAGCGGACAGAAAGAGAAGAGAGGGGGGGGGGGGGGGGGGGGGGCATGATCTCAGCCTGATTTTTCACTCAAGTCAAACCCTATTTCACATCAGGCTGTTGTAACACCTCGTCCGTGAGCCCTTCGAGAGAGACGGATATAAATGAGGAGGGTAGAGAGGTGAAAAAACAGGGGGTGATCGAGAATAAAGGTCCAAATCCTTGACTGTGAAAACTGTGGCACCGGGGAAGTGTATGAACGCCTTGTTTGGCTAATAACCTGGAGTCTTGTAAAATGTGAATGAGGGAGTCCTCGGAGCTTATAATTTCACACCCGTGAGGCAGGGGAGATGAGTGTGAATTGAAGGAGGACAGATCCACGGTAACGGTTCCCCGGGCCGTCACACCGGAGAGGAGAAGGCGAGACCGCTGACTCCTAGAATAAAAAAGAGGTCTGGATCAGTCATCAAAACCCATACTGAGAGATGCAGAGTCACAGTTACTTACCATAAACCATGCGCTTATTTCATTCAGAGATAACCACTGTGACAAGCGCATTTGCTTCAGCCTGCAGATATCAATCACACATGGGATCTGTCACAATTGATCAACTTTTCAATATCATTTTGATCCAAGCATATAAAATTGGTAACCTGTAGGAATATTTTCAGTTCACTACAGTAAAATGGATATCAGAATATAATATTTTTTTGTAATATTATAACACATTTTTCTCCGCACATTGTTGTAAACATAACAATGGATAAAAGTTGGGGCTAATGTGTTTACTTGCACCTAGATATCAATCCCACATGTAATCTGTCAGTCTCACAATGGATAAACTTGTCAGTGTAATTTTGATCCAAGCATATTAAGATTGGTAAAACTATACCTGTATGAATATTTTCAGTTCACTACAGTAAAATGGATATCAGAATATAATATTTTTTCTCCGCACATTGTTGTAAACATTACAATGGATAAAAGTTGGGGCTAATGTGTTTACTTGCACCTACATATCAATCCCACATGTAATCTGTCTCACAATGGATAAACTTGTCAGTGTAATTTTGATCCTAGCATATTAAGATTGGTAAAACCATACCTGTATGAATATTTTAAGTTCACTTTAGTAAAATGGATATCTAAAGATTTTGTTTGTTAAAATATTTTTTCTCCACACACCATTGTAAACATAGCAATGGATAAAAGTTGGGGCTAATGCGTTTACTTGAACCTACAGATATATCAATCCCATCTGAAGCTCTACATTTATACTTGTTTGTTAAACATTTTCTAATAAATGCACCAATTATGGTTCAATACTATCCATTTTGGATATTATTAGCACAAAAAGCATATAAAATCAGCACAAAATGCAGATCATGTCAATGTCCAATTGCATTTCTAAGAACTGTCCGCCAGGTCTATAGTTCATCTTTACAGCTGAAGTTGTATATGCTGAAACGACTACAAATAAGTTCTAAAATTAATTTCTCCGAGCAACAATTGGCTCAACCAATGGCGCGGGACTATCTGTTTGTCTGTCCAATGACGTGTTTGGGGGAAACCTGTATGAAAACAGGCATTATCTTTGCAATTACAATAGGTGACAAAAAATAAAAAAAGAGCCATATAAGCAGCATGTGTGTGTATGCACTGAATTGCTGAGGTAGCTTTAACGATCATCATCTCCCTAATGATTAAAAGAAGGCTTGCCATCAATATCTAAATCTGCATTTTTGAACCATATCTCCCCCAAAAGAAAACTTCAATATCTTTTTGATCTTGCTCTGTTTTAATTGTGCCCCTGTATAAAAGGTATAAACAGACAGCTTTCGCTCTACACGTTAATGGGTATTTGCAGGAGAGAGAGGTGTGTGTGTGTGTGTGTGTGTGTGCTCCTCACCGCGGCAACCAGTGCTCTCAGAGGAGAACACTGCCGTAATTATAAAAGGAACAAAGCACTGGAGACTAAAAACACATGAAAGGAAAAGAAAACATACAAGCCAATCAAGGCTCTCACAAACACGCTCTCTCATGCACAAACACGCACACTGATACACACATATTCACTCTTAGCTCTGAGCTTTGTCCGGCAAAGTTACATTAAAAGGTTGTAATGATGCTTTATCAATCACAAAATGGCATTCAGAACAAATACATATCTATATTTAAAGTACATTAACAGATCCTTAATTGATTGATCTAGTACACGCATCACACAAGAACCGATCAGACAGCCCTCTTAAACTGTCTTCTCCCAGAGGAAACGATAAAACCCTAAAAGCAGGAAGGAAGTCATGAAAGGAACAGGTCTGGATGAGGTGGGGTCACTATGACACACTCACACACACACTGGTTTTAGTCAAGAGATTCAATGAACAACTACCTGGGTGTTTTCAACCACATTATTTGCCCATATTAAAGACAGAGTTCTTGCAAAAATTAAAAAATGTGGCATTCTTTGTCGTTCCAAACCTGTTTCACTTTCTGTGAAGCAAAAAAGATTCAAACAATGAAAGTCAATGGAGTCCAGGGTTGTTTAGACACCAGCATTTTTCCAAAATATCTTCTTTTATGATGAATGATGGCAGAATTTACATGTTTGAGTGAACTTTTCCTTTAAAAGTTGAAACCAAACTGGAAATTTAGCACAATTGATAAACTTTTTAGTGTATTTATGATCCTAACATATTTAGATCTGTATGACTATTTTAAGCTCACTAGAGTAAAATGTCTGTTTTGTAAAAAAAATTGTAACTTTTTTTTTCAGAAAAAAAAGGGGGCATTTTTTTTCCATGCACCATTATAAACGTAGCGATATCACACGTCGGGGCTAACAGCAATGTTTTGTGTCTTTACCAGCTATGTTATGACTCCCTTGATGTTTTACAAGTGACATTTGGGTGTTGTGTGTTTGTGGGGGTTTCTGGAACGTTATATTCAAAGAACACTAAAACCGTTTTAAGTGTGCAAGATACAGGCGTACGGGGAAAACAGGCTTTTGACTTGAGTTCATGGTTTGGCATTGGCCAGATCGTCCCTGCGCCACCACGATCAAACGCTTAAACGATAAAATCCTCTAAAGAGAGAAAAACAAACGGCGTCAGCTGTTCGCTCACCTCTCATGTACATGTGCTGCATGTACAGTGAAGCACCCAGCAGTGGCGTATGTCTTCGTCTTCACAACATGTCATCTGTCAGTCAGCCTTGTACGGCAGAGCGGCACAAAGAAAACTCAATCAGCCGCGGGAGCCTCTTTTTGTCTGCCAATTCTGGAACTTTCATGCTCCTTATTTGTCAGGTCAAAGGTTAAATTGCTGACCCTCCCTCTCATCCCCCCCCCCCCCCCCCCCCTCTCCGCAGCGAAAGCTCTATCTACAGAATCCCCATATTTACATGGATTAGACTTCTTTCACGCTGAAGAAAGAAATCTGGTTCATAGTCAAAGCGGCCCACATCGCCGGAGTGGCCACGTTATTCACCGCCGGACAATGACCATATTGTGGGGATCTGAAAGAGGAGGGGGGTTGGAGGGGAGTGCCCCGCTTTTGGCCCGAGCTGGAGCGGAGAAGCCGCCCCCCCTCCAACCCCCTTCCCTTTTCGTCCACGGCAAAGTCCTGCGCTTGTGCCACTAGGCTCACAGGGGCAAAACCCCATCCGCTCTCCTGACAAGAGCAAACAAAGCCTGCCCACTGTGAACTAGATGAAGATGTCAAAAGCTTTTAGGCTGGTGGGTGGAAGGGGGGGGGTGGGTGGTAAGACAAGGTTTAAACCAACAAAACCAGAGAAAAGGCCCTTTTCACTCCCATGGATAAATCCCACTAAGTCTACGTTTCCACATCAGCTTTACTTTCCCCCGACAACAATCCAGCGACTCAATAAAATGATCAAGAACAAATAAGCGAGGCCTTCGAGAGGACGGGGCCACCGGTTTAGCAAATAGACCATGCCGAGCTAATCAGAGGAGAACAGAGGAGCTGATACCATATAGACATTTGGGAAATTTACACAACATTAGAGTTCTCATCTAATCCTCGATGACGTCCTGAGATGAAACTCCTACAGGAGGCCAAAATGGGTGCAGCACAGGGTCAAACTTCTGGAAGATGCTCTCTGCAAAAGTTGGAAAGACATCAGGCATTAGTATCAAGCACATCACTTTGTTGGTGGAGTTATTTATAACAAAACGAGCTCAAGTTTCAGAAAGATGCTCACGTTAGAAGCGAGCATAGCATGTCACTATCATTTTCCTACATAGCTTGTTTACTCGCTTTATATGTAACCACACACACACACACACACACACACACACACACACACACACACACACACACACACAACTACGCACAAGCGCTTTCACACTCTGTTTCTCCAGTGGTGTTGAGAACAAATGAGAGCTGTAAGACGTTAATTAGTGTTTCCTCCTGTTCGGCGGGCCAGGGGTCTGAATGAAGAGGTCAACACTATCTGTGCACCTAAAGCGCAGACAAAGACAGAACACATTGTCTTTGACCAGCCAAGGCTTAGCACTGCTGTCGGAGAGGCAGAGAGCGGGCACATGCATGCTCTGGAATATTTCTGCAATTAAACACGGCTCTGTCCATTTTTAGAAAGAAATCAAAACTGCTCGCCATCTTCTCCAAATTTACTCTCAGTTGTAAATGGAGTCACTGGCTGTGATTTTAAAGACAGAATCCTTAAAGACAGTCTTTTTACAGCATGTTAGGACTGGATGTGAGCATTTTATGGATGTCAAAGATCAAACACTATTTCGGGTCCAGAATCCTGGATCTGGATAACAGTGACATTAGCATGCACAGGAAGCGGAGTTTTTTTTTTTGTAAGCGTTTACTTTTAAACACAGCTTTCTCTTCCAGGCCAACCAATACTGGGAAGTAGGAAGTATTTAAAGCGCAAAGCCTTGTCTCTTTTGAGGACCCACCATATAAAGCAGACCAGAGTGGAGACTATGGCCCATTCAGATGTTAATACATACACCATTCCACTGACTCTGATTAACTCCATGTGAGTTAATAGTTGCCCTGTTAACAAAGAGTTATCCTCCCATTCAAGTCGGCGGTATGTTTAGGAGGAGAAAAGCAAGGAGAGGGAACTTGTAGTGAACCTTTACAGTACAAGCCCCTTCAGGATATAATACAAGCTCCGTCTCCTCTGGCTAATCCAGCCCGCAGATGCTGGAAAGAAGCTCACTGCTCTTACAGGGACAAATAGTCAGAGAAAGGATGGAGGCAAACAAAAGAAATGTTCTCTTTTTTCCCCCGGGTCTAAACTGAGCCAGAGGTTCTCCAAAAGTGTGGGACAAAACCGAGAAGACCGGCTAAAAGCTTACGTTGCTTTGCAAAGCTCTTTCTGTGCATGTTTATCCTCATGAATAATGATTGGAAGAACAAACTTTTCAAAGCATCTCTCTTGGCTTTGTCCAGCATATTGCGGTCTAAGTTTTAGGATATTTAAGTTGCAAAAAAATCAATAAGACTCCAGGTAACTATTGATGTTTTTAAAGATCACAGTACACTTACTTTGGTCATATCAATTAATGAATGGGCATAACCTCACTTTAGTTCAATTGGGATGTTTATCTACAGGTGTTACATATTTAAGAAATTCAGCCCAGAAGTCCAATGCTCGCCATCTCCCTTAATTAATGTACACCCTATCCGCTTAAGCCTCAGTTTCCTCTGGTTTTTTTAGCCCCAGACTGACAGGTTAATATTAGAAGTTGAAGCTAATCTATAATCAATTCCAAATGGTGTGACTGTATAATGAGGCAGCCGTTAATGGACATGCACGAGCAGAATGGTCACTATATCCTACATCTAATTGGTTTGGTTGCCATGCCCTCACCGTTTAAAACATTACCTTTTTGAAGTTTGGATATTTATAATGGGTTTCGAGACTCACTATTCGTAATACTCTTTAATAAAATTCTGAGGCGACATCTCAAAACGGACGTTGATCCCGCGCTCCTCGGCTGTATTCACGAGCTGACGTATGTAATCACACACCTTAACTATCGCGATACCTGGGGAATGAACTAGAACCTCACTTTTTACCTTTTAATTAGTCTACGGATTTGAAAGAGACAGATGCTTTATTTTGATGTAAAACAGACATACACACAATGAAAGTGTCTATTTTAAGTGCAATAATTAGGTTATCTACACTTTCATTGTGAACTCCTAGCTATGCGTGCAAACCCTTTCATTAGCAGTAGCCTAAATGCCAATAAAGCTGATGTGTAGGTCTACTATCTCTGAATCGGCTTAATCTTATTTAGACAAATTATTCTTTGATCTTGCACTGTGTCAATGCAATCTTTTAAAGCCTGGATGTCAGAACATGAGGAAACCAGTCGCAACAATATTTGGTCGGGAGAGAGAGAGAGAGAGAGAGAGAGAGAGAGAGAGAGAGAGAGAGAGAGAGAGAGAGAGAGAGAGAGAGAGAGAGAGAGAGAGAGAGAGAGAGAGAGAGACACTATGATCTCTCCCTATAATGCACTGTCTAATTAACAGGACTATAGACAGAAAGACTCGAGCGACGACCTCCTTCAACACGTCTATTTTTTCACGTTTCAAATGATTTTCATCAATTACGCCTGCATTTTTTAAACTAAAAGGGTGCATAGCCTATAGGTTATTAATAGCATATTAGTAATAATAGCCTAATAATCAGTAGGCCTATAAATATGAAATAAGATACTAATGTTACTGTTGTTTCTCTAATTAAAAGTCAATCTGAATTAAATGTTCTCTGTTTTTCAAATAAAATAAAAGAGCTTTGCACGAGATCGTATGCAAATATAATATTTTCGGGCAATAGTCCAGCATAAATAATCGTTCCTCTCGTCCATCTTGAACTCAGCATCAGTCTTGTGTCCCCAGTTTCCGTTCTCACCTCATCGGAAGAATCTGATTCAGACGGAAGGTAAAGGGCAAACCTTGAACTCATTAACAGGTTAAAAGAAGGGCCACGAAACAGCATTATATCCACTTTTAATTCAGAGCAGAGAGAACGCGCACAAAAGACACAGCCGACAGATCACATTATGGTCCATTTTAGTCATGTCTCGTGCGTTGAGTCTATAGTTGTGCAAAAGGAATTTATTTTACTTTTAACTAATTTGTATAATTTATTTCATTTTTATAAGGTGTCCTTAAATAAAAAATGTAGGCATACTAAAAAAAATTCCAGCCCAGATTCCACGGATAAAAGATTAACGATCCGTTCACCGGGAGTGAGCAGTGTTGCTCTATTCGTTCGTGGCGAAAGCCCCAAATCTCAGCACAGAAATATCTTTAGTTTGATCAGAGCTGGATAGAATTATCACGGGGAGAGATACAAAGGCGGCAGACAAAACGCGCCCGGTTTCCCTGGTGTTTGAGTACAAACCATATTAAACACGAGCTCCAGTTATTAGATCTGACTGAAACAGCACTGAGGAATATGAAGCAGAGGTTTATGAAATCAGAGACAGTGTCTGACAAAACAAATAAAGAGTGTGAGGCCTATAGCTATATTTCAGAGGTTCGACCTTTTAAAGATAATTTTAAACGTCTGCTAAATTTGTAATGTTTTACAATGTTTTTACGCTTTTATTGTTTTACAATAGGCTATTATTAAATGCAGTAGCCTAGGCCTAAATGTAAAAGTAATTTTAGGGCATAATCTGTCGATGTTTGTCTCACGCATTGCAAATTGTAATTTGGTGTAAATGTAAAGGTAAATGATTGAAAAGTTTTTAATCAAAAGACAAAATATTTCAAAATGTTATAGACATTTTATCATATAATTCATAAAGTGATACAAAATGACTTGTGATGTTTATGCAACACGCGATACAAATAGTAGCCTAATGGAAGCGCGTGCACCGTGTTGTTATGGTTACCTCCCTCTGGCGAACTCCAGATTTTATTTCGCGACTACTGAAAATTGCTGTGCATTTAAACTTGTAGTCGTAGGCTTACATTTCTGAAACGTTTGAAAACCTGCTGACGCATACAGCCTATTTGTTTGTTTGACTTCCTTATTCAAGCCTTAGCTAAAATGATGGGTGGGGGTAATTCATAATTCGCACACTGCCTATAAACGCGTAGGGTTAGCTAGAAGTGTTTTATGTAGGCCTAGTCTATTTTGTATGTATTTTGTCCTTTTCCGCATTTTTATTTATTAGATTTGACAGATTCACGAAATATTTCGCACACGCAAGATATCCCGCACTGAAATGTTTAATGTATAAGACAGAGAGCGCACATTATTAATATGCATGTATTCAATTAAGGGTATTACACAGGATTTCATTTGCATAAGGATTTGGGAGCTTAACATGCCTTTTCATATTTGTGCAATAAAACTTTAATATTAACGCCTGCCCTTCAATGCCGTGGGTACTTTTAGTTTTATCTGTCTACTACACCCCTATTAGCCTACTATTGGCTACTATACCATCGCTGTTCAGATCAGCTTAATGGGCCCCAATCATGATTGCCAGGCCTGTGGCAAATTGTCACTGGTATATTTGTCACTCTACATAAACAGTAGCTGCACCTGTTTCTCTTCTGACAGCTCAGACCAGCGTGTACTTTTTTTTGGAAAGGATGGCGGGTATAGCCTAAATATTTGGATCAGCAGACAAAAGTGTGCTTATTGTAGGGATTCCCATGCAGGTTCGCACAACTGGAAATTATAGCACACTTATCCTACTGAAAAAACAAGTTATATGTGGGCCATCCTGCATGTCCGTCTTCTTCCTATTAAACTGCTGTGTGATACAAACAATTGATGGAATTTACGAGAAAATTTGGACAGAATTTTTGGACAATGTCACACATCAGTAATAGGTCAGTTGTTAGAAAATTAAGGGTTAAATTCCATCATATAATTGTCATCTTAATGCGTTTGAATGCTTCAGACAAGCAGCAGTGACATCTCTTTATTCAATGAGCTGAACCCGTGTCATACCCCTCAATAACATTACGATCTAGCTAATGACTATCGATTACATCCTTAAAATAGCTACTATGCCATCACTATGAGCTACATGCAATCAAAGGTCAGTTTTTAAAGAATGTTTGCTAGTTTCTTCGTTTGCAGCACTGAGTAAAAATACACAATTCCCTGCGGTTACATTTCCCAGAATGTGTGTGTGTGTGTGTGTGTGTGTGTGTGTGTGTAGCTCGAGATCTTGTCAAAAAGCCAGGTGTTTGTTTATAAGACACAAGCTGATAATGTGTCAGAGTTAATGCCATCCTTAATCTGTTGTGCTGCTCGAAAACACACTTACTCTCAGGTTGTCTTATTGGAGGTTTTTGAAGATTAAACAAGAACCCATGACAATTTTTACAGTCTTATCTTGAGCAACTAACAAGCTCTTTTCTTATAGCTTCTTGAAATAAGGATTTCGATTTAAACATGGCATTCAATGACTTTGTTTACTGTAATTTAACCTATATACATTTTTAATAGGTTTAAAAATGTTGCAAAGACACTATATTAAACGTAATATATTATAGACAGAATTGCTGAACATTTGCACCGGTTTTTTTCGTGCAACCTACAAAACCTTCGTGTCACTAAATGTAAAGAGGAAGCCGAAAGCAAATAAGCCTGCTGTTCGAACAAACAAAGTTTGAGTGTTTGTTATTCAAACATTTATTCTTTAAAATTAGGTTTTTAATTTTGATAAAGCAAGTTTATGTATTGTGAAGCTAACATACGGACTTCACAATAGCCCTGCAACATATAAAATCATTTCAATTTTTTTACGGAGCATCAAAGCTATGTTAACTCTGCCATGCAGTGCCATTTAAAAATCAATTGATATTTGCTTCGAACTCTCATATGTTAAAACGCGAGTCACGTGGGGGCTGTATGAATTTGTCTCCCACTGGCTTGTTTCTGAGGTCCGCTGCTCTCTAGGGCTCGGAATTAATACTGTCTCGCCAATTAAGTTCAGAACGCCAATTAAGAGTGCTTCATGAATTAATAGAGTAAAAACAAATCCAAAAACTTAAATGAGCACATGAAAATATTATCGCAAAAATTAGTTCAGAATGTCAAATAAAAAATGTGACTGAACTTTGATATCCTCAACTAAATGTAATTTATTTCGTGCTTCGGTCCGTTTTTCTTTAGTCTCCTGCATGGTTCACGTATGAGAGAAGTGTCTCTCTTTGCGTTGTTAGAATAATCACCTATTATACTGGATGGACTGAATAAGTAAAACAAATATGTGGCCTTTTGGGATTTGGAAGCAGTGGCTCACAGCAGTCTATATGAGGTACAAAAGAGGGCGGCCATCAATAATGGATGATCCGAGATATTCATTGCTTTCTAAACACTCACCTCATAGAGATTTTTTAAAGAACGAGTATAATAGTCTCAATGAAAGCTTATTTTAGGAGTTTTTGGAGAAAATAAAATGCTCACAGAATGACATTAAAAAATAATAATTGAAATGTAAAAAATATGAATGTGAGGAAAACCATGCATGAAAGAGATATATTATTAGTAATATAATGCATCTTCGGCGACGGTTTTTTAGAACAATACGATTTAAAAGGGGCAAAAAGCAGGTTAGATTGACGAAACAGCCGAATTCACTGTGACACTGACGTTAATTGCACTTCGCACAGAGACTCTGAGTTGTACATCCAGTGCTGTCAGTAGAGGCTATTCCCGCTCTTCTGGATCCTTTTGTTTTAACCAGTCACGGGGATCTGTCCGGGCCCGAGGTGTTTTGCAAAGCAGATCATTCCGAAAAACAATGGGGTTCAAGCCACAGTTAAAAAGAAAATAAATTATATGATCATACCGCACTAGATACATCGCATAAGACATCGGCGCATACAAAGTAAGCTTATGGAATTCATGAAATCAAATCACAAATTGGAGCGATTCACTTGTCACTTAAGACAAAGACGTGGAATGTCCATTTCACGAAAGTTAAATGTCTCACTGCACGTCAAAATAGGCTAATGTTACAAAAAATAAAATAATTGAAACTGTCCAAAGTATTAAAGTTAGGCTATATATATAAAAAAAGAATTGAAAAAAATATCATTTGAGAAAGTCTTGAGTTACCATCAAATTATGGTCCAGCTGACATTAAAATCCCTGCAACAATTCGATACAGCGAGTATATCAAGAGTTCGAACAGCCAATAATCACGAACGGAACGGCGTGACGTCAAAGTCCCGGTAGAAAAGGCGCGTTGGGTTTGCTCACGTTTGGAGAGGGAAGAGCGCAGGGAACCTCACTGTCTTCACTGGATTATACAAACCAAAAGTGTCCTCAACTCCTCCTCCTTCTCAATCGTTTACAGGCTGATCCTACTGCATTCGGGACGAGCAACAACAGGCTCTTATCACAGAAAGCTCTATATGTCAGGACAACCATCTCATTTGTTAGAGCAAACCTTTGAGCTGATTTTTACCCGTATCCAAGCTGAAGCCTACTGAAGTTGGACATTTTTGGTGTGTGTGTGTGTGTGCGTGTGATGACAAACTGTGGTGGAGGAGGATGAAGATATAACCACTTGCAAAATCTGAATCGTCACTGTAGTCGTTCCTCCCAAGCATTTCGGGATTATATATTTTTATTCTTCGGCGATGCAATAACGGATTGTTTTTGTGTTATGAGCGGCAGCAGACACGCTCCAAGACTGATTTCTGAAAAGACAAGGACGAAAAACTGAGATCCTACACTGACAAATGCATGTCCAAAATGTGGTAACTGAAAGTTGCTCAGGAAGAAATAGGAGGGTCCAGTGTCACACATGTAGAGGGGCTTCGGTAGCTGGTATGTCCTCAAAGCCCCGGAATGCTCTCATAGGCTAAACCGACCCTGTACCGGGTGCATGCTCTGCGATCTCATTCTCTGATGCATTTCAAAGAATCTATCAGAATACGGAGTTGACATTTCTGATAAACGAATAGCGTTAAGAGCGATCAGATTCTCCGACCGGGAATTATTTAGCGTGTGAGAGAAAGAGGTCATATGAACTGCACAGGGCTAGAAGTGCGTCTCACGGAAATCTTGGGTTGCCGATCTGACGGAAACACGTGCTATTCGGTCTCATCTGCGGCAACGATGCTTTTCCACGGTCTGCCTGGAGGCGAGATGCATGGTGTTCTGGAAGAAATGGAGCGGAGAGGAAAGAGCGACTCGGCGACTATCAGCTCGGCTATAGATATGGGGGAAACAGAGACGGTAGGAGAAAGCCATGCCTCTCGCTCCAGGCGCTTGCTTGGAAATTACAACAGCCTATGTTAACTGAACCGTTATTCAAACAGTGGTATAGAGGCCCAAAGACGGGATTTCGATCTTGTCCATTTAAACAAACTTCAAACTTCTGCGAAGCCAAAATTATAGGCCTGCATGGTCTTCAACGCATTGCTTGTAAATCTTTTGCCATGGGTGGATTGCAAATTGTTACAGAAAGCTACGATAGGCTATTCTACAATAGGCCTTTCAGTTTTTAATGGGGTACAATTCTGTTAAATTTCAACTGATTATTCGATATAAATGGTGAAATATCAAAGCATTAGCGAGCAAGAAAATCCCTGTTCGGTTTTGCACAGATACTGACATTTATAGGAAATTCCTATTTTACAAATCCTTGTGCAGGGCTGCTCAACTTTAAGAGATGAGAGATTCATTATTTAAAAATCCATTTCTTTTTTCATAACATTTGAGTGAGTTCATTATGATAAAATTATTTCCAGGCGTTATAATTGAACAAATAAATTTACAGTGTTTTGTGCCGTAATACCAACAAAAAAGAGACTATGTCGAACCTTACGGTTAATTCATTTGCCATTAAACTATTTCTTATCAGTTTCTTTGGCAACAATGAACTTTGAATGCTTAAAACTGTTTTAACATTTCTAACACTGAATCTTATTTTTTTTTTACGCTGGCAAACCCAAAATTACAAATAAAGTAATTATTAAGAACAAAATAATATATTTATTACACACATGTATAAGTGTGTAACATGGCTGTGTTTGCAGTGTGTATTAAGGCCACACAACACGCCGAACGTAAACACAATAAAACGAGCGCAGTCTTTGATTAATTTGTTTACATAATTCTCACATTTTTCCAAAATTGTGCCTTTGTTAATTTTAATTTTTTTATAACATGGAGGCATGCATAATCAATTCTTGCGGTTATTTCCTTTTTTATGCGTGGTGGTATTCCATTGTAACTGGAAACATTAAATACTTATCAATGGATACACTTCTGTATTCTGAATTTGATCTCACGCTCCTCCCATTCTGTACAGTATGAACACTAGTAACACCTCATTCTTTGGACATTTTTAATCAGCAAATTCGTAAAATAGCCAAGTGTTTACAGAGGATACACAGGATGTAGCCTATATTTTATCTTTTACCAATCTGCCATTAAATTATTTGTAAAGCATAAGAGATAATGTTGTCGTGTGATTGTGTGTGTGTGTGCAGAACATGCCTTCCATGAGCGGGGACCGGCTAGCTCTGTGCGCGGGCTGCGGAGGAAAGATCTCGGATCGCTATTACCTGCTCGCCGTGGACAAGCAGTGGCACATGCGCTGTCTGAAGTGCTGCGAGTGTAAACTCAACCTGGAGTCTGAGCTCACCTGCTTCAGCAAAGACGGAAGCATCTACTGCAAAGAAGACTATTACAGGTGAGCAACCCACCTCCTTCGCTTCAACAGTGACGTTTTCTTGTGGATAAATAATTAAAAGGCTAAACATGTTGTAGCAAAAGACTGACTTTTTGTCTGTAAACTATATTTTGGTGTGTGTGAGTGTGACGTGGTTTCGTCATTAGCCTATAAAATGTAATAACCCAGACAAGACGTAGCCTAACTAATTTTATTGTATAAAATGATTTTTTTTTTTTGTAGATGACATTATTGCATGTAAACACGTCGTTCGCTTAAATTAAATTGATTACTAAAATACAGAAACTACTGATATTAGCCTCAAGGCATGATTTTTGCCTAAAATTGAACGTTTTTGTTTAAATTAACGAAACATTCTGTATAGCAAAATGCCAGATTTTTTGTCTAGATATTGCTACTTGTGAAGACGTCATGATGAAATTTAATAATTTCGTTTAATTCAATAATCCAGAAACTACTAGCATAGGCTAACGTAAAAATATATATATATATTTCCGAGTTGTGTCTGCGTATATTTTGCAGTGTAAAGTGATTTTGAACGTCTTTATAAAACTAAAAAAAAATCCCGAGACGATTTACCTAAAGAGCTTGATCTTAACAAAAAAAGAAAGCAGCAAAACCAAAAGCGCCACTGTGTGATGTTTGGATGATATGTATCTGACCGTGCACTGATTCTGTATGTCATTGTACAATTTAATAATCAGAGGGAGGCGAGAGGCCTATTAAGATAATCATATAAGTGAAGGCTTTACTCATTTCCACGATCAAATTAGGCTCTAGGACACGTCAATCTAAATTGTAGGTTATTTAACAATTATTTATTAGCGAGACTGAATTCCACTGCACGAGTTAACTCTATTTGTTCATGCATCCTGCTATTTGAGGCATGATAGTGCACGTGCTCTCCTCTTCAACATGGATTTCAGATCAAATAATTTACAAATTACAATTCCTCCAAAGGTTATTATGAGAAGCAGCGCATTTAATGTCAGGCTGGTGAGTGGTGGGCTCACCTTCTGGTTGAAGTGATCTGAAAGGTCACAGCTGCTCTATTCTCCCGCAGAAGGTTTTCGGTGCAGAGATGTGCCCGGTGCCACCTCGGGATCTCGGCCTCGGAAATGGTCATGAGGGCCAGGGATTTGGTGTACCACTTGAACTGTTTCACCTGCACGACTTGCAACAAAATGCTGACGACTGGGGACCACTTCGGCATGAAAGACAGTCTGGTGTACTGCAGGCTACACTTTGAAACGCTCATCCAGGGAGACTTCCCCACGCATTTCAATCACACGGATGTAGCGTCTAATAAAGGACTGGGCAGCTCGGGCCCTCTAGGACTGTCTTATTATAACGGCGTGAACACGGTGCAGAAAGGCCGGCCCCGAAAGAGGAAGAGCCCTGGGCCCGGAGCGGACTTGGCTGCTTATAATGCAGGTGAGAGCATTATTGGCGTTTTGCTGTTGCTGGTTAACTGCTATAGTTTTATTCCTTGCATTCTTTTTATTTTCATTTGGCACGAGGTGCAAGCCGATTTCCTATCTGATGTTGCACAACTTTTTTAAGAGCGCGTATATGCCTACTTACTGCGATTTCGGGGAATTTCCAGGTTTATAAAACTTTTTGGGGTGCACTAGCCTACCTAACGAAATCGTTTCAGAGCAAGACAAAGGAAGAAACCTGGCCAACTGCATAATGATGAATTTACAAATAGGCATAGGCTATACAGTGAAATTTCGTTTCAACAATAGGCTACTATTAACAACCGACTGTTATAAATAATTGTATGATTATAATTGCAACCACACATGGAATAAATAAACTGCTTTCTAACACGAAAATCAGGCGGGAAATATTTAAAATAGCATTTCTGAATGCAGTCTTCGTTGGGAAAAATGAAAGTTTGTTTAAATATATATATTTTTAAACTGTATTATTTCGTTGCTATTGTTTTGTTTTATTAGACTTTGTCATTCTAATTCGTTTGAGAAGATATCTTACGTTTATAAAGCACGTGGTGATGTTTTTATGAAAGCCCGCTATCGTTAATTAGCAATATAGCCTAGTAGCCTAATTCACTAAACGTTTCATCTCGTATTTACCGTGTAGGCCTATTTTAAATACAAAAGTTTTACCCAAGAAACGAGAAATAATATAAGTTCACGTCTCTACTACGTAAAAGGAAAAAAATGCGCCACTTTTTAAGACAATCGACACACATCACAGATTCTACTTAAGCACTCGAGCTTGTGCTGAACAATTTAGAACAACGTGACTTGTTCGCTCGGGCATTTCGGGCCCCTCAGCGGGGCATTTGGGCCCCTGCTTGAGGACCAAACAGAGGAATGATGACGACTACAGAGACTGACAAGTGGAAAATGGCTTAGATGCTAGTCGAGACCTCCAGAAGATTAAATACAAGTGAAAGAAAGAAAGAAAGAAAGAAAGAAAGAAAGAAAGAAAGAAAATCTTCAGCTTTTCTGGGCAAATTCAGACGAATTAATTTACCCTGGGTTTTGCTCTACAAAAAGTTTAATCAAATACGACGATATTGCCTTCCTTTTCTTCACGAATATTCAAGTAGCATTTAATGCAAAATATACTGGCATAAAGCGATATACAAAATTAATGAACATTTAAAAATAAATAAATAAATGTAGAATCGTTTATTAGTCAGATTATGTCCTGGTCTATATCGCATGTTATTATTTAAGACTACAACTGGTCTATAAAATACAAGTTTAACAGGAGTTTTCCTTATATCCCCAAGCTCTATTTCCACTAAAAATGTGTAAATGCGATGTTTTCTTTATCACTTTATACTCAAATTGTCTGGTTGCTTTGTAAATCTTGTTGTCTAGGGAGCGTTAATTGAAGTTGGCAAAATGATCACAACAATTGCGGCCTTGTTTGGTGGAAGAATAACCCGCTTGTGAAGAATTGTTAAAGGAAAGTCAAATGAAAGTTTTTGAAATCAGATCAACCGTTTTGACAACACAGGAGTTAACCAGAGTGAGTGAACTTTGCTGTCTCTCTGACACAGTCAGATCATTGCTGCCCCCATCAGCTCACACTTTAAACAACAGCACGAATACAAGGACAGCAGATCAAACCCTGAGAAATAAGAACAATAAAGACAGCTTTTTAGTATTGCAATACTACAGTTACCATGTGCACATCAATAATTCTGTGCTCAGTAAAGATAACTGTTCTCGACTGTAGTAAAGGTGACAGTATTTATCAATGGCCATATTTATATCAGGAAGAAACATTTGTTCGCCATGTGCGGCGTTGTAAAGCATTCAAGGTTAATTATCTGAAGTGTTGATCAGACCATTTTCAATGACTAATATTTGTAGTTGTCAGAGAAAACATAATTCTGAACTGTCATGCGTCTAGCAACACATAAACTTCTGCCAAGAATTTGGAACTGGCGCAAACACATTTCTGACACATTCAGACGGGCCTATCTACTAAACACTTGTGTCCAAAGATGGATAGTGTGGGCTTTTTCCACCATCAAATCCTAGACATCATAAAAACAGAAACAAAGATAGAGCCATATGTGGGGGGTGGGGTTGCTGTAAAACCGGGTAAACCCACCAGTGTTGAGCATGTTGATTTTTACATGAAAAAGTGAAATACTCACATACTTCAAAACATTTGCATTTCGAATCAGATGTGTTTTATAATAAAGAAAAAAAGGAGCATGATGTAAGACTACAGCATAATGCAGATTATTATGCATGCAGTAAGTTGCAAACACAGCAACATGATGGTGCTGGCTGCTTTATGTGGTCAGATTCAAGACTAAACACACTGTTGTGCAATCGAAGAAACCTCATTCTCATTGTTGTTTGCTCAGTTGAAGGAGCTTCAGTTATGACCCATTGAGTTTAGGCTTTCTGCACTTATTCAAAGTAGAACTCCACTATTAAACTTAATTTGCATGTCTAGTTTTAATACTGTGGTTCAGCTATTGAAATGTTTGGACTAGAACACTTTGGGATCAATATCAGGAGCACAGCTAATCGATTGTCTGTTTTTTTTTTTATTCAGCTTTGAGCTGCAATGAGAATGATGGCGATCCGATGGACAGAGACTCACAGTACAGCTCCAGCCAGAAGACAAAGCGCATGAGAACGTCATTTAAACACCATCAGCTGAGGACCATGAAGTCGTATTTTGCCATCAACCACAATCCTGACGCCAAGGATCTGAAACAGCTGGCCCAGAAAACAGGTCTCACCAAGCGCGTCCTACAGGTCAGAAATCAATTGTTTTGGCTTATTGCAGTACACGAGATGCTAGTTTTTATATTAACAAACACTTAATCAAATTCCTTCACTTCAGCAATAAATTACTAGAGGAATGAAGATTGTGATCAAATGTAAATCACATGCCTGTTCTCCTCAATGGAATGATGTTCATTTGCTTCTAACAAAAAATACATCTAAATTAATAACATGCACAAATAAAGCACGAGGAACCTGTAAATAAAAGAAAACACTGGGAACACTTTACAGTAAAGGTTCCATTAGTTAACATGAACGAACAATGTAATACTTCTAAAGCATTTATTAACCTTAGTTAAATGTTAATTTAAACATTTACTAATTCATTATTAAAATTGTTTAATATTAATGGATCCGAGCTGACATGAACAGTTGCATTTTTGTTAATATGAATAAATACTGTATAATAAGGTCCCATTAGTTAATGCATTAGCTAACAATGAGCAATGCATTTGTTTAAGTGTTACCCAGCTGTGTCAGATATCATTGAAACAAGAACAAATTTAATGCATTTGGCTCACAAATGCTGTGGCAAAACAACCAGGGGACAACGGAGAAGAAACTAAAGAATGAAAAAATGAGCCTCTTTGATGAGTAATGTTCGTCCCCTGAGCATCACGTCGTTCTCACATCTTCTGCCGTCTCGGTTTGCAGGTCTGGTTCCAGAACGCACGGGCCAAGTTCAGACGAAACCTCCTGCGTCAGGAGAACACGGGTGTGGACAAGGCTTCGGACGGGTCGACCATGCCTGGAGGAACGCCGTCTGGACCCGCCTCGGAGATCTCCAACGCCTCCATGAGCCCGTCCAGCACCCCTACCACCCTCACAGACCTGACCAACCCCACAATGCCCACCGTCACCTCCGTACTGACCTCTGTGCCGGGCAGCCTGGACGTTCACGAGTGCCGGAGTCCATCGCAGAGCACCTTAACCAGCCTCTTCTGATGCTCACATTTGCACAGAGACACATCGCCTTCGTCGGCTTTCTCAGAAGAACATTCATGGGTGGGGCGTCTCAACAGCCATCGAAATCAGAAACCGTGCTTGCAAAGCATAGTACCGTTCTGACACAAATACTCATTCGCGTACTACATCTGTCTGATACATAAACCAATCTACCTGGGCATCTTTTGTACCTTTACAGATGTGGCCAATCCAGACTTTACGAATGGAGAAAAGCAAGACTGAGAAACTCTTTGTTTGGCCACGAGGCTCTTAAGAGCGTTGCATCTTTTGGCATCTGGATCTGTTGATAATAGTCTTTGAAACGACTGATTTGCATTTTTATTTTTCCATGCGTTTCCCCCCCCAACCATGTTTACAGAGAGAGACTGAGCTGCAGCTTATGGGAAATTCATTTGTTTGTTATTTATGTTCATGCACAGGGGTCAGTGTGAGGAAACTGGATTATAATGTGAATAATTACGAGATGAGAACAGCGAAACTTAACCTGACTGTCACGTGCCTTATCCTGCAGTGTAGTCACTGAAGCCCCTTTAGCAATGCTAAACCAACTACATCGGAAAATGTGTATTTTAATTTGTCGGATGCTGAAAATGGTTGAGTAAATCACATGCACTGACACACACACACACACACACACACACATGCATACAGAGGAAGAACTGATCATTTACTCTCATTCCAACATATTACCTCACTCAGAAATCACTGGATCTGATAGTAGTACGTATGAAACCTGAGAACACGTTTCAATCTCACGAGACGACAAATGCACTGGGAGGGAAAATGGCCGCGGAGAGTTAGTAAGAAGACAAACCTTGATCGGAGGAGCGTCATGCAACGGAGCTCATCACAAACAAACACTGATTTATGGAATGAAACACTTCCCCCCCCTCATTCGGTTAGGTGATTTTTTTTCTCAACCATTAAGATGTGACAGTGTTGGAGACAGGGTAAATGTTTCCATGGTAACCAGAGGCTGCTTGTTGAAATGCTGTACAGTTTTGACAGATTATTGAGAAATTTCGAGTCCACTCCCTGCAGTATCCCCTTTGGTGTAAATCTTCAGTTCTGTAAAAAATATAAAAAAAAATGAATCACTTTTTTTTTTGTGGTCCTCATTATTTCACCAATTTCAAAGCATTTAACAGAACTATGGAAAGACAGCAATGCACATGGTCTAGAGCTCCAACGGGAAAAATACAGTCAAACTGGACATTAATAGATTTAAGATCAGGCCAGTTTGATCAGTGTTGTCATGGTAATTCATAACTGAGAATCTTAATGCATTTTGGTGTGATCTGATAATATACATCTTGTCACACACACTACATGCTTGCATTTCAACAAACATAAGTAAATTCATTAATATTAAGTTAAAAAAAATTATAATAATAACCAATCAAAAACACACTTCTTTCTGAGCAAAGCTTTTTGCAGCTTTATAATCAGAGGGATCTGGGTCCTGAACAGTATTTGGCTTTATCACATGAATAATCTAAGAAATAGCTTTGATTAAACATTTTAGAAGTAAAAATCTAAACTATATCTTCTATACATAAAACCGAGGAACACAAATGCTTTATAGTAATATTAGATATAAAATGAACTTGTAGTGTATTAAACGACAAGAAATGCGCTGAAAATGTAACATATCCTATGTTGTTGGTTTGGTTTTGTATGTTCTTGTACACTGTGTGTGTTACTTCTGAGCTGAAAACCTCTTGGGACTAGGAACCTGGAATTTATTAAGATAATTATTTTTAAATGGTTGAACAGTGGAGCATTTGGAATCAAACTTTATTACAGCCCATGTGAAATATATGGTCACCCAGTCATACATACCTGGATGTTTGGCACTCGCTGACATCCGCTGAATGGAAGCAGAAACGCGGCGGCGCTCTCCCGTTTTCACGCACATCAACACGTCGGTCTCGACACACGATGTTTCCCAGTGCAAACAAGGCCTTCAGTGAACATTAGGTCAGTGACTCTCCACGTCTCCGGTTTCTCTCGCCGCTGTTTGTTGAAGTGAGTGTGACTGGGGTTGTGGAGTGGTCTGGCGTGATGCCCACCGCTCGGGCTCCTGGAGGGCTGGCAGCCCGGGGTTGTAATGGGCTTATGATGGGTGCCAAAGCCAGCCAGCCACCGTGGAAGCCAATGTGGTGCCCAGATGTACAACGCATTCCCACAAAAAGCCACACGATGAAGGCTTTAATAGAGAGAGCCTGCTATTTAAAACACACTACAGCCCTTTTGGAAATAGCTGGTCCAATAAACTTTAATATGGAATATTATGACTGTGCAGAATCCGAGGCTCATCACATCGGGTTGGATGTTTGTGACGAGCCCTATACCCAGCGAAGACTTTAAGACTTTGCACAGTGTGCCCAAATTGTGTTTTTTTTTTTTTTTTTTTGCAGATGTTATGTTATGGCGACAGGCTACACCCAGATCTTTTCCAAAAGATTGTTTTCTTTGTGCTCGAGCTGCCTGGATCTGACCTTGCCAACTGAGTCTTTCAACTCGCATTCAACTAGAAATGCATAAGAATTGGCTCTAAACAATCACTGAGATTAGAGGTTAAATAGCAGACAAGTGCACTATGCCAATCTCTAATTGTGTTTACTTGGAAAATCTTACAATAAAATCACTGAAAATTCATTTAAAACTAGGGTAACGCTTTACGAGGCTCCATTTGTTAACAGGAACTAACAATAAAAATTCTTCTAAAGCATGTATTAATCTTAATTTCAACATTTACTAACACATTATTAAAATCAGAAGTAGTATTAGTTCATATTGTTTAATGGACCTGAGTTGATATGAACATATATATATATATATATATATATATATATACTCTCTGTGTGTATATATATGTGTGTGTGTGTGTGTATATATATATATATATATACACTCTATGTGTGTGTGTGTGTGTGTGTGTGTGTGTGTATATATATATACACACACACACACACACACACATATATATATATATACTCTGTGTGTGTGTGTGTGTATATATACACATACATATATATATACTCTGTGTGTGTATATATGTGTGTGTGTGTGTGTGTGTGTATATATATATACACACGCACACATATTATATATATATATATATGTATGTGTATATATACACACACACACACACAGAGTATATATATATATATATATATATATACACACACACACACATACACACACAATGTATATATATATATATATATATACACACACACATATATACATACTACATTTACATCTCCCTTTCTCTCTCATATATATATATATATATATATATATATATATGTCAATTTTCTGATCAAAGCTATACATAATCTTTATACATTTCTAGGTTTTAGTAGACATTTATAAGGCCTATATACAGTTTATATGGTACTTCAAGAATACCTTTGCTTTTGCAATGGGAAATGCCCCCCAAAACATGGTAATAATATGCTACTGTAGGGGTTGCTTATTCGAGAAAAAGAATAATTATGGCATGTATGTGTTAAAAAGTACAGCTAGACTTCATTTTCTCCTTAATATAAGCAGTGCCCCCTAAGCAGTTATGACAGGAGATCCGCTCTGTAGAAGCAGCAATGCTTTTAGGCCTCACTCGCTGCATCGCTCATCTTTGCCCAGGGCAAAGGATGGGCATTGCCTTTGGCTACGAAACCCTCAGCCCTTGGCAAAGCAACAGTCCACCCCTGTTCAGAGCAGACTGACTTCAGTCAACAACAAACTTAGCCCTGGTCTGGGTCAGGCTTCGCACAGATCGGCTACAAGCTGCATTTAACCGTCCTCATGTAGCTGCTGGCAGACGTACTCGCTGTTGATTAAGAACTTAAGCTGATCTCAGATTCGCTAACAATAAATTCCAAGTAAATCTGAGTTCCTCAAATAGCTACTTTCCTAGGGTGCGTTCACAAAAAGAATCGTTAGCCAACTATGGTCGGAAGTCACAGCATAGTTCAACGAGTTGGTCTTTCCCGAAACAATAGTTCGCACAAACATTCGCAAACAGCATCGCAAAGTTATTGTGGTTGGAACAACAGCTCTGGACCTGTGGTTATAAAGCAGCGTTTCTTGTTTTTATGACATGTGGACTTGCTAATTTTGCTCAAGATAAGGATTTATTAAGCTGACATTCAGTACAATTTTATTTAGAATATATACAAATGTCACTTACGTCTTTTAGTCTGTCAAGAGATTTAAAGCGTTGTTTTTGAAGAGATTGAATCTGTAAATAAAGCAAAATAACTGAGAAAAATTTGAATTTGTCCTCAGATGCCATGTCCGTAATTTATAGCAAAACAACATTAATGGCATTAATTCGAACTTAAAAGGATTAATTAAAAGAAGTACCACGACGTGCATGAAATCACTAACCAACGTGGTTGAACAAAGCGGCAACACTCTTGAAACCAACACGGAAGTGACTTAAACTGCAATTCATCCACTGGCCACTAGAGACCGGCTCCAAAAGAGAGTCAATCCTATAGATCCCCATGTAACAATGCCCAACTTTACAGCAGAAAGAAATATGTTTACAGCCTGGTACAAAAAGTGGTTTTGGTCTATAAGGCTAGTTTTGCCCTTCATGACAACTGAGAGGGGTGATTTTTTTTTTATAACTCATCCATTTCAATTATATTAAGCCTTAAAGGTTTGCATAATTAAGGGTGTGGCCGCTTGAGTCAAGTCAAGTCACATTTATTTATATAGCGCTTTTTACAATACAGATAGTTTCAAAGCAGCTTTACAGAGATAACAGGAAAATAATGCAACAAAGTTTGTTTCCAGAAGAAAATAGCGTCACAGTCCAGCTTAAGTAAATTCAGTGATGTTTCATTTTTGTTTAAAAAAAAGTTATTTAGTTAATATCTGGAGTAAACCGTGATGTCATCGTCCAGCTCAGTTCAGTTCTTGTATAATAGTGTCAATGCAGGCAGATCAATATTATTGTGGAATATTAAATTAAATGTTAAATTTAATGTCCCCAACTAAGCAAGCCAAGCCAATGGCAACAAAGGTAGAAAAAGACGACAGTGGCTTAGGAACCAAAACTCCGTCAGTGGCAGAATGGTCAAAAAGTCAGCTTTACTAGTTAAATTACTAGGAAATTACTAGTCATCCAAATTTTGGAAACGCTTCCTTTTACAGTACAGTGCTTGCGTGTACTTACCTAGAAAGTACTGGCTAATATAAGGTAAGTACATGGGTTAGGGGTAGGTTCAGGGTTAGTACCTAGTTATTACCCAGTAATTGTAATTACTATAATAAGTACATAGTATGTACATGGGTAACAGGACTGTAAAAGGAAGCGTTACCCAAATTGGTATATCAGCTATGTATTCCATTCATTTCTTGAATTGGGAAGTCACTTGAGTGACAGGTGGATTGCCGCTGACGTCACTACTAGTCGTTTGTCTGCTGTCTGTTGGTGCTACGTCACCTCAGCTAATCCGCCTCTTTGCCCATTTTCGTTTATCCGGGAGTGACGCGCTGCCAAGATGGCGACGCCCCGCTTTGGGCTTCAAAAATGCTCTTCAGAAACCCACGGGTGACGTCACGGACATTACGTTCTTTTTTTTTTTTATAGTCTATGGGTTGAATGACAAATTTGCAACAATACAGTTTCAGGAAACAGTCGTGACTAGCTAGTTGATTTCTTCAACGATGCATCATACTGTGGTAAGCAAGCAGCGAGTTAGGTCTACGTGGTACAGAAACACACCACTAAATAGCAATTTAAAGTAACACCAAGTAACTTTTCCTCAGCGGTCGCCCTACAGTTTGGAAGCAGAATTGTCCATTACTGCTATCGTAAATAATTTAGCCTTCTGCAGCCTACTGTCGCACGCGCACGCTCGCTGTTTATCCAGCGCCGGCTTTGGAATCAACAATGGCAGACATCCCAACCTGCAAGAAGTCATTTCAGTGAGGTATATCTTGGTGACTGGATTGTTGACGGGGGGGGGGGGGGGGTGGGGTGGGGTGGGGGGTGGGCTGGGGGGGGTGGGGTGGGGTGGGGGGTGGGCTGGGGGGGGGGGTGGCGGGTTGACGGGTTGACTAGCTTTCGTGAGGCACACTCGCAAGGTCTCTCGCTCTCTCCCTCTCTGCCATGCTCTCGCTATGTATGTTATGCGCGCAGTATGTTCTGTCTCGCATGCGCGCTCTAGATTCCGGCAGATTTGAACTAATTTTCGGGCATCAGGGAGATGCTATCAATATGCGGGAGACTCCCGGGAGACTTGGGATGTCTGCAATGGCCACAGACAATTTGAGGAAGTGGTGGGGGAAGTGACGTATGCCGTAAAGCAGTCGAATTTTGTAGTTCTTTTTGTGCACGGGTTCCTACCCGAAACCCGAAGTTACATAGTGCCAGTAAAAGCGATAAAGACCACGTCAGGCTATGGCAGACGTGTCATTTAACTTATTTTAAGTCGATGTACCATCACAAGGGTCTTGGAAATATATTATGAAGGTTGAAAAACTACATAGTGTTACTTTAAGGTACTCTATGTAAAGGTTGTACAATCTTCATCCTTCCATGTATCCATTGCTGTGAAGGCAACCATAACACCAAGGACAATAACTATAATTTTAATAATTATTCTAATTCTATGAGAATAGTTAAGTCCAAACCGCAAACGACACAGAGGAATGATATAGTTAGAATCAATAATGTATGTTAAAAATATTGACAGCCAATCAGAATCTATCCTGCTTAAAAGAACTTGAGCATTTAAAGTTGGCATAAAACTGAAGTTGCGATAGCCTTTTCTTCCCTATTGTGACGTACATTCAAGTGACATGGCTTCTCGAACAAGAACAAATGTAGTGCGGGGCTAGATTTTGTTTATGAGGAATTAATTGGGTGATTGTGGTTTGCTTTTGGTGGATCTCATGTGAGTGACAGATTGCCCCGCCCTCACGCCAGTAAACAAGTCATCATTGGTCTGAATGGGCCTTTCGCTATATTAATTTATACTCATAAGATTATTGCACTTTACCTTAGCGAAATGACTGTAATCAGTTGATTATAGTCTGTCATGTGCTTCACTATTTGTGAGTTGCCGCCCATGTAGAGGCTCTGAATCCCTCAGATCAGGCTGATGTTTGCTGGGTATTTTTTACCTGTCTGACTCTGCACTGCTGGGGCTCCTTCAACTTTAGCATGAGCTGCATGCGCTCTGGCCGGACTGGTGGGCATCATTAAACAGACAGCATTCATATTTTCTCTGCCAGTCATTCTCCATTCTCTGAGGGGAGTCCGCAGCGCCGAAACGCTTTCATCCGCAGAACACGCCACCACCTTGACTCGGGCATTCACAACATACAACACGCCAGAACAAGCTGACCCGCAGCCCAGCAGCTGGGAAACACACACTCATTTTTTTTTTCTTCATGTTTTATGGGGTCTTTCCAAAGACATAATGATTTTTATATCCCCTTACACTAGGGCTGGTTCACACAGAACGCGTTTTTGCTGCTAAAATCATGAGACGCAGGTCAGTGGAACGAAAAACGCCTTGTGCGTGAACTACCCATCACAGAAAACTTGATATTTTCAAAAAACGTAACTTAGAATGATTTAGTAGCCGTTTTCCTCATGGGGTCCAAAATATGTCCCCACAAGGACAAGGCTTTCGTATATTGCCACCTTTGTGGGGACATTTTGTCCCCAGAATGTAGGGTCTAGAAGGCACCAGTGTGGCGCGCACACACACACACGCACTGATGCCAACCACTAGCAGCGGCATTCTGAGCACTTGCATTATGTCAATTATTGAAGGATGTTCTCATGATATATTTATCATGTGGTGATAAGCGGTAAACACTCTGGCCTGTATGTGTAAAGCGAAGAGACTGATATTCCATTACAGCACATTAAATAAACATGCCATGATCAATTATTGATCTTTGATGAAGTTCATTAATGTGGTCAGTGTAAAGCGATTATATCTTAGGCATAAACGGCTGTGAGATGCAACCTGTCTGCTGCTTTTAGTTAGTTGATTAAAAACACCAATAGTGTGTAACTGATACCTAGGTGGTGAATATGATGTCACTACATTTTCCACAAAATGGGAGGCATTAGCTTTATAAATACATATTATTTGATAAAAAAATAACAGTATAATAACATAATATTGTGAAATATTATTGCAAATTAAAATTCCCGTTTTCTATCTGAACACGTTCAAATGTAATTTATATTCCTGTGATCAAAGCTGAATTTTCAGCATCATTACTCCAGTCTTCAGTGTCACATGATCCTTCAGAAATCATTCTAATATGATGATTTGCTGCTCAAGAAATATTTATGATTATTATCAATGTTGAAAACAGTTGTGCTGCTTCAGATTTTTGTGGAAATACAAATAGTGATACATTTTGTTTTTCAGGATTCTGTGATGAACAAAGTTCAAAAGAACAGCATTTATTTCAAATAAAAATGTCTTGTAACATTATAAATGTCTTTTCTGTTGCTTTTGATCAATTTAATGCATCCTTGAAGAATAAAAGTATAAACTTCTGTAAAAAAAAAAAAAAAAAAAAACTAATCTTTTTTCTATGTTACGTTATGTTTGTCAGTCTGGGAAGATCTTAAAATGTCAATTCTGTCATCATGAATTTGCATAGTAGATGCATATATGATAACCTAATAGTGGACACTTGTAGAAATATCAGCATTAAATTGTCCTTGTGTTTTGTAATCTCAAATTAAACAGTTCATTTTCTGAAGGCATATTATATCCCAATGGAGTCTATAAATAAATGTATTAACACAAATTTTTTTCAGATAGACATGTTTAAAAATGAACTTTAAATATCAAACCAGGCGTCCATTTCATATAATGACCAGTTCATGAGACCACAATTCATTAACACGAGTGCCGTGTGACTCAACGGAGGCTAAGTATCAGTTAGCACGGCCTCAAGGCTGAGGCCAGCGTTTGCTAATCGCCTCTTGCCCCATTGTGTCCAAGTGGACTTGAGTGTAATACATTATGAAAATGAGAACGAGCATGGCTACGTGTTCCTGAGGTCATTATGTGACCGTTTAGCTCTATTTAGGACTCTTCTGGCCGACCCTCAGGCCCTTGTCTTCTCCAGGCTAGCCGCTAATTAGCATGAGTAACCTCCTGTGCTTGAGCAACAAAATGGCTCTCGCCACCGTAATCGCATTCATTTGATGGCTGAAGAGCCGTGGTGAGATGAAATTAGAGCGATTAATTAGGGGTTGACGCGCCGCCAAAGGTTTTCAATTTTGCGTTGTCACATCAATAACGGATATCTCCTTCTTGACCACACAGGAATGGCCTAAAGGAGACGGACGCATGGGGAATTACCAACAATTATGACCAATTAGTCATTCCCATCTCCAGACAGGACAATGGGAGCCAAACGGGAGCGTTTAAGTGGCGAGTCCTCTCCGCATCTTTCTGACAAATTTCACTTGAGACGAAAATCCCCACTATCTGTTTGTATTAATAATAATACTTTATGTATCGTAAGATGATCCCTACCCTTGTGAAAAAGAAGTGCTTAATTGTATTGAACGTGCACAGATCTTAAAAATATATATTTTAAAAACTGTATCTGCAGATAATATTAATGAAATAAAAGGTTGTTTAAGTCTATTAAAAGTTCACTTTCATGAATATGATTCTTAACACACTACACTTGTAATAATGCCAAATTAAAAGTTTTACTTTAAAGTACATTATAAAACACTAACGTACTAGAGAAAACAAAATGATATGCTTTCACTTTCCTTTAATCCCTCCTTATCTTATGATACTCTATGCAATGTCTGAAACTTTGTATTTTTAGCACTTCTGCACTGTTTGTTTGCCTCTTCTCGATGAATCGCTTGCTGAATTCCTCAATTGTAAGTCGCTTTGGATAAAAGCGCCTTCAAAATGAATAAATGTAAAGCTATTTTAAGTTAAACTGCAGTGTTATTAGATATTACACTACAAGTTAATATATTTTAAGTGTATTAAATTGCAACTTCATCATTAAAAATGTGCAATCACAAATATATTTAAGTGCATGACATTCAAGTTTCATTAGAAATGACATTGATGAATATTTGAGTTTACCATAAATGCTTGTCAGTACATTTAGCTTTAGCAATATTTCAAAGACACTAGAATTATGAAATTACATAAATATGTAAGTTGGTCAACCCCCAAAAAAAAGCATTCTAAAGTCCAGCTAATTGCATTTAATATAGGCTAAATTTAAACTATAATACATTTTAATTTGATTGCAAATAACATGCAATTAAGTGTCCATTCAGCTCACACTTCCATTCTTTTAAAGTATAATATTTCTGTAATAACCAATTAAAAAAAAAAGAATGCTGCTACTTTTTCACAAGGTTAAATCTCATAATTTTCAAATGTAATGCAACTATTCTCAAGTGACAACCTAAAAGACAAGCTAAAAACCAGTTTATTGATTTGACTGTAGTTTACATATTCGCCAAAAACGAAAATTCTGTCATCATTTACTCACCCTCAAGTTGTTTCAAACCTGTACGAATTTCCATCTTCCGCTGAACACAAAATAAAATATTTTGAAGAATGTTGGTAACCAAACGGTTGTGGGGAACCATTGACTTCCATAGTATTTTCTTTTCCATACTAATGAGGCCCATCCACTGTCTACATTCTTCAAAATACCTTCTTTTGTGTTCAACAGAACAAAGAAACTCATACAGGTTTGGAACAACTTGACGGTGAGTAAATGATGAGAGAATTTTCATTTTTGGGTGAACTATCCCTTTAAGAATATGTAAACTACAGTCGATTCAGCCTGTCTTTTATGTATTATAATTTAGGTTAGAAAACAATTCACTGTATTAAAAAAAACTGACCCGCTCTTTTAACCTGTTAGCAGGGTCATCATCATCAGTGCCCATGCCTCGGCCTGAGGTGAACTGGTGAAGTCGGTGTGATGGTGCTCTGGTTATCTCCACCTCCAGCTGTCAGGAGAAAGGTGTCTCTCCTCCAGCATCTGACAGGTCTGTCTGCAACCAGAGGAAAAAAACAGTCAGACTGACACGCTGTTTATTCACAAATGACACTGCCGGCAACCGATCGGTGTCGCTGCTGTTTTTTTTTCATACTCCCCCCTCGAATGAGCCTGTGATGTATTCTTTGTAGGTGCTTTAGGAAGGGGAAGAATAATTGAACGTTGACGGCAGCAGACACCGACACGTGGAGCTCGTCTGTCTATACGGGAATGGCGGGGTGATCGTTAGAGGAGAACGAGGTTTTAAAAAAAATGGCTGATTATTGTCGGCGTGACAGGTCCGCGGAGCAGAAAACACACACGTGCATGAAAACACACAGCTCATTTGTATGTGCTTCCCGCCCAAAGTCCCTGCGCATTACGCGAGGAGCAAAGCCATAAATAAAACAAATCGGAGAGCGCTGCACTTCCGCTGGCACATGATTGGATGAAGCCTGAAAGGGAAACACAAAGGTTACCACCACTCACTCGGCCATTTGTCTTGTTTGTTGGATCTGCACGACTTGATTCGGCAAATGAGCGCTGAGAAATCCGGTGACATCAGCACTTAATCAAGATGCGCCTCGCCATTATAAATCAGTTGAACTACTGACACCTGAACTTTATTCCACGCACGCTTTTAAAGGCCACGCGCGGCTTCCTCTGCTATTAGGCTGGTGCTGATCCATGGAGCTGCATTGAGGTCAGGACGGGCCGATGGAGAACCACAGCATACATCACCTGGGTAACGGCGAAAGCAGAACAATAATAAGAAGAACCATAAAAATAAAAAAAAGCTGGAGAAATGCACTTCATGTTTCTGAGCGGTTTATGGTTTCAGGACAAGAGCTTTAATTGAGCAGCATGCTTGAGTCTCGGGTGGAGAAATCACTTTGTAGAAATTTCTACATTTGTCCAATTACTTTTGCATCACCCATGTCAGTTTCCCCCTCTGCTGTCCAAATAGTTCCCACAACCCGGACACAGAGATAAATATGGAAATTAAAAAAAAACATGCATAAGATAAACAAGATATTTATATTTTGTACATTTATCAGGTAGGCTAGTCTACACCTTGCTAGTACTGATGGGTTGAACCCCTTTTACCTCCAGAACTGCCTTAATTTTTCATGGCACAGATTCAACAAGGTGCTGGAAACATTCCTCAGAGATTCTGGTCCACATTGTCATGAAAGCATCACTCAGTTTCCGCATATTAATCAGTTGCACATCCATGATGTGAATCTCTCGCTCCACCACATTCCAAAGCTGCTCTACTGGACTGAGATCTGTGACGGTGGAGGCCGTTTGAGTTTAGTGAACTCACGGTCATGTTCAAGAAACCAGTTTGAGATGATTTGAGCTTTGCAACGTGTGTGTGTGTTATCCTGCTGGAAGTAGCCGTCAGAAGATGAGTTCACTGTGGTCATAAAGAGATGGACATGGTCAGCAGCAATACTCAGGTAGACTGTGGCGTTAAAGTGATGCTCGATTGGTACTAAGGAATATATAACACACCATTACAGCAGCAGCCTGAACTTCTGATATACAAGACAGGATGATTCATGTGGTTTACGCCACATTCTGACCCTCCTCTGAATGTTGGAGTAGAAATCCAGACTTGTCAGACCAGGCAACGGTTTTCCAATCTGCTTTTATCTAGTTTTGGTGAGTCTGTGTGAATTGTAGCCTCAGTTTTCTGTTCTCAGCTGACAGGAGTGCCATACGATTGGCTGATTAGATATATGTGTTAATGAGCAGTTGAACAGAAGTATCTTCCCTCTGTCACAGTTCTGAAACCCCAGTAATCACACCTGAGCAGGTGAACACCAGGTTTGATGTCGAACGGCGTCTTTCATGTGTCTTGTGACGTCCCGAACATGCAGAAGGGCGAATGACATATGAGAGCTGCAACAAAGAGCAAGAGTTTGAGAGAATAACGGCAGTCTGTTTTTTTTAGTTTTTTTTTACACAAAACTATCGTATGACTTCAGAAGAATTGGAATATAGCACAGGAGTTGTAATACTTTTAGGATACGTTTGGAGCTTGACAGCTAGTGATGCTTTTATTGTATAGAAAAAAAAAACATGCATGAAACAGTCTGCTAAACTTTGTGTTTCCATAAGTTAAACAAAATAGTGGTGAGCAAATGATGACAGTTTTTTCTTCTTTGGATGAGTTGTTTTTTTGAGGTATAAATTATTAGTTTAGTCTTTTATCACTTATTGAAGCATGTCATTTCTGCAGCGCATAATTGCTAAAATGATGTTTTTCACACAGGTTTTCCAAACACTCATCCGTCCCTAATTGGTCGAATAACAGGTAGTCCTGCCCCAAAAACTTATTGACTTTGCATATTAAATTGCAATATGAGAAAGGATTTTAACATAAAATATTTAGTTATTAGAGTGATTTCTGAAGGATCATGTGACACTGAAGACTGGAGTAATGATGCTGAAAATTCAGCTTTGATCACAGGAATCAATTACATTTTATAATATATTCAAATAGAAAACATTTATTTCGAATTCTAATAAGATTTCACAATATTACTGTATGTTTAATCAAAAGAAATGCAGCATTGGTGAGCATAAGAGACCCCTTTCAAAACATTAAAACCCATAACTTTTGAATGATAGCATATATAAATAAAATAAATAAGTGTTTTTAAAAGTTTAAATCAAAGCAAAATCTAATAAATACATATATAAACACTACATAAATTGTGATATGAGAAAGTATTTAAACATAATAATTGGCACAGTAAAATTAAGGCTTTGCTTTCAAAATACTAATACTAAGTTCCAAAAATCATCTTTAATTGAAGAAAGAAAGAATGTTCTTTATGGATTAGTGTTTGGCAGACGCACCTCTCTGCGAGTGTGTGTTTGAGTCAGTGAGCGTCTCAGATTCACATGAGTCATCACATGCAGCCTCTTTGTACATCAATGACATCTTTATTCTTTTCTCCTGGCGCTCGGCGCTCTGTGGCAGCGAGTGCAGTTGCTTTGTAAAGAAACATCTCTTGCTCCTCTTACCATTGTGTGTGGCTGACAATGGCACAGGACCTCCCAGATCCGCAGCTGCAGCCTGAACACACACACACACACACACACACGTTTTCATCCTAGTTCCACTCCCTCGCTCAAACACACACACACTCGGCCTGTGCAGTGAAGCTCTATGAGCCCGTGCTTGGGAAAAACTTGCCCAACGATTCAGCTGTCACTCATCCGTGAGCAGAGAGCGGCCGGGCCGGGCCATACTTCCAGAAAGGGTGTTCAGTCCTCGCCCCGTTCAATGAGGAGCACCATTGTTCTCTGAACCCTCTTCACTGGGCCACTCTTGGGGTCTCTGGAAACCAGGCCATAGCAAACAAACAATACGCTCCTCGCCGCCTGAATGGACGACGACTCGCATGTTTATTGAGGCCAGACTTTCTTTCTTTCTAACTCCTTTCCCTCATGAATTTAGCATCAGAAATGTAGCAGAAAATACAATGAGGAGGATTTCTGCGTCCATTCAGCTGGATAGGGTTGTCCTTCGAAGACGTCCAGGTGTATCCTTTCGCTTTTCAGAGACATGTCTGTTTGTAAACAGAAGCGTGACTTCGAGGCTTCCTTTCTGCAAAGAAATCCCAACAGGCTTTGAGGATTTGTGTTTGGGTATGTGGCCACTTCAGCGCCACTAAACACTTCCAACCCAATGCAATAATTAGTCGTGTTTGCTAAGCCAAGCTCATACTTAACTGTTAACTGGATCGCCCTGCAGCGTTTGAATGATTCCTCAAATCACTTGTTGTTGAGGAGAGTGTGCTGGTATTTTACTAAGTGATGCAGCATTTTCACCTGCTGGGCCAGAAAACTAGCCTGGTAATATCAAACTCTGCTACTTCGCTTTGCTTCGTAGACAGAGTCTGGCATGGCATAATTGAAAAGTGTTTTCTTTCTCGCACTTGTCTGAAGTATAAAATCAGTGGTTACCCGTAAGCCAATCACATAACGTTTGGTTATGACGTGTGTTATTTGCCAGCTCAGCCGCATCGAACTTCCACTGTAAACACATGTATGATGCGAAAACAAAACCATCGAGCGAAATACCGGAGTGAACATGGCTGACCGAGTTTTGCTGCCTCCTTAACCTGATCCTCCATGAGTGCAACCAAGGGGGACACAATCACAACTATCGCCTTTAGTTTCTCGCTGACGATCGGTAATAGTTGATAAATTAAACCTGTCGGGAGTAGCGCCACAACATCACCTCCATTCAAAATGTTTAACAAACACTCTTCTTCAGTTTGGAAATGTCAGGAATATTCTCCACAACAGAGCGAATTGCATCCCGTGTCTCCATATCCGCGGTCGTTTTCGATTTCCCCAACCTAAAATACAATCTTAAACTCGTTGCTTAGCGTCTACGTCACGGCTCTCAGCCCGCCCTCTGTTCGTTGATTGGCCGGCTGTTTTCAGGCCGGAGGAAAACTGAGAGACATGTCGATGTCTCTGACTGAGTACAGAAGCGAATTGAAATAGAGCGGAAATACGAAGTCAGACGTAGTCAGGCTACCAGAAAACAGGTACAACTGAATTATTCAGTCAAATGATTCGTTCAAAACGGCTGATTCATTCAGGAAGGAAACATCGCTGTGTTGCTCGGACTTGGATTTGTTTGAAATTATTTTAATTGGCAAAATAGAGCAAAACAGTCTAAAATGTAAGTCACCTATTAACTTCTTGTTTATTGAACTTTTTTATTTATCACTCTTGCTCAAAATATTGCTTAACTAGCTATCCTTTATGTATATTAAAAACAAGAACTCACACAGAAACCGTGGTTTCGGTGCGACGTGATGGCAGGAGGCGAGGCGACTGTAAAAGGCTCTTGTAAAAGTTAAAAAGTTATTAATTTAGTTCATTTATATATATATATATATATATATATATATATATATATACACAGCCGCTCTGGAGATGTCATCGTCCAGCTCAGTTCAGTTCTCATATAATGGTGTCAATGCAGGCAGATCAATAATATTGTTGAATATTAAGTGTTCAAAACACAAAACTTAATATCTTTGGTCAGTTTGCTTCTCAAGTTAATGTACTGGTATCTTGATTCAAGAAAGTTGAGATATTTGTACTGGAAAAAAAGACAAAAAAAAATCTTCTTCTTCAGTGTATTAAATTATTAATTCAAATTAAAAATAAAATTATAAGATAAATTATAATTGTCATGTCCTTTCAAACCTGTATGACTTTCTTTGTTCGGTGGAACATAAAAGAAAAACATGTTTAAGAATGTTGGTAACCAAACAGATTTGGTTCTGATTGACAAAAATATAATGGAAGTCAATGGGAACTAAAACTGTTGAGTAACTAAACACTGCAGAAGAAATGCATGCATACAGGTTTGGAAAGACTTGAGGGTGAGTAAATTAAGACAGATTTTTTTTTTTTTTTTTTTTTGGGTGAACTATATACCTTTAAAAAAGAATCAGGTTTTACTTTCAGTATAACATGAAGGAAATATAAAACTATGACATGGTGTAAGAGCACTCCAAAAAAAAAAGATATATATTTATGATCCAGTAATTCCAACATCAAGCTATTGACTAAACAAATCTACCTGCAGACCAGCGATATATTATCCACGCAAAGCTGAAGATCTCCAAAACATCTTCCAGTTGCACCGATATGAATTATGAAAGCATTTACGGGCGACGCACACACGGCCGTGTTTATTCCGTGTTTCTCGCTGACAGGAAGGAAAACGAGAGCCATTCTGAGCGGCTTAGAAGCACAAATGTTTTATTACGCCGTCCTGGCAGCGCGGGTTCTTTCGAGGGCCGTAAATGGTTCCCCACGGGCCGGAGCGCTCTGGCAAACCACTGCATTCTTAATTTCTGATACATAATTCTTTTGGAAAAGCGTTTGAGCCTGTTTTCTGGAGAGGCACTGTTCTAATAGTGATAAATTATTCTCATAAAGGGGAGCTTTCCTTTTTTCCACCTTGAAATACAGCTGAAGGCGAACGCTGCTGCGGTGAGCAGCCCTGAGAGACGTAATGGGACATAATGATCTCAGAAGACACACACATCGGCCCGAGATCTGCCTTCACGCTTTTCTTCACTGGCTATTATTATATATTGCAAAGTTTAGCAGTGACATCCATCCTGTCTGCATAGACTTCATGTCTGATTTCATCAGAGAGAAAAACACTGGAAGCTAAAGATCCCAGTTCTGGTTTTCTGCTCAAATCAGCCCTTTCTGTGAGGTTCTCCTATCTCAATTCAATACTTCTAGGCTGACTTGCATGTGTAAATTACTCTAAACTTGGCATGTTCATTTAACACGGCAATATTTGCTATTATATGAAATTAAAAGAATTTATATCTATGTATTAGTTTTAGGGATGCACCAATCCATCCCACATTGCACTCCTGATACGGATTATGTACATCAATATTAAAACATTTTCGACAATATCCAGTGTAATACAACTTATAGTGCAACTCATAAATTAGTATACTTCACGTCATGGTAAGAATGTTACTGACATATCACATTTATTATTCACGCTGATGACATCAGTAGTGCAAAATGTATTCAATTTCAATTATACAATATATCGGAATTACAAATATCAAATTAAATGTGATTTTTGCTGTTTATATACAAAACTGACCTGTGTGAACACAGCTAGAGAACGAGAAAGTGGTAGAAATCTCAGCAAGTCCAAACACTAAAAATCTGTCATCAAACCCATCATAATATCTGTCAGCATCACAGACTCAAAGATATTTTGAGTCACACTCAGTAACAAGTTTAACACAGTCGCCAGATCACAACTGAAACAGTGAGACCGATATTCTATTGTCAGTCAATTACTGATTAGAGGAAGCACTAAACGCATGGCAATTAGGACGCTACATGGACTGATTATATTGGACAAATTGGATTTGTAGTTTGGTAACAATTCCATGCTCATTCAGTGTGAAATTAATGTTGATGACCGTCGGAAGGCCTTGAGAGCATCAACAGCTGACGTCTCTGCACGGACTAATGAAATAAAAAGTCAGAAAGATTAATACTTTTAATCAAAGATGCATTAAATTGATCAAAAGTGACAGTAAAAGCATTTAAAATGTTACAAAAGATTCTATTTCAAATAAATGCGGCTCTTTTGAACTTTCTATTCATCAAATAATCCTGAAAAAGAAGATGTATCATGTGAAATATGAAGCACAACTATGTTTTCAACATTGATAATAATCAGAAATATTTTTTGAGCAGCAAATCATCATATTAGAATGATTTCTGAAGGATCATGTGACACTGAAGACTGGAGTAATGATGCTGATAATTCACATATAATTATTCACAGGATTAAATTACACTTTAAAATATATTCCACTAGAAAACAGTTATTTTCAATTGTAATAATATTTCACAATATGTACTGTTTTTCCTGTATGTTTTATCAAATAAATGCAGCCTTGTTGAGCAGAAGTTTTTCCGACTTTTGAACGGAAAGTATTTTTACACAATCCGTGTGTACTATAAAATACTATAAAAATGGATTGTTCCAAACGTCCAACAACCTTCTGACATCATGAATACATCAACACACAACGTCTCCATTCGCAAGTCAATGGCATCAAACGGTCAGAAAATGGAGGGAAAATTATTATATAAATACGATTGTTTTGGGTGCAAAAAGCCTTAAAAGACTAGTGGGAATAATAAATACGTGTATGATATTGAACAAGGACATAATGTGACATACAAATGTTCTCAGTCAGTTTACCCAATCTGTGATGAAGAGACGAGTAAACTGGTCTGGTCTGTTACTTGGGAGAAACCGCTTCTGCCTCACTGTTCACCACCACGGCCCTTTTCGTCCTTCGAGACAAGCGTTTCTCAGGGGAAAACAAGAGATTTGAAGAAAGAGAGAAAGAGAGACCTGTCCCCCTGAGAGACTCTGGGGTCTTTGTGATGATCAAAGCCAGGCTCTGTGGTCCTGTGACGGAGCTCCTCTGGGAAAACTCAAGTGATGTTTGGAGGTAAATGGCTACTGGCTCCGTGATGAAAGAAGACAAGTGTGGAAATGGAAATGAAGACGGAGGCATCTGAACATTCACACCCGCCAACCCCAGCCATGACCTGCGGAGGAGATGCAAAAAACAAAAGCAGAAAAACATGAGGACTGAACGACGCTCCTTCAGACAGACTTGTGCTGTACTGATGGTTTCAATCATAGATATGTATGTAGATGCCACATTTGCCCACTTCCACCACCTTGGAACAGTCAGCGTGTCGTTACTCACAATGATGCAACAACACTGCACAGCTTCTGGTCATGAAACCGCCTATAGATTTAAATTCCTGAAGAAATGGGATAACCTTTCACAGGTGAGAATGTGCTGGTTTGTGTTTTTATATGTATATGTAACTTAATAATAAAGGTTTTCAAACTATGGTAACTTTTTAATGTTGTGTTAGCTGACGCCTTCATCTTGTTGTATTGTTTTAGTTCAGCAAAATCATCTGCTGAAGTCTATTGCAGATATACACTCACCTAAAGGATTATTAGGAACACCATACTAATACTGTGTTTGACCCCCTTTCGCCTTCAGAACTGCCTTAATTCTACGTGGCATTGATTCAGCAAGGTGCTGAAAGCATTCTTTAGAAATGTTGGCCCATATTGATAGGATAGCATCTTGCAGTTGATGGAGATTTGTGGGATGCACATCCAGGGCACGAAGCTCCCGTTCCACCACATCCCAAAGATGCTCTATTGGGTTGACATCTGGTGACTGTGGGGACCATTTTAGTACAGGGAACTCATTGTCATGTTCAAGAAACCAATTTGAAATGATTCGAGCTTTGTGACATGGTGCATTATCCTGCTGGAAGTAGCCATCAGAGGATGGGTACATGGTGGCCATAAAGGGATGGACATGGTCAGAAACAATGCTCAGGTAGGCCGTGGCATTTAAACGATGCCCAATTGGCACTAAGGGGCCTAAAGTGTGCCAAGAAAACATCCCCCACACCATTACACCACCACCACCAGCCTCCACAGTGGTAACAAGGCATGATGGATCCATGTTCTCATTCTGTTTACGCCAAATTCTGACTCTACCATATGAATGTCTCATCAGAAATCGAGACTCATCAGACCAGGCAAAATTTTTCCAGTCTTCAACTGTCCAATTTTGGTGAGCTTTTCCTATTTGTAGTGGAGATGAGTGGTACCCGGTGGGGTCTTCTGCTGTTGTAGCCCATCCGCCTCAAGGTTGTGCGTGTTGTGGCTTCACAAATGCTTTGCTGCATACCTCGGTTGTAATGAGTGGTTATTTCAGTCAAAGTTGCTCTTCTATCAGCTTGAATCAGTCGGCCCATTCTCCTCTGACCTCTAGCATCAACAAGACATTTTCGCCCACAGGACTGCCGCACACTGGATGTTTTTCCCTTTTCACACCATTCTTTGTAAACCCTAGAAATGGTTGTGCGTGAAAATCCCAGTAACTGAGCAGATTGTGAAATACTCAGACCGGCCCGTCTGGCACCAACAACCATGCCACGCTCAAAATTGCTTAAATCACCTTTCTTTCCCATTCTGACATTCAGTTTGGAGTTCAGGAGATTGTCTTGACCAGGACCACACCCCTAAATGCATTGAAGCAACTGCCATGCGATTGGTTGATTAGATAATTGCATTAATGGGAAATTGAACAGGTGTTCCTAATAATCCTTTAGGTGAGTGTATACATACATGCATTAAACAACTGTTGCAGACGCTCAGACAATTTGCTCTTGTGTTCACGGACCGGTGTTTTGACCTTTCCAATATGGCGGATGATAGCGGCCCATTGAAACAGCTAATGAGACATCTATGTATATATCTATGGTTTCAACAATCATGCGGTTCAACCACATTTGGCTACTAAAACTCAAATTGTGCTTGATCAGTGTTTTGACCAGTAGTGTACTATGAAAAATGAGTCATGTCCAACAAACAATTTCAAACTCGATTTTCTCCATTGCTCAGGTGACCATTTAGTAGCTGTAGAAGAGCTCTAATTGTTATTGTTAATTAAAACTATTAAAAGTAAGTTTTGTTCATTAAAACAAAGCTGAAATAAAATATAAATGTTAGATAACTAAAATAAAATAAGTTGAAGAACAAAAATTACAAAAAACAAACAAAAACAAAACAAAAAGGTGCACTGTGTGATTTCTAGTGGTGATGTTGCGAATTGCAACCAACAGAAGTTACGATGGCCAACCTATGTTTCCATCCACACGTTTTTATCCGAATTAAGTGATATCGAATGAAAAATGCCTTATGGAAACAGTAAAATTCGATTGAATTTTAATGAATATAGACTCAAATGAAATACGTTCGGGCATTTGTCATCGGGCATTTACGTGCATCTGCATCATCATAGCAATGTGTTGATAGCGTCATTGTTTTCTTATTATAGCTTGTTATTACATGGCTTGGTTGAATTATAATGTAGAATGCGGTCTGTTTCTTGATAACAGACGCTGCTAAGTATAACACACCGTTGCCATGAAAAACAGAGCGTTGCCATGGACACAGTTCAGAGGCGGAACGGACTATTTTCTTTAGCGGAAGCAATACAATCGTTTTTAAATCAATAAACTCCTTTTTAAATCAATATTTTGTGTCAAATTATTTATTTATTTGGTAGGTAGCCATGTAGCCAAAGAAAGTAGGAGACTTAAAGAAAAGTCTCCATTTGTTTTGAATTTAATCTCATTGCTGTGCAGGAGAAACTATTGAGATATTAACGAGATTCATGAAGGCTGATGTCATATAATCGCTCCCAGCTCCGCTCACATCTCTTCTGCTGTGAGATATTTGTATAAAAATGCATCCCAATCTGCCGACTGTGTGTGATGTTCATCCGTCTCGAGAGGAACGGCGCGGTTGTGTTGATTTGAATGAAACATGTAGAGTCTTTGTAGCAATTCCCATCATGCTCTTGTGTTACCGTTTCATGTCTGCATGTTACAGTGGTGTTATACGCAGATAGGTTTTTAATGTCTTCAGACCCAAGAGAGACGGAGGATTCTGGGACCTGCATAGGAGATTAAACTGAAAGATATACACCTGCAATACTACAATCAACAGTAGGGCTGCATGGGCGAACACTACCATGGTAATATTGTAATGCTTTGGATATAACATGAAAATAACAGTATTCCTTGAAGCACTGCAAATACCATGTTATATACACTAACCAGACACTTTATTAGGTCACCTGTTCAACTGCTTGTTAAAGGAGAACTCCGGCGCAAAATGAACCTTTGGTCTAATAAAACATTGGTACCTAGTCAACCGTTCTCTGAGATTTGTTTTCATGATAATCGAATGTAAAGAGTTTTATCTCTAAAAACTGTTTAACGTATAATGCTAGTAATGGGGGCATATAATAAGTAAAAAGAAATCGCTAGTTTAACTAACAAGGCTCAAAATAGCCCTACACGAACACAGTAACATAATGAGGGTCCCTACATGCAAAACGAAGCATTGGGAACTTTTTAAGTGTACAGACCGTTTAATAAGAAGATAAAGATAAAGACAGTCCACTTCGAGTATACAGACATCTTTGGAAAACAGTCTCAAATAATTAAACCGTTGCCTGGTCTGACAAGTCTGGATTTCTCCTGCAACATTCAGATGAGGGTCAGAATTTGGCGTAAACCACATGAAAGCATGGATCATCCTGTCTTGTATCAGTAGTTGTAATACAACTTGTTTGTAATGGTGTGTTATACATTTTCTTGGCTCACTTTGGGCCTCTTAGTACCAAGTGATCATAGCTTAAACGCCACAGTCTACCCGAGTATTGTTGAACTATTCATTCAACCCGAACCTCCATCGCAAGGACGACTCGGGCAGGACGTTTCTCAGTGATATGCTACTTAGTTTGACGTACATTATGAGATGTTGCAACTAATTCTTCACCATCAGCATTAACAAGTGCATATCCATCAACAAACCGATTATTTTACTTGTTCTAATTTATTTACCAAGTATTTTTCTAATATATTGCGGTGAACACATGGAAACTGTATCAATAACTGTGCATGTATGCAATGTATACATTAGCCGAGCTCTTGAGCGAATGACTGATGTAACATAAACGTTGGTAAAACAAATATTTCCTCAAAGTAACGTTAGTGAGAACGACATACAATCTGCATTAATAGACAGTTATAGGTAATAGTGGTGTAAGACTGGAAAAACTGGTTGAGGAACGACCACTCCTCTAGAAGACAAAGGACCATGCTGGAAATTACCATTTGAACTCACCATTTGAGACAAAAGTCTCACCTAACCTACATTTCTTCCCCTCATCCCCCACTCGTTCTATCACCAAAACTCACACAAGAATATATATGGTTTAATGTGAATGATTATCATTGAGTATTATACATGTTTATTATCATTTGAAATGGGTGACTGGTACAAGTGTCTCATTTCCAAAAACCAGTCAGTATCTGGTGTGACCACCATTTGCCTCACGCAGTGCAACACATCTCCTTCTCATAAGAGTTGATCAGGTTGTTGATTGTGGCCTGTGGGATGTTGGTCCACTCCTCTTCAATGGCTGTGCGAAGTTGTTGGATATTGGCAGGACCTGGAACACGCTGTCATATACGCCGATCCAGAGCATCCCAAACATGCTCAATGGGTGACATGTCCGGTGAGTATGCTGGCCATGCAAGAACTGGGATGTTTTCAGCTTCCAGGAATTGTGTACAGATCCTCCAACATGGGACTGTACATTATCATGCTGCAACATGAGGTGATGGTCGCGCACAACAATGGGCCTCAGGATCTCGTCACGGTATCTCTGTGCATTCAAAATGCCATCAATAAAATGCACTTGTGTTCGTTGTCCATAACATACGCCTGCCCACACCATAACCCCACCGCCACCATGGGCCACTCGATCCACAACCGCCGCTCACCCACCCAATGCCATACACGCCGTCTGCCATCTGCCCTGTACAGTGAAAACCGGGATTCATCCGTAAGGAGAACACCTCTTCAAAGTGCCAGACGCCTTCGAATGTGAGCTTTTGCCCACTTAAGTCGGTTACGACGACCCCACACCTGTGAGGTGGATGGATTATCTCAGCAAAGGAGAAGTGCTCACTAACACAGATTTAGACAGATTTGTGAACAATATTTGAGAGAAATAGGCCTTTTGTGTACAAGAGTTCAGCTCATGAAAAATGGGGGCAAAAACAAACGTGTTGCGTTTATAATTTTGTTCAGTGTATATATAAATATTATATATATAATCAGTGTTTCTGTTAGGCTCTTAGAAAGATGAAAAGCAGAGGTCTAGATCACATTAGCACAAGCAGACATTCATAATGAGTTTAATATCTGATGTTCATATGTTCACAGGCTTATTAATACATGAAAGAAAAGCACTGAAGTCTATAAATCTGACATAAATTTTTAAAGGGATGTACATGGCTTTCCTTTCATCCTCTGCTAACATGATGACCTTACAGTGAGAAGCCGCTGCTCAGGGTCATTTAAATGCAGCGATATACACAGGATCACTGTGTCTGTTAACAGAAACGTACAGCATGGTTACCATGTTGGCTGCGTTTACTGCAATACTCGATTCTGCATGTGTGGAAACTAAGTGCTGGACAAAGAATTTGAGATTTCTTACAAATCCCAAGGCTCTGGATGTATTTGAGTAGCAGATACTCCATAACTTAGTGAAATGCTACAATATGCCAGAAAGACCTTCAGGAACAGTTCAGACAATAGGAAATACACAGTGAAAAATGAATCATATGCCATATTTAGAGGTCAGTTGGCGATGAGAGAAAAAGGAGCAATAATTAACTCACTAATAAAGAATCTAATAAAGGAATATTCCATTTTTTTTTGTTCTTGCCTAATATCGTAGTAATGCATCAGTGGCATTCTGTCAATCAGCTCGGACACTAATATCAAGTCATCCAGAATGTGTATAAAAACAGCACTGGAGTGCAACATAATGCCTGAAACAATGACGTGTGAGATGCTGAAAAACAGAGATGAGGCGTATGTCCAGAGCATGTTTACAAAGCACAGATGAAGGCAACATGCACAAATTAAAGAAACATGCATTTAAAGTAAATGCATTAATGCAAACATAGCATGAAAGATTTTAAAGTACTTACAAGTACGTTCATGAAATCCCTGAAGAACATGCACATGCAGTTCTGTCACATCCCGTCAGAATGGAGGTGATTTCAGGGCGAAAATCTGCAGAATGGATTGAAACATGAGAAACTGAGAGACCTTCACTAAACTATTGGCATCTGAAAGTGTAATCAAATTAGCCAAAACATATTCAAGAAAAAGAGATGTTCTGTGTAAATTAGGGATTTGAATCTGCAAAAAACTTTCAACAGTAATGTGGTCACAAAAATCTTCTTAAGAAAGGAGTCAAGACATTTCTTAAAATAAATTTTTTTTTAAATTAATTGTTGCATATAAATTGTGTATTGATAGTGTTTATCCATGATGTTGCATTATAAATGCATTAAATAATAATGTTATATATATATATATATATATATATATATATATATATATATATATATATATTGGTTTTGAATTAACGTTCCTGCATTATTATGAGTTTTCTTTGGGATTATACACACTGCCAGATTGTTTAAACTTGATACTCAAATACAGTGAACATGGAAGTCGCACTAACACTGTATTATTCACATTAGTAATTCAGCCCAAAGAGGCAGAACTCCTCTACGCTTCCCCTCAGACTCGCCTGAAACTGGGCCAAGTCAAGGTTACCCGTTAAGCCGGGGAAACTCAAGCCGTGTTGCCCGAGAGCCTATAGTATAAGTAGAGCCATAGGCAGCGAGGTTTTGATCTGGTGAGATATATTCTAGATGCATTAACACAGAGCCGTTGAGAGAGGGGCTTACGACGAGATCTTTAACTGCGAGCTGACAGATGTGCTATATCCTTCTCCATACGCAACACACGGCTGCTCTTGCCAAGTGTAGCTGTAGGTCAGGCCTCTCTCCGTCTCTTTCTGCACTCCTCTCCGTCCTTTCTTCGACGGTTTGGGTTACAATACATGTGAAGCTCAAGTTGAGCATGAAAGTCATGTTGTGTGAGATGGAAGGTGGCCTCGGGCTTTGGCACCGCGGCTCTAGAACTGCCAAAACCTCCACACCCTCAGTGGGACGATCACAGCACCGACCCGGACACATGACGGCCCTATCCTCGCTCTCCAGCTCCAGAACCCTCTGCTGAAAAAATGCTAATGCGGTGAAAAAGTCATCAGGGTAACTTATTTGATAGGAACTGCTTTTGATTTCTTCTTTTCTGCACCAATTGAGCAGCTCAGATTCGATATTTGATCTCTTAGACCTTTGCATTCATTTAGCATTGCACTTTAACAAGCCTGAGTTATTGTAAAAAGTGTTTCACAGCACTCCACTAAACTAATGGTATCTGAAATGTTTAATAAAAAGAAAATCTTTCTACAGGCTCAGACGTTGCGCGTTGATGTGGACGCTTGGGTGTAAAGTGGGCCGGAACGGTCCGGAACTGCGTTCCGGCACCTCAGATAAATAAATAAATAAATAAATAGATTAATTTAGCTTTTTTTTATTATTAAACAGTGCTTTAATGAACAAATTGTGTCCTTGTCTTTAAATTAATTCAATTACAAGTAAACGTTTCACAAGGATAAAAAAATTATCTGCTAATGCAAACTGTATGAGCCCTTACTTGCACATTACTATAACATTAAAGCTTAACAACAGAGCCTAGACTTTTAGCCTAAATTCAGTTGATATTTATTTTTAGATATAATAATAATCAACACTCAAATAACAAATTGTATGAAAACATGTAAACTGCACATAAGGCAGATATTTTAAACATAATCGAGATATCATTAACAGGTTAAGTAAAATATAATATAGTCTTGCTAATATAGTGCATTTATTTAGTGAAAGAGTTAGCGAACCAACAAGCTGTGGACACTGAATGACTTGCCTGAGGTGAACATAAAGCTATGTGAAAAACTAAGCGTTTTATTTCCGCTGATGAAACACTGATTGAGTGATTACACGAGTTATGATGCCTTTCAGTAAGTATACTGTATCTTTCAACATACCTTCCGGTGTCCATTTATGTTCATTCTGTAACTGAGAAAGAGATGATCGGGTTTACTCGTGCTCCGCGCTGCCGCTTTAAATGAGGAGCCTACAGTGATCTGTCACACATCTAAGAGCGCCAAAACGGCATTTATTGTTTGAATTTAATGTTGCTACATCTTGTTTATTATCGAAAGTAACAAAACATGGAGCTTGCTATTATAATGTGTTAATGGTGGTTAGGCTACAACGCTGTATTCGTTGTGTGCACATAAGACATGAGGTCCATTGAGCCAGGGCTGGGCTGGGCGGGGCGGGGCGGGGCGTGTTCGGTACGCCATGAGAGTATCGCGATACGTGGGTGGTAAATCGCGGTTTTTCGGTTCGGTTCGAATATCGTTACACCCCTAACGCATGTAGTTATCGTTCTTGGTGTGAACGGGCCTTAATATCATGCTTTACCTTAAAGGTTGCTCAGACAGAATGTGTAAAAATAGAAGTGCAACATAATGCAGGGCTTTCAAACTTCTTTTAACTTGATACAGTGTTTAAAACCACCGTGTAAAAACAGAGATGAGACGTACGTCCAGAGCATGTTTGCAAAGAACAGATGAAGGTACATGCACAAAATGAGACATGCATTTAAAGTAAATGCTCATTTAATGCAAACATATGAAAGAGTTTAACGTTCTTACAAGTAGCCTACGCACATGAATTCTGTGAAGAATCCAGTCAGGGTGGAGGTGATTCCAGGGGGAAAATCTGCAGAAATGAATAAAACATGATAAAAGGAGAGACCTTCACTAAACTATTGGCATCTGAAAGCTTAATCAAATTAGCCAAAACATGTTTAATAAAAAGAGATGTTCCAAAGATGCTAAGAAAGTTAAGAAATTTCTAAGTTCAATGTTCCTAAGTGCATTTCTTGAAAAAGACGTCCTCAAATATTTTCTTAAGAACATATTTTTCCAGTTCTTATATGTGCTGAAATCTTTCTTGGTTAAGTCATTTTTGTTGAATTCTTACTGAATTTCAAATTCACAAACCAAAAAGTCTCGTCACGCATAATCCCGTCAGATCATTGTTTACATTATTGATCAATGGTGTCACATTGAAGTGCAAAAGCCTAGTAACAGTGTATATAATATTTGAGCAGCTTATATTTAACATGTAGGCCTACTCTTAGGCCGTTTACACCTGGTATTAAGATGCGTTTTGGTCGATCGGATCACAAGTGGACGACGCTAAATACAGGTGTAAACGGGGTCTAAACGTTATGAGCTAGACCACTTTCCACCACTTCCAGAGGTTGTTGAAAACACATAAAAGCTCATGTGGTCAAATGTATTCGAACAGCCACAGAAGACCCTCCCCTCGAAGAAAGCAGGACAGAAGTGGTTGAAAGTGAAGAATTAAATTGGATGAAAACACTCCCTGTTTCACAGACAAGGCTTAAGCTAGTCCCCGACTAAAATGCATGTTTGAGCTATTCTAACTGAAACCAACTTGCATTGCCATTGTTTTGTCTCAAGATTCACACCAGTCATTTTTTTTCTTCTAAGACACGTTTATAAAAGCTACTTAAATGTCCTAATTGAACTAAGGCCGAATCCTGGCTCAATCTAAGTCCTGAAAACAGGTATGTGTCTCCCTCGTCTATTTGTGATCCGATCAACCAAAAATGCATCTTAATACCAGGTGTAAACAGGGCCTTAGAACTTTGCTTTCATTTAACATTGCACATCAAGAAGCCTGAGTTAGTGCATGCACCGACGTGCACATGATGCTAAAACTGAGCAATGTGGTCATCTTTGTGAGAATAAAACAGCAAGCGCAAGCCTCACTTCCACCCACAACCTGTGGGAAGGCCAATCCGGGCTATTGTTGGCCGTCGTCCTATCATTAGCACTAACCTTGAGTCCTGGCTGCGAGCTGTAATCTGAACAGAGCCATGCAGGAGTCAGAGGATGCCTGAAGTGAATTATTAATGAACAGCATCAGGTCGCTCTCCCTTCCTGCTCTTCAGGAAACATGGGTGCTGCTTGCAGGCATTACACACACACACACACAAAAAAACACAGGTAAAATTGATCATTCTGACTCCGGCTTAGTTAACCAAATTACAATCGATACGCGGATTTGATTCATCCAACCCTCCTACTCGTGAAGCATTAAAAAATATAAAAGAATAATAAATGCCGCAGAAGTAGAACAGTGTAAGACGTGTTCGTTAAGATGAGCTCCATCAGCTCAGACTCTTGGGACGATCAGTCGGCTGTCGAAATGCAACTAATGAGAAAGACGTTGTGAGGTAGTTCAGTTATAATGAGAAATAACAAGAAAGAGGCTAAATTGTAGCCAGAGAGCTTGAATTATGTGAAATTAAGATGAATGTGGAGGACTATTAAAGCAGATAATATCTGTTATATTATAAAGTGATGCTTGGAGAACTCATGGTAAACAGTAAAGAGACCATAAACAGCACACTTCAGATGAAGAAGGGCTGTTGGAATCACTTGTTGAATATATATATATATATATATATATACATTATTTATTCCCGAATAATACAAAGCTCAATAGTGAGCTTTGTATTATTCACCCCCTTTTGTTAGTGGCCTCGGTTACCAAAGTATTATTCCCATTCATTTTCCACAAAGGGATTTCAAAATATTGTTCTATAAGGATTTCTACGCTGCTTTGCTGCTCACAAAACATTTCTTATTATCCGTGTTGAAAACAGTTGTGCTGTTTCATAATTTTGTAAAAACCGATGAATATATTGAATTTTGATTTTCTATTTGATGAATAGGTTTAAAATACAACAATGTCATTATTACTTCTCGAACCTAGGCTTTATTATACTGTAGATGGACAGACAGACTGATTTTTAAAATATATATATATATAAATTTCCTTGGCCTCTTGCGACAGCAGATGTCAGTATCAGTAGCAGTTGCTGTAAGGGCCTGTAAAGGCTGTGCCACATTTTCATTTAGACATACTAGCCACACTTTTTAAATGTCTGCAATATCACAGATCGCCTGCCACAAACACTCGCATGAATGTTTGACAGATGACAAATGTTTCTGTTTGCCATCAGAACGCTGCTCTGGTGCAGTCTGGGTAATACTGACAGACATTATGAGCAGCAGGAGCACCTGCTGATTTAAATACAGGAAATGCTCAGGGCTCAATTATAGACTCCTCCAGACAGCAGGTGGCATAATTGAACGAGACACCAGAAAGGTGTGTGTTTGCTGAGGAATGAGATTACTAAAACTTGTTTAACATACACACACACACACACACACACACACACACACAGCTTGTAAGACATTTAATAGATTGCCATTATTGCTGCAGGCTGTATTATTACTGTGCATTTGACAGATAAAGTTTGGATCGACTTGACATTAAGGATTACGATTATCCACATCAGCCATTCAAAACCCAAACACAAAGCTACATTTAAATACATAGACTACTGAAAACACAAAATGATTTTTTATGCAATGAATTTATTTGAACAAAAACATGAATTCCATGAAATATTATTAAAGCAGTTCTCAGGAATTGTTCTGCCAAAATAAATATTATTATGTAATGTACTCACCCTCTTGTCATTCCAAACCTGTATCGTCTGCAGAAAAAAGAAAGGGAAAATTTACTATTTTAATACACTATTTTCCAAGTCTTCTGAAGAGTTTTTTATGTTTAACTGAAGACACTGTGGCGAGTAAATGATGACAGGATCTTCATTTTCAAGTGAACTTATGCTTAGATCAGGTACAGAAGTTGCTTCTTAAAGTTAAAACTGCATATTTTCATTTTAACTTCCAACAAAGTCCTTCAATAGATGTACTGCAGTAAGTCACATTTGTAGAAAAGTCATTTTTAGTTCAAGTACTTGTCTCCCTTCATTCCTCAGTGCAGTTCAGTGTGTGTGTGTGTGTGTGTGTGTGTGTGTGTGTGTGTGTGTGTGTGTGTGTGACAGGCTGTGTGATTAGATAAGTCTTGCATGAGCTGCTTTAAGCTCAGTCACTGGACCCGTCCGTATCCTCTGAGCCGGCCTGTGCCCTCTGAGTCTGCTTACATCCTACCAGCTCCTGACCAGCATGCCAGATCACACACACACACACACACACACACACACACACACACACACACACACACACACGCGCACACACACACACACTGGTTTGTTTTGCTATACTTGTGGGGTCATTTGGTCCCCACAATGTAATATAAACAGAAACACACACACACACACACACACACTCGCACAAACACGCACACACGCACACACACACACACACGCACACACACACACACACACACACGGACACACACACACACACACTCACTCGCATACACACACACTCACTCACGCACACACGCACTCACACACACCCACACACACACACACACACACACACACACACACACACACACACTCGCACACACACACACACACACACACACACACACACACACACAAACACTCACTCACTCGCACACACACACACACTCACTCACGCACACACACACACACACACACACGATATTTGTCCCAAATAACTGATGAGAGTAAGCGTCATGTTAGAAGAAACTCTACAGACTCTCTCAGCACCGTCACGTACTGTAGAGGTTTCCACATAGAGGCTCCGGTTCTGCTCTGAAATCAAACATTGTGTCAACATGAAATGGCATTTGCTACCCATTTTACTTTCATACTGTAATGTGCTAAGTTGCTAAGGGCTGTCCGGTCCCTGTACGTCCGCCGGAGCATGAGCTTGGGTCGCATTGCCGGCAGTAAGTCAGACTTGTTCCCGGGGCATGTTGGACTCTGGCAGGGCTGCCCTTTGTCACCGGTAAAAATTATGAACAGAATTTCTAGGCGCAGCCAGGGGCCGGAGGGTTTCAGGTTTGGGGACCACACGATTTCGTCCCTGCTTTTTGCAGCTGATGTTGTCATGTTGGCCCCATCAGACCAGGACCTTCAGCGTGCCCTGGGACGGGTTGCAGCCGAGTGTGAAGCGGCTGGGATGAGAATCAGCACCTCCAAGTCCGAGACCATGGTCCTCAGTCGGAAAAGGGTGGCTTGCCCACTTCAGGTTGGTGGAGAGTTGCTCCCTCAAGTGGAGGAGTTCAAGAATCCTGGGGTCTTGTTCACGAGTGAGGGAAGGATGGAACGGGAGATCCACAGACGGATCGGTGCAGCTTCTGCAGTTATGCGGTCGATGTACCGGCCTGTCGTGGTGAAGAAGGAGCTGAGCTACAAGGCGAAGCTCTCGATTTGCCGGTCGATCTACGTTCCTACTCTCACCTATGGTCATGAGCTGTGGGTCATGACTCATGACCGAAAGGACAAGGTGGCTCGGGCATCTGTTCCGGACGCCTCCTGGACGCCTTCCCGGGGAGGTGATCCGGGCGAGGCCCACCGGGAGGAGACCCCGGGGAAGACCTAGGACACGCTGGAGAGACTATGTCTCCCGGCTGGCCTGGGAACGCCTCGGTATCCCCCCAGAAGAGCTGGAGGAAGTGTCTAGGGAGAGGGAAGTGTGGGCATCTCTGCTTATAGAGACCCGGCCCCGGATAAGCGGAAGAAGATGGATGGATGGACTGTAATGTGATGCATTTTTAAAATGACGCGCTACAACATTACTAAACCAAAAAAGAAAAATTGTGTTAAACCAAAAGATTATTATTTTACTTTTTTTTTTTTAAATGCATCACTTTAAAATCAATGACCACGTGGTGTAGGCAATGAGAAATGAAGGGATTTGTGTGTAGAGTTTTGCTGTGACAGTTCAGCAAATCTGACTAATGTGTCAAAACAGGGGAATAGTGTTCATAGTTCAGTGAAATGGGTGTGCTTTTTGTTAAACGGCATTATGGTTTTGAAATTTTAGTTCAAAAGCCTGGTTATAGTGTTTAAGCAATCGAGAAAAACTGTAATGACATTGCACTGTAAGTATCACAACAAAGTATCTAAACTAATAAATGTACAGTATAATAAGACACCCCTATATATTAAAGTGTCAGTAAGATTTTTTAAAGAAATGTTTCAAGAAACTTTTTTCCAGCAAGATGATCAAAATAATCAGTAAAGACATTTATGATGTTACAAAGATCTCTATTTCAAATAAATGGTGTTCTTTTGAACTTTCTATTCATCAAAGAATCCTGGAAAATAAAATATACCATAACATGGATAATAATCATAAATGTTTCTTGAGCATCAAATCATCATAATATAGTGATTTCTGAAGGATCATGTGACACTGAAGACTGGAGTAATGATGCTGAAAATTCAGCTTTCATCACAGGAATGAATTACATTTGAACATGTATTAACATAGGAAACTACGGAAGCGTATTGCATTCACTTGAGGAAAAAAATCTACTCTGTTTTTCTGAATTAACGAGTTAATATCACAGAATTATGAGATACATTTTTCTTGAAAAACATTTTCTTCACTCTGTTTTTATGAATTAATGAGTTACTCATAGTAATGAGAAAAACAGAGCAAAAACTTTTTTCCATGAAAAATGATCTATTCTGAGATATTAACTCGTAAGTTAATAGTATAATTTTTTCCTTAAGTGAATGCAATACGCTTCCGTAGGAAACAGCTATTTTAAATTGTAATAATATTTCACAATATTACTGTTTTGATAGACTTTACAAATTTGTTTCTTACCAACCTAAACGTTTGTACACTAGTGTATATATGAAAATAATTTTTCCTGTGACAAGATGCATAAAATAAACCAAAGGGATATCAAAAGGAATCTGAGGCTAGACTTCAATATGACATTAATTATTAGCAAGATTTCAGAAAGACTGTCAAAATACATTCTTTCTGATGAGCATTGGGTGACGTCAACTGCAAGTCATTTTAGAGGTGGAATACACTATTATATTTGAACAAAAGACTATAAAGACAAACATTTTACTTCTTTGGAATGACGTGCACTGCATGAATCCTTCACAAGCAGACCAGGAACATGAGTTATGAATTAAGTAGTCCATTTTGATTTCTTATTGACTTGATCAACACAACATGAGTTATTAAAATGAAACTAGGCTTTTCGGCCACACTGGATTCATGCTGCAAACATGCCACCGTCCACTGTTGAATCGCTTCCATTGTGTATTCAGACGGTGTAAACTGCAGCAAAGTCTCTGCTGTTAGTGTGTACAATAAAAAAAATTGCTGCATGCACAACAATACGAACAATAGCGATGCAGGACGGTGTATGTGTTTGCTCAGCATATTAAGATGATGCTTTAGAAGCAGAGCACACACTGCTTTAATCACATGTACACTTAAACAAAAGGAACGGAGGAACAAGCGAGGCTTTAATTGGGTGTTTACTGGTTCAGATTCTGGGTAGTCGCAGAATTAGTAATGAATGGCGACAGAAATAATCATGGTAAGAAAATACACTCCTCCGAGGTTAAGAGACGGCAAAGAAATTAATGAATAAACCAACCGCTTAAACAGAAACAGCTATTACAGGGGTATTTCATCCAAAAAAAAAAAGAGAATAATTGACTCACCTTGATGTAGTTGCAAAACCTGCATGACTTTCTTTATTCTGTGAAACAAAAGAAGATATTTTGAGAAATGTATAAGTGTTTGTTGTTTTGTCCATATAATGAAAGTCAAGTGTTTGTTACCAATGTGCTTCAAAATATCTTGTGCTTCACAGAAGAAAGCAGTGAATAAACAATGATAGAAAGTGTGTTTTTTGCAAATGCATGAGTGCAATAAAATCTTTACACAAAGAGGTTATTGGTGTTTGGAAATATGAATTGAATGCAAATATGATTGACTCAAATGGACGGCGTGTATTAACGGTGTGTGTGTGTGGGGATTCTCCACGGGACGAATGCTGTCACCGCGGCCCATTTTTCACTGGATCATCAAAAAAAAGTATCAGAACCTTTGTCGGCAAAAGACAAGCTTGCACCGTCATCAGATTTGTTGCTATGCGAATGAGTCTTTGTTCACACGGGCTCCATTTTGCTTATTCTTTCAAAACATCCCGGATACACAAGAGAGAGACGGAGCGAGCGAGGAAAGAAGGCAGTTGCGCTACACACCAGAAAGCGTTTGCTGGTTTGCCAAGCTCCTACATACACAGAGAGCTTGTTCATATTAAGCTCCGGCTGTTTATCATTCCTCAAGCGGCGGATCATCAGAAAGCATTTACCTTCACTCTGCAACATTACCATGAGTATTCTTAGCAGCGTCTATCTGTTTACACGTGATTCCCGCAGGGAGAGCGTCTGTATCTATCAGGGTAGCATAGCATGTTATGTAACAGTGTCTTGTTTATTGTGGTTGGACAGTCGACGGAGGTGCAAATGAAAACAGGCGGCCCTGAGCTACTCCGAAAATCATTTCAACCTTTTGAATCAACCCCTCAATTTAGCAAATGAAGGCTCTCAGCCAAAGCGGGCCCTGTAAATGTATTCACTGGTAATGTGCCAATGCAGCTCAGGGAATTAACTTAATCATCTCCTTCATTTACAAAGCCGAGAGGGCAATTACTGCAGTATAGACGGGTGGTTGAAGCAATAAAGCCACGGATCATTCTGCTATCACTCATTTTAAACTGTGTGGCAATTTGCAAAGCATTAATTACACTTTGGTAAGTGAGCAATGAGTCCAATGGGTCTGTTGTAGGGATGAGCTCTCCTCTTGCATTTGTCCATGAGTTTTCAGCGAGACGAATCATTTGTAGGTAGCATGTGGTTGAAGAGAGAGTGTGTAAATACACTTTCTCTGATCACCGTTCAATATGCAAGGAAAACTAGTATTAAGATTGGCTAGTGTGGTGTAACTTATATCAGATCATCTGCCCCTAAATCGCATGATTAAAACAAACCGATGCCAAATTTGGATCGACATATTAGAATATGGTGCAAAAGTTCATTTATTTCAGTAATTCAACTTTAAAAGGTGAAACTAATATATTATATAGACTCATTACATGCAAAGTAAAATATTTCAAGCCTTTATTTGTTATAATTTTGATGATTATGGCTTACAGATATGAAAACCTTTTCACAATATTCTAATTTTGAATTTGGGGTTTTCATAAGCTGTGAGCATCAAAATTATAACAAATAAAGGCTTGAAATATCTCACTTTGCATGTAATGAGTCTATATAATATTTTAGTTTCACCTTTTAAGTTGAATTACTGAAACAAATGAACTTTTGCAACATATTCTAATTTTTCGAGTTTCACCTGTACAAAACTGTCAAACATTATCCTTATATTGTAATCATTTTGCGATCACAAGCTGTAATCGTTGCCGTTCATTATGCCTTCATAACTGTGATGTTTACTAACATGTATTATTACTGCCCTATGAACATTACTTTGACAGAATACTTCCTGTAACATCAAAATATGTATTTTATGTTAAACAAAATCTATTGTGGAAAAGCGCTATAAATGCTGGGTTGTTTCAACCCATGGTTGGGTCAAATATGGACAAATCCAAGCGTTGGTTTACATTTTTTAATTGCATTTTTAAACCCAACGATTGGGTTTGTCCATATTTGACCCAACCATGGGTTGAAACAACCCAGCATTTTTTAGACTGTACAGTTATTATTTCATGACGTTCAGTCAAAGGTCTGGCTGAAGTACCTGGAAAGAGCGGTTCCCATTCCTCTCAATGATCAATGACAGTCATTTGACTGGAAGTATGCAGGGATGTCGGGGGAAGAATGCCATCTCTGCACTGGAAAAAATCACACAGGGAAAAATAAAATAAAGTCAATTACACTTTTAAGAGTGAAAAGATACAGGCACTTAATATAATATAAAGTATCAGGAACACTATACTATGCAACATAACATAACATAATATAATACAATACAAAAAAATATATTGTGTCTAAGCCTGTATGTAACAATAATATATTATATTATATTAAAGCATCATCATTATTATATTATATTAAAGTATTACCATTATTATGTTACATGATCTTTTAGGATTTTCTAAATTCGTCTTAGACGACCAAATCACAGCCAAAATCATCCAGCGTCAACCCGGCTCTGGTTTATTAAAGACTTTAAAAATTGATTTTCCCTCGGTTTCACAGACAAGACTTAAGTCTATCCCAGATTAAAATGCATGTTTGAGCTGTTTTAACTGAAAGCAACTTGCACTAATATCTTAAAATTAGTCAGTGCCATTGTTTTGTCTCAAGATTCACACCAGTAATGTTTTATTCTAAGGCACGTTTATAAAAGCTACTTCAATGTCCTAAATAATTGAACTAAGTCTTAATCCTGGCTTAATCTAAACCCTGTCTGTGAAACCAGGCCTTAGAGTGACAATTCCAGTCATAAACTACAACATTAAGTTTAAGATTATTTTTACTATTAATTATTGGTATATTTGCTTTAATAAAACAGCCCAACACCAGTGTGGTAAATTCCCAGTAAAACACAGCGTCTCATGGCTCATCACTGTATTGTGAGCACAGCGTCTCTAACAGCCCTGCTCTAATGAGCACTGATAGGCAATAAAAATGGGGGCGGGGCAATGCTAATCTAGGTCATTGCATATTTAAATGCACAGCTGGCCTCTTTCTCACTGTTGTGGATGTAGAGTGTTTGCATGTCAGTGGATATTAGCTCCAGAGAGGCGGGCATGCGGGTTACGGCAGTGGTAAACTGGCCCTGTGGTCTCATCGTCCCGCTCTACAGAAGAGAATTAACGGCATCACTAACGGTGTCAAAGCCAGACGCCGTCACCGAACCCCGGCCTGCGGCACAGTTTGACTGACAGGAGGATTGCAGATACATCTGTGTGATTATGTCCTGACTGAATGTTCCTAAACCAATGAAATGAGCCTTACTAGACAGCATTTTAAGACATTACTGGTTAAAGCAAAGATTTGGCAAAATGACACTCTCCACATTTGGCCAATAACATGCAGTCTCTGTATGTGCGTTCTAGAGTTAATGTAGCAGTGACAAACCTCAGTACTCAATGTGACGATAGTTTTTTTTAATGTTGGTTATTAAGATTTCTTTTGGGGCCACAGAAACTGATAATGTCAAAAAAACGTGGATGCTTTCAGAGAGAAACTATGACCACCCTTATTTACCACAGAGTGACAGAATATCAGATGTTTCTTGTGAGAAGAAGACACATGCATCTCCTCTTGGTTTTCAGCAGGGATCTCAACAGTGTCTCAAACTGAGCTCAGATTGGCCAAGACACCAAAGTCTGCAAACAAAAGTCAGATACCTCCAGGGCTGGACTGGCCATCGGGCATACCGGCATTTGCCCGGTGGGCCGACGTGCTTTGTGGGCCGATACATCTCATACTTCATTTTTTTTTTTTTTTGTCCGAACGGCCCATAAAACTTGTACATCGGCGGCCCATTGCGTTTAGTTTTGTTTAATTGGCGGCTCTGGGATCTTTGTGCCGGTGTAATGCATTGGACAAAAAAGTCAGCGTAGGTTTTTCTTTTTCTCACAGACCGGCGCATGATGAAACGTGTAAATCAGCAGCCCATTGGTTATTTTCTTGATTGACACTGGGCTGGTTCAATCACATCTTTAAACTCCTCCCCCTTTGAGCTCTGAGTGAGCGAGCAGTGTCAGTGTGTATCTGTCAAAATAGTCAGAGCGATGGAGAAGAAACGCAAGGAATGTGCAGAGAAATAGCGTGAAAAAAGAAACTTCAAAGGCCCTTCAAGTGTCTGAGGAGGATAAGGAGAGATATGAGTGAGTGCAGAGAACTGTGGTAAGCAAAACTAGGCTATACTGTCACAACACTTATGGTGTGTTCACACCGAACGCGAATAGAGCGTCAAATACGCGTCTATCGCGTTTAGTTAGACGCTTGAACATTCGCTCGAGTTCACATTTTTCAACTTGCGCGGAAGACATTCGCGGCAAACGCGTCGCACAATTCGCGTCATTCGCAACGCCCAGCGCAAATGATGCGTCTATTCGCGTCTTTGCATTGACTTTGTATGTAATCTACTCGCCCAAATAATTAAATTGGCGTTCGGTGTGAACACACCTTTAGGAACCCACTACCCAGTTACGCATTATTTACACATCTGCATATTTGACGATTACGCATTTGATTAGAATTGTAATGAGACAATAATGAGTAATGAGTTTGTAAACCATATTATTCTTCAAAATAAAAGCTCGATACCGTTTCCGTTAAAATAAAAGATCATGTGCTTCTCTGTATAGAAATTAGTACGAAACTATTTATGAAAGTTGCTTTTATTTTTCAGTGCATTTGTTTTACAACATATGGCTATTACTGTCATGGGATTAATATTATAACTATTATTATGTAGTAGTGTAATGTAGACAGACACTATATCACAACTAAAAGAGTTTTGAGTTTTTCTTTGTTCAATTTGCACACTGAATATGGGTTGGAGCTCTTTATTTTTAACTCTCAAAGTGCACCAGATTGATGAATTTAACATTAAAAAGCACAACATTTTCTTACGGGGGGAGCATGCCCCCGAACCCCCCTAGAGGGACAGAGGTGCACTCACCACAGATTTCACAAAAACCTGTGGGAAAAACCGGTATTGCTATCCCAGCTTGATCACTGTGTGGAGTATAGTTCAACTTAGTAGTTATTTCATCGGTTAACTCTTACTCACTACTATTCACTTATGGCATTAGTGGTTTTAATAGGAGTTGGTATACATATTCAAGGGCGTGCAAAGTTCGGTTGTGTTATATAGTGGGCCAGTCTGGGCCGAAATGCCCGGGCCGATTTTTTGTCCCAGTCCAGCCCTGGATACCTCAATATGAACGCACTGTAAAAACAAAATCAATTTACTTGAGAAGCAAAATTGTGTACGACTTGTTTTCAGAGAATATTAATATCTTGAATATATGAATTTAGAAATCATTTTTCTTCTGCCTCAAAAAATGTTGCAAGATTTATTACGTACAAATAAATAAATAAATTGGTTGTGCTGATTAATTTTTTTCTCTAAAAAATGTGTTTTTTTTTTGTTCTTGGATGAATAGAAGGTTCAAAAGATCAGCATGTATTTGGAATAGAAATCTTTTGTAACATTATAAATGTCTTTACTGTAACTTTTACAAAGTTGTAATTAGATATTTTAGATACATTTTAAAATACTCATAATCAGATTACAGCTACTTTTTGATTGATTACATGTTATTCTCAATATATGGCAATGGCTCTCTATATGGCAATGGCAGTAAATTATCAATAATTCATTGATTTTGTAACTTCTTATAATATGTATGTGTGTGTGTGTGTGTGTGTGTGTGTATATATATATATATATATATATACACACAGAGACACACACACACACACATTTATATTATATATATAATATAACATATATACACACATTATATAAACACTAAACTTTAATTTTAGAATCGATTAATCATGATTCATTGATTTGACAGCACTAATATACATTATATATATATATATATAGAGAGAGAGAGAGAGAGAGAGAGAGAGAGAGAGAGAGAGAGAGAGAGAGAGAGAGAGAGAGAGAGAGAGAGAGAGAGAGAGAGAGAGAGAGAGAGAGAGAGAGAGAGAGAGAGAGAGAGAGAGAGAGAGAGAGAGAGAGAGAGAGAGACGAGCCAGTATGTGCACAGATTGTAAACTTTGATACAGTCCCATGGCGAAAGACAGAGGAGGAAAAGAAAGAGCGACAGATGGGCGATCTCTCAGTAACTCAGCGCTGACCTTTTCCTCTGATAACACATTACAACAGTACAACCCCACACACACACTCACACACAGGAGATGTGAGCAAAGGTCAGCATCAATCACTGATGTGCGTTACGCGGCTCATGTAACTGACACGCTGTCATGTAGCCACACGTGAGGCCGTGTCAGGCTCTTCTTGGTTAGTTTGTCTTTTCTTATACTCTGAAAGCCATTTCCATACGGACTATCAGCGGCTGTCACCCTGTGTGTCGCATGAGGACGCCGGGATTTTGGAGAAAGAGCATTCAGACTGCGGGTGGAAACGTGACATTCAAAAATACAAGCGAAACTGTCCGTGTTTCCGTGTAGAGAGACAGACACGCGTTTGAGAGACGCATACGGACGAACATTGTACGATGAGAGCGTTTCGCAGAAGAATGTCAAAGAGTGAAAGGAGACGGGATGCAGGAGGGAAAAGAGAGCGAGAGCGAGAGGAGGAGAGTATGTCAGTGTCAGGCCCTTGATGCTTCTGCCTGCTCTGTTCCTCTTTAATAACTTGTCAAATCAATAGCTTCCCGTCTGCTGCCCATCATGTCTGCGTGTGTGTGAGAAAGACAGGAAGAACGACAGGTCTACAGGAAGCTGAGCTTTACACACTGTGACATTTCCAGCGCTCAGACTTCAGCCTTCACCTCCGGATGCCCGTAGAGGAACGATCCCGGCGGACAGACCGCTTGAAATATCAGCGTTCTTGCTGGGAATGAATCTGCAAACAATGAGAAGATTATTTACATAAAGCCCCCCTGTGGTGAAAATCCAGCTCTTAATGTTGTTTATGTGTCTATGTGGTGTTTTTAATGTGCTTTAAGACGAACCATGTGTAAGTTCATAAGTCGACAGCATTGCTGAGTATTTTCTGCTTAAAACTGCAGTGAACCAAAGACAGTCTCAAACACACGGTTTGAAATCGCTGGTGTTTCTGACGTCACAAACGACCTTGTAACCAATCAGATCAACGTGTGATCGTCAACCAGTGGATCTCTGATCTGAGGGAGTGAGTGGAGGCGGGGCTCATTTGCATATTCATAGAACCGCACATACTAAATGAGGCAAGGGTGTCGAGTTACATTCAAGCTATTTTAAGGCAAGAAGAAATTTGTTTTCAAGAAAAAAAAAAACATTTAAATATGTCATTTAGATGATGAATGTCAAAGATGAGTTTTAAAGGATACAATGATTGCCTACAGGGGTACTTTTAAGTTAAGGAATAAATACTTGTAAAACAGAAATGCAATTCCATTACCAAAAAAGTCATATGTTTCCAGTCTGAATAAAACTGGTTCTCAGTGATCAGTCCTATATATAGATCACTGTTGGCTTTACTTAACTTTTTTTATGTAAACAGGTTCCACCGGTTCCACATAACTATGTTTCGTTAAACAAACATAATATGTTTATGTAACTTCAACATCATGGAATTTGGTCATTTTAAGCGACCCAATTAAACTCTGAGCTAATGAGTTAATTAAGTGAATAACTGAGTGATGATTGAGCATTATTGAAGACACCTGATGTTAACAAGCAGAATCTCTGAAGGAGAAAACCGGAATGTTTAAGTCACCATTATGGAGATAAGGGTGTGTTTTAGTTGGGCTCTTGACCATTAACAATGAACTAAGGAGATCTGATGGTGTTGGTTGTGATTTAACTTAATCATTATTTCACAATCATTTGACCTCAATCACTGAACTTATATTGAACCCAATTTCTGAGTTAAGTTTCCCTTACTGTCATTGTAGAGCATACTATTTTTAGCCTTTTCAATGAGATTCACATGATCAAATCAAGAAATAAAAAATAAACTTCTTGCGTAGTTTATCCTGAGTAGGCACACACAGACATCAAGAATCAGCATATGAAAATCAGCAATGGTGACAAACAGATCATAAGCTCATTATTTATTCATGCAGCAATGCATGATGGGAGCCATGAATGAGTTTTGATTGGTGGCACCCAGAATGCACTGCAACATGCTTTATAATTGTCACCATTGTTGAGATTCACAGGCTGATTCTTGATGCCGGTGTGTGCCTACTCAAAATATTTTTTAGGTTTCTTTTTTATATATTGATTTGATCATTTAAATTTCATTGAAAAGTCTAAAAATAGTATGCTCTACAATGACAATGCTGCTATTATTCGTAAGGTAAACTTAACTCAGAAATTGGGTTCAATATAAGTTCAGTGACTCAGGTCAAATGATTGTGAAATAATGATTATGTTAAAACACAACCAACACCATCAGATGACCTTTGTTTATTGTTCATACGGCTGTTATAACTCATGTACAGCAACCAAACAAAATCTAAAGTTAATGAGTTAATGGTCAAGAGCCCAACTAAAACGAATACTTATCTCCATAATGGTGACTTAGGCCCTGTCCACACGGACACGGGTATTTTTATAACCGTGACTTTTTTTACGCGGTTCGGCCGTTCGTCCACACGAAAACGCACTGAAACCGAACATTTTTGAAAACCCCTGCCAGGGTGAGGATTTTCAGAAACGCCGGTTACAGTGTTGTCGTGTAGACAGTGAAACCGGGGTTTTTGCCTTGCGACGTCAGAGTGTGCGCCGTTATCAGCTGTGTTTGACATCAGATTTGCGCTTCTGATTGGCCAACGTGGCTTTACGGTTAAGGTTTATATCGCCGCCTGCTGGCGTGGCATGCTCTTGACCGCGCTTGATTGCGTGTTTTTACGTTTTCATGTAGACGGAGACCGAGCATGTGTGGACGGGATTTTTTTTAAAAACGCTGTAGGAAAAACTCCGGTTATAAAAATACCCGTGTCCGTGTTGACATGACCTTAAACATTCCGGTTTTCTCCTTCAGAGATTCTGCTTGTTAACATCAGGTGTCTTCAATAATGCTTAATCATCACTCAGTTATTCACTTAATTAACTCATTAGCTCAGAGTTTAATTGGGTCGCTTAAAATGACCAAATTCCATGATGTTGAAGTTACATGAACATATTATGTTTGTTTAACGAAACATAGTTATGTGGAACCGGTGGAACCTGTTTACATAAAAAAGTTAAGTAAAGCCAACATATCATTTTTTTGAGTGTAGGAAACCCAACTGTGCAATATTTTATGAGTGCTATTCTACCCGAATGAATGAATGAATGAATGCATGCATGCGAGAATGAATTAATGCAAGAATGAATGCAAGAATATGCATGAATGAATGAATGAATGAATGCATAAAAGAATGAATGCATAAAAGAATGAACAAATGAATGAATGAATACATGCAAGAATGAATAAATGCATGCAAGAATGAATAAATGCATGCAAGAATGAATGAATGAATGAATGAATGAACAAACGAACTGGATCTCTTTAAAATCTCAATGTCTTCTCCTGCACACAGCAATGAGACTGAATGAAGTGCAAATGGAGACTTGTCCTGAGAAAAGTCATGCGTCTCCTCGAGGGATTCAGCAGAGATCTCAATAGTGTCTCAAACTGAGCTCAGATACCAAAGTCTGCAAAACAACCGTTATCTCACCTATAAACCCTTTTAACATTGATAAGTTAAAATCCCTTTAGAAGCAAAATTGTGTCTTCTGTTTTCAGATATTTTAGCAAAAAATAGTTTTCCTTCTACTCAGAAAATTCTGTACGATTTATTAGAATAAATATCCTAATGTAAAAACAGTTTGCCGACCAGGGGAGGATAGTTAGGATAGTGAATATAAATAACTTACAGCACCTTTAAAGAGGACAGAAAAAAAATCATTTACATTCTTAAACTATAAAAAGACTTTGCCCTTGTTTTACCCGACCATCCTCATTCAATACAGACACTCGTGCCAAAATGTTGGTGTTGAGAATGATCTATGAAACTGAGAAAATCAATTTCAGCAAACCTCAAACACAAAATCGATTCGGTGCACCTTGGCAGACTTTGGGACTGTTAGAGATGACGAGTTCACAGGTGTGTGTGTGTGTGTGTGTGTGAGCTTTGGTCTTACAACTGTAAACCTGAACCCCGATTCAGTGCACAGATTCACTTCTATCCCTACACCTAACAATAGCATCATCAGTAATATAATCATCAGCATCATCAGTAATATAAACCAAAACTTGAAGTTTTTTAGATTTTAATGAGATCTTTTCTAGTCTCAGTGAGCAAACAAATTCCCCATAAACAACACATGAACCATAAAGCTTTCTAAAAACAGTACGCAGACTCCTGAAGGAGTCAGGATTCACAGCCATTAAAGAATAGATTTAAAAATATATGTAAACATTAATTTATGACTTATATATATTTGCTATAGACTGTATTTAAATAACAAATACAACAGTAATGGCAAATAAAACAAATCAAATGAATTAGGATGTTAAAAATATTCTCAATAAGACTTTAGCCACTATATTATGAATGCCCTTATTAAATAAAAATAGATTATTTACTAATATAATTGATTGCTATAAAATTCTATTCACTATTAAATTACCTGTAAAAGATTGTAGTGTCTGTACATAGATCAGGAGACACAGACCAATTCTGAGAGCGGTTTGCAGATACCATGGCACTATTTCTGCGGGAAAAGAGTGCGAGACACTTAATAGCATAATTATATGCTTCATTATTTCTCATCACATAAAAAGTGACCCGTGTGTTTACTTTACATGTCGATCAGGCAGCCTCTTCCTGTCTGGATTTATGCATTTAGCACTCTTTTGTCCAAAGCGACTTACATAAAGAGGAAATAATGGAAAATAATATTAATAATAATATACAATGTCAGGTTTATTACACAGCCTGATTAGGAAGCAAGCCAGAGACAAGGAGGAACGAACAAAAGGCTTATAGTGTGAATAAGCTGCAATGTGGGCCAGACCTCATGTTGGTACAGTCAAAAGCCTGTCTATGTGATACCAAACCTGGTGAGCGCATTGTTTTCACGTCCCTGTTCAAAGATCCAGCGAGTTGAGCTCCAGGGGAAGAAGAGGGATGGCCTGGGGCGTCGCCCCCAGCAGAGAGAGCCCGTGCTGGACGTCCCATGAGCTCCGAGGAAGAAAAGCCAGGGAACCACAACAATACCATATTTTACCCTTTCCCCTCTTTTTTCATGGCTAGGTTACAAAGGCATGCTTTGGTGTCAAACATCTCTTTATTTATTTATGTAGAAAATTTGGGAGTAACGCGGCCTCTCTGGAGTTTTGGCCGAGTTTCTCAAGAGTTTTGGCCGAGTACCACAAGGCTAAATTATCCTCAGCGCTGTTTTTTTTTTCCAGCAGAGGTGGTTTTCATTAGCACTAAACGAAGGGCTTCATTACCAGTGTGTTCTCACTCAAACTGCCCCGCCAAAAGGGCACGCCAGCAAATTTATAAACCTAAATTAACTCCACGATGAAGGTCAAGAGCAGCAGATCTGTACAGAGGTACTTCTAATGATCACATTGTATTGAAGACATATGATTTCCTTCAGTGCGTGTTGGACTTTGGTGGGATGGCCTGGTTTTACACAAACACTTTCAGGCTCTAAAGTCCAGCAGATAATGATGTTACTGATGGAACAAATAGATCACATCCTATAATGATGCCAGATAAATGACAAGGAAAGGAAACTAACAAGCGCACTTGTTTGTAGGCGTTGTTCTTTTTTTGGAACACCTTATATTGCTTATTGGTTCCTTGAATTTGTTAGTTTTCCTAACAAAGTACCTTGAACTGAAAAACCTTTATAGCGGAGGGTCAGAGAGCGACAGACAGGGGAAACAAAGGGATGAGAGAGGAAAATCTGAGCATTCACAGCTGATACTGTTGACAAAATGATTATATTTTCAGGAACCATTTTACACGTCTGATGTTGCTAGTTACTAATAGTACCCACTTAAATTGAAGGAAATAATCTAAAAATCCCAAATATTACGGTAATACACAAAAATATTTGCGCATCTGCTGAAAATTCAGCTTTGCCATTACTGGAATAAATTTTAAAAATTTTAAAATATATTACTACAGAAACCAGTTCATTTAAATTGTAGTAATATTTCACAGCATTCATGTTTTTACTGTATTTCTGATCAAATAAATTCAGCCTCGATGAGATTAAGAGACTACTTTAAAAAACATATTATATATTATATGTATATATATATATATATATATTCACACACACACACACACACACACACACACACACACACACACACACACACACACACACACACACACACACACACAACGCTTAAACCAGAAACATACATAATAAAATAAATATTTTCAAATACAATTAAATATATAAATTGTATTATTTATCTCATTTGATTATATATATATATATATATATATATAGTAAGTTAATCATTTTATTAAGTTTTGAAATAAATCGATTTGAATTATATTAGTCGAAGCATATAGAACATTACATTCAACGGCCATTTTTACACTTTGTGTGTTTGTTTTAAGGAACCTTCTAGAACATCTCTAGTTAATGTGAAAGAGGAAACGTTGCTATTTTTGAACAGAATGGCAGGTAAAGTCTCAAGAATCCTCAGACTAACAAACACACTCACAGTGTAGCAGGGCAGGTGTTGTCTGTGGCCCTGCTCCATAATGTATCTGACATCGGGGAGGCCGGGCAGTGGTGTGTGTGAGCGGAGCGCAGGAATGGCTCACTGTCGGACACACATGTCAGGGCCGTCTCAACCTCGCCTCTCCACGGAGCAGTCCAACACACGCCTGACAAATCTGTACAAGCAGTCATCTGCTCACTCAGCTGCGCACAGACACACTTATACAAAAAAAAAAAACAGAAACGCTGCTTCACAGTGAGAAGATATGCCAACTTCTTTGTTACTCAATGTTTTATCAATGTGTTGTTGATTGAAGATGTTTTGTTTAATATCCAGCAGACAATAGTCATGAGTTCGATACACAGGGAATGTATGAATTGATAAAATATGTAAAGCCTACCTTATATATGCAATGTAACTTGAAGAATATGCCGAATGCATAAATGTAATGTAAATGTGAATCTGTTAAAATGCCCTCCACATTTTTTCAAAGTTATCATTTTGTTTGTTAAAGATTAAGACATTTTTACATTTTTAATTACTGTAATGTAAAGAAAAAAAAGAATTCATGTAACTTAGAGAAAATGTACATGAAGAATTTACCATAATTAGTTGTACTGCCTTTAATTGAAGATGATTGTAATTAAAACGAATCACTGCATCACTGTACTATTTACTGTAAGACAGTAAAGACAATCTAGAGAACTATATTACTGAGAAAAATAAAAATTATCCAAATCAGATAGACAGAACAATACAGAGAGATAGGCAATGATAGAACAATAGAACGACAGATAGATAGACAGAACGATTGATAGAATGATAGACAGAAAGAACAAAAGATAGACGGACATACAAAATGATAGATAGACAGACAGACAGATAGATAGATAAAGACAGAATGAACAATAATGACACAGACAGATAGATAGATAGATAGATAGATAGATAGATAGATAGATAGATAGATAGATAGATAGATAGATAGATAGATAGATAGATAGATAGATAGATGGATGGATAGATGTAGAGATAGACTGCAATAGATAGAACGATAGATCAATAGATAAACAAAGACAGATACACAGAACGATAGACAGACAGACAGAACAATAGACAGACAGAACGATAGAGAGACAGACAGAACGATAGACAAACAGACAGAACGATAGACAGACAGACAGAACGATAGACAGACAGACAGAACGATAGACAGACAGAACGATAGACAGACAGAACGATAGACAGACAGACAGAACAATAGACAGACAGAACAATAGACAGACAGAACGATAGACAGACAGACAGAACGATAGACAGACAGACAGAGACAGAACGATAGACAGAGACAGAACGATAGACAGACAGACAGAACGATAGAGAGACAGACAGAACGATAGACAGACAGACAGACAGAACGATAGACAGACAGACAGAACGATAGACAGACAGACAGAACGATAGACAGACAGACAAAACGATAGACAGACAGACAGAACGATAGACAAACAGACAGAACCATAGACAGACAGGCAGACAGATAGACAGACAGACAGACAGAACGATAGACAGAGACAGAACGATAGACAGACAAACAGAATGATAGAGACAGACAGAACAATAGACAGACAGAACAATAGACAGACAGAACGATAGAGACACAGACAGAACGATAGACAGACAGACAGAACGATAGACAGACAGACAGAACGATAGACAGACAGACAGAACGATAGACAGACAGACAGAACGATAGACAGACAGAACGATAGACAGAGACAGAACGATAGACAGACAGACAGAACGATAGACAGACAGAACAATAGACAGACAGAACGATAGACAGACAGACAGAACGATAGACAGACAGACAGAACGATAGACAGACAGACAGAGACAGAACGATAGACAGAGACAGAACGATAGACAGACAGACAGAACGATAGAGAGACAGACAGAACGATAGACAGACAGACAGAACGATAGACAGACAGACAGAACGATAGACAGACAGACAGAACGATAGACAGACAGAACGATAGACAGACAGGCAGACAGATAGACAGACAGACAGAACGATAGACAGAGACAGAATGATAGACAGACAAACAGAATGATAGAGACAGACAGAACAATAGACAGACAGAACAATAGACAGACAGAACGATAGAGACACAGACAGAACGATAGACAGACAGACAGAACGATAGACAGACAGACAGAACGATAGACAGACAGACAGAACGATAGACAGACAGACAGAATGATAGACAGACAGACAGACAGAACGATAGACAGACAGACAGAACGATAGACAGAGACAGAACGATAGACAGACAAACAGAATGATAGAGAGACAGACAGAACAATAGACAGACAGACAGAACGATAGACAGACAGAATGATAGACAGACAGACAGAACGATAGACAGACAGACAGAACGATAGACAAACAGACAGAACGATAGACAGACAGACAGAACGATAGACAGAGACAGAACGATAGACAGACAGACAGAACGATAGACAGAGACAGAACGATAGACAGACAAACAGAACAATAGACAGACAGACCAATAGACAGACAGAACGATAGAGACACAGACAGAACGATAGACAGACAGACAGAACGATAGACAGACAGACAGAACGATAGACAGACAGACAGAACAATAGACAGACAGACCAATAGACAGACAGAACGATAGAGACACAGACAGAACGATAGACAGACAGACAGAACGATAGACAGACAGACAGAACGATAGACAGACAAACAGAATGATAGAGAGACAGACAGAACAATAGACAGACAGACCAATAGACAGACAGAACGATAGAGACACAGACAGAACGATAGACAGACAGACAGAACGATAGACAGACAGACAGAACGATAGACAGACAGACAGAACGATAGACAGACAGACAGACAGAACGATAGACAGACAGACAGAACGATAGACAGACAAACAGAATGATAGAGAGACAGACAGAACAATAGACAGACAGAACAATAGACAGACAGAACAATAGACAGACAGACAGAACGATAGACAGACAGAACGATAGACAGACAGACAGAACAATAGACAGACAGACAGAACGATAGACAGACAGAACGATAGAGAGACAGACAGAACAATAGACAGACAGAACAATAGACAGACAGAACGATAGAGAGACAGACAGAATGATAGACAGAGACAGAACGATAGACAGACAGACAGAACAATAGACAGACAGAACAATAGACAGACAGAACGATAGACAGACAGACAGACAGAACGATAGACAGACAGACAGAACGATAGACAGACAGACAGAGACAGAACGATAGACAGAGACAGAACGATAGACAGACAGACAGAACGATAGAGAGACAGACAGAACGATAGACAGACAGACAGAACGATAGACAGACAGACAGAACGATAGACAGACAGACAGAACGATAGACAGACAGAACGATAGACAGACAGACAGAACGATAGACAGACAGACAGAACGATAGACAGACAGACAGAACGATAGACAAACAGACAGAACGATAGACAGACAGACAGACAGAACGATAGACAGACAGACAGAACGATAGACAGAGACAGAACGATAGACAGACAAACAGAATGATAGAGAGAAAGACAGAACAATAGACAGACAGAACGATAGAGACACAGACAGAACGATAGACAGACAGACAGAACGATAGACAGACAGAACGATAGACAGACAGACAGACAGAACGATAGACAGACAGACAGAACGATAGACAGACAGAACGATAGACAGAACGATAGACAGACAGAACGATAGACAGACAGAACAATAGACAGACAGAACGATAGACAGACAGACAGAATGATAGACAGACAGACAGACAGAACGATAGACAGACAGACAGACAGAACGATAGACAGACAGACAGAACGATAGACAGACAGACAGAACAATAGACAGACAGACAGAACGATAGAGAGACAGACAGAACGATAGAGAGACAGACAGAACGATAGACAGACAGACAGACAAAACGATAGACAGACAGACAGACAGACAGAACAATAGGCAGACAGACAGAACGATAGAGAGACAGACAGAACGATAGAGAGACAGACAGAACGATAGACAGACAGACAGACAGAACGATAGAGAGACAGACAGACAAAACGATAGACAGACAGACAGACAGACAGAATGATAGACAGACAGACAGACAGAACGATAGACAGACAGACAGACAGAACGATAGACAGACAGACAGAACGATAGACAGACAGACAGAACGATAGAGACACAGACAGAACGATAGACAGACAGACAGAACGATAGACAGACAGACAGAACGATAGACAGACAAACAGAATGATAGAGAGACAGACAGAACAATAGACAGACAGACCAATAGACAGACAGAACGATAGAGACACAGACAGAACGATAGACAGACAGACAGAACGATAGACAGACAGACAGAACGATAGACAGACAGACAGAACGATAGACAGACAGACAGACAGAACGATAGACAGACAGACAGAACGATAGACAGACAAACAGAATGATAGAGAGACAGACAGAACAATAGACAGACAGAACAATAGACAGACAGACAGAACGATAGACAGACAGAACGATAGACAGACAGACAGAACAATAGACAGACAGACAGAACGATAGACAGACAGAACGATAGAGAGACAGACAGAACAATAGACAGACAGAACAATAGACAGACAGAATGATAGAGAGACAGACAGAATGATAGACAGAGACAGAACGATAGACAGACAGACAGAACAATAGACAGACAGAACAATAGACAGACAGAACGATAGACAGACAGACAGACAGAACGATAGACAGACAGACAGAACGATAGACAGACAGACAGAGACAGAACGATAGACAGAGACAGAACGATAGACAGACAGACAGAACGATAGAGAGACAGACAGAACGATAGACAGACAGACAGAACGATAGACAGACAGACAGAACGATAGACAGACAGACAGAACGATAGACAGACAGAACGATAGACAGACAGACAGAACGATAGACAGACAGACAGAACGATAGACAGACAGACAGAACGATAGACAAACAGACAGAACGATAGACAGACAGACAGACAGAACGATAGACAGACAGACAGAACGATAGACAGAGACAGAACGATAGACAGACAAACAGAATGATAGAGAGAAAGACAGAACAATAGACAGACAGAACGATAGAGACACAGACAGAACGATAGACAGACAGACAGAACGATAGACAGACAGAACGATAGACAGACAGAACGATAGACAGACAGACAGAACGATAGACAGACAGAACGATAGACAGAACGATAGACAGACAGAACGATAGACAGACAGAACAATAGACAGACAGAACGATAGACAGACAGACAGAATGATAGACAGACAGACAGACAGAACGATAGACAGACAGACAGACAGAACGATAGACAGACAGACAGAACGATAGACAGACAGACAGAACAATAGACAGACAGACAGAACGATAGAGAGACAGACAGAACGATAGAGAGACAGACAGAACGATAGACAGACAGACAGACAGACAGACAAAACGATAGACAGACAGACAGACAGACAGAACAATAGGCAGACAGACAGAACGATAGAGAGACAGACAGAACGATAGAGAGACAGACAGAACGATAGACAGACAGACAGACAGAACGATAGAGAGACAGACAGACAAAACGATAGACAGACAGACAGACAGACAGAATGATAGACAGACAGACAGAACAATAGGCAGACAGACAGAACAATAGACAGACCGACAGAACGATAGAGAGACAGACAGAACGATAGACAGACAGACAGAACGATAGACAGACAGACAGACAGACAGATGTAGATCTGCAGAGAGAGAGAGAGCGAGTGAGGGTCTCCAGGGGCAGGATTATGTGTCTGTATGCCCCAGGCTGAGCTGTTCTGAGAGGGGATTAGACCTCAGTCCTGCTCCCCGGCTGGATTACCTCTCCAACACTCCACTGAATCTCAGACACATCTGCATCCAAGTCCTCTGCACCAATTACTCTGAGACACATGTGGAAAAACATCAGTTTAATTTTTTTTAACTCAGCCGATGAGCTCCTCGTTATTGATGAAAATATAAGGGGTACAGTATTAAAAATGGCAGTTATAAACATGCTATGTATTTATACATTCAATTTCCCCCCTTTCTCTCACCTCGGCAGTTCAACCGGACAAATTCCAGCATCTCAGAGCAAGGATTCTTCTTCCCCCGATCTTAAACTCAGTCCCTGGTGCCGCATTGCTTGACGAGCAGCATGAAGTGTGGCATATATTTGTCCCCGTGTCACTGATGGACCACGGCTGGATATTACTCAACTGTGCAGGTGAGTTAGCCCAGATATTGTTAAAAATCTAAAGGTCAGTCCCAGAGCTGCTTGTTGCCGCTCACGGTTCCACTCGAGTGAAGACGGAGTACGAAGCATCAGCTTGTGTGATTTGCAAGTCTGCCAAGCTGCAAAGATACTGTTTTTACATCTGCATTTGAATCTCAATTTTATATTTAAAGTCGTGCAGCTGCACTCTTCCAAATGATCTACACGAATATATGGCTTTTTAAATTTGCCATTTAATTGACATCACTGGCCAGCAAGAAAACACACATTTTACTTTCTATTCACATCAGTTCAGTTTTAAAACCCAGTGAGCTGGCTTGATGTCAGCTGTCTACATAGGCAGCGCCCTTCTAAGGGAGCATCCAAACTAATACTTTACATAAGAAGCAACTTCAGAGAAGGGTTATTAACTAAAATTAAAATCATAACATTTTTGTTACTTGAAATAAAATAAATGTTAACTGAAATAAAATAAAATATTACAAAAACTCCTCTTACTGGTTTAGTTTTACTTGTAACTAAAACTAAAACTAAATAAAAATTATACAGACATTAAAATAAAAATATTAATAAAAAAATGACACACAACAAATACAAATTAAAAAACGAATTTAAAATTGAAGAAAAAAAACTATTATAATATCTAGATGATACAAAAATAACCAGAATTTGATGTTTGCATATTGCTAAACTAACAATGCAATAATCTAATAAACATAATGGAAATATACACAAATATAGAAAAAAATTCAATTTCAATACTATTCTTGTTACCTTTCAGTATTAAATGAAATATAATTAAATTTAATCAAAATTTCAATTCAACCACCATCTTGCAAGATTTTTTTCAGAGTTTAGAGCTCATTTCAAAGCATTTTGGGATTGCTTTCTTAATTGTAATTTGAAGCGAATATGGCGCTTTATACAATAGAGCTTTACAGTGATACATCAATGATGCATACAGAATTCAATTCTACTGTAAAGCAGCTGTAAAAAGACAATAGTGTCATTGTTCAGCCACAGTCGGTTCAGTGTTATCTTACTTTTGGTACACCTATGATCCCTTAAAATACTTAGGTAGGCAGCTCACTAGGATTTGTAACAAAACTATTGTGTTTCAGGGAATACACCGATATAAAAATATACATATCACACATACTTCCTGCCAGCTTATGATGTGGATCTCACAACAGCTACGCAGTTAACTCTGTAACACGCATTTAATTGGCCCTGTCTGAGAATGGAAACGTGTTTTACAGTATTGAATCTTGAAATAGAATAAATACACTTGGCACGCTCATTATTACTAATCCTGAGAGGCTAGCGAGTGAGTGTGTGTGTGTTTGTGTGTGTGGTGGGATGCAGACAGTTGGCAAGCGTGTGCTGCAGCTCCTTAACAAGCCTGACACACACTCGCACACACACACACACACACACACACACTATGCTCTAACCCTCCACACTATGGGGTCAGTGACCTGCATATATTAGGAACACCATCGAATGCAAATGAGCCGGCTTGGCTTGTCCTCTCCCCTTCCTCTCTGCTCAGCAGCTCCAAACACAATCATGCTCTTCAACAAGCTCTCACTTTTCCCATTTTGGGTTTAAGTTGAAGTTCAATGTCACATCATGCCTACAGGCCTCTTTTAGCCATCTATGTGTGTGATATACATTATTACATACACTCTGTGTTCACCAAATCATAACATGGCATGAAATGCACTGAAGAAAAGTTGGCTTTGAAACAATTTTCACTTGTTGTAAAGTGTACTCCAATAATCTTTGTTTTTATTTCCAACTTCAAAAAATACGTTTTTACAATGTGCACAGTATCATTAGTGATGTTTGCTAAGCATCTCTGTTACTGGCTCAAACGTCTGGTTAGGGATTTAAACAAAGCCATTACCCGCACACCTGTGTGTCCCGACCAGGTGCAGTAGGCCAACGACCAGCAATCTGTCTGAAAGCTAAAAAGGCTGCGATGTGGCACAATAACAGCCAATTGGAACATATTTTTTGTTTAACATACAGTTGTGCGGAGTGACAACCCACACCAATCGACCACTCACAACACTCCTGAGACTGCATAGCAACGCCCTGGCAACCACACCCAACACCCTAGTTTTGCACGGACAAACGCCACTCACGTTTTCTTCAGAACATGTAAAAATATTGTATCATATCTTATCTTAAAATTATCAAAAAAATCGACCACAGAACAGAAAAATCTTCACAGTATCTTAAACAGTTCTTCTAAATAGAAATGAGACTGAATGGAGATGAAACTGAGACTAGAACGGTAGACAGAACGATAGAAAGAATGATATATAGAACGATAGATAGAACGATAGATAGATAACATGACACTCATAACACTCATACTAGTCATTATCATCTCATCCAGCTTTAAAGTTGTCCTATTATGCTTTTCCACTTTTTCAACTTTAGTTAGTGTTTAATGTTGCTGTTTGAGCATTAAAAAGATCTGCAAGGTTATAAAGCTCAAAGTCCACTCCAAGGGGAGATATTTTATTTAACAGAATCCACTTTCCAAGAACTACACCGAACGGCTCGTTTGGACAACAACGCACTTTTCCCGGATCTTATTAAGTCATAATGTTCCTCATTTAAATAATCCCCGCACACGGAATACACCAAAAGCTTGGCAAGGCCTGGTTGAGCTGAAGATGAAGAGTGTCGTCGCTGTTTTTTCCACCCCGGAAAAAGTTTGTCCCAAGGCTGACGAACTTAGAGATGTTAAAATATATTTTTAACACTGTTCCTGAACATTATGACCTCAACCCTTGTCTGTGCGCTGCACAATTTACGGTGAACAGCTTCCAGAAGAGTTAAATGCAGGCTATACACACAAAAGCTTCTCCTGAAAGATGGAGCCATTCCCATTTTGTTGGGACAATCTGTTGTTTATGGATCACAACTTGTAAGCATGTATTATTATTTGTAGTTGTGTTTTCTATTAACAGTTCCAATTATAAGCTTAGTTGCTAAGATAGCTATGATGTAAACGAAGGGCAAAGCTTTGCCTCCGCTAGCCTGCTAACTAACATTACAGTATTGATGTAGTGTTTACTGGAGCTTTTGTAAGCTCTTGCTTTTGTAAGACGGTTCGCCGACCCTTAGGAAAATGACCCATGATTTTGTGATTGATTAATGTTTGTATTGCCATAGTTTTCCGTCAAATATGATTAAATGGTGGATAACAAAATTAAAACAAAAAAAATACTGTGCTTGCAATCCGTTCTGCACGACACTCTTGTTCGTTAACATTGTCAGGGTCTGAATCGGGCTTGAAATGGTTTGAAATTGACGCCATCATTAATATTTACATCCGAGTAAAGCTTGCGGTTATGAAGGGGTGTGACTTTTCCCGAACAAGCGCTGCACATTTCGTATTTCGGAAGGAGGGGCTTAATCGATAATGACGCGTTCAACCAGACTAGGGAGAGAGGAGCTGTAATAATGTAAAATATGTGAAAAATAATGTGGTTTTTGAACAATCAAGCATGAGTACACCCCAAAACCAAAATCAAGACTTCGTAAAAGGACATAATAGAACCCCTTTAAATTAGTCTAGTGACGGGTGACAATAGCCTGGCAAGCCAGACCTACATCAAGATGTTAGGTCTGGGAACTCACAATTGGCATACCTCAATCCGAGGGGCGGGATAAACGGTTGTCTTTCAATATCCCTCGGCACGCAATAGGACAGCGCTACAACCAACCAGAGCAACGAACGGCTGTGGCTGAGTGAGTCCCATGCGTTTTTCCACCAGTGAACCAGCTAGGTATATTAAACTTTTGCCGTATCCGGTCGTCAAAACTCCGAACACATCTTCCTTATTTAGGAAAGACTTAAGTGACGTTCTCTTAACTCCAAGTCATCCAGAGTCGCGGGCAAAGCCGATTCGAAAGACCGCTGTTCGCCAGCAGCATCTTCTTTGTTTTCAAGCAGAGGGAAATCGCCTATGGAAATCACGCGGAACCGTCATAACTCTGCCGTCATTATGTTAAGCCCGCCCACCAACTCTACACGATCTGATTGGCCGGACCAGTTTTTGTTTTTTCCAGCTCAAAAGTCTATGGAGAGTTGCTAGACCACACTTTGCTGCAAAATTATTTTTGCTGCCGCTAGGGTGCGTCTAGATTTCTAGGCTAGGGTGACAACTGAATGAAGCACATTTTTCTCATCATCATTATATAAACTTGCCACAAACAGTTTAGCACAAATATGCAAGTATAGACTAGTTAGCTTAATGTGTGATTGGTTAACCCATCAAGGCCCAGATTTGTTTAAAAGATGTCCATTTGCTTCAATGTTTTTTGTTTCGACATACTGTGCAGTTCTAATGCAATATTAAGCGGTGTAGTTGCCAGGTGCGTGAATTATCCAGCAAGAAGTCAAAAGCCCGTCCTAAAGTTGTCTCCTTGTACGGCAGTCGTGTACACACCAAAAAATATTCACGGATGGCAAACGAGGGGCTTAAGCGGGTTCCAGCTGTCTGTGTTTGTCAAAGAGACGGACATTCTAATGGAGAGTCGATTTGTTGTCGATTTGCAATCGCGAGCTTCCATAAAACCATGACCAATTAACACAATAACATGTCCAGAGTCTTCAGTAAATGAACACAGCCGCGTGTTTATATGAACACACCCACGCACGAGCACACACACACACCCTCAAACCGCTCGCTGGCACACATATGTGGGCTCTCTGAATGTTGGCAGCGTGTTAGTCTTGCAGCGGAGTGGATAAGATGTGCTGTCAGGTCTTGTCTGCAGGCAGTGTGTGTGTATTCCCTGCCACAGAGACTAAATAGGAGTTTAATTCTGTTAACAGCCAGTTCACCGCGAACTCTGCGGGGCCCGGGCCCCCGGTCCACCAGGCGGTAGAAGCCCGTGGAGGAGCAATAACTGCTGGGAGCCAAATAAAAAATCGATGAAGAGCTTCGCGGCTACGGGTGGAGTTTAACGGCGATTTCTGCTTTACTCTCTCCAGACCTGAGCTGGGGGAAAGCACCATTGATTTTCCCTCTCTCTGCATCTTTGCCTTGTTCTCTTTCAATAAATATCAGCCGTAGAAATGTGTGTATGGACGCGCAATGAGGGCGAAACGTGTCGACCTACACTTCAGGACTTACGCTTGCGTCTTGCGGTAGGACTGTCGGTCAGCGGAGTTTGGAAGTCGAATTTTGTACCTCTCAGACGCTAGTTCAGAGGATTCCTCGTTCTCGCAACTGCACCCGCCGCTTGAGCTATTCTCTGTGCATTCGCTGACAATAGACATGTGCCCATGTTTTATTCAGCTCCCTTTAGATCAATAATGCACTGTGAAGAAGAGTCCTGGAGAGAGAGAGAGAGAGAGAGAGAGGTACAACAGTCAGAACATCATTGCACACAAACTCACAGACTGAACGAATAAAGACTAAAATCTTCTTTCTACACCATCAGCTTCATTTAGCTTCAGTTGTGTCTCCCTCTTCAGGGCACAGGACACAATGAATCCTAATGAATCCAACTCTAATCTTCAACCTTCTGCATGTTCTCTTCATAATTGCTCATTTCAAAGCAACTTTTTTTTGATACTTTTGCAAGTACCGATAGTGTGCGGGAACAGAACATGTAAAAATAAAATAAAAATAAAAAAATATTAGTACACCTAAAGGAAATGTGTGTTGCATGAGACACATTGTACACAAACATCTGACCTCCGAATGCAGCGATTGACCAATCAGAATCAAATATTCCAGAGACACATGGAATTATTTACAATTCTAAACAGTTTGTCTGTATGTGCTAATTGGAGACATTTAATTCCATATGAAAAGCCCCAAAGCAGCTCGTATCTGTGACTCGGGTCCCCAGTGTCACACGCAAGAGTGACAAAGCTTCCATCTGTCAGCGAGGACCAGAGGTCTCAGTAAAGGCCAGACCTGCACTGAGGGCCGATCCAGCCAACAGCAGGGGCCCGGGGACAGAAGACACAGCAGTCAGCACAGACAGTCTGTCACACAAACACTGCTGATATCCTGATCTATTATCATCAAAGACAAGCCTTTAAAATGAGCCCTTCTGATATTTTTAAAGACATGTTTTATTTTACAGTCAAATTAATGCACTGTAGAGTTGAACATGGGCGCAATTATTATTTCTTTTAAATATTGTGGGATTAAGTAAGATGGTGTTCAATACTTTTGTATACTGATAATAATGAGACTCATGCACAAAGACATACACTATATAAAAGCCATTTTAATGTATACACTGCCTTGGGTATATCTTTGCAGGTCCTGCCCTTTTTAATGTACAAATTGATGTACACTACAGAGTATTTTCCATTTAATGGAAGTTAGTCTCCAAAGACTATTTAAAGACAGTAAATGAAATATAAAATATTCCATTTACAGGCACATGATGTGTTATTGTTGATTGCTTCCTAAGGGCAAATGTGCATCTAAATGGTGTTTTTGAGCGCTGCGCTGAAATGTTTATTTTCCCACCATCTGACATGTTCAAACTCATGTTTAATATGTTCAAACATCAATATGTTCAAACTCACATGGATCCTTCTGTGTGGACGGCTCTTGTCCTCTCCATGTTGAGCGTGGTGGTCAATGACCCAAAGCGCAGTGTTGATGCAAATTGATGCTCTTTTCCAACCAATCAGGATGCAATATATAAAAACACAGTTATCACTGTAACAAATAACAAAATCAATTTTGCAACGGCTGCATAAAGGGGGTCGCACACCGGACGAGAAGCGCAGCGCCGCGTCGCGCAGCGCCAGGTCTTTAAAATTCGAACACATTATTCTCTATGAGTGTACACACACCGGCGGCGCCATTCGGCGTCTGTCCGCGGCGCCCAGCTACGGCTCAGGACCTTGTTCAAAACCCTGCCGCGCCACAGAGCGCCATTTGCATAGTTTTATATTAAATTTGCATTTATTTGTCTCAAATCGTCGTTAATGTACATGGCTTCACCCTGTGCTGTTTTCACTCGGGTTAGCTAAACGCTAGCTAAATAAATACTATTGTATTATGTGACATAGTTGCCTAGACAACGGATAACGTTACAACAAAATAACAGACTCAACGTGATAGACACTTTTACTTGATTAACGTTCAAACATCAGCTATTATTCAATGAACATAAAAAAATAAATAATAAATCAAGATAAAACACACATCGTGCGGCTCTTCTACCAGGAGTTGATTCAAAATTGTGCTCGCGCGATTAGAATGTGCGCGTCCGGTGTGCGATACCTGGAGTTGTCCTAGACGTGGCGCGACGCGGCGCTGCGCTTCTCGTCCGGTGTGCGACCCACTTAAGTTTACTGGCTTCATTCGATGCACAGTTGATACTCTCAATCTAGAGGTGAAGAAATGAAGACGGACAGGCTGATGATGAAAGAGAAAACAACTGACCTCGTTTCAACCTGGTATTAACATCCGTCTCAGGTGATCCTAAGTTTAAGAGCAACTGTTGATTGACAGGTTGATTGATTGTCAGAGCGCATTAGCATTTACACTACAAAGTGGCGGGATTGTTTGTAGTGTTACGCAAAGTTTGTAGTACAATGGTTTCAAATGTGCCGGTTATAGAAAACGTATAAATACATTCCAAGACTTCATGAATGTCAACTAAAAGAACTTAGTATGTGATGTTGGTAAGTTAAGAACTCACAAGTAAGGAAACTTTAAAGGGGAATGTTCGATAATTAAAGGGTTAATAGAGGAAGGTTTCTGAAATTAACAAACAATAAAGTTAAATCAATAACAGATTCTCTCAAATATCTGCATTGTATTAAAGCATGTAAATAAACAGCAGACTGAATATTATCATATAAATCAGGGTTTCCCAAACATGGATTCATCAGGGAACTGCAGAGTGTTTGATGAAAAGCTAATAATTAATTCAACTAAAAGATAAAAGTTCAAAATAAAGTTATAGTTATTCAAACCCCTCCACGATTACACTGTTTATTGGTGCAACAGGGCCTGAGAAAGTGTGTGTGTGTGTGTGTGTGTGTGTGTGTGTGTGTGTGTGTGTGTGTGTGTGTGTGTAGACTAAAACAATGAGAGAAAGAGCGAGAACTGAGCAAAGAACTTTGGTCTCTGAATACACTTCTTGGAACCGTGCACTGGACTATCCATGCATGGAGAAATGCAACTGACAATGAATAGAAAACAGTGGCCTTCTTCCCGGTTTTAATTAGTATGTGTGTGTGTGATTGTATTTTATTTGCAGATGAGGGGTGAGGTGCTGGCAGCGTCGCTCCTGTGACCCACCTTACTGCACACACACGCTCGCTCGCTCTCAGATGCCGCTCTGACACTCACAGATCAGCATAATGAGCTATAGTCACCACAAAAGGTCAGAGGTCAAAGCTATTATACCACATCTCCCCATTAAAACACGGCAACGTGGCCCTGGCAGCAGTCCTCACCCCTGCTCTCTACAACCACAATTAAGAGCAGCAACCACTGACCTGAAACAGCAATTAATATAAAGAAACACAGTCAGTTTAATAGCTGCAACACAAACACAAAGTAAAGATGCATTCTTGAAAGTGCACTAAACTGATGCAAACGTACATCAAATCTGTGATGTCTAAAGATTTGCATTGGATTATAGCCCTGATGTGATCAAACCTCCAATAGTCTAAAATGTTGTGCTCCAATGAATGATTCCTCGTGTGTCTTTGCTGTGATCATATGCACCATGTTCACGTAAAACAGGTGACAAAATCCAACAGATGTACATCGAAGGAGAAACCAGTCATATATGTTCATTCTAATTCGTATTTAAATTTCAAATTGTACCATGCATGCACTCTAAATTTCAATGCACAAAAAAATTCTTACTGAGTGTTTCTGTCTTGTTTTCCAGTACAAACATTCTTAAATCAAGATTTATTACAAGTAAAAGTATTAAAAGTAGTGAGTTCATGCTTAAAACAAGAATAATATCTGTCAGTGGGATAATCAATAGGCCTAATCTTGGTTTCCCTTTGAATTACTAAGTTAATTTTTCTCACCCTACATACAGTTTTTCTTGTTTTATGCACAAACACACTTAAAGGTGCTCTATGTAACTTTTCTACTAAAATGAATCCTTTTTTTATTGCCTGTGTGTGAAGGGGTTGTATTTGCGTAATAGACGGTATTGTCTATGAGTTCGAGCACGAGCGCTCTTGTAAAATTTGGTTGCAATCTGAAACATCACCACTAGAGGCCGCTAAAAGTTACGTAGAGCACCTTTAAAGGTGCCATATGTAACTTTTCTTCTAAAATGAATCCTTTTTTTGCTGCCTGTGTGTGAAGGGGTTGTAATCACACATTACAATGATTCACTTGTCGAGTTTTGCTATTACCTCTGAAGGCCAGTATTCCTATTTCTATGTGAAGTCTCCGGGTCGGATTTTCTGCGAAATCCATCGGATGTGACTCTCCTTTTTATATACAGTCTATGCGACAGCACTGCAGCTGATAACACCCAAAAACGACCTGCCTCCAGCACAACACACACTCCAACACAAACTCCACAAAAATATAAAAACAAAAAAAGTTTTATCTGCTGAAGCTCGTCAGGCCAAACGTCAATCGGATCGACTCAGGACAAAAACACGGATCAACATCGGCAGACCGTTTGAATTATAGAGAGACCTCCGCTTTGTTTTTATATAAATGAATAGTTAGTGAAATGCATTATGCTATAACACCACATGTCGGCTAAATGCAGTCCATGTAACGTTATCATGGTACGAGCATGGAGCATTAGTTCAACGTCAAGCTGATAAAAGTAGTCTATTATTGTAACGTTGCAGTGGGAGTTTACATGAGTTTCCAGCATGTTGTGTGATGCTTTCTCCAGTGTGTTGAAAGTCTCTGTGTGGCCGGTAGTGAGTGCTTGCTCTTGAGTTCGAGCACGCACACGAGCACGAGCGCTCTTGTTGCAATCTGAAACATCACCGCTAGAGGCCGCTAAAAACTACATATAGCACCTTTAAAACAAGACTACCTTAAGGGTGCTTTCACACTGGCAGTTTTGTTCGGAACGGGGCATGGTTCGCATGAAAAATCGCTAATTTAAACGCTGTCATGCGTAATAGCATAATAGCACTGAATTAATAAAAAACACAATTGACCCGCGTTCTGTTTTCTATCATGCGCCGTGCATGTTTGCGATGACGTAAGATGCACGCAAATGCACCAGGGTTCGATAGAATCAAGTTGAGTGTCAAACCAGACCAGCCGCAACAAATGAGCCCAGTGTGAAAGCACCCTAATGGGCCTTTCACACAGGACGCGGAATGCGCTGCGCTGCGCTATGAAACCCATTAATTTCAATGGCTTGCGCCGCGCAAAGACGTTTTGTTGCTGCATCGACCAAAGCGCAAGCGCAGCGGTGCGCACCATTGACGTGCTCGCGCGCACACCGTGGTCAAAGTTCAAAATAGTTCAACTTTTGCCGCTGCGCTCTGTGACGATTACCAGCGCGGCCAATAGAAACGGGACATCCAAACAAGCACGGAAATCAAAATGGATGAACGGCTAGTACAACTTCTTTTACTGTCTATGGAATTTCCTGAGCTGTACGATACAAGGTTGAGGTCGTATAGGGGCATCGTCAGAAAAGTTATAACGTTATTATACTGACATATAGATCTCCCGCTTAAAGTTTTTGAAAACTCCGCCTACTTTTCTCTGACATAGCGCAGCGCAAATCACGTTGTATCTGAAGAGCAACGCTTAACCCAGCGGCCAGCGCCACGCATTCCGCGTCCTGTGTGAAAGCCCCATAAGTAATCTTGCTTTCCAAGTAACTGTATTTATTTATTTTTTTAAATGACAAAAATACTAAGTAAGAAAAACACTGTTTGTTTGTATTACCATTGAGTGAGAAATTTAGATATTTAACTCGCATGGCTCATGTGCATTAACTCCAATTAATCTGACATCGGATCGCTCGTGGAGGCCTCAGTGAGAGAATCGGCCTAATTGTGCGTAATACAGTAAGATATAACAATCACATTCGATTATGGCTGACCTGTTTCCAATGCACTTGGCGAGGAGTTAATTGATATCGGTAGGCCTAAAATAGGAGGGTAAGCCCGTACAGAAGATCCTCCTCATTACCACAGCACATGACACGCGTCCTTGATGAATCTCAGGATGTGTTTTCATAAAGGGCAGGATGCTTTTGAGTAATTCTGGCGCGGTCCTCATATTAATACAATAGCCATGAAGGTCTTTGTCGAGGTGTTTCTTCGAGTGTCAAGGGGCCAGAGATGATGACAAACGGTTGGAGATTTAATCAAACGCGCCGTTGGCTGAATGAACATGAAGGGAGACAGCGGAAGATAAATGCACTTCACACAAGGGCTGAGTCGCTATTAACTGTAGTCTCGACTCTCGGGTCTGTGTGTTGCTGGAGCACAGCGTCCTCTGATGGACAACACCACACAGTAGCCTATATATTGTCATTATGCAGAAGCACAGCGTGAAACGCAAGATTTAAAGTCCCCATGAAATCAAAATTGAAGTTTTTTGGCTTTTAGTATGAATATGTTAGTCTTACTGTTGTTTATAACCTAGTGTGCTCCAAAACAATGACAAAATGTGCATTTAGAAGATATTAGCGTTCAGAACTTACAGTCTCTCACTTCCGCCAATATGATCAATGATTTTGATGACATCACTCTGCACTTCAGCTTCTCATCAAATTTTCTGTCCAATCAAATGCTCTCTAGAATGTGAAGCCCCGCCGCCTACATTATAAATAGACGCTGAAGCTGCGGCTGAAATCGGTCACTTGTTCACGCATTTACTATTTTCAACATGGTGAATGGCACATAGTGCACTATATAGGGGATAGGGAACGATCCAGACAGTGTAAATATGTTTTCCATTGGGGCGGATTAAGTCTGGTTTACTTTAGTGTCACACGAACCGGAGATCAGGAGGAGAAACGGTTAGAGATTAGGAGGAAACTGCGGCTTTACTGAGCTCAACGGCTCTGGCCGAGCTGTGATAACGAAACGCTATTGGCTATTTAAAAAGGGGAGGAGCTGTTCAATAAATCCCGCCCTGTCTTCATGTCTTCCAGTTTCAGTGGAAATTACATCAACACATTGAATAATGCTGTGTGTTTCTACACTTCAGTGGGGTTTTAGCCATTTACTGAACCATTTATGCATTTTATCATATTACTGTTGCTTCTAGCTTATAAAAGCCACTAGAAGAAAATGTGAGTGGTGCTATTTTGGAGCTTTCCCAAGGTACGTCTTAATTCACGTACTTGTAATTATATGTAATGTTTAGCATAAATAGGTTTTCAAAAAGTAATAGAGAACATAGAGTTCAAAAAAGAAAAAGTGCACTTCAAATAAGCTGCAACTGAAATCAAATACTGTATATAGCAGTTATTACATTTGATTTGAGACTACTAAAAGTAGGCATATTTGGATGAACCTTATATAATTCATGTCGACAGAGTACATAGTGCACAGTGTAAAGTATACTCCTGTATTTGCTGTTCTGAGTGTTGCTAGAGTGTTGAAATGTTGCTAAAGGTGTTGTGAGAGGTTGCTCAGACGTTGCCTTGAGTCAAAATTAATTATTAAATAAATGTCAAATTAAAAATGTATATAAAAGCAGTCCACCTCCAAAAAAAAAACATCCACCCTCAAATCTTGATGATATTGTTCTCCTTAGATCTTATGGGAGCCATTTTTAATGTAAGTCTATGAAAATATTTTGCCCATTTAAAAAAAAAAAAGAAGGAAATTTTGGTCTGTTTCTCATCCGGCTTCAGAATACTTAAAATAGTGTTTTTATAATTCTTTATGTAACTTGTTTCCTCTTTTCAAGACAGCCACTGGTCCTGTATTCGCTTGGACACTTTGCTATACAAAACAAAACAGCTCATCAAAAACATATATATATATATATCCCTTTAACCTTTTAACATAATTAATGTGTACAGTATTTAAGTGTGTTGAGGATATTCCCCCTTCCATATGTAAAAGCACTTTGAGTACCTAGAAAAGTGTAATATACATGTAATGCATTATAATGTACATTAGAGTGTGATTATTTGCAAGGGGTTAGAGCTATACATGTGTGTGTGTCTGTCTACTGTATATGTCAGAGAGTTCACTGACAAAAAGGATCGATGGCTGGAGGAGATCTGCAGCCAATTATTTTCAGCTTAATGGTCCCTCAGGTATCAGCAAGAGGAACAACAAAACGACTGCAGGAGAGACCGAGTCCTGACAACCCCGGCGCTCTGTCACCAGTGAAACACTGCTCTGCCAACAATTCCCAGGAGCCTCTGAGGGGAGGGGGGCGACCTGATTGGCTGGCTGGCCTGAGGGGGAAACTGCCATGTGAGAGATGATGCTTCGGAGCTTTCGAATATTGAGAGGTTTTAGAGAGTTTTCAGAGTTTCTGTGAAATTGTTGTCACAATGTGGAGCGACTTATAAGAACAGAATATATTGAGCATTGCTGTGAGAGCTGCACTTGAGGCACGTTTAGTATCTTGCTGAAACAAATAAATGCTATGCATTACAGAGTTTTTACTGTAGTATATAAATCATATATATATATATATCTGCTAAAAATCCAGCATTGCAGGGTTTCCCCATACTGCCTTTGCGCGGCGTGATTTTCTTCACGCTGCTCGGTAGTCTGGATACCATGGACCAAATTTTCGCCTCAGCGAGGGGACCAATCACAGAACGGGAGGGAGCAGCAAGACGATGACGACGTCTATGCGACACACCGACGCAGTTTGTTTATGCAGCCTTAGATATTGTTCTAAGTAGTTTAGAACGCAAATAAATCTCTGACCCATCGTCGTCTTCCTCGTCTAATTTCTGTCGCTCTACATACGTCATCTGGTATAATTGAAACGATTGGCTATGAGCTACGTACAGGCGCATTTGATAGACATTCGCAGCACCCAATAAACGGCTCTGGGCATTCGTAAACCACGTCTCAAATACGAGAAAATGAACATGTGGTTCCCAGACCACGTCTCAATGTCAATGAGACGAGGTCTGACGTTAGCCAGCCTAGCATTGCATCAGAAATAAACAAAAAAATCAATTAAAATATAAAACAGTTATTTTAAATTGTAATGTTGTCACAATATTAATCCTTTTACTGTAGTTTTGGTCAAATAAATGCAGATCTTGGTGCACATAAGAAACTTTTCAAAAAAACATTTTAATGATATATATGGAAATGAAAGCTTTATGCTACGTTCACACCGGACGCGAATAGCGCGTCAGGCGCGAGTGATTTCAATGTTAAGTCAAAGCAAAAACGCGTTACGCGCGTAAAAAATTCCTGTGGCGCGAATGAGGCGTAGAGCGCGGCGCGATAGACGCGAATACGCCTCATTCGCGCGTCAAGTTCGCGCGAATGGCGCGAATTGAGCGTCTGGCGCGTGACGCGCGTTACGCGCGAATGGTGCATTTTGTGCATTCACGCGTTTGAAGCGAATTCGCGTCTGCCGCCCCAGTTGAAAAATCTGAACTTCTGCGTCAATTCGCGCCGCGTTAACCAATCAGGAGCCTAGCTGCTTGCTGCTGTCACGTGGTGAAGTATCTGGATGCTTCAATAAATTATTTTGTAATTTGACGGTGGTTCTAATGTAGTTCTAATGCACAACAAAGCAAATATTTTATCACATAAAACTTGATTTCAATATAGGCCTATGAGACATTTTCATTTTGTATTGAATGCTATTTATTCCATATCTAGATTAGGCCTTTATGAAATATTATTATAATGTAAAGACAACCAACATTCGTGTCTGGACAGTGATGTGTGTGAGAGAGAGAAAAATCACAGGACAGATTAATCACTTTTGGAGGCTGGCTCCATTTATCATCAAAACAAAAATAAATGACAGATTAGGTGGATGAGGGCGAGGGTGATCCTCGCTCCGATGCGGGACAACAGGTCATCAAGCTGGGCGCGGGACAGGCGGAAGTACCGCTGAAAGCGTCTGTCATCCAGGCGCAGCTCCTGGAGCGAGCAAATGGTGAAACTCGCCACACTGGGTTCGCCTTTGAAGGGTCTGGTGGACACAAATACGGCGACGATGACCCCTACGCCGCCGTTCTGCTCTCGTATTCAGAATATATGCTATTCAGAGCAAATACAGAGCGGTGACTCTCTCGATGAATGCTCGATCAACATAAAAAAAGATGGCCGCCAACGGGTTTCGATTCTGACGCGCGTAAATTTCGCTTCAAAGTTTTGTTTTTTACGCGCGTCAATTTCGCTCTTGACGTGTGAATGGATTCAAAGTGGTCAAGCGTATAACTAGACGCGGTAGGCGCGAATTTGACGCGCTATTCGCGTCCGGTGTGAACGTAGCATCTGCCAGGAAGACTCGTTACGTCTTGAATGTTACGTCACTCATTACTTTCTGGTCTATCTAATCATTATCTAATACTTGGAGTATAAAAGATTGTTACTTACACATGTTTGAGTTCGCAGATGATGACGCAAACATCCACCATACCTCCCTGGGGGTCCGTTATCCTCCGAATGTGAACTATACGGACACCATCCAATATTTCTGTTTTCATTTTCTGGTCTACTAATTAATAAATGTCATTGTGATATCATCTCGCCTTCCGAGTCTTTCTGGTAGAAGTATGATTTGCGTCAGTACATCTACTACATCTAGAACAAATTTACTCACATGTGTCAAAGAATTGGACCATTCTTCAATCATTTGGACATTTTGTTTGAAAGTTTCTCTTCACCTGTTGAGTTAAACACAAGCAGGGTTAATGGTGGACTGAAGTGATTGGACAGTTACCTCTGGAAATGCATTCAGCAATGGTTATTTATGGGAACATTTTTTGGACACATTTTGAAAGAAAGCAATTCTTCATGTGCATGCATTGGTTTAGTAACAGCACAGTATAGTGATAGTTTCTTTCAGATGTCTGTCAATAAACCGACTTGTTTTTGCTCAGAAAGATTCTCTTCAAACTGTTGCTCCATCATGACAGACCTGAAGGAACATAGATGGAGAAAGAATGAATAGATAGTCATGCAACTGAAGCTATTACAAGCAAAATGGGAGTTATTCTGCAAATACGGCACAAAAGCACCTGAGGCAGCATATACTGTACCACGAAAAGGTGCATTTACAGGTACTAAGGTGTAAAAATGCATTTACACAGAAATCATATTGCAGAAGTAATGTTATTGAAGTTTAAAGGCAAAAATATGATTTAAAAAAACTTGCTAAATAAACATGTCTATAGCTGCATTACATGTCAGAACTAACGCTTCTTAGACGAGCAGTGTGGGTCAAAGTGGTGTATTTTACATCTATTTTATGTCTTGAAATTGTATTTGGAGCAGGCACAGAGCCACCTCAGAGCAGCCTTAATCGTTCTGTGTAAAGACGCCTTAAAGGAGTAGTTCACTTTTTTAAAAACTTTTGCTGATAATTTACTCACCCCCATGTCATCCAAGATGTCCATGTCTTTCTTTCTTCAGTCGAAAAGAAATTAATGTTTTTGATGAAAACATTCCAGGATTTTTCTCCATATAATGGACTTCAATGGTAGCCAAACGGTTCAAGGTCTAAATGACCGTTTCAGTTCAGCTTCAAAGGGCTTTAAACGATACCAGACGATGAATAAGGGTCTTATCTAGCGAAACGATCTGTCATTTAAAAAATAAATAAAAAAGTTAAAGTTTTATAGGCACAAATGCTCACCTTGCGAACTCTCCTGTTCGAACTCGTTCATCAAAATGAACGAATCTTTTTTCGAGTCAATGACTCGTTCATCAAAATGAACGAATCTTTTTTCGAGTCATTGACTCGTTCATCAAAATGAACGAATCTTTTTTCGAGTCATTGACTCGTTCATTTTGATGAACGAGTTCGAACAGGAGAGTTCGCAAGGCGAGCATTTGTGCCTATAAAACTATAACTTTTTTATTTATTTTTGAAATGACAGATCGTTTCTCTATAGATAAGACCCTTATTCATCGTCTGGTATCGTTTAAAGCCCTTTGAAGCTGAACTGAAACGGTCATTTAGACCTTGAACCGTTTGGTGCCCAGCAAAGTGCATCATATGGAGAAAAATCCTGGAATGTTTTCATCAAAAACATTAATTTCTTTTCGACTGAAGAAAGAAAGACATGGACATCTTGGATGACATGGGGGGGTGAGTAAATTATCAGCAAAAGTTTTTTTTTAAAGTGAACTAATCCTTTAAGTTGCCTCTGTTTTTGTGAAATAACCAGCAGGTATCAGGTAAACGCAGCCACTGTGCGATAGTTTAGGTCTGTGTGCTGCTGGGTGGTGCAGCTCGGTGAAGAATAAATGTGGAGGATTGTGTTGGAGATGATGTGAAAGCTTTGTGTGCTTTAGTCTGCAGTCAGCAGTAAAGCTAAAGCTTTCTTCTGCTGCCTCTCTCTCGGGAGGCATTTCAACAATAAAGCGTCACACGGCGGAATACTTACAGCACAATATCCATTCATGCTTCCAGATCAGCCTCAAATGAAATGTTTCGAATCCTTGAGGTTCAATTCTTCAGGGAATGGGCAGAGAATGGGGTGAAAGCTTGGAAAGTGAACGAGAGAGAGAAAGAGAGAGGAGACTAGTGTCGTCTTCCTCCTCAGACACCACAGCAGCGGGACCTGCGGCTCTTTAAAGCGATCCCAGAAGGCATCTGATACGCATTGAACTCTGGGGTGCCTCTGGCTACACTTTCTCAGCAGCTTAGACATCATAAAGTATTTAGGTGCACTTAACACACACAGGTAAGTAACCAAACATTCAGAGCTCAACTTAGAGGTGGATGAAACATTGAAGGTTCATGCCCTGTCATGCTCTCCTTTGGTTCGTTTGGAAGGAGAAACAAAGCGAAACAGAATTCAGACAGACGGCTATTTAACCATTTTAACCTGAAAAGTGTCATATTTAGAGAGTTCTATTTGCAATACGTTGTGTAGGATTACAAATTTATTTCAATGTTTAATTTAGGTTCCAGTACAATAGTAAACAAACTGAGAAAGTTCTGTAGATTGAATTTAGCATTCAGCTGTTGAGCACGAGATTCCTGTCCTGTTCTGTTTCTCTCTATTGTAAGTTATCTGAAACAGATTACTGAAACTCTTGGGGACTCTCGTGAGCTTTTGTCTCAGCAAGAGAGAGTCCTGGCAGTGTTCCTGTTCTTGAGTCTCAGTGTTTGAATAAGTTATCACTCTCAGTTTCAATAGAGGTTTCAAACCTGTATACGAGTTTGCTCCACCTCTATGTAAATCCCTCCCCCTAAATGTATAAATTGCAATGTAAAAGTTCCCTTAGTCAGACGAGATTGAGATGCTACAGCGACGCAATCTGCTTGAAAGATACCTCAACGTCTCCTGGTCTGCGCTTCTGACTTTTCTACACTTTAGAAGAAAATAGTTCACAACAGTTGCTTCAACGTTGAGATGTTAGAAAGACGTTCAGGAGATGGTTGCGAATTAGCTCTTATCAAGATGTTTAACAGATGTTTGTACACAAGTATAAACTAGATAGTATGTTACTGAATAATTGTGCCAGCAGTCACTCTTAAAAATAACTTCTTTGTTGGCATCTATAGTCCCATGAAGAACCTTTAACATACATTGAACATAAAAGGTTTTTAGTGGAAAAAGATTCTTTAGATTATTAAAATGTTCTTCACACTAAGAAAAAAGTCGTTTTTGTATGTTCACTGAAAGGTTCTTTGGGGAACTAAATGGTTCTTCTATGTTTTTTTGCAAAAGCAAAAACTTTTGTTTTTAAGAGTGTAAAGTTAATGATTTAAAGGAATAATTCACTTAAAAATGAAAATTCTGTCATCATTTACACAGCCTCAGGTTGTTTCCTCTGCTGAACACAAAAGAAGATATTTTGAACAATGTTGGTAACCAGACAGTGGATGGATCCCATTTACTTCCATAGTATAGGACAAAAACACTATGGAAGTCAATGGGATCCATCAACTGTTTAAACAACACTGGGTTGTTTTAACCCAAATTTGGGTCAAATATGGACAAACCCAAATGTTGGGTTAAAAATGTAATTTAAAATTTTAACCCAACTTCAACTGTAATTTTTTTAATTACATTTTTAACCCAACATTTGGGTTTGTCCATATTTGACCCAAATTTGGGTTGAAACAACCCAGCATTTTTTAGAGTGTATTCTTCAAAATATCTTCCTTTGTGTTCAGCAGAAGAAAGAAATTCATACAGGTTTGAAACGACTTGAGGGTGAGTAAATGATGACAGAATATTCATTTTTAAGTGAATTATTCCTTTAATATTGACCCTTATTTCTTAAAAATGACTATTAAAATAAAACATGATGCTCTTTTCCTAGTGCTTTCTGTGACTAACTTCTCCTATCTGTAGAACTCACTATCACGCCACTAATGCCCCAATGAATTCATTCACCGGCTCGTTCTGCGCAATCATCCACAATCGGCTGGAAACCATGATGGATGAAAGGAGAAAGAGAAGCAGGCAGTGAGGGCAGGCTGGTCACCTGCTGGTCAGAGAGCAATGACCACACTTCCCAGAGGGTTTACATGTACACACAATGTGTCTACGTACGGCATGCGCACGTATGCATTTGAACAAAGAGCTTCCTCAGCGCCAGCTTCCAAGAGAAATATGAACATACTTTTCCTGTTATAAATGTGTCTGTGTACCGGAGCATCTTTACTGTGTGTGTGTGTGTGTGTGTGTCGGTCAGAGAGCGATGACCACGGCCGCCTGCGCTCTCACAGGGGGGTTCATTACAGCGAGTGACAGGGCCTCCTCTAAAACGCCGTCTGAGGAATACACACTCTGCGTGGGACAAAATAAACACCCGGCTTCGAGTGGGGGCACCATAAATTATTTATATCACCGGCAGAACAGCAGAGACGCTCTTAATATCGCTACCTGCTCGTCTGGACGCGTAAAAGATGATTTATGTCTTATGGCCACATTAAATTTCACTGCAATTGGGCCTTGTGCCTTCTGGGGTCTGGGGAGACACAAAATGGTGGTTATAAACTGCTGCAGTTGTTCTCTGGAAACACGGAACGAAGTTGAAGCGGCCCAACGGACTCCTCTGGCTTTTGTTTATTTCTGCACAACATGCCTTGGTCAAGCTCTTTCAGTTCTGCCAGTCATTCGTGATCTGTAGATGATATACAGAGATGGCGTTATAGTTTTGTTTAAATGTAAGGATGCATTGTAAAAAATCATGTGGCGATGTGGATCAACACCCACCAAACTAATCATGAAACCAGCTTATGTAGATCGGCCTGCTTGTCATTTCAGTTCTGAAAAAAACATTTGGAAATGTACGAATAGTGCTAAATGAGAACTGAATATATCAGGACAGCAGAACAGAAAAATGTCATTATAACATGCATAAGCATGCATGCCATTTCTGAAACGGGAAGAGAAAGACACCAAACATCATGCCAGAATACTCAAACTATCTTAATATTTCATATCTCCATTAAAAATGTCTGATTTTGTGAACCCTAGAGGCATGTTGAGTGGAGAAGATACAGCATTAATCCCATGTTTATTTACATTTTGAGTGGAGGATGATGTTTATGGATGCGTGTGAAATGCGCTTTGAGACAGTGTGATATGCATCTTCAGTAACAGTTTTTCAACTTGATTAACCCATTAATGGCCAGATTTTCACATTGAGTTATCTTTCATAAATCTGTACATCATATAAAGTGATCGTATCTCTTCACAAGACCTTTTTTGGGATCTTCTAAGTTTTGGTTACACAGATTTTCAATAGAGACACAGAAAGTGGTTCTCAGGTTTCATTCAAAATATCTTAATTTGAGTTACAAAGATTAACCACAGTCTTATGGGTAAATGACAACAGAATTTCATTTTTGGGTGAACTATCCCTTTAAGTGTCTTTTCCACATGAGGATGATTTAATATATAGCAACTTTAGTGAACAATGGACATATCTTGCCATGTAGAGACTAACAATAATAAGGGATTTTGCCCACCAGCCACTAAAGTTGCGGTAACGCTTCCTTTTACAGTACAGTACTTAGGTGTACTTACCTAGTAGAAAGTACTGGCTAATATAAGGTAAGTACATGGGTTAGGGGTAGATTTAGGGGTAGGTTCAGGGTTAGTACCTAGTTATTACCCAGTAATTATAATTGCTATAATAAGTACATGTAACAGGACTGTAAAAGGAAGCGTTATGTGCATTTCAGGTGCAATTACCCAGAAATGGCAGCATGAATTAAACTCCACAATGCACATTGTGCAGCAAAATGTCAAAAGCTCTTCTTAAAGCGGTCTACAGTTCAAAAACAGAGACATGGCATTTTTTAGTTGCCTTCATGTTTAAATGGATTATTATGAATATGCCTCATATGCATTAGAGAAGGGTGCCATTTTATAGCATGATTTTTCCGTCAAAAAAAGAAGAAGAAGAAGATCGGTGACCAAGTACATGGCTTTTAAATCTTCCCAAACGTTTTAAATCATAATAGCTCTTCGAACTAATGAAATCGCTCTGTGCCTTTTCTAATTTCCTGAAATTTTCCCTCATTACTCATTTTTAATGGAATATAATGGTCGCGGTTGGTGGCGAAGGGACCCTGTTCTACCTCTCACGTCGACAAACAAAACTCGGAGAATAAAAAGGCTTTCCACTGAGATCAATGCTAGTGGAGGAGAGGAGAGACAGGTCTATTTCTTTTCCTCCATTGCTCGCTCTATCTCTTTCTTCTCCTCCTGTTTAAGGGAGCTCCCCAGCCGCCCCCGGTGACAAATGGGGGTGGTTGAGAAGTGGCCGTTTGGTATCTGGCATCAGCGCAGTCACGGAAGAGCCTTCGAGTCTTCAGGCTGGGGAAGACAGGCCCTCGACCGCAACCAGCGGAGAGCGGGGTCCTCAGGGGGCCTGCAGGCGAAACGGACCCCCATAAATCAGTCTGTTTGAGCTGTGCTCACCATCCATCTCAGCCCTAACGTCCCAGAGGAGAGAGAGAGAGAGAGAGAGAGAGAGAGAGAGAGAGAGAGAGAGAGAGAGAGAGAGAGAGAGAGGCAGGCCAAAGAGGAACAGGGAGGTGTTTGGTGAGCAACCTAAATTCTCAACTTGCAGCATGCGTGTGTCTAAATGTGAGCATATAAGAGAGACGCTAAACACTCACGAGGACAACAAGGAGGATCTTCGTGGATGTTTATGGATTGTCTTATGTGGTAACAGAAATCACATTGATTTTAATCCTGTGTACACAATGAAATCAAGGTACATTATGCAGTAATGTTTTAAGCTGCTTTATTTGCATGACAACTATTTTTGAATTCATATTGCCAAAGTATTTAAGACCAAAAGCAACATAACAAATTTAGAACAATATAAAACATATTAATGAAATTTAAGATAACTTAATTGTCTTTAGTAACATTATTTTGTTTAGCCAATTTGAATCTGTTCATTTACTTAATATAATATAATGCAAAATGCCATCAGTCGAGAAGTTCTTATCAAGCGATAATAATTTGCATTTGCAGTTTTGCCTGTGTGTATCTAACAAAAGTACAGTGGAATAGGTTTATATAGACACACATAAACCTCAATAATAATAAAAATCAACACAAAGTAGCATCACCAACTAAAATAACAGCATAAATTAAGTCAGCAAACAGCAAAACAATTAAAGCAAAACTGTTGAAACAATCCTTTAAAAGTAACTGCATTTTTTTTGTTGCAAATCATGCTGAGATCTTAAATCATCAACATTGTTGAATATAAAATTGTTTGTTCAGATTTTGTTAGGCTAGTAGTGAAATATTTGCGAGAGAATTGTTGGTCCATTTTTTGTCACACATATCAGTTGATATTATCAGTGTTTTTACCAGTTCAGTAAAAACAGCAAAAACATTATTACAATTAAAAATATTGCTGCAAGCAGCCATTAAGGGGCCAAGCACATAGAAGGCACGATAAGTCATGCCACCATGGCATCAGACCAACTGCAACAACAAGCAATTAGAGACATATTAAGATGATTTTAGGTAAAAAAGGCTGGGAAAAAATCATAAATACAGTTATAATGGCGGACAGGAGGTTTGGCCGACTATGCCAAAGTTATCTATATTCTTGGCATGACCCAAAGAGTCTATTAAAACCTTAAGATAGGCTAATTTCAACAAAGGTTATTCACAGTTTTGGAAATTTCATTATAACTTTTGGACCACAAGGTGGCGCTGTGTCGAAACCTTTTGAGTATCGTCAGAGCATGATGCCGAAGACATACCGAGTTTTGTAACGATACGCCAATGCGTTTGTAAAATGTAGCATTTTATGACAAAATTCAAAATGGCCGATATGGGAAAATTGGATATCCTTCGACTCTGGCAACTCGGGGTACTGCACCGAATCTAAAGCAAAAACATTTTTTTTTTTCATATCTCCTGACCACTAGGTGGCACTTAGCCGAAATTGTACAGGTAGCCTCAGGTCATGGTTATAATAACACACACCAAGTTTGGTCAGAATACGCTAAAGCGTTATGGAGATATAGCCCCGCATTCATTTTGGAGTGCTCTTCTTCAAGTTGGTGCACACGTTATTTGAGAACGGTTCGACAAATCCATAACTTATGAATTCCATAACTTTTTCTCTGCATGGTCTGAAGATATTTTGGTTCAAATTTCATGAAAAAGCAGAATACCGGCGAGTTAGAAAAAGTAGTTTTTTGGAAAATTCAAAATGGCAGAGAAATTTTCATGACAGAAAATGATGTCATATAGGGTACAACCGAATTTGAGTGAATTTGCTAAATAAATTTTGATTCTAGCTCTTACAGTTAAAAAATTATTTACAGTTGGTGGCGCTAGAGGGTTTGAGTTAGAGCCTCCAAATTTGCTATAGAGACAGTTTCACAATTTCATAACTTTCCTGTAAGCAGTTCTATGGGCTGACATAGACTCAAGAGAAGAACAATAATAATAAGAAAGAGGAACACTAACGATTACAATATGTGCCTATGTACCTTCAGTGCTTGGCCCCTGATAACTATTTTCTATTTGAATATATTTTAGAAATCAGAAATCACTCTAATATGATGAGTTGCTGCTCAAGAAACACTTCTGATTATCAATGTTGAAAACACTTCTTATTTTTGTGGAATTTTTTATTTTTTCCCCACAGGTTTCTTTGATTAATAGAAAATTCCAAAGAACAGCTTTAATTTGAAATATAATATCTTGTAATATTATACATGTTTTTACTGATCAATTTAATGCACCCTTGCTGAATAAAATTATTTAAAAAAAAAAACACTTTTGAATGGTAGTGTGTACAGTGTGGATGAGACTAAATGAATGTACATTGATAAGTGTGATATAGTCATGCGAGGGACTGTGAGATGTTAGTGAGCGTGTATGTTGTGTCTCCCTGTGGCTGTGACCATATATAAGGCGACTGATGTTCAAACACATTCTCAGAAACCCTGCAGATGCCGTAGGCTTTCAATATTACCGATGGCAACACAATGTCTTCAAAAGACCAGACGCTTGCACAGGCAAATACAGCTCTCTCTCTCTCACACACACGCACGCACGCACGCACTCACACACTCACTCACTCACACACACACACGAAAAGTTCCCTCATGCACCACACTCACAAATAAAGGTTCTTTATTTCCATTCAGGGATACGTAAAGAACATTTAACATATGGAAACATTCTATTGCACAAAAGATACAGTGAAAAAAAAAGTTTTAGTGAAAGTTACAGTGTTAAAGTTGCAGTGAAGAAACAAAACATTGTTCTTTTTAGAACTTTTCACTGAAAGGCTCTTTGGGGAACCAAAAATGGTTCTTCTGTGGCATCAATGCAAGCAACAACAACCACAACAAAAACTTCAGAACCGTTATTTTTAAAGTATCCCATAAGAAGACATGAGGGCAAAAGATTTCCAAATGCAATTTCTGCATTGGATTCAGGTGGTTACGCAAATCCACAGTGTTGACCAACAGAAAGCTGCTTGGGTTGAAAGTGAGACAGTATCTGTCCAAGTTGTGCTTCACACTAGAGGTCTTCTCGGGTCCTAAAAACTGTACCCGACCCCGACGTGCATAAATAAAAAATTTTTAAAGAAAAACCCGACCCGAGACAGACCTGATAAAATTAGACCCGAGTCCGACCCGACCTGACGCCATTTCCTTTAGAACCCGACTGGACCCGATTCCCGAACGTAAACGGCATTTACATTGTGCACAGCCTGCAGCCCTGCGTTTCTCAAAAATGCACTTAACATAGACACGCAAGTGTAAGCGCGCTGAAGTGCTAAAATGTCAATCACACATCATAACCCATTACGTCCTATAACATTTGGCATAATCTTATTTACCGGACCAAACGATGATTAGAACCACCATTCGTTTTCCCTCACCTTTTTCGCAATGTCTGTTATCCCCTCCATGCTTTTCTGACAGTGTCGCGTACATAGACTGTAAAAAATAGGTCGCGTATTTTTAAAATTGATTGACAGGCCTGGCTAAACGACAATTCAAATACTTGCATTTAGTCAAACATCCATCCACATGATGGCGCACTAGTTCTTCTTGGCAAAGGGAGGGGTTGGTTTATGTGGAGCGAGCAACTGAGTAAATAAATGCGGAGACAACCGTGCTTATGCTTATAGCCCATTTGCACGTAGAAGCGCGGATTCGCTCTTTCACTTAGAAAAAGTGAGAGAACGGTGTCAGTTGTTTTAAATACTGCAGTTTTGTTAAATGCCCAACATAGTTTAAAAGAATTCGGGTCTTCTCGGGTCCATTTGGAAAAGGCATATTTATTTTAAATTACCCGGGACCCGAGGCCACTAATACCGAACCCGACCCGTGTCCGAGACACTCGTCGGAGTTTTGGACCCGAACCCGCTCGGGTCTCGGGTCGGACCTCGGGTTTTCTGATCCAAGTGGACCTGTGAAGACCTCTACTTCACACTATCGATGAACTTTACTTTTTTCCCCTCAAAATTTGACTGAAATTGCGCTAATATCACCACACCCCCAACAAAGTTTTGCATGGTGAAAAGAACCAGTTTTTCACCACTCAGCAGAGAGTTCACCAGACTCGCACGGTGATGCACATGAGCCCAATGCAATAGAAATTGTGTCACGACAGACCTCAGATCTGAGATGGTGAGATGGTGGACACAGCAACAAACAATCTGCAACAGTCCCAACATTAAAAAACACCAGCGAGGGAGAGCAGTGTGTGCATGAAAGAGCAAAAGAGAGAGCGCTGGAGAGAAAAAGAGAGATTTCAAGAAGTTGCCATTACATCCCTGTCTCCCATGGTTGTGAATTTTGTATGCGGCGTTGAGACGCCATAGAGAAGTCGCTCCCCAGAGTCGCAAATGTGCCAAAAGCAAGCCAGTAAATAACAGTCTCCATTCTTCAAATGAATGCTAATTTCATACTGTATCTCTCTCTCCCTCGCTCTCCTCAACTTTGTTCACATATTGATGTGCTCTGAAATCAACTTCAAATGGCGCCAGCAATATCGCTGAGAAAGGGATCCCTGATTCTTCTTGGTGTCCTTTTTTTCTTCCTCAGCGATGCCCCGAATGGCGGTTTCATTAGCTTGCCGCTAATTAGCCTCCTTCTGCTGATTTGCAAGTCGATGGCGGTGGCTGCAGGACAGGCATCTTTGAGGCTCTCGCCCCTCTGATCTTGGGGGTCCTTCAGTCCCCCCTCCCGTCCGCGGAGCGCCCAGCCTCCTCCACAATTAGTACTAAAGAAATTCATGTTCCTTTTCACAGATACATTATTCATATTGTCTCTGAACGTAAATAAATCATCCCGATCTAGAGGGCTGAGCTCAACCTATCCCTTTCCCTTTGCTACCGCGAGCCTCTGTCGACTTTGGTCGAGTGACCTTCGCCCATTTCCTTCTCAAACGCCTTCACGGCTAGGTCAGTGGACCAATTTAGTGCGTCGAAACAGCAACACAGAGCTCCTGATAGATGTCTAGCTTCTTAAACCAATGATTATCTGATTACTTTTGGTAAATATGAGCGCTAACGGCTAACAAAGCTGTGATTTCTCGAGGCCATCAGAGTTCAAGTAATCCGAATGAGAGCAGAGTTGCGTCTTATCTGTCCGTGATTTCTCTTCTCTGCCGTTGATCAAGCGTTTCTGGGAGAAGCGCTAACTGGACAGACACACTGCAGTCATTTCAATGATTTAGTAGCTTCACTTTGTGCTATTATTCATTGGTCTGAAGGGAGGCCAGGTTTGGCCGAGAGGCCTGCATGTTTTATAACCACTGGAGGGCAAAGCTTTCCACCACAGCCCTGCACTTCTGTTAGAGGAGACCAGACTCTTTCACACATGGAGATGTGCTGTAAACACAAACTGAGAGGGTTTTATTCACACACCAGTGTGGAGGACGTGGAGACCAAAAAGCTGTTTGGACTGACGCTTCTTGACTGTGCCGAGTCTTGGACTTGATGCTGAGTCCTCCCTTTGTCCACCAGAAATAACACTATTTGTTGTGCATACAGTGCGTGTCGGAGACTGTATTACAGTGCACCAGGCTGGAAAAGAAAACTGGTTAACTGGTATCCCAGCCTGATTGGGCTGGTCTGTTTTGTTGGGGGTTTGTTTTACAGAGGAGACAAGATAGCTGGACAGCTCAACCAGAGAAACTAAGAGGTTGCTCGAAATTGCTGGTGAACTCACAGGAGTACCTGGGTCATGCACGACTCAGAATTGAAGAATTGGCTCCCATTCAATTAAATTGTGTGAATTTGAAGTCCAATGGCTACAATAAATATAAGGGAATGTATATAATATACATTTGAAAAATGTATCTGTCTGTCTGTCTGTCTGTCTACCTATCTATATGTGTCTATCTTTCTGTCTGTCTATCTACCTATTTATATCTGTCTGTCTATCTATATCTTTCTGTCTGTCTATCCTTCTTTCTCTCTGCAGATCCATCCATCCATCTATCCGTCCATCCACAGCATGTGCTATTTTTTAAACTTTTCCACACTTTCAAACAAGGCGTTGTCATGTTTGTCTTATCTAACTTTGCTTTTATTGTTAAAAAATTGTTAATTTCTTTCAATTTCAATGCAGCTTAATTCTGCTTCTTTGCATTCAAATTGCAATTTGCAATACAATTCAAATTCAGAAACTGAATTGGAAATTAAAAGGCACTCAATTCAGCTTGGCACAAGCCCTATGCTGTCATGTTGACATTAGGGGTCTCAAAGCACTGTGAGAAAACTAATACATACCTTTATAAAATGGTCTTTTTAAACCAAATGTCTTGGCCGGTTCTGGTATCTGTGAACAAGTCCCTGTCAGAAAGGATGCAAGGGTGATAACAGGTAAAGCAATTACCCCGCAGACGGACAATTTCTCTCTGCGACAATGACCGTTGAATCCCGCTCCCCCTTCAGCAGTCTGTTTGTGGAGTGTGCTATTAGGGACTTTCTATGGACTCATTTGGAGCAACAAATAAGCAAATATGAATATGTGGCTTCATTTTTCTATCCAATTAGAGCAGATATCGGGCGTTTACTACGTTTCGACGAGTTCTAGGTTCCATTTCGGTTTCCATAACTGCTCTTCAGAGAGAGACCAATGGCACCATTTTGGGTGATTTGTTGCACAGATTGACTATGTCTTTGTGCAGGACGGGGGCTTTGACTCATTGAGTCAGGGGTGACGGGAATGGGGCACCCCGTGGTTTTAGCAAGTCTGCTGAATTGCTAATGAAAGAGGAGGGGGCGAAACTGACGAGGGAAACCAGAGAGCAGGGCCGAGACAGGCACCTCATCTGAATCATTTAGGCCAGGCCCAATTATAGATCTGATCCGTTAGCGAGAAGGGAAACAGGCCATTTTTAAAGGCAACACAAATCAATGAGAGCTGACAGTAATCTGTTTGACAGAAAGACCTGTAAGCGGTTTGAGGGTCATTACCTCTCCGTCGCCCAATGCATTACGGCGATGAAACGCGAAATGGAAACACAAAACAGTGGGAGGCTGCGTGCCATCTGCATCGCGCCCGATGACTGCTTGTTTGTTAGCCCTAAAGCGAGCGGGTATCTCGATTTTATGAATTTCCTTCTCGTAAACTGCTGAGGTTAGCGCCCTAGCCCACCTTGACCCGCCTCTCACCCCGATATTATGTTGTTGCACTTCACTCTCCCCCTTGTTTGAGTCTCCAGCTAATACGCAGCCATTGATAATCATTTGCAGGAGTTTTCAAGAGCTGTCAAAGTTCACAAAGCAGCCTGACTGCTTGGAGGGAGAGTGAGGTGGTAGGATATCGATTCCCGTTGAATCACACACACACACACACACACATACACAAGAATTCATAACGCAGCCTGTTATGGATCTCCGAGCTGCCAAAATCAGCAATTGTCAGTAAACACTATTAGCATAGATTTGGGCATCGCGTTCCCTCCCGGCTCAGCCGAATACTGCGGCCCATAAGCCCATCTGTAGTGGCCTGAATCCTGGATCAGGGGATGGTGGAGGTTCTTCTCAGAACCCAACCCAAGGGAGAACGGGCAGGGGGAGGCCTGGCTCGGCCAGCGCTTGGCTGGTTGTGTTCAGCAGCAGTATTATTCCCCCTCCGCTCCTGGTCGCCATCTGCCACGGCGCTGGTGTGAGGAGTGTGAGGAGTGTCAGGAGCGATGTGGGCTCGTGCGAGGCAGCTGGAGTGATGGCGGCCCGTGTATCGGCAGGGGAGTACATCGATTTCATGTCGGCACGTTTTTACATCTCATAACACAGACCTCGTTCGCACCTATACTCATTGGACGCCTTACGTCTATTGTGTCGATGCGCGGTTGGAGAGAATCAGTTCTGATGCTAAAACCAGCTTAAGCGAAGAAGATCTCAGTACCCGCGGGACCTAATTAAGAAGACTTAAAAAGCATTACTATTAGGCATTGATTTACATTGGAGAACTTTGACTTCTTTGGTATATTTGACCATGTTGGACCTTATTCTTGTGAAAATTAACAAATATAGCAAGGAAACGTTGTATATTTTACAACAGCGAGTAAAAAAAAAAAAAAAAAGGGCAATGCAGACCTGAAAACTATAGACTATACAAATAAAAATTCATCACAAAAAAATAACAGATGGTTAATGGGTTAGTTTAGATAATAGACTGAGGAAGGTCATAACCTTATGAAAAAAAAAACGCCTTTTATGCTTCATGAAAACAAAAAAGGGTAACACTTTTGTTAACATAAGTTAACTACATTAGTTCACATGAACAAAGAAAAATACTTCTAAAGCATTAGTTAATGTTAATGTGATCATTTACTAATACAAAATTATAACAAAACGTTGTACGTGTTATTATTTAATGGACCTGTGCTGACAATTAACTTTTTATTGTATAATATTACGTAAAAAAATGTTTTATTACGTAACACTATTACAAATGTATTGCCCATTGCTAATTATTTTAGTTAACTGTGTTAACTAACGGACATTATTGTAAAAGGTTACCAAAAACCTGTGACCAACCACACCACCAGTTTCCTCCTCGGACGTGAGATCGGAGCATCTGCATCAGAGATACAATGAGTGAAAAAGTCATGTAATACGAAACTTGTGATTCATTCAATTTTACTCTACAATTTTATGCAAAGTAAAGCGGTTGACAACAAGGAAACCCACCGTTTTGTTTTTTTTCCCTGCATGGCGCTCTTTTGAAGTGCAATAGTGCAATCTTGCATCGTTTGCTGTAAAATAGAATCCCATTTGCCCTTTGTCAGCACAAAACACTTGGATATGAAGGTTTCACTACTGAGTAAGCAGTGAATCTCAGCGCAGCCCCCTGAGACACAGGAAACACACAAAGGTCCCTTCCGCTCGCCGATCCTTTATCAGCACCCCAGTTGCCACACAATCACTTTAGGACTCATCAATTATTCAAATCCTACATGAGCGAGGGCATCGGCAGACAACAGCAAAAGTGTGTTTACAGACCAAAGACAAAACATGGCATGAGATTTTTGGCTTGGCTGTGGCCTCCTAAAATGATCCCATGTAGAATCATAAGCCTGCGGTTAAATGCATGCAATACTACTACTAATGTATCTGCCTTTCATTCATTACCAGCTGTTACATTCATACATCTATTTCTCAGCTATTTAAGTAAATATATAACAATACAGAACAGTACCCTGAGCTGATTCAAATCCATCCATTTAAAGATTATGCACTGACTAATTTGGCACAAATATTTTGCATAGTACAGAAGATTTTGCATGACTGACGAATGTCCTCAGGATCTTTTGCACGATATACTCCGTATTCGTGCTTGATTATTTTCATATTTCTCTTCCATTTCCGATTTTGTACCCTGACTTTATTATTAATATTTTTATACTGCATTTTATGTCTTTTTATAAACATCTCTAATTCATTTCCAGATGCTCTAATGTAACCTTGAATAAAAAATACAGAACAAAACAATAATATGAGACTGAAAGAAAAGAAATAGCTTGAATAAACCGTATATAACACATCATGTGCACAAGTGACTTGTGGAATGACAAAGGCAACTGTTTCAGGCCCGCTCACAAAATGTGCTCAACTATTGTGTTTTTCATTGTAGCTGACACACCAGCTGAAACATCGCTTTATAACGTTTTACTTGTCCTTCTGTTAACGTTCACATTACCTTGAAAACGGTGTAAATTGATGTGACAATTAGACCAGCGTTTTGCTGTACCCAAAGGATGGCCGGCGTATATAATGAGCAGGTTTTAGGATGAGTTTCAGCACAAGTTGTCACAGTATGCAGAATGGTCTAATTATCTCGCGTATGCCCGGCTGCAGGTGTGTGATGGCTGGTTAATAGGGTCTGTTAGTGATCTCGCTGCCGTGGGTTTTGTGGGCTTTCGGGTCACTAGAGTGACGTAGACGACGCACGCCTATGTTCTGCGTAATTGCTCACCTGTCTTCAACAACACTAGCCACACTTCCCTCTAAAATCCATTCCTAAAGTCACATGGAAAGGATGTTAAAAGTTCCAGAAGGTTATGCTAGTAAATCTAGGACTGTTGGTCATCAATCTTAGAATAATGACTATTAGTGTTGTTATGCAGTAAAACAGTTTGTCAGGCATCTACTAAACCTGGTCTCTATACAAATACATGATGTTTCCACCGCCATCAATGTGTTGAGACAGACATACACAGATCGACAGCGCCATCTCCTGGACAATAACAGAAGAGAGATAAAAGGAAAAGAAAAGAGAGGATTACATGCTCAAGTCTTACTCTTCAACCTGCAAAGTTTACTTGAAACTAAAAAAATTATATTAATGTATATTAAACCAAAACTGCATGAAATAAGGCTTGTTTTTTTATAGATTGTATTTTGAATATTAGTCTATTTTGTTTAACTGCACTGGCAGATGTTATCACTTGTTGTGTGTAAAGTTAACATGTGGAGGAAAAAAAGCCAGTGCAGTAAAACAAAACGTTGTAAACATAAACATCCTTAAAACAAGATACATTTAAAGCCCCATGAAATCAGACATGAATTGTTTTGGCTTTTAATATGAATATGTCAGCCTTAGGCTACTGTTATCTATAAGCGTGTGTTCTAAAACAATGACAAAATTCGCTTTAGTGTTCTAAACTCACAGACACATTTAAGTGTTCAAAACTCAGTCACTTCCACCAATATGATCAATGATTTTGATCACGCTGCACTTTAGCTTCTTATCAGATTTTCTATCCAATATAGTGTAGATATATAGTGTAGGTTTAGTGTGCATTATTAAGCGCACTGCACTTTGGTAGCCTATTTAAGACATGGGACAGTCTTGCGCACATACTTCCTGTCGCGTGCACGCGCGCTCAGGTGGCCAAGACCGCAAGTGTGCATTTGGACAAGGCAATAACATTCATAGAGCATTTTACTTCCATGTAGGCTACACCTTGTGTTATATTTAATGAAAGCAAGATGCTATTTGTTGCTATTTAAGATTTTCTTTCTGAAAATATTCAAAGATGTCGGAAATTCTTTAACTCCTACTCTCTCAGAAAAAAAATGTATAGCCTACAGGCTACAATTTTGTACCAAAGAATGTACAAAGCTTTGTCACTGGGGCGGTGCCTTTTACTGGTACAAAATTGTACCTTAAAGGGATAGTTCACCCCAAAATGAAAATTCTGTCAGTAATTACTCTCCCTCATGTTGTTCAACCCCGTAAGACTTTTGTTCATCTTCGGAACACAAATTAAGATATTTTTGATTAAATCTGAGAGCTGGATCACTCCTCCATAGGCTTCTTAAGGGATCGAACCTGGCCGGCCCAGAAAAGTTATGAAAGACATCGTTAAAATAGTCCGAGTGACTACAGTGGCTCAACCTTAAGTTTATCAAGCGACGAGATTACTTTTTGTGCGCAAAAAACAAACAAAAATAACGACTTTATTGATGACATGACATGTATATGACTTAGGTCAGAATCAGGTAATTCATTTAAACACAGAGAACGAGTGATCAACTATTTTATCTGTGCACTCCTTCAATCACGTTGTTCAACAACTGCATAGTATTGTGGACTAATGTAAAGTACGCCAGCATGGCCCCTCTGGTTGAGCATTCATTTACAACAATTACGTATTAAATGTGAACTTACTTCTTTAACCAGAATACTGTAAGTCTCTCTTTATAACGCGTGTCTCGACGAAGGGTGGGACTGAATATCTTCCAACTGACTGCAACCTGGTGTTCAGATCTGCCTCCATTTAGTTTAGTTTGCCCAACTTCCTACAGTTCGATAAATTTTCGAAGGACAAAATCAAGTCCTGCCCTACATTTTTTTCCACTAAGATATTGGGGAGAAAAACAATTGCAATTTTAGTTTCATGCTGCCTTTAAGCTTATCTATTTGTGTTCTACCTATCGGCATTAAGCGGCTGTTAAATGAGTGCATTGTTTAGCATGGTTTGAAAGCACAGGAAGTATTGACTTGTGCTTTAGTTTTCACATGCTGGACTGTCTGTACTGTTTTCACACGGCACACCCAACACCTTTTCTTTCCTTTTTATTATAACACAGAAGGCTTCCTTCATCTCTCTGGTCACATGTCACTAAATCAGAAAGAAGTTAAAGGAATAGTTTGCTTAGAAGTGAAAATAAATGTCCTTACCCTCATGTGATTCCAAACCCACACAGCCGTTTTGATAAATGTTCCGTAGTTGGTCTTACAATGCAACGACAAAAATGTGTTTTGAAGATCAATTCACAAATGTAAATCACACAAAGTCGAAATCTTTCCGCACTTGTTTTGGCCAACAAAAAAACGATGACACAGAGAAGGAAACCTGAGATATCCTAAGATATACAACCCCATTTCCAAACAAGCTGGGGCACTTTAAAAAATGCAATAAACCAAGAATCTGTGATTTGTTAATTCTCTTGAACCTTTATTTAACTGACAAAAATACAAAGAGAAACTTCCAATGTTTCCAGTGGCTAACTAAATTATATGTTGTAAATATAAACACATTTTGATGGTGCAACACTGTGAAGGTGTAAAGGTGAAGGTTGGGACAGAGGCAAAATAAAAGAGAAAAGATTAAAGAATATCCAAGTTAAACTATTTTGAAATGAATGAATGAGGCATTTATATAGCGCTTTTCATATGTACTACTGTACACCCAAAGCGCTTTACAATCATATCAGGGGTTCTCTCCTCAACCAGCACCAGTGTGAGCATCCACTTGGATGATGCGACGGCAGCCACAGTACAACAGCGCCAGTGCGCTCACACACACCAGCTATAGGAGGAGAGAGGAGAGAGAGTGACTACGTTTACAAGCTGTCAATATTCGGGTTATGGTCGGGTTAAGGTCACTATTCAGGTTTCTGAAACATTCGGGATAACCCGTTTACATGCGTGAGCAGAGAGAGTTACTCATGGAATTTGTAATCAATTGGCAATTTCCCGATGTAAACGGCGACGCGCGGTTAGCATCTGGACGTACGGACAACCTTCAGACGTAATATGCGTCATTTCCGATTCTTCTTCCTGTATCCAAAGACAACAACAGCAGCAGCACGGGGATAATGAATAGCTCAGGCAGATACGGACGGCGCACATAAGAAGTATCAAAAGTACCAAAAGAAGTTTCTCTACACAAAAGACCAAGATTCCTTGCGAATAGAACATGCACAGAACACAGATCATTGTTCCTTTTGATGGGGATATGCCGATACTTGTTTACATGACCAAATATTCGGGTTAGAAAAGGGGTAACCCAGGGGTCATTCTGGTTTTTAAAAACTGGAATATGAGCATATTCAGGTTTTTGCCGGTGTTTACATGGCCGTGCGCGACCGGGTTATTGCTAATATCCCGGTTTTGAACGGGTTATTGGCTGCTTGTAAACGTAGACAGTGATAGAGCCAATTCAGTGGATGGGGATGATTAGGAGGCCATGATTGGCAAGGGGCATTGGAGGGAATGTGGCCAGGACACCGGTGCCAAATGGTCCACAATAAGCAGGTGAATTGGTAATAGGTAAGGGCATCCACTAAAGACAAGCAAAAATGAGTCATGACTCGCCACTTTTCACCAAATTTCATGAGAGAAACATCAAACAATAAAAAAATCAACAAAAAGAAAATCACATTTCTAAAGGCAAGATTGAAAAGAATTCAGGTCTTTCTCCTTCTACCATACATAATATTGTGAAAAGATTCAAGGAATCCAGAGAAATCTCAGTCTGTGAGTGGCTAGCCAGGAGACCTCTTTTGAATGACCTTTGACCCGATCCTCAGATGGAACTGCATGAGAAACCATCATACTACTGTTAAATACAGCCATACGTATGTACTCAGGAGTACTTTGGAAAACCGTTGTCACTTCACACAGTCTGCAGCTGCATCAAGAAATGCAACTTGAATCTCTGTAATGCAAGGAGAAAGCTCCTTTACATCAGTTAAATGCAAAGATGCCTGCGGGTTCTCTGGGCCTGATCTCATCTCAGATGATCCAAAACACAGTGGACATGTGTACTGCGGTTAGTGATGGCTTTTTCAAAACACTGCTTCATGAAGCTTCGAAACCAGACAAAACAAACCCTGACAAATGATAAAATATTATATAGACACTTGATCAATTTATTAGATGATTAGATAATTGCATTTGAGAGATTTTACTCTTAAAAATCATTTGCAATAGATTTGTAAAAGGTGTTTTTATGCATGTTTTCCCCGGGTTTTTTGTTGTTGTTGTTGTTGTTGTTGTTGTTGCATTTACACTGTTCTGACCACTAGGGGTCACCTTGGAGATTGTTTCAAAACCTCGACAATACGACACATTTGCTTCAACTGTTTCAGTGCTCCATGAAGCCTCGATCTGCACACCACTTTAGCTGTGGTCAGTTGAATCCACGTTTCAGCATGTTTTTGGGAAAAACGGACATTGAATCCTCAGTTCCAAAGATAAAAGAGACCATCCAGGCTTTCATCAGCGACAGGTGCAAAAACAAACATCTGTCATGGTACGGAGGTGCATCAGTGCAAACACCAGGGGTGACTTGCATGTGTGTGAAGGTACCATTGATGTGGAGGTGTATTCTGAGATTGTACAGTGACATTTACTATCATCAAGATGACGTCTTTCCTGGGAGGCAAGACAATGCCAGGCCTCATTCTGCCCGTGCAACACAGTGGTAGAGAGGCTGTGCATGATCGCCTGCAGTCCTGATCTGTCTCTTATTGAAAATGTATGACCCATTATGAAAAGGAGAATCAGATAACGACGACCACGGACTGTTTAGAAGCTGACTTGTATCAGGCGAGATTGGGCCAAATATTAAACTTGCAAAACTGCAACAATATTCTCAATTCCCATATGATTAAAAAGTGTAATTAAAGGGAAAGTTGAGGTGATAATGGTAAACATACATGCCTCTGTCCCAACTTTTTTGTTGCAGCCATCAAAATAAAAAATATATATATATATTTACAAAATACATTCAAGTTGTTCAGTGGAAACATTGAAAGTCTATTGTTTGTAGTTTAAAGGTAAAAGAGAAATAACAAAATCACATATTCTTGATTTTACTTTTCCGGAAACAGGGTTGTATATAGAAGTGAATGGCCCAGTTGAAAGAGCAACAGGGAAAAAATTCTGCTCCTTGTTCCACTGTGACATAAATTAAAAATTGCTTAACACCAAATTAATCTTTTACACTGACGATAACAACACTGCGGGCCTTTAAGGCATTAAAAAAGGCACACCTGATAAATGTAAAGACAAGGAAAAATGAATAACTTTGGTTCGTAAACAAAACAGTATTGACTCACTTCCTGCGCTCCTGTTGGTCATCGCTTCGCATTTGCATGAAGTGCAACTCTTCAACTTTGTCACTTTACCCACCTTCGATTTTGCCTCTGGAAACCAGAAGCTTTTAATGAAAAATGATTGATAGGCTATGCAGTCTGACTTGCCGGATGTTCTGCAAGACAAATCTCAAACAATGAACAAACTACTTTTTTAGGTACATGTCTGATCTAGTTAAACAAGGTCAGCGGGTTTACCTGACAGTGACGTACAGCCTGCATGTTACTACTGGGATGGAAATGTGGCTAAAAAAAACAATCTAACAAGGTCTGTGAAATCAACGAAACTTGTGCATTTATTTTTGACACTTTCTTACAAGAAATGAGTGGTGAGAAAATGAGAAATTTAGACTTCCTTTTATATGCACCAGTTATGCCGAGTGCTCTCCGAGATGAGTGAAGGCAGGATCCATGTACAGGACAACTTTATTAAGATAATAACAACCAAAGTAAACCAGGGAGAACCTCATCAAAACAGGAATCCTGACAGCACCTTTCATAAATACAGAACAATAAACCAACACAAAAATATTATCCATAATTTATCCAGATTATAAAATCATCTGAACAGAACTACAACTATCTTCACTTAAAGGGATACTTCAGGATTTAGCATTAAGCTTTGTATCAGTAGAAAACCAGTAGTATTTTCAAATGCTTCCCCCCCTCATATCCCCCTGATATGAGAGAGAAAAAAAAATTTAGTCTGGGAAAAATCCTACGATGACGCAAAAATCGTCATTTTGCGTCATCGGAGGATTTTTGTGCCAGAGGCTAAAGACTACAGCCAGTGTACCGCATGTTTTCACCACGCACATATGGGGCGGGATCTCACTCACAGAATGTAAAGAGAGTGTCAGCCATCTTTCTGTAGCTAAGCTAACAGGCTCTTGCCTCTTGGTCTGTGTAGAAAGTTAGTATAGTAGGCTAATCACGATGGCGGAAGGTAGTTTTGAAGTTGAAATAGCAGAAGGGGATTTCGAAGATCTGTAGCGAGAATCTGATGCTCGCGGCTAACTGTACGAGCCGCAATACAGCGATGAACAGTTGCGGGAGATGGAGGAACAAGAGGCGGCCGGAGCGAGACCTGAGCCCAGCCAGACTCGAGCTGGGGCGGACTGGCGGTGTCGGTGCTCTCGCTGTGCGCCTATGGAAACAGATATAGAGTCCTATTGCTGTCGCGAATCTCAGCGATGCCATTTTCTTCTGGACGAGATCGCTGAATCCGCAGAGCTTTGAGTGTAAAAGTGTTAATATTCGTTATTTTTTTCATTAAAAGTTATAACTCACATTGGTTGTGGTTCTTTTTATAAACCTTTAGTGTTACTAGAGTATGGATTAGCCTAGATAATGTATTAGCTTAGAGAAATAGTGATTTCAATTGGAGGAAAACAGTTCATATGCAGAGCTAAAGTTACTAAGCCACTCTGTTGACATGGTCTTGCCTTGCATCATATTTTTAATGTGAAAGTCTAAGTTGTGTTATATACATTAAGCTAGTACATCCCGGTACAATGCAATTTAGCACCATTTCAATGGAAATTTGTCAAATAACTCACGATGCATCAAAGCAAGCCTAGTTGTATCCATTTTTCGGATTCTGCCGCCTGTAACCGGTAGGCGTGGTTTGGGAGTGGCCTCGTAAGGGCAGCAAAGCAAGTGCATTCTGGGAGTTGTTGTCTTTCCACATGAGTAAAAAAATATATTTTCTGCCTTTTCTCAGTCTAGAATGCTTCAATTTCAAAAATAATTTCACATTTCTACTATATAAATGACCAATATTAAAAACACATTCATCTTCCCAGAGGTGAAGTATCCCTTTAATTACTGTCATCACATCAGCATTGACTGATCATCAAAATACTTACATTTGATACAAACACTAGTATCAGATGTAACAATTTATAGAAGATATTCTATTTCATAAACTTTCATACAGTACATGGTACCCTGATCATGTAACAAAATCTCTTTAGTTGAAATACCATTCATAAATATCATGAGCTTCTTTATATTCTCTGTGTCGTGCTATATGGTCACAGGCGGTGCAAATAGCCAGAATAAACTCTTGGGTTTGTAGTATTAAATGAGGAGTTGGAGAGAGATATTTCCTCCAGTTAAAGAACCTGCGATATGCTTCATCGTCCTTGTCCAGCTGAAGCAGATATTCTGCTAGTGACTTTGGATCTGGGAAGTCATTCACATGAATGAAGGCATCACCGGGATAAAAGTTTTCATAGTTTTTTCTGGGAGGACCCAGAACCACAGGGACGGTTCCTGCAGCAAGCGGCCCGTTTATCTTCTCAGTGATGTAGTCCTTGTGGATGGAGTTCTCAAAGGAAAGGTAAAACTTGCAGCTAGCTAGGGTAGGATAGTATTCAGTATAATCCAAGAACTTTGCATAGGCCTTTCCGAACATAGTCACTTGGATGTATTTGCTGAATTCTTGGTAAAACTTGTTCCTTGTGCCAACACCTGTATACTCAACATTGTTACTCACAATCCAACACACCAGTTTGTCCTTTTTGGGAATTACAAACTCCTCATCTGGTTTCTTCCTGGTGTTTAATTTCAACCGTACAGGAATATCAGCATCATGTCTGTAGCTGAGAGTGAGATTGAACAGGTTTTCCAGACCTGGTATTCTATGAGTGTTGGTTGGTGATTCCAAATGTAACCAAATCCACTTCTGGAACGGAGGACGAGGAGATGGAGGAAGGTTGGTCAGGTCCCAACTGATGCCCCTGTGATAAACCATGACAGCATCTGCATTGCTGTAGAGAGATCTATTATCCGTCAAATGACAGTTATCGATATTGTAAAACTTTTTGCAGTCACTGAAGTCAAACCTGTAATTTTCAGGCCAGACCCATAGTAGAAGAACAGGTTTGTCTTCTACTGCATCAGTAAGAGAGATCTTTTGTTCAGGTCTGGGAGGTGGAAGAGGACAGTTTTTTGGGGGTGGAAACTGGAAAAACATCACGCTCAGAGAGATGATACAAGCCAGCGTCACTGTTAGACCCAGACGACACAGCGTTGAGCCCTTCGTGCTTGACATTTTCTGTTCTGAAGAGAATTATTGAAGAAAAAAAAAGTGATTATTTGCTTTCACAGACAAGAACAAACAAAATCCTCTCAATAAAATGACTACAATAAGTTCACAGCTCTGTCAGACAATAGCTACACCTATTTGAAAATGAATCAATACCTTAATAAAAAATGTAAAGACAATAACGATAATAACAATAAAACTGAAAGTTCAGTTTTATTGGTTTCAAATAAGCCATGTAGTCTTTTTTTAATATATATTTTTAAATGAATGCAGTTCATTCAGTTCCTCACCTGATTAAAGGAGAAGTAAAATGTGCAGTTTGGTGGCGCATAAAAAAAGCCAGCGTCTCAGGATTACACTATGACTTGAAGGAAATAAGGAAGAGAGATGACTTTCGTGAAAAGGGTTGTCTATCACAGTTATGACTTACCAGTGCATGAGAAGAGATACAGCATACACTGACCAATCACAATTCACTATGCAAATATCACTATGACACACCATTCCTCCAGGCATATAGTAATCTAACCGAACCAGATAATCAAGATTTGCCCATAACAATAGGGTGCAAGCAGCAAGTCTAGGGTTGCCACCTTTGATTTGTGAAAAACCGGGACACTCAAATGCAATGTGTTTTTGTTTTTTTGGTTTGCGGTGGGGGGGTCAACCCATATTTCTTTCTTTGTCATAAACGTTGCAATGGCTAGATTTTTGCGTTTGCTTAATGCAAAACTCTGGTGCTTTTGTTTTTGCATGATTTTCCAGCGCTGTTTTTCCTTCATATTTAACTGAGATTTTGGCAGGACACAAAACACAGGTAGCGGAAAATGGGTCTCCTTGGGTGGGCCTTACCCATTCAGAAAAGTTTTCTCTTTTCCCCAGTCTGAGTTGTAGGTTGTAAATCGTTTTTTCTTTGACACTGGTGGCTCATCCGATTTTGTTGTGTTATCCTCCTCGTCCGTCTCTCCCCCTATTTAAAAAAACTGAGTAAATAGAAAGCTTTTAAAAAACCTAACTGAACTCACACTGTTTCATCCTGGATGTGTGGATGCGTGCGACCGACCGACAGCAGAGGCAGTTGCTAGGCGATAAGTTGAGCTTTGTATTTCTGCTTCCAATCAAATAAAAGTAAACGCCTGATATTGGCGTTTATATCCACTGTTTTACCCGTTTTACCCGTTTACGGACACAGGATTGGATGTACACAACCATGAAGAAAACACAGTAACAGAGTAGAAGAAAACAATTTCATTTGAAACTACTTTAGAAGTACATTTTCACAAAAAACATTTTCACAATTCATGAGTTCACACTTACATATAATTAGAGTGGATAAGATTTAAAGGTGCAGAATGTATTTTTTAGCGACTTCTAGCGGTTCGGTTGCGAGTTTGCATGCAGGGCTCAGCCCACTGCTCACCCCTGCCTTTCGAAGAAGCTACGGTGGCTAAAACGGGACAAACATATCGTCGTCTAAGACAGCAGAGAATAGCCAGAGTAAGCCAAGAGTGTGTAACATTGTCACTGTTTCTGTACCACAGTCCATTATAAACCACATCATGGATAAAGTTTACAAAGCCATAGTCAGGTGAGGATCAAGGGTCTTAATATATAATATAATAATTTAGTTTAGTTTATTAGTTTATAATAACGTGGACAGTCCCTTTTTGAAAGAAAAAGAGCAGCTTTAACCTCTACGGCTAATTTCCAGCTGTAGTCCCCGGCCAGTTGTCAATAGGCATACATCAATAAAATACATTACAATTATTGTGATTAATAGTAATCAGCTGATTGTCTCACAAACGTAACCAGCACATTTCTCCCCACATAGCAAACCCATAATACAGCGAGGGAGAAGAACCGCATGAAACTATGCAACTATATATTTTTTTCTAACAGGGTAGTAAAAGTTTAGCTGGCTAATATGAGCTGTTACTGTGGCTGAGCTGGTTAAAGCGTAAAGCCCTGTTTAAACTCGACGCGTCCGCATGAGCCCAAAGGTGCGCGCGGCAAAAATGACATGATTGTAGCAGCGCGCGCGCCTCCGCATCCCCTAGACACCATTTACTACACACAATAGGCTTTTTTTCTCTGATTTTGAAAACTCTTCACGACCGACTTAAAATGCTTCCAAGATCGACTTGTCGACCGCGATCGACGTTACAGTCAATGACAAGAGTAGCCTACTAATCAGCTGTCAGACGAACGTAACCAGCACATTAATCCCCACATAGAAAAGCCATAACACAGCGAGGGAGAAGAACTAAGTTACATGAAACAATCCAACAACATATTTTACACCACTGACAAGGGAAGAGTCACTACTCATGGTGTTTATGGCTTCTAGCTTTCTGCGGCTTTCAAGGTAGTGACGAAGCGCGCTCTGTAGCGCTGTGTGTTCGCTGTCGGCTACGGTAGATACATGACGTCACAATATGTCAACCTTCATAGAAGGGGGTGCCCGCGGTTATGTAGATATAAATGTCTCATTCTAAGGTAATAAAAACATTACGGTTTATTAAGTAAGTTCTTTATACACCACTGAAAACATAGTTATGGGTGTCATATTGCATTTCTGTTAATAGATACTCATATTTTTTACACATTGCACCTTTAATGCGTATTTGGCATGCTGTCCGGGGGGAGGGCTCCGAGCTCGGAGTTTGGCAGGACCCAGAGAACTCCCCCCTATGTAAGTGTTTAGGACTGGAAGTGTGGAGAAGGGGCGGTGGAGGGATGCTGCTAAACTATTAATGGATTGAGGTGAGATTGCTGAATCTATATATACCTCTTATCATTGATTGCTGAGTGCACTCCACTTGTGTTAATTAACTGAACGTGCTCCTCCCGAACTTTGTTAATAAAACATAATTTCGTGTCCCGGAAAAGAATATACATTTTCCGGGACTGTCGCTCAAAAAAGAGAACAATCCCTGGAAAACCGGGACAGGGGGCAACGCTAAGCAAGTCTCATGTTTAAAGCACTCTGATACACGTTGTTTTAAACATGTGTAACGAATCACACAATAATAATATACATAAAATATATTTAAGGGGGGCCGGAAGGCCAATTTAGCTCAAAAGGAATGATTCATCGATTTGCAATGAATCTTGACCGAATCACTATGGAACCGAGCAAATGACTCGTTTAGAGTTCATTTGAACGGGCCGTAATTATAACCTTAGCAACAGATATGAATATCCAATCTATAGTGAAACACTATGTATTAGCAAGGTAACTTTAGATCGACAGTACAAGACATTAAATGTGCAAGCACAACACAAGGCAAATATCTTTTCAAATATATTGACGACTTTATTAACTATTCTAAACACATAATAAAACTAAGGTCTAAACACAATCACACACACGCATTCATACAAGGCGCAGAGGAAGAGAGAGAGAGTGAGAGAGAGTTTTCAGAGATGCACTTTGTAAGACATGACCTGAACGAACCACCATGCATTAATTTAAACCTTCGTTTCTTAGACAGGTTATTCAATTTACATTTGCACCAGTTCAGTTAAGAGTCTGGAGTAGCTGCTACTTGCTTGTCTTTGCGTTGCTTAGGGAGTTCCCTTTTTGCGGTGCTTCGTCAAAGGGGTTTCCCGACCGGGTCCGTGTGGCTGGTTGTCTCTGAAGTGCCTGGATGGAAGTTTCTGAACAGCCGGTCACGTGTAATTGGCAGGCGAATAAGAGTCTTTACAGTTCGAAGCGCGTTGCAGGAGAGACGTTTAAACGAACTTCGCAGCAACTTAACGTTGAACCGAGACTTTTATGAAAAAAGAAAATAAAGGAAGAAATGAAAGTAAGACGAGTTAGATGGCTTGAATGAGCTGTTTCAACCCCGATCTTGATGGGTTATTTGTCTGCTGGTCTAATTTGGTCTGGTCGATGTAGGAGCGTGCGAACACGCTCTTTGGTGTTTTCAGAGAGAAGCACGAACAGGAACACTCTCTTGCTGTTGCTAGAGAGAGGCGCAAAACTTAATTCAACACCGAACCGAACTCAACCCCGAACTGCTCTCTGAACCGAATTTCTTTTTTTACTCCTTTGTTCGGGTCTTTAACTTAAACGTTAGTCCAACCTCTTTTGGAGAATTCTGACCAATGAGACAATGGCATCATTTTAGGAGGTGGATCGTTCCTACTTATCGTTATCTGGGATCTGCTTGGGTTCCAGCCCTTAGCAGAGAAACAAGAGACCCCAGTTTAAACATTATAGATTATTATAATCATACAAAACATTTTACACAGATTTCAAACAAGCCACCTTTTGAATTAAAGGCATACGATTCTTTTGATTGGAAGCACGATACCCTTTCATCCATACACACAGTTATATCACAATTACATGATTTATATGTGATCTACGCATAATACAAACATGAATTGTAGGAACAACAAGAATTATGATGTTTGATTAAGTCCACGGAGCATTGTTCTGCGTGAGTTTTAATGGGTTTGATATGTAAAGTCTGTGTAAGTCTCTCACGTTCCATGGAAAGGGGTCTGTCTTACATCGCTGTCCTGCTCAGCAGTGGTGATGCTGAGGGAGGTCAAAGGTGGTCAGGCCCCTTAATGGTCAGGCCTCGTCTCACCATTTCTGAGCAGCTTTGTCTTGCTTAAGGATGAAACAGTGACAACGTTCTTCCTGTTTAGGCTTATCTCTAATGCCTGCGGGGCCATAAAAGACTTCTCTGGGGGGGTTTTCTAGACAATTTGGAGCCAGTCTTGTGACTTTGGAATGTGGTATTCAGACCCGAAATGCTGAATCACATTTGAATGAATCCCATGAGAGATTAGAAAGATTAATTCGTGTTTGGTTCATCCTTAAAGTCTCTACACATGAGTGCTGGATTGTGTGTATTGCCAGCCCGTTCTCATCCCAAGGCGTCATACATGTGACGCTTTGGACATTTCGTCGAAACCTTACGTACATGGCATCCTTTAGCGTCAATATGAGACGCAGATCCCAAGGCGTCATAACCGTAAACCTACCCCAGACCTAAACCTACCCATGACAGTGCGTGTTATATTGACGCTAAAGGATGCCATGTGCGTAAGATTTCGACGAAATGTCATTTGGCGTCACCTTTATGACGCCAAAGGATGAGAATGTGTTGGTATTGCTGAGAGGCCTGGCCAGGGAGGAGAAAGGAAAGCTGTACAGTTGCTTAAAGGGATACTCCACTTTTTTTGGAAATAGGCTCATTTTACAACTCCCCCAGAGTTAAACTGTTGAGTTTTACCGTTTTTGAATCCATTCAGCCGATCTCCGGTTCTGGCGGTACCACTTTTAGCATAGCTTAGCATACATCATTGAAGTGGACAAGACCATTAGCATTTCTAAAAAAAAAATGACCAAAGAATTTTGATACTTTTCCTATTTAAAACTTGACTCTTCTGCAGTTACATCGTGCACTAAGACCGACGGAAAATGTAAAGTTGTGATTTTCTAGGCTGATATGGCTAGGAACTATACTCTCATTCCTGCATAATAATCAAGAAATGTAATGATATGACGCAGTGCCTGAAAATACGCCACCTTCCGTCAACACAACGGAACTATTTTCAGGCGCTGAGTCATATCATTACGCCTGCTGCTCTCATGGGACGGCAGTGAAGTTTCTTGATTATTATGCAGGAATGAGAGTATAGTTCCTAGCCATATCAGCCTAGAAAATCGCAACTTTACATTTTCCGTCGGTCTTAGTGCACGATGTAACTACAGAAGAGTCAAGTTTTAAATAGGAAAAATATCAAAACTCTTTGGTCATTTTTTTTTTTCCAGAAATGCTAATGGTCTTGTCCACTTCAATGATGTATGCTAAGCTATGCTAAAAGTGGTATCGCCAGAACCGGAGATCGGCTGAATGGATTCAAAACCTGTAAAACTCAACAGTTTAACTCTGGGGGAGTTGTAAAATGAGCCTATTTCCAAAAAAAGTGGAGTATCCCTTTAAGTCCAGAGTGATTTATTTTCACTCTCTAAGGCCATGTCCACACGGACACGGGTATTTTTATAACCGGAGTTTTTCCTACAGCGTTTTTAAAAAAAATCCCGTCCACACATGCTCGGTCTCCGTCTACATGAAAACGTAAAAACACACAATCAAGCGCGGTCAAGAGCATGCCACGCCAGCAGGCGGCAATATAAACCTTAACCCTAAAGCCACGTTGGCCAATCAGAAGCGCAAATCTGATGTCAAACACAGCTGATAACGGCGCACACTCTGACGTCGCAAGGCAAAAACCCCGGTTTCACTGTCTACACGACAACACTGTAACCGGCGTTTCTGAAAATCCTCACCCAGGCAGGGGTTTTCAAAAATATTCGGTTTCAGTGCGTTTTCGTGTGGACGAACGGCCGAACCGCGTAAAAAAAGTCACGGTTATAAAAATACCCGTGTCCGTGTGGACAGGGCCTAAGTACACCTGGCTGCATCCTGCAGATTGAGGCGGGGCTGCACATAACGCTTCTCACAATGACGTCGACGCCACGGTAAACAGGAAATGCGGTTGAAAACAATGCGGTCTTTAAAACGTCGTATTTGCGTTAAGTGGTGACGTCACGTGTTTTGACGTCATGCGTCTTCAAAACGCATGGGGCAAATGTTAAATAATACTTTAATAAAATGATAAAGTATTAAAAAAATAATGAGCAAAAAGCAGCAAAAAGGAGTAGAGCGCATATCCATAGTTTTAACTATGCCTGATCTAAGGTAAACTTATAAGGAATTACAGAGTAGGCCTATATGGTGTAATATCTGTGTAGTATTTTATTTTAAAGTTTATTTTCGGATTCTGTTGCACTTCACTGTGTAAATTACAAAATTACTGTTAACATTAATGGCACCTTATATATTTCTTATTTTAATCATTCCTCTGTAATAGTTCTTGTTTATTTTTGTGCATTAGGCCTATTTAGGCTATTATAAAACATTTACTGTATGCCAATAAAGTAGTTTGAAAGTTAAACCAACTACATACAGTACATTGTCAATCTCTGTATCCCATTTTATGCATGCCAACTCAAAAAAACAAACTCATACCAGTGATAAGTTTTATTTCAAAACAAAAATAATTGTGTAAAAGAGATATGCAAGCATACAGATAATCACGTACATCAACCGTACACACACGTGTACACACAAACAGGCGCACACATCTTTGTGGGGACTCTCCATGCGTAATGGTTTTTATACTGTACAAACTGTATATTCTGTCCCCTTACACTGCCCCTATCCCTAAACCTACCCATCACACAAAACTTTCTGCATTTTTATATTTTCAAAAAACATTACTTAGTATGATTTATACGCTGTTTTCCTCATGGGGACCGCTACAGCTGGCTGGTCCCCACAATGTAGGTGATTTCAGGTTTTACTACTTGTGGGGTCATTTGGTCCCCACAATGTAATATAAACATGAACACACACACACACAAACACACACGTACACTCACACACAATCTACTCGGCCTGAAATTCCCCTCCATCATCCTCCTTCTCGGAATAAAATCCCCGCAGGACTCGCTCTGCCATCACCTACAGACCCAGGTGGGCAGTCCTTGTGTAGTGCAGTCAGTGCAAGCACAGAGTCAACGAGTAGGGCACCTGGAACTCTTGCCTACGGATTATTGTCTGGAAAATACACTCCAGTTCACAACACCTAATTTAGATAAAATACAGAACAAACAATATTGAAGAATTTTGAAGAAAGGCATTAACATAGTACAGAGTCATACAAGGAATTTATTTTTTTATATTTTAAACATATTTTAGGAAAATGTTAGACAAGATATGCTTGAGTGTTATTGGCTTTGTCCGCCTGGAAGTTTCTAGTATGTTTAGTAAGACCTTTGTAAGGACCACCCATTGGTCCAAAGACGGAATCCAATGGCCTGGGCGAAGGGATAATGCGTGTATGTCTTTTCAGCGCTCCAGTGAAGTTCACTTAATTTATTAGAATTTAGTTTCAATATTACTTTAGCTCTACGCTTAATCTGACTCCAATTTTGACTGATAATCAACTTTAGATCGTGTTTCTTATTAGAAAATAATCATAAATATTGATTATGATGTAATTTAGATCTTTGATTATTCTGAATATCCCATACTATCAATTATTCATTCATTAAGGGACCCAATGCCGCACAGAGTCACACGCCCGGGTTTACGTGGATCTCACGGACACAGCCTTGCCAGTCTGATCTTGGTCAGAGGGTGCAGGGTTTGCTAATACCTCTTAAGTCGGTTGCCTACTGCTCACTCATACAAAAAAGTGTAGTTTATTTAGCCACTTCCATACAACTTGCCAAGTCAGTGATAGACAGAAATCAAAAGGTCTTCAGATGACGTGCCTACTGCTCCGTTCATATGCGCCTTTAGTTTGACCTATCCTGGACACAGAGCTGCGGTAGCATCAGCCTCCTCATAATCTACTAGAATAATGATTTCAGAATACTTCAGAATAAATCAAGATGTAACATTTATTTGTCAGGTAAAAATGTATCATGCCAATTACATAAGCAATTAACAGCCAATTCAGAAATAATAAATACATGACATCAATTACTCAAAGATGATTCTAAAAGTAAGCAATGCATTCCTGACAGAGACACACAGTAGTGTGTGAGTGCTTTCCACCGGGAAAACACTGACACAGCACTGTATGGGGGTTTTCCTGGTTACAGGTTCCCAAAGATTGCTCTGTTACCTAGCCTTAAATACCCAGACCAGAAAAAGGGTTGTACCAATATTTTTCCAGTGTGTTTTGGGTCAGTTCCTGTACCCCAGGGGGTAGCACCTGGTCTCGGGGGAGAGGGGAGATGTCTTGAAGAAACATCACCCAAAGAGGAACACAGGATTCTCCTAAGTCCTCAATCTTTCTCATATTACCAATGACTGCAATGAAATTAAGACCATTTTACCAATCGCACCGAGACACTTAAAATGATACCAAACACGAAAAGGAAAAACAATAGATTCCCAAGATACATCATATATGATATATAAGCATTCTTAGTGAACTTTTGGTGACTTGACTCAGGGGGAGAGGGAGAGGGGGGATGCAGAGATAAGGTAGGAGAAACGTTTGGACAAGACAATGTCCGGTGCTCTGTCTTTGCGATCTTCAGTCCAGGGTGCGTTTTATTGCTTTATGGTGAGTTTTCTCTCAGCTTTTGTCTTAGCAGGAAAATCAGTTCTTACACCTTGATTGGCTGGTTCAAGTGTGTTTAACTGGGGTTGGAGCTAAACTCTACAGGACAGTTGCCCTCCAGCAGCAGGATTGGACAGTGCATATACTGTATAGCAGCATAAGTAACCGTATGCAATATATAACAAGCCCTACTTTCAAGGAGTTTTGTTGAATTTGTATTACTATTGAATGTAGTTTCATGTTCAATTAAATAAATGTAGCCTATACTTATTAATAACAATAATATCAAAATAGTTTACATTTAATCAATTTATTCATAGAAAAAAATGTCCTAATATAACTTTGTATATTGTTACTATTAACTCTTAAAGGGGACCTATTATGCCCCTTTTCACAAGATGTAAAATACGTCTCTAATGTCCCCAGAGTGTGTATGTGAAGTTTTAGCTCAAAATACCCCACAGATAATTTTTTACAGCATGTTTAAATCGTCACTTTTTGGGGCTGAGAAAAACGCACCGTTTTAGTGTGTCTCCTTTAAATGCAATGAGCTGCTGGTTCACAGCACAGGGGGCGGAGCCTAACCAGCTCGCGCTCAGTGAACAATCTCAACTCACGGAAAGATGATAATATCAAAACAGAAACTCACAGTAACGGTGTTCATTTCGACTCGGACAATAATGCCTAACAGTTACAGAGTCAGAGAATATATGATGTATGGAGTTGGAACAGGTATAGTTTAGTTTAATTGCGGTTATAACCTCATTGATTGTAGCCACTATTAATACAAGCCTGCTGTAGGACCATGTCTGAATGATGACACAAAATATACTGATGAGTTTAATAAAGTTTATTGTATGTCACACAAAAGAATAAGCGTCAGTTTTACTCAAGAAAATCACTGTAAGAGCCGAGTAAACACAGTATAAGAAGTGCGTAACGTTAGGTACATAAACAAATTTCAGTAGAGTTGAGGGAGCATTTTTCAAAGAGAAAATTAACCCATCTCGTCTTCAGCGGGTGGCTCAGATTTCAGGAGTAAATAGAGAGAGCTATGTGAATGAATACATCCAGCCACAACACTTTCAACGCTTGGGAGACATTCTCATTAGTGCAGCAATGGCGGATGTGTACAACTTGCTGTGAACTCGATCAGGGCGGGTCTGAGTTAAAACGGCAATGTCTGTCAACACTCGTGGGCGGGGCCTGTGGCTTTAGTGACGTCACTAAAGCCGTATTCTGAAAACAGCTCGTTGGGAGACACTGCTTATGATTTATGGGGATTTAAAAAAAAGGAGTGAGTGGATTTTTATCACTGTAGTAGGGTGGTTGTGTACACACACTGCCAACACACATTTATGTTAATTTTGCATAATAGCTCCCCTTTAAATCATATATTTCTTCTCCTGGTTCAGTTTTGCCATTGTATTTCTTTTAAATGGCCTTGTTTTAACCAGTGGTGGAGGAAGTACTGAATCTCAGTACTTAAGTAAAAGTACAAATAACCAGAGACATATTTACTTTAGTGAAAGTAGAAGTATCACAATGACAACCCTACTTAAGTAAAAAGTAAAAAGTACCTGATTTTAAATATACTTTAAGTATTAAAAGTAAAAGTACTTGCATAACAACTTATTCTCTTAATGTCTATATTCTAATGATTAATAAAACAGTTAATCCTAACTCATTCAACCTAATACTCCTATTATGATGTTCAATAATGATGGAAAAGCCGTTATTTTTTAAGTTTCTGTCACCATTTCTGAACAAGCTTGCAATAAGGCAATATACGTCACATCAAGCTTAATGTGACGGGGTTTGGTTGTAAACGCTATTCATTTATGGCGTAATTCTGAACCTCTTGGCTTGCCATAGGCTACTAATCCTAACCAAACGTATAATACACACGCACTCCACACCACTACTAAATCTACCCTAACCTACCCATGCGTATCCTATGCACATAAAAACAAATTTCCGCGTATAAATTGCACGATAAACACAATGGGTCTCATTCATGAAACACGACCAGAACGAATTTTTGTGTAAATCGTGTGTAAAGTGGTTCTGGCGTAAATTTTCGGATTCATTAAATTTGCGTATTTTCCAAATGTGAGTTGGTACACAAGAAATCTACACCTGCTCCCAGCCACGCGTAAATAGTGCGCTTAACACCCGAACGTTTTGCTCATTAATAAGGCTGCATTTTAATTCACCTTAATCGGGTACATATTTGCACAGCATTTTGAAAAAATATTATATATAGTAATTACATACGGTTTTTCTTATTATGAGAGCCAGTAATAGCATCTGCGATGGTGGTCCTTCTCCAGTTTGAATACTATTTTTCCGAAGTGAACTAATTCGTTTTTTGCTCTCAAGCTTAATGTCGAACCATTTTCTTCTCACTTCTGGGAATGTTCGATTAACAGATGAAACTCCAGTAACTGCATCATATGCTGCCAAGCTTAGGCTACTTTTTTTTTTTAGGAACCGATACGCCACTATGTACACTTGAAAATAAAATGTGGTGTTTTGAATGAACGTCTGATAATAAAACTTCAATTTCTGCATCTGAGATTTTTTTTTTATTATTCGCATTCATGTCATAATATTATGCCCATATATAGTTGTCAGTCGGCTTTAATGGGCGGGATTTATGGTAATTGAGAATGAACGTGCACGCGCATCCCATTTACGACTGATTGGAATTCATTAACACACACACACATTTCACTATCACATCTGACGTTTACGAAGTATTTGTGAATCAGGAGAAGAGTTTTCGGGAAGGTCTCTTTACGCGCAAATCACTCGCATATTTACTCATATATTTACGAATGTTTCATGAATGAGACCCACTGCGTACTATAGAGACGCATTTAGTGTGACCTGGTTGATATGGCAACCAAACTTCACTGGTGAGACAAACGTGCAACGAACGGACGGTCAGGATGACGTTTTGGCAGGGGAAAACTGATCAGAAAATGTAACGAAAATGTAACAGAACATTGTAGAAATGTAGTGGAGTAAAAAGTATAATAATTGCTGCGAAATGTAACGAAGTAAAAGTAATAAGTATGCACTATTGATTCTACTTAAGTAAAGTAAAGATACGTGAAAAATGTACTTAAGTAAAGTAACTAAGTATTTGTACTTCGTTACATTCCACCACTGGTTTTAACACTATATCCTAATCCCACCAAAACCACATACACACCCACATACACACACACACACACACACACACACATATACTTAGGCCTACGATCATGCCTTAGTTATTTGTGTGATATGGTGAGGAAAATTGCACAATCTTTACACCACCTCATTTTAAAAATCACACTAAACGCCACTTCAGAATAATTTTTTTAAAATAAAATTAGAACAAAAAAAAAAGAGTAGCTTGCCTGTACTCGCCATGCAGCGATGAACAGCGGAAATGAAAACATGCTAGAATTGACGTCATGAGTTCACGCCACAAACCAATGAGAAGAGAGGCTTGTTCGAAGCTGCACAGACCGATAGGTTTATGACATCAAAATACCGCGAGAGCATTTCAAAAGTGTACGGAGCTCTCTAAGCACTCTCGCGGTACTTTGATGTCATACACTGACGGCGTGCAGCGCCGGTTCAAGTCGAACAAGCCTGAGATGTTGGCGGGAAGAGACGTGCAGCCCCGCCCCAGGTGTGGCCCCGCCTCGATTGACATCATCACTTTGCCACTGACTAATGAGAAGCATTATGGGCCCCAGGTCAAATCTGCAGGCTGCAACCTCTCACAAGCTGTTTCTCAAAAAAAGTGCTCCACTTGAAGTTCAAAATTAACAAAAAAATTCAACAATATTTTACAAAATAAAATACTCTTAAAAAATAAACTTTACATATACCATAAGAAAAGAAAATGCTGAGAGCAGGAAAACTGGGCACTAAACATTGCCAGAGCATGTACAGCGAGTGTTTGCCCAGATCACGCCCCCTTTTCTGACATGTTGCGACATGCCCAGGGGCCTCATTTATAACCGTTGCGTAGCCTACGCACAAAACAGGCCCTGAAAGAGGAGTACGCTGGGGGAGGTTCCAAGATGGCGGCCGAGTAAGTTTGTTATGCTGCGTTCCAGGCAACCTGTAACCTGTGTTTTCCCAACCTTATACCCGTGAAAGTGCACTGGAACTGCAGTCAAACCCGTGACTTCCCACCCGTGAACTCGTACTAGATCGATGTACTCCCAGTTACGAGCTCTGACGTCAAATAGCCCGCGAAACCATACAAAACAGCAATGGTTTGTTTACATCTAGCTACCACAATTCCTTGCGCTCAGGTAGTTTGGCGTGACTGGCCTGGAGCGCTACAAAGTCGTGGTTTGAAGTCGTGATTTACGTGCTCAAAAACCTGCCTGGAACGCAGCATTACTCCCGTACAAAAGTTCGGTGGCAATTCAAGAAAAACTGCATTCCTCTGATGTCGACTATTTCCTATTACCTTGAGAACATCCTAATGTCACTTCCTGAGAGGAAAAGAATGCACAAGAGCAAGAAGAACCTCATCCCTGATGCACAGCTAAGTAACGCTCTGATAGCCTCGTGTCACGATTATTGTAGCACTGTGTCGACAGTAGAGGTCTCCATGTCGGAGGAAAACGTTCCCCTGCTACCTGTGACTCCATGTGATTCCCCAGCGGCAAAAAATGCTCTCTATAATGCAAAACACGAGCCCACATCCCGAGACAACATCGTCATTACTACCCTTTCCCAGCTTATTAAGGAGCAGGCTGACTCCATAAAAATTCTGGTGAGTGAAAACTCCAAGAAAATTGATGGACTAAAGAGAACTGTGGACTTTGTATGCAGTGAAATAAAAGAAGCACAACTGAGAGTCAAGAATGTTGATGGCCGCCTTAAAGAGGAAGAAAAAAAAGTAGCAGCGCTCCTAACTCGCATGTGTGAACTGGAGAATTACTCAAGAAGGTGGAATTTGAAGGTCTATGGAGTGGCCAAAAACGTGAAGGAAAACGTGAAGGAAAAGGTTACAGAGCTTTATTATGTTGCAAATTAGCTCTATGAAATATTAATAATCAATCATAACTTGTTATAATTGATTATTAAAGGGATAGTTCACTTTGAAATAAATTTTTGGTATGTTTTAGCTTACCTCAAGGGCATCCAAGATGTAGGTGTCTTTGTTTCCGCAGTAGTTTTAATTTTGATATTTTTAGGTCAAACCGTTCTTGTCTGTCAGTCATATAATGCAGGTCTATGGTCACCACCTCAAAGAGCATGCACAGAGAAGTCCAAATTAAACATGATTTAATGACTCGCAAATGTAAGTACACATTGATGGCCTAAGACACGAAACGAGCGGTTTGTGTGAGAAAATGAACAGTATTTATATAGTTTTTACCTCTTGTAAACACAGCCACGTCCAAGTGATCTGATGGCGCCGGCGCTTCGGTCTTTTCCGGAAAGCGCCGGAAGTGATATCTCGCGCGTGTACGTCACTCATTGTTTACACAGAACAGAGATTGTAGGTAAGACGGCTAATTAAAATGGTACTAATTTGCGCTTATCCAGGATGCTTAAACCGTCGTAAAAGAAAACAATAAAAAAATAAAATAAAATAAAAATTGTATGAGTGACGTACGCGCGCGAGAGATCACTTCCTGCGCTTGCCGGAAAAGACCGAAGCGCCGGCGCCCTCAGATCACTTGGACGTGGTTGTGTTTACAAGAGGTAAAAACTATATAAATACTGTTCGTTTCTCACACAAACCGCTCGTTTCGTGTCTTAGGCCATCAATGTGTACTTACATTTACGAGTCATTAAATCATGTTTAATTTGGACTTCTCTGTGCATGCTCTTTGAGGTGGTGACCATAGACCTGCATTATATGACTGACAGACAAGAACGGTTTGACCTAAAAATATCAAAATTGAAACTACTGCGGAAACAAAGACACCTATATGTTGGATGCCCTTGAGGTAAGCTAAAACATACTAAAAATTAATTCCAAAGTGAACTATCCCTTCAATATTTGATTCATTCAGATAATCAGGTTAACTTGATGTAGCTACATTAACATTACAACCAATTACTCAGTTCATCCTGTGAACCCTCAATATTGGTTATTAATTCTAAGAAATTTACATTTCCGGGGCATGGGAAACGTCTTTCTTACTGTACAGTCCTATTCAGAGCCTGTTGCCAGAAATCTATGATTAGTGACTCCAGATATGAACTTGAGACACGGACAACTTTACGTGTGATATGAACAAGACTTTATTAACTAGACTAAACGTTTAAACTACTCTAACATAAACATACATACATGCATACAGTTTACCAAGGGGAAGAGAGATGAAGCAGAATACAGGAAAGCAAGAAGTTAACATTGTTTGAAGTTCAGCAGATCAACAGCCTGAACAAACCATCAGTTTAGTTCTAACACGCCCTTCTTGAAAAGGGGTAAGGATACTTAATGTATCAAATAATGAGACCAAGTTTGATACTTGCATGACTCGCCCATTTGAATTAAACTGTCCTGATGCAATTTTGTTGAGGCTCCAGTTGATCTTTGCTGATGTGGTCTTGATGAGAGAGAACCAGTGGGAGTCAGAGGATCTTTGGTGAATGGAAAGACAAGGCGTTCAGCATCATCTCCACGTTAGGACTTCTCAGGAAGGACCAAGAGAGTAAGAGAGCCAGAGGGTAAGAGAGCTAATCTTGTGATCAGTGATTTTTAAAGCGTGAAGATGTCACACCCTCTGGAGGTGTTTGAGCCCATACAAAGCTGTCCCTTTGGAGGGAGTTTTTATGACCCTTTGTGTTCTAGCAGGGCATTTGAATGTGTAATTTCATTGGGTGTTTACGAAAAGAATCTACAAGATTCTTATAATACTAATGCGTCATAAAGTTAGAAAAATTTAATGTAATAAATTAACAAAGGGGGGACAAAGATTGGAGTTTATAGAGACTAAACATGCTACACATATGATTTTGGTTAATCATAGTATGCAAGTCATGTTTCAGACCAAAATAGTTTAGAAGAGAGAATGAAGACATAGGCCAAACCACATAAAAGGAAAGTCATGAAATGGAAAATTAGATACGTATGTTAATACATTTATCACATGGTTATATATATAGAATATATAGGATTAAAAAGGGTTAATTTCTCCTTCTCAGCAAGAAGTAGGTCACAATTCCCTGCACATTCCTTTGGGTCGTAAAACTTATCAGTAGGGTTGGGTACCGAAACTCGGTGCCAATAGGGAACCGGTTCCGACGTAAACGGTAGTAACCAGACCGAATAAGAACGAAAATTTCGGTGCCTGATTTCGGTGCCTAACTTTATTAGGCACACACGCGCACACACACACAAGGTCTCTCGCTCTCTCTCTCTCTCCGCCGTGCGTGTGCTACACGGAGCACAGTTTCTTCTGTCTCGCATGCGCGCTCTTTCTCGCAAGGTTTGGCTGCATTTCACGTGTAAAATTACGTGTCAGAACGCCCTCTGGGTGTGCCGATAGTCTGAATCCCATATAGAATCAAGCCAATTCATTGGCTGATGGCGCGGGCGCCGCATCGACGCACTTACGTCGTCATACTATGTTGGCGCGCGCGCGCCATCTGCTCCTCAGATTTCTCTGCCGAAAAAGGAAGCTGGTCGGCAGCGCGAGGAGTTTGGCGGCGTCTCGTTCCCTATTGAGAGAACATAGGTTACACCAGTAACCAGAGATGTTAGTAGTTATAACCCTACAGCTTGTGTCAAAATGATTGATGGTGACCTTTGACCTTGCCCCTCCCCTTGCCCTTCCTGTTTCCGGGGTCATGGATTAACCTTTGACCTACCCCTCCCGGTTTCCGGGGTTGATGGATTAACCTTTGACCTAGCCCTCCCCGTTTCCGGGATTGATGGATTAACCTTTGCCCTAATGAGCGTTCGATCATTTGGTTGACAGAAAGTTTTGACAGGTTGTTTTGATGGATGATTTGACCCTTTGACCGAGGGGGTATAAATATGTCATTGGTTTGTCTGATGTTTTGGCTTTGATGGTGCCAGATGTTTTTGGCAAAGGTCTGAGACATTACGCTCCCACATTGCAGATCCTTCTCTAAAAAGTGTATAAAATATATAGTTTAACTAAAAAAGATCGCAGTGTGTGTGTGTGTGTGTGTGTGTCTGTGGTTGTGGCTGTTTGTGTCTGTGTGACAGTTGGGCAAAATAACATTGTTCATTCAAAATAAATATCTAACAGAGCCAATCATTTATTTTGACAGTTGTCTTTGATCCGGAGGTATTATAGAATAAAATCATCTTACTTTATCAGACGTTCCCCAAAGATGTTCCTCCGAGTGACTCTCTCGCTCTCTCACCGGCCTTTTTTCATGACAGCCATGGTCACCGCACTAAGCATCTGCGTCTGTGTGTGTGTGTGTGTGTGTGTGTGTGTGTGTTACATGATACCCTCCGCATTCCTGAGCTCACTGCAGGGAGTGAGAAAAGAGATTTTGTAATAATGTTGTATATTTCACACTGGCTAGAGTTGAAACATATTGATCTTTAAAACTATATAAATGAAATGTTTATAAAATAAATATCTTACTAAATAACTAAAGCTACATTGATCTTTAAAACTATATAAATGAAATGTTTATAAAATAAATATCTTACTAAATAACTAAAGTTACATTGATCTTTAAAACGATATAAATGAAATGTTTATAAAATAAAATATCTTACTAAATAACTAAAGTTACATTGATCTTTAAAACTATATAAATGAAATGTTTATAAAATAAATATCTTACTAAATAACTAAAGTTACATTGATCTTTAAAACTATATAAATGAAATGTTTATAAAATATTTAACACTAACATCCTGTTCATTAAAAAATCTTATTAAATTACTGAAGTTGAAAAGCATTCACTTCTTTAAAAGTATATAAATTAAATATTAAAATAAAATAAATACACATCTTACTGATCCAGATATTTTAAAAACCACAAAAGACATAAAAATCATACATCAATCATTATGTTTTAGAGAGATGAAATAAAAAATGATCTTACTTTTTCAGCAGGTTGAAAAAAGCTCTAAGATGTCCACACATTTAAGTTGTAAAAATCCCATAATGTTTCCAGGAGTGTTTCCCCCGATCACACAGGCATATGACAGTCTCTCTGAACGTGCCACATGATATCACCACATTCCTGAGCTCATTGCTGGGAGTGAGAAAAAGAGACTTTCTAATAATGTTGTATATTTCACACTGGCTAGAGTTGAAAAATATTGATCTTTAAAACTATATAAATTAAAAAAATGTTTATAAAATAAATATCTTACTAAATAACTAAAGTTACATTGATCTTTAAAACTATATAAATGAAATGCTTATAAAATATACAATATCATCCTAGTTGTAATACAAAAAGAGCACAGAGCTGCCATTGTGTCTGTTAGTGTCTGTATGTGTGTGTGTGTGTGTGTGACAGTGGGGCAAAATAACATTGTTCATATAAAATTATATAAAGCAGATTAAACCATCTATTTCACCATGTTGAAAAAACATGTGTTTTTCACCTTAACTATTTCACTTCCCTGCACGCTTGACCGGGGGTGTTGTGTGTATGTGTGTTTGTTTATGTACTGGGCAATGAGCCTGAGAAACAGATGCCATTATCATTTTATTACGCTTTGAAAAATACAGCTGGTGAACATATCAGTGACTGTCCTAACGTTAAAACATCTCTGAATCCTGAAAACCTCTAAGTCAGAGGGCCCGGGCGCGGGCTTATCTGTGTGTGTGTGTGTGTGTTACATGAGACCCCTCCAAGTGAGGACAATATGTATCATATATTTCACACTAAAGTTGAAAAACATTATGCTCTATATAAATGAAATGGTTATAAAATTTACATCTAGTAATTTACAAATTTATTATTTCACACTAACTTAAGTTGAAAAACATTTTTCATTTAAAAGTATATTAATAAAATGCTTTTATCGTTCATTTTTTAAATAAATAACTAAAGTTATTATTTTAGATAAAAATCATCCGACATGTTTTATAGATTAGAAGAATACATACAGGTTATGAACGGGTGTCAAAAATAAAATCATCTTACTTTTTTCAGCCGGTTGACGAAGTAGTTCCTAAGATGTCCATACATTTAAAGTTGAAAAAGTAATTCTCTCTCCCCCTCGCTTGACAGGCATGCATTGTCTGTGTGTGTGTGTGTGTGTCTTTTCAGCGGTCAGAACGAGACATTGCATGTGTTCGATTAGTGTTAATCTTATTTCATAGTATAATCATTAAAAGTTTAAATTATATCTTTTAAAAATACAAGATATTTTAAATTAAATTAATTCATAAAACAAATATGCTACATCGTGGAAAAACTTGACTATATTTTTTATTTATCAGGGTACATGTAAAGAACTTTGAGATTTGGGGCTCTCACAAGTCATCTCACACATTGTGTGAAATGTTCAATAATTCCTCAAGTAGTATCTGTGCGAAAATCACCACATAGGCCTATAGTGCGACAGCACCAATGAAGACATTTAGAATCTGTGATGCCTCAGGCCAGCCCCCATTAGCTTCAGGATAGAGGGTGACAGAGCAGATGAGTCTCTGTGCATCGTGTAATGTTAGTCTGCTAACACCTTTCCAGAGCCAAAATTTTGTTCGTACTAAGATTATTTCAAATCATAATCGTAAAAGTTTAAATATTTTAAAATGAAAAGATGGTTTAAATGAAATCTTTATAGTTTTAATACATTCGTATCTTCTATTTATCTTTTAGAAGATTACTGTAAGGATTTTGTTTAACAGTGACCTAAATTATAATTTTTATTAATATAGCCGTAATGATTTTTGTACTGTAACAGCATATTCTACCGTGTACACCTGAAAGCTGCATTTTTACATTTTCAAAATAAATAAAAATAAGTAATTTAATATAAATTCTAAGGTGTTTTGCGGCTCCATAAAATCTCTATTTTAAAATTAAATTATTATAAATAAAGTATATAACTCAATGAATAATAACACATATGCTACTAAAATGTATTCATACAAATTAAACATAGTTTTATCTTAATTAATATATTTATAAATATAAATTTTATATATAAATTACATCTATAATTATAAAAAAACTCCTTACATTTTCATAGAACTGAAGAAGTAGTAGAATCTAGATCTATGCAATGATAAAAAACAATTCAAAAAGCAAATAGTTTAAGTTGTGATAAACAAACAAAGCCCTCCCAGATCCTTCAGTGATAAGCTACAGGGTGAGATGAAGCTTCAGACCCGCACAGAGACGGAGGAGTTACATGCCAGATGAGCCTCTGGGGCACAATTATGTCACAGCGTATGCAATGCTAGTCTGCTTTTCAGAGGTTTATGCAAATTAAATTTATTTAAAAGTATAATCTTAAAAGTTTAAATTAGATCTTTTAAAATTAAAAGACTGTCTAAATCAAATATTTAAAGTTTTATTAAAATCATATCTTCTATTTATCTTCTTAGAAGACTTCTGTATGATATACATGATTTGCATAAAGATATTATTTTTACTAAACATAGTTTGTTCAAAAATCAAATAAAAATGTTATAAATCAAGAACTGTCCTTTGGCATCTTAGATCTTATTTCAAATAGCTTGCGACATGAAACATGTTGTCAAAGTTTGTCACAATGTTTTTGTTTTAAAAGAAATCCCAGGACTCTACATTGCTCTTATTTAGATTAAGTTGTATCATTTATAAAATCACCACACATTTTCAGAGACGCTGCATAAGTAAAGTTTATCTTGAGCGAATATTTAAATTTTACTCGTCTTAATTCAAAGTATGATCTTACTTTTTCTGCTGTAGCTATGACCTATTGTACGTATAAGATATATCATATTTACTTTTCTTGCATCTCTCAAACTATCCTTATTCATTGTGGAAGCAAACAGGGTGAAACCCTTCACTGAGAATATACTATCGGTTATCTACTCAAAATATATGTAGAATTTTCAAATGCTAGCATTTGTTGATGCAACAGGCTGTCTGTTGGCCGCATGAACAGACTTTGGGGAGAGCTGATGAGACTATAGCAGAAAGCATGCCCCTTTGACCTCCTCGATTCAAACACATAGTGCTCTCTAGCGCCACGCTTTTTCAAATGCGTGTTGCAACTACGGTAACCGTTATGTGCCAAGAAGCTACGACATGTCATCCAATAGCACTTCATCGAGTTTAACTATACACGTTCTACCGCTATGCTGCCTATTTAATGAATTGCACAACCACGGAATGAAAAAGCTTGTAATTTAGACCGTAACATTACCTGTCGAGAAGAAAGCAGGCAACTTCTCCTTCATTAGCTTTATCCACCTGGGAAAAGATATCCCGATATTTACCCTAGTTTTGAATTTGCCGGACACGTTTCACTTTAAATAATGTTTTTTAAGCTTTATTATGGGATTGTATTATGAAGTGCTGTGCAATCTTTCAAATTTGCCGGGGGAGTGACAAGCGCCTCTCACTGACCTCCTTGTGCCCCTTTCAGATGGTTTCAGTCAGCCGGCTCTGAACGAAAACGTGTTGTAGAAACGCGTTGAGGTAGCCTAGTGCTTTTTGTCCCTCTCCGCTATTATAGTTTTTTTCAAGATGGCGGAACGACATGGAGGCCACCATGGACTTACCCGTCAGAACATTGGCAGAGCTAATTTTACACCAATGAGATCATATTTATTAATAATGACATTGATTTTAGCTATTAAAATACTTTTTAAAAAACTACTATACCTTTAATTTCAGATGTGTAAATTACAAAACTTTCAATTTTACAATTACATTTTTCAACCGAGTGAATCTACACATGGGAGATCTTCAGAAGTCATAACTTCAGGGGTCGATGGGGGTCCTGAGAATATTTAATTCCCCTCAAAACCAAAGATTAAGTTTAATGACACTAGTTTGCAACGGTCCCCCCAAGACCAAATAGTTTATACGATTTGTATCACACTTTTCAAAGGGTAATCTTACTTTAAAGTTTGAACAAAAATGTAAAAGCACTTCTTCATGTTTGCTGTGTTCTGACACAATGTCATTAATTGGTACTTTTTTTCCTTTAAACTTCTTTTTAAAATATAATTTTCTTATTTATACAAAGGTTCAATTTCAATTCATTTCCTAGCAAGTATAAAGTAAAAAATATGATATATGATATGTCTGATGCAATGTTTTTGCAAAAGAAATATGTGCTGCAAAACTCCAAACAGTTCAGCTCACAATGACGGCATTAAGGATGGCCGAAAACGTGCGTAAGGTGGTTTTCCAGATTTTCCACCAAAAAACAAAAACAAATACTGTTTTAAACTTTTCAAAGATTAATCTAGCTTTTAAAGTTAGAATAAAAAACCAACCATAGTGTTGTGTTCTGACACAAGTCCATTAACCGGTTCTTTTATAAATTTACTTTCTACAAATATTAGCCTGATAAATATGTACTTAATACACGATTAAACGAGGCAATCATGCTACCAAATACGTCGGACACAATGTTTTTAAGAAAAGCAGTGTTTAAAACCAGATGATTTTTCTTTTTGACAGACCTACAGAAATGCATGTTGATTACTAAGTTTCAGGCATAGTGCAAACAATTAGATATTCTCCTGCTTAGTATGTGTGTAAATAGTTACGCTTAAATGTTTGGGTGTATTTTGTCACACAGTACCACGCTATAGCCTATGGACTAACTTTAAAACATATTCTTTATACAGGAATCACACGCGTCCAAAACATCCATGTAAGATTCAACAGACCAAATCACTAAGAAAAGCACCATTTATAATAATAAATACACAAAAGTTTGCAAATTATGGTTTTATTACTATTCAGATAGCGGACAACACTGGTTCACATTTTGAATGTGTGTCTGTTTTAGGTGAAGACTTTTCTTTGAGAGCCGTCAACATTCAGTGTTTATAGGAATAAATGACCATTAATAATTTAAGTGTTTGTACTCTGAAGTATTTCTGTTTGAGAATGTTTGACTAAATTGCAACTTTCCCTCTATCTACGATGTGGAATCACACAAAGTATTAACATGCTGTTTATATAAGCAAGTATTAATTAAGTTACTTACTTATAAGTAAGTATTAACACGAAAAGTAAGCACATGCTGTTTTACACGTAAACTATTACAATGGAATCACATCTGACTATTGCACTGAGAGAGGCGTATTCATTAAGACTGTTAAACAAAGTTTGGTGTTTAAAATTAAAATTGCACAAAAGTAAATGCTAGAGCTCAACTTGCTAAAAAGTGAATTCAGCGTGAGCCATTTAAAACAAATACGAAAAGCCATTCGTGAGCAGTTTTGAATGTTTGTAATTGACATCATGTTTCTTCTTGTTTTTGTACAGTTTGCAAAAACTATAGTCTACGAACGTCGTCAAACAGGACTTTATGAAAAACATGAACCAGATATTTCTACATGAGATATTTCTTTTAGAACATCTACCTGCTACGTCTACGAAACATCGACATGAAAGATGAGTATTGCTGTTACCCATTAAACTTTTACGTTTCAAACTCGTCTAACTATTGCCCATTTCACAGCACAGTCATAGATACACAGTTATTTTGTGTATGTGGCTAAACAACAGTTAAGCTGGTTAAACAACGTGAAAGGCGGGATGATTCATTTTTATTCCGTCTACACCGATACTTTGACACAAGAGTTTTAGGCATAGGTCTTTTAGGCCTGATCCAGAAAACAGACATTGTGTTTTATGTCTTAATAATTGTTCTTCTTTTTATGAAAACATATCGTAAATAACAATTGTTAGATAAATTATATCTAACTATCAACAGTTATATGTGAAACACGCTCAGTCGCATTAGAGTCGGATTCTTGTTTATATTGAACATTGTTATTGAACCGCTAGTGTTCTTAAATTGTTTACCACAGTTTCATTTTAACAACACTATGGTAACACTTATCGTATTTTGTACGGTGTTTTCTTTACAGTTTCACCCATGGATATCCGTTTCCTACAGTTAGCTGTAATGTTAGTGAACTCTAGGCCTTCTCTTTTTTTCAAATACGACAGTATTTGCATGAATTGGCTTGATTTAATAAAATTATGGTTTAAATCGCATTATATTATTATACCATACTAGTTTTTAAATTGCGCTTAATTCTATATTTTAACTCTTTATGCGAATATAGAATACTGCACAAGGATCTCTGAAATATTTTTTCGTGTAAAACATCTATGTAGATCTATTTATGTTTCTACCAGGGACCCTCAAAATCTGGGCATACAACAAAACACAGTACATTATCAGAAAATTACTTTTGTCGCTTTTTTCTGAATAATCTCACCAAGTGCGGGTGCTTGATAACTATTATCAAGCGGTAATGACGTGTTTTACGTGATATTGATATCACGTTTTAATTTCAACTCAATACATTTGACTGCGCTTAAGGTCTATAATTGAACGTCTAAATATTTGGTAAAAGTTTCAACTCAATACATTTGACTGCGCTAAAGGTCTATAATTGAACGTCTAAATATTTGGTAAAAGTTAACTGAAAGCCTGCGCAAAATACTAGGTGGCTTTAATCCTATATAGCTGTTTACGACGTCATGATGACGACGCCCCTATACAACTCCTCCAGCGGGGCGAGGGCGGACCACTATCAGTTGTCCTGATAAACTCTACACAGAGCCCAGCGTCAGTTATCGCACACAACCCCTGGGTCTAGCTCTAATAGTCGCGGACTGCTGTGCTACTGCAACATCGATCAAAAATCGAAGGAACATTGTCTGGTTGTTACACGGACTGTCAAAGGCCGCTTCAACCTTCCTGTTTGTCAGACGCAAACTTCTTTGACTCACACTTCTAACCCAAAAACTGTGTTAACGTACAACGCCTGGACGATTGTACTGTAAGGACCTCCAGGAGTTTACAGAATCTTTCATCATCGAATAGGGGACCAAAAAATCTAAAAACTTCAGAAATGGCGACGCAAAAGCTGATGGAGAGCGACTCCCCGTTGAGTTCTGTCGTAGCGGGGACACTGCGTCATCCGGCGTGTGAGTGCGGCACCGGGAAAGAGTGTCGTTTAAGAGCTACGCAAGACTCTATGTTTAAAGATCATTTTAGAGGCCCGATGGTTAGCTTGATGCACAGGATCATCGAGGCTGCGTATGATGACAACAACGCTTGCGAGAGGGATACCAAACGTGTGAAAAATCTCAAAAAAGAAATGGATGTCATAAGAGGGTTGGTTGGATCTTGGACAGATGTTACGCCTATGTTTATAAGCGGCAAAGAACCGGTCGGCGTAATCCTCAGAAAAGTTCTGGATGTGATGCATGAATCTTGTGAGGAATTTGAAGTCGACGAACTACTCTGTATGTGTACGTTTGTAACAGATCTCTGTGTGTCACTGTTGTCAAAAAATGTAAGAACAGATGCTGATGAAATAGTTGAAAGTCTGGTCAACTATGCCCTAGAGAAAAACTTGATTGCGTGCCGCGACTTTTTATTATTGCTCGATCACCTGTAAATGTCGTTATTGTTTTACTTTACTATGTTGAAATAAAAAAATATTTTCTGATCATGTCCGAGCTCATAACTTATTCTATAGGATTATATATATATATTATATAATCCTATTATATAATATATTAGAAAGTAGCTAGGACATATTTTGCGCAGGTTTTCAGTTAACTTTTACCAAATATTTAGACGTTCAATTATAGACCTTTAGCGCAGTCAAATGTATTGAGTTGAAACTTTTACCAAATATTTAGACGTTCAATTATAGACCTTAAGCGCAGTCAAATGTATTGAGTTGAAATTAAAACGTGATATCAATATCACGTAAAACACGTCATTACCGCTTGATAATAGTTATCAAGCACCCGCACTTGGTGAGATTATTCAGAAAAAAGCGACAAAAGTAATTTTCTGATAATGTACTGTGTTTTGTTGTATGCCCAGATTTTGAGGGTCCCTGGTAGAAACATAAATAGATCTACATAGATGTTTTACACGAAAAAATATTTCAGAGATCCTTGTGCAGTATTCTATATTCGCATAAAGAGTTAAAATATAGAATTAAGCGCAATTTAAAAACTAGTATGGTATAATAATATAATGCGATTTAAACCATAATTTTATTAAATCAAGCCAATTCATGCAAATACTGTCGTATTTGAAAAAAAGAGAAGGCCTAGAGTTCACTAACATTACAGCTAACTGTAGGAAACGGATATCCATGGGTGAAACTGTAAAGAAAACACCGTACAAAATACGATAAGTGTTACCATAGTGTTGTTAAAATGAAACTGTGGTAAACAATTTAAGAACACTAGCGGTTCAATAACAATGTTCAATATAAACAAGAATCCGACTCTAATGCGACTGAGCGTGTTTCACATATAACTGTTGATAGTTAGATATAATTTATCTAACAATTGATATTTACGATATGTTTTCATAAAAAGAAGAACAATTATTAAGACATAAAACACAACGTCTGTTTTCTGGATCAGGCCTAAAAGACCTATGCCTAAAACTCTTGTGTCAAAGTATCGGTGTAGACGGAATAAAAATGAATCATCCCGCCTTTCACGTTGTTTAACCAGCTTAACTGTTGTTTAGCCACATACACAAAATAACTGTGTATCTATGACTGTGCTGTGAAATGGGCAATAGTTAGACGAGTTTGAAACGTAAAAGTTTAATGGGTAACAGCAATACTCATCTTTCATGTCGATGTTTCGTAGACGTAGCAGGTAGATGTTCTAAAAGAAATATCTCATGTAGAAATATCTGGTTCATGTTTTTCATAAAGTCCTGTTTGACGACGTTCGTAGACTATAGTTTTTGCAAACTGTACAAAAACAAAAAGAAACATGATGTCAATTACAAACATTCAAAACTGCTCACGAATGGCTTTTCGTATTTGTTTTAAATGGCTCACGCTGAATTCACTTTTTAGCAAGTTGAGCTCTAGCATTTACTTTTGTGCAATTTTAATTTTAAACACCAAACTTTGTTTAACAGTCTTAATGAATACGCCTCTCTCAGTGCAATAGTCAGATGTGATTCCATTGTAATAGTTTACGTGTAAAACAGCATGTGCTTACTTTTCGTGTTAATACTTACTTATAAGTAAGTAACTTAATTAATACTTGCTTATATAAACAGCATGTTAATACTTTGTGTGATTCCACATCGTAGATAGAGGGAAAGTTGCAATTTAGTCAAACAGAAATACTTCAGAGTACAAACACTTAAATTATTAATGGTCATTTATTCCTATAAACACTGAATGTTGACGGCTCTCAAAGAAAAGTCTTCACCTAAAACAGACACACATTCAAAATGTGAACCAGTGTTGTCCGCTATCTGAATAGTAATAAAACCATAATTTGCAAACTTTTGTGTATTTATTATTATAAATGGTGCTTTTCTTAGTGATTTGGTCTGTTGAATCTTACATGGATGTTTTGGACGCGTGTGATTCCTGTATAAAGAATATGTTTTAAAGTTAGTCCATAGGCTATAGCGTGGTACTGTGTGACAAAATACACCCAAACATTTAAGCGTAACTATTTACACACATACTAAGCAGGAGAATATCTAATTGTTTGCACTATGCCTGAAACTTAGTAATCAACATGCATTTCTGTAGGTCTGTCAAAAAGAAAAATCATCTGGTTTTAAACACTGCTTTTCTTAAAAACATTGTGTCCGACGTATTTGGTAGCATGATTGCCTCGTTTAATCGTGTATTAAGTACATATTTATCAGGCTAATATTTGTAGAAAGTAAATTTATAAAAGAACCGGTTAATGGACTTGTGTCAGAACACAACACTATGTTTGGTTTTTTATTCTAACTTTAAAAGCTAGATTAATCTTTGAAAAGTTTAAAACAGTATTTGTTTTTGTTTTTTGGTGGAAAATCTGGAAAACCACCTTACGCACGTTTTCGGCCATCCTTAATGCCGTCATTGTGAGCTGAACTGTTTGGAGTTTTGCAGCACATATTTCTTTTGCAAAAACATTGCATCAGACATATCATATATCATATTTTTTACTTTATACTTGCTAGGAAATGAATTGAAATTGAACCTTTGTATAAATAAGAAAATTATATTTTAAAAAGAAGTTTAAAGGAAAAAAAGTACCAATTAATGACATTGTGTCAGAACACAGCAAACATGAAGAAGTGCTTTTACATTTTTGTTCAAACTTTAAAGTAAGATTACCCTTTGAAAAGTGTGATACAAATCGTATAAACTATTTGGTCTTGGGGGGACCGTTGCAAACTAGTGTCATTAAACTTAATCTTTGGTTTTGAGGGGAATTAAATATTCTCAGGACCCCCATCGACCCCTGAAGTTATGACTTCTGAAGATCTCCCATGTGTAGATTCACTCGGTTGAAAAATGTAATTGTAAAATTGAAAGTTTTGTAATTTACACATCTGAAATTAAAGGTATAGTAGTTTTTTAAAAAGTATTTTAATAGCTAAAATCAATGTCATTATTAATAAATATGATCTCATTGGTGTAAAATTAGCTCTGCCAATGTTCTGACGGGTAAGTCCATGGTGGCCTCCATGTCGTTCCGCCATCTTGAAAAAAACTATAATAGCGGAGAGGGACAAAAAGCACTAGGCTACCTCAACGCGTTTCTACAACACGTTTTCGTTCAGAGCCGGCTGACTGAAACCATCTGAAAGGGGCACAAGAAGGTCAGTGAGAGGCGCTTGTCACTCCCCCGGCAAATTTGAAAGATTGCACAGCACTTCATAATACAATCCCATAATAAAGCTTAAAAAACATTATTTAAAGTGAAACGTGTCCGGCAAATTCAAAACTAGGGTAAATATCGGGATATCTTTTCCCAGGTGGATAGAGCTAATGAAGGAGAAGTTGCCTGCTTTCTTCTCGACAGGTAATGTTACGGTCTAAATTACAAGCTTTTTCATTCCGTGGTTGTGCAATTCATTAAATAGGCAGCATAGCGGTAGAACGTGTATAGTTAAACTCGATGAAGTGCTATTGGATGACATGTCGTAGCTTCTTGGCACATAACGGTTACCGTAGTTGCAACACGCATTTGAAAAAGCGTGGCGCTAGAGAGCACTATGCGTTTGAATCGAGGAGGTCAAAGGGGCATGCTTTCTGCTATAGTCTCATCAGCTCTCCCCAAAGTCTGTTCATGCGGCCAACAGACAGCCTGTTGCATCAACAAATGCTAGCATTTGAAAATTCTACATATATTTTGAGTAGATAACCGATAGTATATTCTCAGTGAAGGGTTTCACCCTGTTTGCTTCCACAATGAATAAGGATAGTTTGAGAGATGCAAGAAAAGTAAATATGATATATCTTATACGTACAATAGGTCATAGCTACAGCAGAAAAAGTAAGATCATACTTTGAATTAAGACGAGTAAAATTAAAATATTCGCTCAAGACAAACTTTACTTATGCAGCGTCTCTGAAAATGTGTGGTGATTTTATAAATGATACAACTTAATCTAAATAAGAGCAATGTAGAGTCCTGGGATTTCTTTTAAAACAAAAACATTGTGACAAACTTTGACAACATGTTTCATGTCGCAAGCTATTTGAAATAAGATCTAAGATGCCAAAGGACAGTTCTTGATTTATAACATTTTTATTTGATTTTTGAACAAACTATGTTTAGTAAAAATAATATCTTTATGCAAATCATTTATATCATACAGAAGTCTTCTAAGAAGATAAATAGAAGATATGATTTTAATAAAACTTTAAATATTTGATTTAGACAGTCTTTTAATTTTAAAAGATCTAATTTAAACTTTTAAGATGATACTTTTAAATGAATTTAATTTGAATAAACCTCTGAAAAGCAGACTAGCATTGCATACGCTGTGACATAATTGTGCCCCAGAGGCTCATCTGGCATGTAACTCCTCCGTCTCTGTGCGGGTCTGAAGCTTCATCTCACCCTGTAGCTTATCACTGAAGGATCTGGGAGGGCTTTGTTTGTTTATCACAACTTAAACTATTTGCTTTTTGAATTGTTTTTTATCATTGCATAGATCTAGATTCTACTACTTCTTCAGTTCTATGAAAATGTAAGGAGTTTTTTTATAATTATAGATGTAATTTATATATAAAATTTATATTTATAAATATATTAATTAAGATAAAACTATGTTTAATTTGTATGAATACATTTTAGTAGCATATGTGTTATTATTCATTGAGTTATATACTTTATTTATAATAATTTAATTTTAAAATAGAGATTTTATGGAGCCGCAAAACACCTTAGAAATTATATTAAATTACTTATTTTTATTTATTTTGAAAATGTAAAAATGCAGCTTTCAGGTGTACACGGTAGAATATGCTGTTACAGTACAAAAATCATTACGGCTATATTAATAAAAATTATACTTTAGGTCACTGTTAAACAAAATCCTTACAGTAATCTTCTAAAAGATAAATAGAAGATACGAATGTATTAAAACTATAAAGATTTCATTTAAACCATCTTTTCATTTTAAAATATTTAAACTTTTACGATTATGATTTGAAATAATCTTAGTACGAACAAAATTTTGGCTCTGGAAAGGTGTTAGCAGACTAACATTACACGATGCACAGAGACTCATCTGCTCTGTCACCCTCTATCCTGAAGCTAATGGGGGCTGGCCTGAGGCATCACAGATTCTAAATGTCTTCATTGGTGCTGTCGCACTATAGGCCTATGTGGTGATTTTCGCACAGATACTACTTGAGGAATTATTGAACATTTCACACAATGTGTGAGATGACTTGTGAGAGCCCCAAATCTCAAAGTTCTTTACATGTACCCTGATAAATAAAAAATATAGTCAAGTTTTTCCACGATGTAGCATATTTGTTTTATGAATTAATTTAATTTAAAATATCTTGTATTTTTAAAAGATATAATTTAAACTTTTAATGATTATACTATGAAATAAGATTAACACTAATCGAACACATGCAATGTCTCGTTCTGACCGCTGAAAAGACACACACACACACACACACACACACACACAGACAATGCATGCCTGTCAAGCGAGGGGGAGAGAGAATTACTTTTTCAACTTTAAATGTATGGACATCTTAGGAACTACTTCGTCAACCGGCTGAAAAAAGTAAGATGATTTTATTTTTGACACCCGTTCATAACCTGTATGTATTCTTCTAATCTATAAAACATGTCGGATGATTTTTATCTAAAATAATAACTTTAGTTATTTATTTAAAAAATGAACGATAAAAGCATTTTATTAATATACTTTTAAATGAAAAATGTTTTTCAACTTAAGTTAGTGTGAAATAATAAATTTGTAAATTACTAGATGTAAATTTTATAACCATTTCATTTATATAGAGCATAATGTTTTTCAACTTTAGTGTGAAATATATGATACATATTGTCCTCACTTGGAGGGGTCTCATGTAACACACACACACACACACACAGATAAGCCCGCGCCCGGGCCCTCTGACTTAGAGGTTTTCAGGATTCAGAGATGTTTTAACGTTAGGACAGTCACTGATATGTTCACCAGCTGTATTTTTCAAAGCGTAATAAAATGATAATGGCATCTGTTTCTCAGGCTCATTGCCCAGTACATAAACAAACACACATACACACAACACCCCCGGTCAAGCGTGCAGGGAAGTGAAATAGTTAAGGTGAAAAACACATGTTTTTTCAACATGGTGAAATAGATGGTTTAATCTGCTTTATATAATTTTATATGAACAATGTTATTTTGCCCCACTGTCACACACACACACACACACACACACACACACACACACATACAGACACTAACAGACACAATGGCAGCTCTGTGCTCTTTTTGTATTACAACTAGGATGATATTGTATATTTTATAAGCATTTCATTTATATAGTTTTAAAGATCAATGTAACTTTAGTTATTTAGTAAGATATTTATTTTATAAACATTTTTTTAATTTATATAGTTTTAAAGATCAATATTTTTCAACTCTAGCCAGTGTGAAATATACAACATTATTAGAAAGTCTCTTTTTCTCACTCCCAGCAATGAGCTCAGGAATGTGGTGATATCATGTGGCACGTTCAGAGAGACTGTCATATGCCTGTGTGATCGGGGGAAACACTCCTGGAAACATTATGGGATTTTTACAACTTAAATGTGTGGACATCTTAGAGCTTTTTTCAACCTGCTGAAAAAGTAAGATCATTTTTTATTTCATCTCTCTAAAACATAATGATTGATGTATGATTTTTATGTCTTTTGTGGGTTTTAAAATATCTGGATCAGTAAGATGTGTATTTATTTTATTTTAATATTTAATTTATATACTTTTAAAGAAGTGAATGCTTTTCAACTTCAGTAATTTAATAAGATTTTTTAATGAACAGGATGTTAGTGTTAAATATTTTATAAACATTTCATTTATATAGTTTTAAAGATCAATGTAACTTTAGTTATTTAGTAAGATATTTATTTTATAAACATTTCATTTATATAGTTTTAAAGATCAATGTAACTTTAGTTATTTAGTAAGATATTTTATTTTATAAACATTTCATTTATATCGTTTTAAAGATCAATGTAACTTTAGTTATTTAGTAAGATATTTATTTTATAAACATTTCATTTATATAGTTTTAAAGATCAATGTAGCTTTAGTTATTTAGTAAGATATTTATTTTATAAACATTTCATTTATATAGTTTTAAAGATCAATATGTTTCAACTCTAGCCAGTGTGAAATATACAACATTATTGGGAGGGTATCATGTAACACACACACACACACACACACACACACACACAGACGCAGATGCTTAGTGCGGTGACCATGGCTGTCATGAAAAAAGGCCGGTGAGAGAGCGAGAGAGTCACTCGGAGGAACATCTTTGGGGAACGTCTGATAAAGTAAGATGATTTTATTCTATAATACCTCCGGATCAAAGACAACTGTCAAAATAAATGATTGGCTCTGTTAGATATTTATTTTGAATGAACAATGTTATTTTGCCCAACTGTCACACAGACACAAACAGCCACAACCACAGACACACACACACACACACACACACACTGCGATCTTTTTTAGTTAAACTATATATTTTATACACTTTTAAGAGAAGGATCTGCAATGTGGGAGCGTAATGTCTCAGACCTTTGCCAAAAACATCTGGCACCATCAAAGCCAAAACATCAGACAAACCAATGACATATTTATACCCCCTCGGTCAAAGGGTCAAATCATCCATCAAAACAACCTGTCAAAACTTTCTGTCAACCAAATGATCGAACGCTCATTAGGGCAAAGGTTAATCCATCAATCCCGGAAACGGGGAGGGCTAGGTCAAAGGTTAATCCATCAACCCCGGAAACCGGGAGGGGTAGGTCAAAGGTTAATCCATGACCCCGGAAACAGGAAGGGCAAGGGGAGGGGCAAGGTCAAAGGTCACCATCAATCATTTTGACACAAGCTGTAGGGTTATAACTACTGATGTTCTCTTTCATAGGTTCACTCAACGCTGCGTAGCTAAGAAGCAGTGGATTTGTAGGCTGCTGTATCACGTGCCGTTTGAACTGACGCGCTACAGCGATCTGTCACATTTCAAAGAGCCAAAACGTTATTTATTGTGTGAATCTCGTAAAAATATTGACAGAATCTGACAGCTGTTGATTTGTTCCATATCAAAAGTAACCTTCTCTGTCTTGTCTGTCAGTGTCCTCTTTGTCCGCGATTTTTCTGTGTGAAAAGGGTCATTTGCGTGAGTCTAACGGTCAATGCGTGAGAGTTGGCAGCTCTGCCTGCTAGTAATCTCTATTAATCTCCAGTATTATTACATTGTTTGATACAATATTGTTTCATTTGATATTATGTAAATATGAATTTTTATTTTATATTGGTTTTATTATTACCATATGTTACTTGTATTTATATTGTTTAAAGATTTAAGTTAATATTGTGTCCAGTTTGGCCCTGTAAATTAAAGGGTATTATTTTTTGATAAAGTGTGTGCGGTTTCATTTTCTAAAGTACCGATTTAAGAACCGTTTAAGCACCGGAACCGTTTAAAAAATACCGAGTAGGTACTGGAATCCGATAAAACCCAGACGATACCCAACCCTACTTATCAGTCTTACTGTGTCCTGTAACAGGACACCGGGTTTTGCCAGTGTGCTAGCTTGATTTGGGGGAAGTTTCACAGACCTTTTTTGGGATAGTGAGTTTGCTGGATTATTCATTAAATATAATGAATAATTTGTGTGTGTCTGATTGGTCCAGACGCTACACAAAGCTTTGCCGGAGTATTCTGCCAGATGACAAATTGACACCAGCGAACGACGTCGCCCATCGCATTGGGACACTAACACCAGCCAGCTCTCGGCCGAGAGCAATCCTCATCAGATTCTCCCAGAGATTCTACAGAGATGCTCTATGGAAAGCGGCAAAAAATCACCCCGTCATGCGTGATGATAAGCTTCGCTTTGTTGAAGATCTCCCTCAACCTGTCAATGAGGCCAGGCTGAAGATGTGGCCGTTGGTGCGTAAGGCACGTAGTGAAGGAAAATCTGCTTACTTTGTTGGAGCATGGGCCTTTGTCGATGGGAAGGAAATCACTTGAAGAGCTCAACTGACAATGGCCCGAAATCTTCCAGATCCTCATATTTTTGGATAAAATGATGACACATAACACATAACCAAGTGATTTTCCAGGCTCTTGGCTCTTTTTTTACTACCTTGTTCTGAAGCCTGATCCGTTTTGATTAGTGAAGAACGTTTATGTGAGATGTAGCTTAATATATTCCCTGAAAGATCATACTGACCAACAATTTAAAAGACTTTTATTATTTTTTGATAAACACGTTGGTCTTCTTTCCTTTTCCTGGGTCACAACAAATATGGTCTTAAGTTTCCTCCATATAACACTATTTTTGGTGCATTTGGTCCTCAGTATAACATTGTTTGTTGATTGTTCCTTAGTACTTCATAAGCCTTTTCTATTCTTGAAAATTTCTTTGTCTATAGTTTCTTTAAACGCCAGGGGGTTAAGAAATATAACTAAACGCAAAGCTTTATTTTTATTTGTTAAACAGCTGAACACAGATTTCTCATTTTGTCAGGAATCTCACTCAAACTCAAATGACGAGAATTTTTGGAGATCTCAGTGGGGGAACGATTTATGGTTTTCTCACTGTTCAGAAAGATCAGCTGGTGTCTTAACGTTGAAGCACAAATATTGTAACAAACTTGGCTTGCAACTTAAGTAAACCAGAAGTCACTTAAAAGTTCAGGGCACTCACAAGGCATGAATGAATAATAGAAAAAACTGTATCAATACTTGAAATCAGACAAAGATTGGCATAAGTAGGTTAACCAACAATTGATAACTCAATAGTCAAATTGGAAAAATTAACACTTATCCGAGGGTCCTTGATCAAATAGTCCATGCGTGAGAAGTATTGTCCTTATAAGTGATTCCTTAGTCCTTGAGCTAAAAAAAAAATGAATCAAAATATCCAGGAAAAGTGGTAATAATCCTCCAAACGTGATGAAATAGCAAAAATACCCAAAACCCCAAGTCTTCTCTTGAACCTCGATGGGTAATTATATCCATAAACGACTTCAAAGGAGAAGGCTAAAAAACACCAATCTGTTTGGTTCAAACAGGATCACTTAACATAGCTGTCTTGCCAAAACCTTGCTTGGCCTTTTCTACTAAAGAAGGCCTTCCTCTTCCAAGGTGCTCTCCTGTCAAAATAAAAGTCCATTTTGCCAACTACAGGATGTTTCTGCAGAGGGCAAGGCTCTGCAATGCTTTAGCATTTTCTGACCAAACTTGGTGTTTAAGACAACCATGACCTGTCCTAGAGGTCACGTGATATGAAAAATTGGTATTTTTGCTAATAACTTTTGAACAGTTTGACCAAAAATCTTGATTGGTGTCTTTAGATTCGGTGCAGCTTGCCTATTGTAATGAAACTGGTCTTAATAGATTCCTATTATAGAATCCTTATAATAGAATCCTATCCGATTTTCACCAAATTCGAGTCAGATAATCTTCAGCCCATGCCAGCAAAAAGCTATGGATTTTGTGTCAATAGACAAAACCGTGTTTGTATACCAAATCAAGGAGTTTGATGGCATAATGCCAAACTGCATCTGAGGCTGCATCTCTGGAAAGATTTGACATGTTGTAACCAAACTGTATGTGTGTAATTGTCACTCAACACTGAGCACACCAGATCAATTTGGTGTCAGTGCCACCTATTGGTCAAAAGTAATTGTCACATTACAAGTGATTGTTTGAAAATGGGCTTTCAACCATTTTGTTTCAAATAGTGTTCAAATGTCTTTACTCATTTTTGCAGAAATACCACAGTTAGGTATTTCACTTGATCTTCCATATAGATAGGAGGGGACACACAACTAGTAAAGTTGGATCTGCTGGGAATCCTTATAAATGCTGACAAAGGGTCGGCCAGGCTTGGAAAATAATACTCTTCCCAAATCCCGTCGGCAAACAGGCTAAAATATCTCTTTTTGTCTCCACTAAGTGCCTCAAACAAAACTCCTGGACATCTCTTAAAGAGTCTACGCCGTGAACCTCGCATACTTTTGAGAATCCTACGTTTAGCTGATCTTGATAAATGCTCATTGTCACTCATGTAAACACAACAGTTTTTCTTCCGCAATCACACGTCTGTGCTTTGTTTCCCGGCAGACCGAAAATAAACGCGACACTCGCACCCCCCGGAAATCCGATAAAATTCAACCAATCAGATGACGACTTCGACATTCCTGAAGTGTTTCCAGTTAAGTGTACCATGTGCATCAGACGTTTAGCCAACGTTCCGTGGGCGTGACGTCTGAGGCTGAGACTAGATATGATCAGTCTTGGCTGGTCCTTGGAGTGTACGATACGATTACACCGGTGTGAGTAGACCGGCCAGTGCATCACGTGATCAACTGCTAAATTCATAACGTGCTTTCGGAGTTGGCTGGCACTGAGCCAGAGACTGACGCACGCCACTCAGGCGCTGTCAAATATCACAATTATTCAGTGTTTTTAACCACATAATGTTTATTTTAGGTTTCAGACATTTAAATTCACACAAGTACTAAAAAACAATACATTTAGAATTTGTAAAATACACACTGATGTCTATGGAAGCGGAAATAATAATAATTTCCATTATAATTAGACGACACGTTTTATTCATATCAGATAATGTTACACATTGTGTAAGTAACTTTAAAGTTAACTCTATTACTCTCCCAGTTCACCGGTTACTTACTTTCATGTATTTCGGGAGAAGTGGATGAATTCACGTGCTGTAAATCCAATAGATCCGATTCTCTGAACAGTGGCACAATGGAGGCGCATATAGCTAAACTAACGCGATCGTTATAAAGGTGTTTAAACAACATTACACTTCCACTTGCATATATTTGACAATCAGAATATCAAATATGGCATGCCATAGCTAACAAATTTGTGAATATTTTGAATAAAAAAAATGAAAAGAAAGGCAAATCATTAATCTTTCAGTGGCTGCGGTGTGTCACGTGACAAACAATGACGCGTAACCATGGAAACAGTAAAGTGATAAGTTCTAAATAATGATCGCCTTGAAAAATATTTTACATGTGCGTTTAAAAAGGTTAAATATGAAGACACAGCCTGTGTTTTTTTATTAAGTAGGCTACAGTATAGTTTTTTTACTTAATATTTTAAGTACAGTAGGCTACAGTTTTTATTTCACTTTTAGGTGCAATACATTTTAATTTAAAGTCCCCGTGAACCGGAAGTTGCAAACGACTTTTCTCCAGTGTTGTGACGTATTTCCGAGAGAAACGGAATACTAAATGAGGCAAAATGGTGGGCGTGGCTTTTTCCCCAACTAGCACCTGATTGGATCTAGAAAAGTAGGTGTTTTCATTCAGCCTGTCTACTGTCAGTTGGAGGGGCGTGGTTACGGATGTTAAGAAGACGCCCAAACCGTGAAACCTACGTAATCACGCAAGGTCCTCCAACGCAGAGGGGAGGGGAAATTTCAGATTTTGATTAAAGATTACGAAGCCAAAAAAAAATTTTGTGTGGATTGACTTGCATGGATGAATTGTTCACCACAAAACAATCAATTTAGGCAAACAAAGTAAGTATGGTCAATTTTGAATTCATGGGGACTTTAATCATTATTTAAGTTTTTTATTTACCTGTATGTAATCAGAACAGTGCAGTGTTAATGTTCAAACTGTGTTTTTACAATGTTTAAAGTGGCTGACAAAAATAAATATTCTTATTAGAAATCAAACTGTCTCATTTTTGAGCTGTGCATAACTGTAGCTGAATAGTTAGGCCTACTACGCTACTGTATTTTCATATTGGTCATTATGGTGGTACTTGGAGAGCCAAATATTTTCTGAGGTGGTACTTGGTGTAAAAAGTTTGAGAACCACTGACTTAGAAAAACTTGTGCATGCTTTTATCACCACCATCATGGGTGGATTATTGTAATGGACATTTCTTTTGATTATTTTAATTTCTTCTATGTAAAGCACTTTGAATTACCATTGTGTATGAAACGTGCTATATAAATAAACTTGCCTTGCCTTGCCTAGTTTGTGAGGGAATGACAATAGTCTGATGTGGAGTGCCCTCTGGTGGCTCTCAAGGGCACTCCAGCTGGTGACTGTACTAGTGTAATCCTCTTTTGTTGGACACACTGACTTTAAGTGACAAAGAACTGCCCATTTCTTTCAGGGGCTCTTAAAAGATCACAAAATGTCAAGCCTAAAAATGCATGAATAAGTACATTATGTAGCTAATATACAGTTGGATTAGCTTTTATTTGCCTTGTAAATAAATACATAACTACATTAACCATTTCGCACTGTCACATTCTTAATATATGGACATACCCCTAACCCCTAGCATTCTACTTCCTTAAGCAATCACAAACAGCTTTCAGTCATGATACTGGCACGGAAACCTGGCAAAACATCCATTATGAAACTACAGAACAGGCCTGTCAACCCTCCAACTCGAAAGAAAAAAATAAATGTGAACAAAATGAAAGTTTTGGGCACTTGTGATCCATATACAGTGTCTGCTGCCCTGTCACTTCCAATCACTGAAAACAACGACACATTCTAAAATGCTTAATGTGAAAAACACTTAAAAGTGCCTTAATGCATTAAAACAGTGATTTGCAAAGATCAAATTCAGACCTTATTGATTATGCATACAGGTGCAACAACAACGGTACTAATACTGTCTTAATATAGCTTATTCTTAATCATAATATGGTTGGTTTCTGTTAACATCGAAGGCTATTGCTTAATATATCTCTTTTTGACACATTTTGATTTAGGGGTCTCTGTCGCCTTAGGGGTCCTTGCCCCGAAAAATGTTCAAGACCCCTGAGGCCTGATTTAACTGAAACGTTTTTTTGAGTGTCAAACTGCAGAATATAAACTGTTGAACATGTGAATTCAGTCAGTTTAAAGACTGTCTGTGTACTTGTGTTGCAAAAGATCAGGTTGATAAATAGAGCATTTTCCATATCATATTTTCAATCGTTCCCTCATTGTTTTAAAAACCCTCCCCAGATTGAGGACACGTCAAATAATTGTGCATCTTTTAGTCTGCTCGTTCTGAGACACAGCCAACAAATAATGCGACAAGGAGCAAAACAAACTCAGGCGTGTTTCAGCAGATGCACAATAGTTGGAAATCTGAGCTGAATGTCCACGAGGTGTAAGGTTTCACTGCGAGTGACTTTAAAAGGGATAGTTCACCCAAAAATGAAAACTCTGTCAGTAATTACTCTCCCTCATGTTGTTTCAACCCTGTAAGACTTTCGTTCATCTTCGCAACACAAATTAAGATATTTTTGATTAAATCTGAGAGCTGGATCACTCCTCCATAGGCTTCTTAAGGGATTGAAACTTGCCGGCCCAGAAAAGTTAAAGACATCGTTCAAATAGTCCGAGTGACTACAGTGGCTCAATCTTAAGTTTATCAAGCGAAGAGAATACTTTAGAGTTACCTAAACTCTCAAATACCTTATTACCTTTTGGTTTACTTATTTGTAAATGAGACATTTGTGATGATTCTGAGGTGAGACTTGCACTACTAGAGTGAGTTCAAATGTTAATTTCCTTTGTTCTCTCAGAGAGTTGCCCTCTCTTCCAGTTTTTCCAGTCTTACACGCACTGCAAACTATTGCTTAACGCAGTCGCTATTCCAGTGAAATAACAAAACAAATGCACAGAAATGTGTCCCTGCTCTTGATATTAAATTATTGATGAACATCATTGGTTTTAATGTGGGGAAAAAACCCATATGAGGACAGATCAGAACCCAGAACTTTTGGCACGCTTAACATAAGTTCTACCACCAGTCCTTGCAGAACGCGAATATTAGACAGTAAAAGAAATGGACACAGCGACCCCATTGATTTCAACGGAGAAAATTGAAGCCCGTTAAAAGCTGATAGCCAGGCTCAAACTGAGCCTGTCACGTGAGCAACCTGTATGTCTTCTAGTAGCTGTGCCCAGTGAAATCTGAACAATTCCCTTCCGAATCTCACAGAGACGGAGAGAGTATTAGCTGTCCATGAGCTCGCAGCAGCAGCAACTTTATGACTCTCTATGGGCTTCTCCCTCGACTTTATCGGACTTCATGCCTCCACGTCCCCCTGATTGCCTGCGAGCTTCTCGTCCTGTCTATACGGTAATTTCTCTACTGTGCGACGGAGAGTCGATTCGTTATGACGCAATCGTTAGCCTATTTTTACAAAAACTGCTTCTACGGGGCCATAACGTAAGATACAAGGTAATGGAGCCTTTTATACATTGTCGTGTTTCTTTAGAAATAAACAATGGACAAATGGAGTCTTTAAACGCCTCAGATGTAAAGTTATTCGCTTTCAAAGTAACGCCAAAATGAATGGGAGTCAATGGAGTGCTAACAGCAGGTGAAGTTCTGCTACAATGGCGGCTCCCGCGAGGCTTTAACTTCCGGCTGATGGATTACCCCCTTGGGAATATTAGCGTGGATCTAGGTATTTTTTTCACTGACGTAAAGACTCACATATGGAAGCTTGTTTCCGCCACGGAATTAAACCATTAAAAAAAGGATTGCGACTTTTTATCTATCAATTACCAGTTTACATCTCACAATTCTGATTTTATAAATCGCAATTGCGAGAAAATATAAAGTCATAATTATGAGATATAAACTCGCAATTCTGACCGTTTTTCTCGCATGTCTGATATATATAAACTTTATATTTTATCAGCGAGTTATTTATTTATTTATTTGCGAGATACTCGCAATTGCGAGAAAATAGGTCAGAATTGCACGTTTATTTCTTGCACTTGAAAAACGCTTAACGTGGCTTAATGTACAAAGACAGTGATATTAAAAGATCAAAATCTGCACACACCGTATTAATAAACCATATCTACAGAAAAACAGTTGAACCCAGAATATGAGTTTAATTACACGTTAAGCGTTTTTTTAATAATGGTTTTCTATGGGATAAAAATGCTTAACGTGTAATTAAACGTGGTGCGTTCATATGGGCTCATCTGCTTTTCTGTAGTGTGGCGTTTACTGAGTTTGGTCTTTTAATGACTCTTAGTACATTAAGCAACGTTAAGCGTTTTTCACGTTTTTAGGCTATTCGAAGTTTATATCTCGCAGTTCTGAAAAAAAAAGTCAGAATTGTGAGATAAAAAGTCAATAATCTTTTAAATTGTTTATTCCGAGGCGGAAACAAGCTTCCATAGACTGTAACGTGAGAACAGTAACTCGCAATCTGTTTGTTATCGCTAGCAATTTAGCGATATGCTAATTAGCATGTGCACTGGAATTTGATTTAAAGGAGTAGTTCACTTTTTAAAAAACTTTTGCTGATAATTTACTCACCCCCATGTCATCCAAGATGTCCATGTCTTTCTTTCTTCAGTCGAAAAGAAATTAATGTTTTTGATGAAAACATTCCAGGATTTTTCTTCATATAATGGACTTCAATGGTAGCCAAACGGTTCAAGGTCTAAATGACCGTTTCAGTTCAGCTTCAAAGGGCTTTAAACGATACCAGACGATGAATAAGGGTCTTATCTAGAGAAACGATCTGTCATTTCAAAAATAAATAAAAAAGTTATAGTTTTATAGGCACGAATTGCTCTCCTGTTCGAACTCTCCTCTCCTTTCTCATGTGATTCCCTTGTCCTCATGTGATGATGTCATGTGTGCTTCCCAAGTCTCATGTGTTATGTTGTCGTTGGTTCATTGTCTTGTTTGTGCACAGGTGTGTCTTGGTTACTCATCAGTCCTTGTGTACTTTGTTGTTTGCCTTGTACTTTGTCTAGTATTGTGCCTGTAACCATTTTCATGTCGTGTTGGAAGTTAATCACTACTGCACCTTCAGTGGACATTCATTGCATAGCATATATATGTCTTGTGTTTTCACTGTATAGGTTATTAAGCTAAATGTGAATTAATTACTGGATTTAAGAAAATGAATAAAGATCAATTTGTTGTCTGGAAGACCTTCAAAAGAAATTCATCAGTGATCATCAGCGCTTTGGGTGCTCGAGCCCCTGCCCTTTTTCAAAATTAATCAAAAGTGCCCATCTCAAACAAATATCACTGATAATATTGTGGTCAATAAAACAAAATCCATTTGATTATAAATAACATGACAGTTAATTGGCATGGCAGTTTCGTTGCCACGACGCGTTGCTATGGGTTGCGTCCGGTTGCATCACTTGCGTCAAGTTGCGTGTGTCAGGGTCTAAAACTCCAGAGTAGTGTGTAATCTGATGCCATCATCTTTACCTTAAATGCTAAATAAAATGTAGTTCCCCTTCTCTTAAATCTTAAACAGATTCTTAAATGTGTAATCCTAGAATATACTACAGAAATACTATAAATAAATAAAATAAAAAATGAAATCTTAAATTGTAGTTTATTTTAATTATTGTGATTACTTCACTTTTCTGATTTTTGATTTCTATGCATTTGCTGCAGAGCATTTGTGGTGGAGCAGGGCCTGGAAGAAGAAAAAAAGAGGAAAAACCTGAAACAAGAAAACAAAGTAAGATCATTTTGTTACTTCTAATACAGAAATCAAATTACACATTGTGCTGTTAAAATGACTGCTTTTGTATTATGTTTGTGCATTTTTGTAGGATCTGAAATGTTCGCAGACTGGTGTGAGAGCACTGTGGATGAAGAGCCCAGAGCTAAATCAAATGGTATGGTGCCATGGATGAAACTCTTCATCACTCCACCTGCACTTATTGCTCAGATTGCGAAGCACAGGGCAGCGCGCAACAACCTCAGGCACAAAGGCAAAGCTCACCTCTGGCCATGAAGAAAATACAGCACCGGCATGTTTTCAGCAAATAGGCTCGCTCTATGCTTCGCTCACGGGAGTGTTTGCTGTTGAGACGAGCCTCACAGGTTCTGTACAGGCTCTCTGTAGGTGATGAGGCAGACGGTGCTCTCAGGCAAAGATAGCCTTGATGTCCCTTTCCCATCCATGATCAGATTCCAGTCTGACTGCAGCAATGAGGGACATGATGACGGGAGACAGGTGAAGGTGGGCACGGTGTTCAGCTTCATCAGAATAAAGGTAGGCATGGTGTTCAGCTTCATCAGAATAAAGCTGCAGAATGGGAACAGTGTTGAGATGGCATAGGATGTGGGCTTCACCGCCTGTAAATACGTGATTGTTAGAACAATAAGTTTGAATAAAGCTTTGATTCATGTGTTGTTGACTTGTATATGTATGTGATGGTTACTTTTATTCATTCTTTTACTCATTTATTCATGTTTCTTATTGTTGTCGGTAAATAAAATATAATTATTTCATCAATTTTTGCATTAATTCATTGCTTAACTGAAAATTGAGATGTATTCACCTTGGCTGCATGTGTCTAATGTGTATTCATATTGTCATATGACAAAACAAGTTACATTTTGCTTGTTTTACTGAAATATATCATTTTCACCCCAAAAAAAGTAATATCATTTATAGGAAATGCAGCTGAACAAATATGCTGCGTGTTTTAAAGATGGCCACCATTCAACCCGAAAAACGTCATATAACCATTCCAATAACTCTGAAGCTGTTCAGTTAAGCTAAAAAAACCTGCATAGTTCCCCTTTATAATGGCTTAATGCATTAAGACAGTGTAAATCCCATCTCGATTGGTCCAATGGAGGCATCCGGTCAGCGGGTGAAGGTCTCTGCGTGTTCCGTATTTTCTCGTGGCAAAGTATTTTTGATTAAATGCAATACATTTTTCATATGTATTCTCTCGTTATTTCATTTGACTCCATAAATGAAAAGGTTTTTAATGATATCTGTGCATCATTAAATATAAGCGAAAGACTGTTCATTTTAACTCTAATGAAATAATATCAAAGTCAGTTAGAATCATCAAATGTAACAATTTATTATGTCAGGTAAATTTATCATCAGTTCAAAGATAATCAATACAAAACATCAAATGTTCTGGAATAAAGAGAAGACGAACCCGTGGGGTGTCTCACACGAAGCAGTGTGGAACCAGGAGAACCCCTTCATCCACTGAGGTCTGCCAGACAACCGCACCGCTGGAGGTGACAGGATTGGTCAGGAGGGACAGATTATCGTCATGGGGAGGGTGTTGCAGAAGGTTCTCCATGAAGCATTGACACGTCGACTGAACAAGTCACAAAGGTCCAGATTGACTCTATGAACTTTGCTCACATTCTAGACTGAACCACAGAAAGAAAACCTGAACGCTTTCATCCTGCTGAACTCAAGCTACATACACCTGGTGAGCCCGGGTGTTCTGCAGGTGAACACAGCCCTCTGAAAGCTTCTACAGATGCTAACATTGCAGAGTCAATTTTTGAGTTGCGTCTCAAGGATTACAACAAACGTACGTCTTACTGTGAGACCCCGTAAGTGTTCATCCAACGCTATCTCACGACGAATTCGTACGAGTGAATAAAAGGTGGCTAATTCGTACGATTTGTCTAAACCCACGTGATGGGTATGGTTTAGGGGCGGGGTCAGGGGTAGGTCATTCGTACGAATTCATACGAATTTGGTAACTCGTAAAATATGTACGAATTATCAAAAATCGTACAAATTTCGTAGGCTGGTTTACCCACCTCGTAAAATACGTACGAATTGCCGTGAGATCAGGCTGGTTCATCCAAATTTGACCCACGGGGTCAAGGAGGGAAAAACTGTAAGACTGGAAAAACTGATAATAAATACGTGAAGCTGATAGTCTCGCGGACTCCCCGCCTCACCTGAAGTACAGAAAAGGGCCCCGAGCCTTCTGCTGCATTTCGTTATATAGACAGACCCCATTTCGAGTTCACAGTGGAAATTTACCTTAATGGGTTAGTTCACCCAAAAATGAAAATTATGTCATTAATTAATGTCTTACGGAGCCCGTAAGACCTCCGTTCATCTTCAGAACACAGTTTAAGATATTTTAGATTTAGTCCGAGAGCTTTCTGTCCCTCCATTGTAAATGTATGTACGGTATACTGTCCTTGTCCAGAAAGGAAATAAAGACATCATCAAAGTAGTCCATGTGACATTAGTTACAATGTTTTGAAGCATCGAAAATACATTTTGGTCCAAAAATAACAAACGACATGAGGGTGAGTCATTAATGACATGATTTTCATTTTTGGGTGAACTAACCCTTTAAACAGTCTGTCCCAGACTTACTGGGGGTAGAAGTTGATTTGCATGGGACCATTTGCTAACAGTGGGAATTTGCTTTGAGTTCACACCTTCTGAGAGCAAGAGGGTTTAACCATCCACCCTCCTTTGTGTTTATGTTACCTCTAAACTCTTAAAAATCGTATTGTTCACTAAAGGAGTGGTAGTTCCTCAATCAGTTTTTCCAGTTTTTCCAGTCTTACAACTGTATTAAAAGACCAAACTAACACCTTATTGATGATGCAAACTATACAGGCAGGCAGATGAGCCCAGAATATGAACAAAAAGTGCTAAGATTTTGATACTAAAACACACTGGATACTAAATTTGGTACGTCAATATCTTAGTCCATTAAGCCAAGTTAAGCATTCTTTTGTGGTTTTCTATGTGAGGAAAACTTTTAAAGGGCATATTGCAGGTTAGAGGACCCAACGAGTAAATGTTTAGAAAAACAATGTAGTAATTAGATTTTCTTTAAAAATATACTTATAAATATGTTACATTGGCTTCTGGAGTCGTTGGTCATAGGAGTATTGGATTTTACCAATAACAGAATAAACTATATAAGCTTTGATCAGGCGCGTATGTCATGCTCATTAATATCCGTCCAGACTAGTCTAACGTTACGTACTATAACTTAGCTCATCGAGAGACAGATAGATATTTTTATTCCTGATATAGGCCTACACGTTTTTTTTCCTCAGATCTGTTGTACGCTACACACGATCGCGTTGTTGGAAGCCGATGCGGAAGAGAAATCCTGTCTCTACAGCTGCACAAACCGCACACAGGCACGATAGACAAGACATGCACCGTCCCTTTTCTTGTTAGGAAACCTGACTCGATGTCCTGAAAGGCCGGAGTTTTTGCAACCTCCACAAACACAATAATTTACAATGATGACGATGATAAATTAAAATATAAAAACTACAGAAAACACTGATTCACGACCGCTCTTACTGACTTTTTTTAAATTCGATGCCACAAGAACAAGAGGTTTTACATATTCACAATATCACATTAACATTACTGCCAAAAAAAAAAAAAAAAAAAAATTTTATATAAAATCCTGTGCTTTCAAAGCATTACATGTTTTCATTGCTTTTTTGTTTTTAGTTTGTTTGTTCCAAAAGATGTAGGCCTACATATAATGTGAAGTCATTTATAAAACGTGAAAAAAAGCCCAATTCTTTTTATGCATATGGTATTTTCCTAATAAAAAAAATAACTGTATAATATGTTGTTCTTTACATTCCAAATTGTCATTCTGAGTATAAAAAAGCAAATTTACCCGCTCGTACTGAATACAAACCTATCTGCGCTGCTGAGGCTCCCTCCCTCTGGTTTTTTACGAGCAGTCAAAGAAACGCTCACTTTATCTTCTAAATGTGTGCCCTTATGTCGTTTTAAAACATTTTAAATCCTGCATTACCTTTTCATATGGTATTTTTATACAAGGTTAGATATCAATTTAGTTTTTTTTTTAACCTGCAACATGCTCTTTAACATGCAATTTGGTTTATTCTGGCCTGTTATACTGTCTTGATTGTATATAGATGCTTTTTTAATACGTTGTGAACTGAATTTGGTCTTTTATACTGTCTTAATGCACGTGCTTCGCCTATTTCTCTCATAATTCCGATACAGGCTATCGTTGTAGCCTAGGGGGTTTAACAATTATTTGAGATGTCAACAATTCTCATTTGTCAAATAACATTTGTCTCTTGCAGTCATTCTGTTGGATTTCCACTCCAGAGAATGCTATAACATAGACGGATTCACACACTGTCAAAAAAAATAACAGTATACTCTTGTGTTATTATTATAAGTTTGTTTTTTTGCTGGGAATTATTTGAATATCAAATAAAATGTGATGACCAAATGCAAAGTCAATATACTTTTTCCAGTAACCTTATACCTCTCTTTCCATGAAGGTGTCATATGGCCAAACCTGAAATATTTAGTGTGTCTGAAGATCCAGGATGTTAAGGTTAATACTTAAATTGATGCAATATAACTATAATAAATGACCTCTTCAGCTTAAAGGAGGCTGGGCCAGATTTATATGCATCACAGACATGTGTCTGTGCTCAAACATCCACGTCACGAAAGTAATACAGGCATTTGATCATATTGTTTGTGTACATACTGTATCTCCTGCTTTTGCCGCCCTGTATTACTCAGTGTGTTTGTACTGTATGTTCCCATACAATAAGCTCTTTTATCAAACGCCTTAAATTTGTTCTGTGTATTTGCCACTGTATGTGTTTACCTATCTGTAGCTCTGCCCTGGATATTTGACTTTACCTCCTTAAAGGATAATAAATAAAAATACAAATAATTTTACTAACCCTCAAGTTGTTCCAAGTTGTTTTTTTCTGCTGAACACAAAGGAAGATATATTCACTATATATTCATATTAAATTCTTTCACTTATCCCTATATTTTTTTAAATAATTCATTAGGAGACTGTACATTTTCCAAGACATTGTTTTTCCCAGCAGATTTTCTCGTTTTCCACCTTGTATTTCTAACGCCATTCTTTCTTCCTCATATCTTTTACAATCTAAAATGTGTTTAATTGTCTCTTTTGTGTTACAGTGGGTGCAAAGTCCAGTGGGGTGTTTTCCTTTTCTATGTAATGGGAAATTTAAACCAGCATGACCTATTCTAAGTCAAGTAATTATCTTTTCTTCTTTTGGATTTCTGCCCTGCCTAAAACTTACGTCTACTTGTTTTTGTACAAATTATACAAATGTCGTCCAGTATCAGCTCCCAGTAGGCCAATTTGCCATATTTTGTTTGTATGTGTCCCTTTATAATGGTTTTCATTTCTGCTCTACATAATGGTACTTGTATATCAACTTTTTTCAGGTTTTATTGATCCTTTAGCCAAAACATCTACAATCTCATTTCCTTCCACCCCTACATGGGCAGGAACCCAAAGGAAGGACACATCTGGTCCTCTATCATACAGTATTAAAAGTGTTACATCTTTCATATGACCTATAGCATGCTATAACATATACCATCTTTCCCTGGTGTCGTTTGTCGTGTGTTTGATATTGCTCTTTTTTAGCTCAAATAGAGTAAATGCCAAGTCCAGATCTCTTACTTCTTTCTACTATTCCTGGATTTTGAGCAAGTGTCTGGTCTCTACACTGCTTAGCTGTTGAGGATAGATTTTCGGAGCTGTGAATCTTCACAAAAATCTGCTTTTTCTGCATTACTAATCGCATTTTTATCATTACTACATAACACTGGTATTTCCACATTATTTCTTATTCCACTAATTTTCCTTATTGTTCTCCATATGTCTGACAACTGAGTTTCTCTTCTAATTCTATTACAGAATAGTCTCCAATATTCACCTTTGGCTGTCCTAATTGTTTGCTTTTGTAGTTAATCAAAGTTTCCAAGTCAAGTCAAGTCATCCTCATTTATATAGCGCTTTTAACAATGTAGATTGTTTCAGAGCAGCTTTACAGAGATAAACATATAATTTAAGGTAGGCTAAAAGAGATTGGTTTGGTTTTATAGCGGTTCTTCTTGAATAATGCAGGGCTCTCAAGTGTCACTCATTTCGGTCTTTTGTCACGCTCTCCCGCCACACATTGTATTTCTCACGCTGAAAAACTATTTGTAATATATTTAATATGCCGCAGCGCCCATTGGCGCGTGGAACCGGCATGAATCAAGCGCGTTTCCTCTGGTGTTGTTCGTCGAGCTACACAATAGCCAATCAGAAAATAGCACTATTGTATCTGGGTAAGATTTAACGCAACAACCAATGACAAAAATATATCCCCTATATAAAAATATATCTCCCCCCCCCCCCACACACACACACCTTGTGCCACTGCCAATACATACCAAATTTTTATCATCTAAGAATTCTTCTATTATTGATCCATTTGCATCTGTATTCCTACTCCCCCATAATAAACTGTGTGCATTAAAATCCCCACACCTATACTCCCCCTTGTAATCCATACTGCATTCAGTATATCAGTGCTCAGTCTGTTACAGGGATTAATTGATTATCATTATACTGTCTCTTCTTGTCCATACTTTAACAGATTCATGTTATTTTCCTTTAGGCCTATTGATTATTTTATATTTTATTCCATTTCTTACAAAAATTCCCTCTACCTTTTCCTGTTTCCCTATCATTTCTAATTTCAGTATATCCAGATATCACAAAGTCTAACTGTGGTTTCAACCATAAACCATCAACAATCTTTTCTCTAGACACTTTCTTTACAGCTTCCGCATATGTTATTCCTGGTAATGGCTTCACTCGTTGCACCTCCACTGCCCTTTTGCTGGCTTCGCAGCCGCGGTAAGCTGAGCTCCTCCACAGTTGCAGCATTTAAGCTTTATTCCTTCTCCACACTTCCCGTACTGCACATCTACCACATCTCTGTTATGTGGTAGATGTGCATATTGCTATTACAAATTACCTATTGCTGCCACATGACCATATTTTTGCCACTTAAAGCACCTCAGTGGTCAGGTGGAGGAATATATTCATAGCTCATGTATCCTATCTACACCTTATCATATCAGGAAGTCTCGCTTCATTAAACTTCATTAAACAGAGAAGCTATTGCATTTCTCCCCATTTCTACTTGTTGTAAGGCGTTACTTCCAGTAGCCTACTTTTGCCCCGTTATATAATTATCTTTCATTTGTTCTTCTGAAACATCTAGCTGTTCCTATTCCTAAATGACTCCTCGAAACATTTTTTTTGTACTCAAACAACGAACACGGCACTCTCTTATTATCTATTTTATTCAGTCTTAAGGCTTTTTATTGCTCTTTATTTCTACAAACAATCAACAGTGATCCGTTTCTCAATACCTTCCGCTGCACTACTTGTTGAACTTAGATTATCTGCACATGGATTCTGACAACTGTGTTTGGAGAAAAGTGTTATTTGGCAAATTTATGGCAAGCCGTTTTAGCTTTAATTGTACCCAGCCTTACTCGTCGTAATTACATTTTTACTAGTAATAATTCAATTAGAGAGCTCTACAATTCAATTATTACTAGTAACAATTGAGAGCTCTCTAATTCGATTATTACTAGTAACAATTACAATTAGAGAGCTCTCTAATTCAATTATTACTAGTAAGAATTACAATTACAGAGCTCTCTAATTCAATTCTTACTAGTAACATTTGCAATTAGAGAGCTCTACAAATGAATTTTTACTAGTCATATGTCTCCATTGACTTCCATTTATTTTTAATTAGAGAGCTCTATAATTGAATTGTTACTAGTAAGAATTACAATTAGAGAGCTCTCTAATTCAATTCTTACTAGTAACAATAACAATTAGAGAGCTCTCTAATTCAATTCTTACTAGTAAGAATGCAATTGCAGAGCTCTCTAATTCAATTATCACTAGTAAGAATTACAATTAGAGAGCTCTCTAATCCAATTATTACTAGTAACAATTGCAATTAGAGAGCTCTCTAATTCAATTCTTACTAGTAAGAATGCAATTACAGAGCTCTCTAATTGAATTTTTACTAGTAAAAAAAACGAATTAAAGATATGTATAATTGGAGAGCTCTGTAATTGAATTAGAGAGCTCTACAATTGCATTCTTACTAGTAACAATTGAAATAGAGAGCTCTCTAATTGAATTAAAGAGCTCTGCAATTGAGTTGTTACTAGTAAGATTTGAATTAGAGAGCTCTGCAATTGCATTCTTACTAGTAACAATTGAATTAGAGAGCTCTCTAATGGTAATTCTTACTAGTAACAATTCAATTGTAGAGCTCTCTAATTGTAATTCTTACTAGTAACAATTCAATTAAAGAGCTCTGTAATTAAAAATGAATGGAAGTCAATGGAGACATATGACTAGTAAGAATTCATTTGTAGAGCTCTCTAATTGGAATTGTTACTAGTAAGAATTGAATTAGAGAGCTCTGCAATTGTAATTGTTACTAGTAATAACTGAATTAGAGAGCTCTCTAATTGTATTTTCACTAGTAAGAATTGAATTAGAGAGCTCTCTAATTGTAATTGCTACTAGTAAGAATTGAATTGTAGAGCTCTCTAATTGAATTAAAGAGCTCTGCAATTGCATTCTTACTAGTAAGAACTGAATTAGAGAGCTCTCTAAATCAGTTTTTACTAGTAATAATTGCATTAAAGAGCTCTCCTAATGTAATTCTTACTAGTTAAAACTGATTTAGAGAGCTCTCTAATTTAATTCTTACTAGTAAGAATGCAATTGCAGAGCTCTTTAATTCAATTAAAGAGCTCTGCAATTACATTCTTACTAGTAAGAATCGAATTAGAGAGCTCTCTAATCGCAATTGTTACTAGTAATAATTGAATTAGAGAGCTCTCTAATTGTAATTGCTACTAGTACGAATTGAATTGTAAAGTTCTCTAATTAAATTCTTACTAGTAAAAATGAAATTACAACAAGTAAGGCTGGGTACAATTTAAGCTAAAACGGCTTGCCATAGTTCTCTAATTAAATTCTTACTAGTAAAAATGAAATTACAACAAGTAAGGCTGGGTACAATTTAAGCTAAAACGGCTTGCCATACTCTAAATCAGTTTTTACTAGTAATAATTGCATTAAAGAGCTCTCCTAATGTAATTCTTACTAGTAAAAACTGATTTAGAGAGCTCTCTAATTTAATTCTTACTAGTAAGAATGCAATTGCAGAGCTCTTTAATTCAATTAAAGAGCTCTGCAATTACATTCTTACTAGTAAGAATCGAATTAGAGAGCTCTCTAATCGCAATTGTTACTAGTAATAATTGAATTAGAGAGCTCTCTAATTGTAATTGCTACTAGTACGAATTGAATTGTAAAGTTCTCTAATTAAATTCTTACTAGTAAAAATGAAATTACAACAAGTAAGGCTGGGTACAATTTAAGCTAAAACGGCTTGCCATACAAATTAGAAGTTTTGACATCCCAAATGATTGTTGAACGAAACTGTAGTTTTGAGGACCCGAATGATCGGTAATTCGAACCCAGAGGGAAACTCCCCCTGACGGTATAAGAGAAGAAGATGAGACGGAGAAAGCCGGAAGAACTGGAGCTGGTTGTTCGCTCGTAATGACGATTGTCTGGAGCGCATACGTTTGGAACATAATTTCCAGTTAAGAATTTACATTATTTTGTCTGCAACTATATGCATGAAATGTCACACCTGTTATTTAGGCTACAATCTGACTGTATTTTTTTTTTCATTGAGGTTATTGATCTAGATTAGCTGGTTCGGGTTTGTTTGGATGAGGAAAGGCGGTGTTTCGAAGCGTACACACATATCGGCGTTGAGTTTCCTAGGTTTCGAGACTTCCGTCTTTACATAGTGCGGTGCGGTAACTTACTCTTGTGCGGAACACAACTGCAAACTTCTGTTAATGAAGTGCTCTTAAAGCGGTGAGTAGACTAGTTGAGTTCACTTTTCATTCCAAACATTCTGTAAAATTTGAATCTGATTTGATTGTATGAGTCAAATGTGTTAGCCAGTTTCGTTTTTTAACTGCCTGATGTGCCGCTATCTCAGACACATGTACTAGCCTACCTTATATTTCATTCAAACTTATTTTTGGAAATCAATGTAACATTACTTTTAATATGGAGGGAGGCACTTGTTTTTATTCTTGTTTATGTTCGAGGCTGATCATTTCCTTATCATTATTGTTTTTAGATCAGACAATGTCAAGCACGAAGGGCTCATCGCTGTGTCGTCTGGGTCTAACAGTGACGTTGGCTTGTATCATCTCTCTGAGCGTGATGTTTTTCTGGTTTCAACCTCCAAAAAACTGTCCTCTTCCACTTCCACTTCCTAGACCTGTACAAAACAAGCCTCCCGAGAGCAAGATCTCTCTTACTAATGCAGTAGAAGACAAACCTGTTCTTCTACTATGGGTCTGGCCTGAAAATTACAGGTTTGACTTCAGTGACTGCAAAAAGTTTTACAATATCGATAACTGTCAGTTGACGGATGATAGATCACTCTACAGCAATGCAGATGCTGTCCTCATTTTTCACAAAGCCATCAGTTGGGACCTGACCAACCTTCCTCCATCTCCTCGTCCTCCGTTCCAGAGGTGGATTTGGTTTCATGTCGAATCACCAACCAACACTCATAGAATACCAGGTCTGGAAAACCTGTTCAATCTCACTCTCAGCTACAGACATGATGCTGATATTCCTGTACGGTTGAAATTAAACACCAGGAAGAAACCAGATGAGAAGTTTGTAATTCCCAAAAAGGACAAACTGGTGTGTTGGATTGTGAGTAACAATGCTCCCTCAACAGGTGTTGGCACAAGGAACAAGTTTTACCAAGAATTCAGCAAATACATCCAAGTGACTATGTTTGGAAAGGCCTATGCAAAGTTCTTGGATTATACCGAATACTATCCTACCCTAGCTAGCTGCAAGTTTTACCTTTCCTTTGAGAACTCCATCCACAAGGACTACATCACTGAGAAGATAAACGGGCCGCTTGCTGCAGGAACCGTCCCTGTGGTTCTGGGTCCTCCCAGAAAAAACTATGAAAACTTTGTTCCCGGCGATGCCTTCATTCATGTGAATGACTTCCCCGATCCAAAGTCACTAGCAGAATATCTGCTTCAGCTGGACAAGGACGATGAAGCATATCGCAGGTTCTTTAACTGGAGGAAATATCTCTTTCCAACTCCTCATTTAATACAACAAACCCAAGAGTTTATTCTGCCTATTTGCACCGCTTGTGACCATATAGCACGACACAGAGAATATAAACAAGCTCATGATCTCTATGAATGGTATTTCAACTAAAGTCACCTCAAATTTTGGAGTTTGTTAAAAAATAGTGATTCATTTTTAGAATACTGTATTTTTAAGATCATTTTGTATTACCCAGATAAGCTTTTACTGTTCAATTAATCAATTAAACCATAAACAATTATTGCACATGCACCTGTGGAACAGTCCCTAAGGTTTACACTTTTGGTGTGACTCATGAACATGTTATAGTCCTGCTGCAGGAGGCATGAGCACTGCAAATGTGAACAGATCAATACACGCCAATGCCTGTAAGACAGAGCTACAGGTCTGGGACAAACCACGTGTGACATGTGTCCCCGCAAGTGCCTTGGTGGACGAGTTGGAGTGACATCTCACAGAACTGGCAGATCTGGCTCAGTCCATGAAGATGAGATGAACTGCAGGACTTAAAGCAGCTGCTGGAAAAACACCAGATCCTGGCCGCTGCTTCTGATACTGACCCGCGCTCTGCTCAGAGACTCATCATTCAATGTCTGAGTTGTTAAATCACAAATATTTAAACATGTTAAGAGAAATTTGCTGGAAAAAAAAGCAGTTGAAATTGATAGGACATTTCTTGAGTTTATATAGATTTTTCATGTCTTTCATTGTTGCCTGGTTGTTTCTGTAATACAAATGGTGAACAGAATGTTGAACAAATAAAGACAAATACAGACTAATACTGATTCATCCTTGGGTGCGGTAGCAACTTGTTAGCATCTATTTAAATTACACAGTTTTTTATTATATAGCCTATTATAGTATATTTACTATTATTATAATTAGGCAGTGTCATGGAATAAGGTAGGCTATACAGTCTTTGAAATTTCAAGTTTTATTTGCTATTTACACATGGTCTAAAAATTAATTTACACTGGCAAACGTATTGTACATTGAATATTGAATACATTTTTATAACTGCTACCTCATAATCATAACATTTGTACATTTTTGACATAAAAGTTTCAATTTAAATGCCAGGACAAAAGAGGGCGCCAGAACGCAAACAGTCAAACAGGAAATGACGTGCTTGAAACGTGTGTTTTATGTGTTTTTTTCACAGCAGCCGAGATGTTCTGTGATTATTGAGATTATTCTTTTTTTAAGTTGTCGTTAAACTCATCAGCTATTTGTTTTATAACCATGGTTTAGCGTTTTATTTACTTAAACACGTCATCGTCCTACATCTTCACTCTTGTCTAAATGAATTACACCCCGTAGGAAGTAAGTTAGCCTACTAAAGGTTTGTAGTTTATATTTGATCAGTTTCATAAAGTTCAACTACTATTTTAGTGTTCCGTTTTTCTTGTGTAATAATAACTTATGTTCCTCTCTAAAATTATTCTGAAAATGCTTCGATTTTCTTAAATACTTTAATATTCATTCATACACATTCTGACTGTTATTTAACTCTTTCAGACACTGAATTTATTTTAGTTATTAGTTTGTTTAAATTGGCCATAAACTAGTTACAAACACTTTAACAAATTGTGCATTGTGGTTTCTGCTTGTAATCACTAGGATCATGTGCATACAATTCAATCCAACAACAACTACTTTTAAGTGTTGAAAGGGTTAAATCAGGGGTTTCAATCTGTTAGATTCCACGGACCCCAAAATATGATGATCATCGTCATCCTAAATTTTGAAAGGCAGATATATATTTTCACTAGGGCTGTCAAAACGATTAACTCCATCTAACATAAAAGTTTGTGTCTATCTATCTATCTATCTATCTATCTATCTATCTATCTATCTATCTATCTATCTATCTATCTATCTATCTATCTGTCTATCTATCTGTCTGTCTGTCTAAACACACACACATATTTCTATTATAATATATATGCACACATATATATTATAAAAACAAACATTTATGGTAGATGCGATTAAACGATTTGACCACAATAATTTTCACGTTTAAAGGCAAAATTTATACAGTAAAAAATGCATGTAATGTTTTTTGGAAAATATTTAGTTTTTATGTTATTATTCAGGTTTTTTTTCTTACTCACTATAATAATGTACTTGATGTAGATGTGTTATGTATTATTTATTTCTTTGAATACATTTTTGAAATAAAAAAATTAATCATTTTGTTTCAGTGACCTAATTAGTTCCTTTAGTCTTATTTTTTATTATTCAATTATTTGTACATTTTACACACTTTTCAAAAACCCTAGCACTTCCTTGCAGTGCATGTAATATTTATAATATACATATTTCACAGTATAAATGTGGTCTTTGTACATTCATTTTTTTTTTATATATGCCTTTTAAATGACCAGACGTTGATATTTTGAGGACAGTGACATCTAAAAGCTTGAAAAGCCCTGGGTGAAAGACCAGGTCTGCATGTGTTTTGATGAGTTCAGCACTGATATGACTGTGAAATGCTCTGCAGATCTGCGTGCGCATCGCCATCATGCCCGTCCAGTGCAGTCACTGCGTTCAGAGACGGGCCGTGCTGAAGCGGCCCAAGACTGGACACTCCCTCTGTAAAGACTGCTTCTTCTGGGCGTTTGAGGAGGAGATCCATCAAACCATCATGTCTGCTGCACTCTTTAATCGTGGGGAGACCGTGGCCATCGGTGCCTCGGGCGGGAAGGACTCGACCGTCCTGGCCCATGTGATGAAGCTCCTGAACGAGCGCTATGATTACGGGCTGAACCTCCTGCTGCTGTCGGTGGATGAGGGCATCACGGGTTACAGAGATGACTCCCTGGAGACGGTGAAGAGGAACCAGCAGCAGTATGAGCTGCCGCTGAAGATCGTGTCTTATGAAGAGCTGTACGGCTGGACGATGGACGCCATCGTAAAGCAGGTGGGCTTGAAGAACAACTGCACTTTCTGTGGTGTGTTTCGCAGGCAGGCGCTGGACCGAGGAGCCATGATGCTGAAAGTGGACAAGATATGCACAGGCGAGTAATGTCTTTTCCATCATGTGTTTATGAGACATGCTGCGAGACAAATAATGTGTTTCAGAGTTAATAAATTGCATTATGCCTTCTCAGGCTTAATTAATACACTTAAATATATGCATCGTCTTTAGAGAATTTAATTCTCACATTTTAGTTTCTTTGTTATATATTTCCATTTTTATTCGTTTATTATTCAACATTGGGGTAATCCTAAGATCATCCTCTACTGACGAACAACAATACTACACATAACATAAAGTTCAAATAAAAGAGAGTAGACTCAAAGTTTCCCTTAAATTCACTTCTTGGAAGGATGATGATGTCATTATTGATATGGAATAGTTCATTGTCAGAATGCTAGCTTTTGATTACATATATTATGTTTTTGTGTGTGTTAAATGGAGCATATTTTTAGGACCATTTTCATCACAGTCAAGTATGCAATTATTTGCAAGTAATGCAAAAAATATATAATTTTTATTGTTTCCAAAACAATTTCACTGACTGTCATTTTTTTGTACTGTCTTTATTTATGCTCATTTAAATTAAAACTTTATGCAAAAAAAAAAAAATGTGGCAATTGTTTAATTGTTTTCAAAAACTAATATTAATGTTCTTAATATAGGCATTTTTGTACTATATATATATATATATTAGTGCTGTCAAATTGATTAATCATGACTAATTGCATCTAACATAAAAGTTTGTTTGACATAATATGTGTATATATTATTATATTTATTTATATATAATATATATATATTTCTGTGTATGTAAGTATATGTGTGTGTTGTTTATCTGTTTATATATATATATATGTGTGTGTGTATATAAATGTGTGTTTATACAGTATTTGCACACACACTAATATATATATATATATATATATATATATATATATATATATATATATATATATATATATAAATATAATTATACGCACATATATTATGTAAGCACAAACTTTTATGTTGGATGCAATTAGTCGCCATGAATTGATTTGTGGTAACATCTAAATTAACCAATTTAATATGACTGAATCATCCTGAAACATTAGATTACACCTACAGAAGCCCAATGTCTATATTTTCTATATATGAGTTTCATACAGTTTAACTCGTATTAATGTATTCTGAAATACACTTTGAGTCTCTCAGAAATAGATGTCTAGAAGTAGATGGAAACTAATGCATTTTCCAAGGCTGAAAGGTTTACTGAGGTTTGTTTTGTCGAATGAGCAGGTCACAATGCGGATGACGTGTCCGAGACGGTGTTGATGAATGTCCTGCGTGGGGATATTGCACGTCTCCGGCGCTGCACCTCCATCAGCACTTCCAGCGAAGGAGAGGGCGCCATTCCTCGCTGCAAGCCACTTAAATACGCCTACGAGAAAGAAATCGTCCTCTACGCCTATTTTAAGAAGCTCGATTACTTCTCCACAGAGTGCATCTACTCGCCGAACGCCTACCGAGGTCACGCTCGCGCCTTCCTCAAAGACCTGGAGTCCATCAGGCCCAGCTCCATCATAGACGTCATCCACTCCGGGGAGACGCTCTCCGTAAAGGAAGGGGTGAAGATGCCGGTCCAGGGAACGTGTTCTCGCTGCGGCTATATCTCCAGTCAGGCCTTGTGTAAGTCCTGTGTTCTGCTGGAGGGACTGAATCGAGGTTTACCCAAGCTGGGCATCGGGAAACATCACCGTCTGCACGGGAAACTTCTGTCTCGGGAGCCTCTGACCGAGCAGGAAGAGAAGAAGCTGAAGGCTGTGGACTTCTGACAAAATCAAGACTCCATTTTAAAAACGAGACTAAATTTGAGTTTTTTAACATGCTTGGGATGGATGTTTATAATGCGAGGTGTTTTCATTCGTTTTATTCAAAGCGTGTCGGTCTCCAGCGATTGTTTGAATTTCAACCACAGGAAATGAGTGTCACACATCCTGTGTTAATAATTCAAAACCAGAGACAAACATTAACTTTCCCAACTTACACCACATTCACATCAGGAGGAACATTTCAGATGCTTTTTTTCTCTTATTTAAACAATAAAATCATTAATCATTTCTTCTTTAGTTTTTTTTTCTCTGAAATGAACAGACATTTTGGCTGTGTCCGAAATCATATACTCTCTTGAGCAGGTACTTATTTTGAATAAGTAATTACTTTGTGGCTGCTAAAAGAGGAAGTTTGATACTATGAATGTAGGAGCCAAATGTGGTGTTTTGTGCATTTAGATATTGGGTGTTGTTCCTTATTTGTACAGTGTCACTCTAATATTACCTAGGGTATAAAGGTGGATCCAAATTGGCAACAGGGAGGGGTTTTGACCCGGGAGGGCAAAGAGTTTTTGGAAACCTATTGTTGACAGTCTATTATATGTATATTTATATGGATATGGTTTGCCGTTGAAACTGGATAAATGGACATTTACCTCTGCACGGTCAAACAAATAAACTGAATAATCAACAAAACAACAATGTCTGGAGACTCTCAAGAATGATACAGTATGGTAATAGAATAACAATGGTACAGCGCGTCAGCCAGGCCACAAATAAGGAACAACACTCAATATCTAAATGCACAAAACACCACATTTGGCTCCTACAATGAATGTGACCTACCAGCGTCAGTTACGTCACTTCACTGCCATTCACAAGTCCTCTCCTGTGGCCTCATGGGATAGTAAAATATCCATCATATGCGCACTTCAGAATCTCGCCGGAAGAAGTAGATCATCCTTTCTGCCTACTTTTTTATGAGTACTGGGAATTCGGACACACTTCTTTTGTCACACACTGTTTTTTCACCTACTATATAGTAGGGAAGTATGTGATTACTGATGCAGCCTTTGTTTTCAATGAGACATGTTGAAGTTTTTTAATGTTCTTTAGTTTGTGACATACTTAAAAAAAGTATACACGCGCACACACTCACGTACTTGCACACGATCAGCTTCCTCTGGCTTTTAGTTTATTTATTTAATACTATTGCATGATCATTATTATTCATTCTTTTATCAGACACTTTTATTATAGTTTTTAACTGAAATAGAAATATTATTTATTTCTGTGTGCACATTCACACAATACGTACAGAGTGTTATGCATTGCATTTGCCTGGGAAAACCCAGACAACTTCCGGCAAATTTAGATTTGCTCTGAAAGTTAGTCTGGCAAAGAGCTCATTCAAGCCCATTTCCAATCCGCCGAAATCGAGGCACCAATCAGAAACGTTGGGGCGGGCTTTACACGATGTCGACAGCGCTGGGATTTTGAAGCAGATTTTGTAGCCTACATTACAAAGATGGATGCCGCCGTCGAACATCACTCGTTCCAATCAGCTATCGCGTCTGTTTTAAGCGGTTTGAACGTTTCCTTTAGTTAAAAACCGAGCAAAGAACAACACTCGGAGATGTGTCTCCGCCGCTCTGCATATGTCATCTCCTTCATCGCTCTGATTGGGTTTAGGTCTATCCGCGACGTCCGTTGGTGACGCCCCTCTGGAAATGATTTATCATGACACTTTACCAGACCATAACTCAGTTACAACTGAGAATGGTCTGGTTTTAACCAGGCTAGCATTGCATTAGATCAAGTGTCTGTATCTGTGTCTCAAATGCCTTCAAGTGACTTCAAACTCGATGAAGAACAATGTGTTTACGCTATTTCGATGGTCCGCTTTTAGACATTCAACCAACTATAAGTAACTTTGCAACTACATGTCAACTAGTATTAGTAGACCGTCGGCTTAATACCTGCTAACACTTTATTTTGATGCCCCCCAAAAGACGGCTTTTTAAAGGTGGTGTGAATGTTTAGCAGGTCAAGTTGCAGGATAAACTTATTGATGAACTATTGTGATTCTGACACCTCTTAACAAGTGATCACATCTCAACCGAAGCAGGCCTTAAGCATCTGTGCATGCCTTCTTAAGACAGTTTCACACTGGAACAGCTCAGACATATTGTAAGATTTATAATAATAAAGTAAATGAATAACTGATACTTCAGATATATAAATGAATATGATAAGAAACATGAAGGATACATTTGTAACATAATAAAAGAAATCAGAAAAGATGTATTTTCTGGTACACCCACCTTTCAATAACAACATTACCCCTCGGTTCCACAGACAAGGTTTAAGCTGGTCCCAAACTGAAATCCATGTTTAAGCTGTTTTGACTGAAAGCAACTTGCACTGATATATCTTAAAGGAGTCATAATGTAGTATTAACTTTGATACCCACGCTCTATTATAGTCATTTCATGCCCTTCTAAAAAAGAAAAATTGGAAAAAAATAAACAGAGAGCTCGTTTGACCCTTATTTCTGAATGCATTATTGTCTCGCGAGATCTGATGCGAGGTTTTGGCTGTCGTGGACGGTCATTTTAATAATGCAAATGAGGGGCGCGTTGATTGGTGGCAGGACGGAGGGGGCTTGACACCGCAGGTAACTTCAGCATAACATTCCAAAAAGAGATCATGGAGCAAGTTGTTAATGAACCCGACCTGGCCGCGACCTACGGGATTCAACCGTATGTTTGAGCCAGACTCTAAACCAGAGCTGGAAACGGAAGAGGAACAACAGTCAATTGAAGGACGTCTACATCAACATGTCTCTGAATGGTAAAGACAATTTTTTTGACTGAGACATACAACATCAGTAACGAGCTAAAACGTTTTTTGCTCTTTTCTCCCACATAAGTTTAGCTTTAATTTAATGTAGATTACATTAACGGAGATGTAGTCTACTTTATTTTCAGCTTACAGTGGTTATAGAGATTAACGTTTGCTATAATGTGTTGTTTTTGCCTTTTTTTGACGTTGTGGTTTTTTAGATATTTAATCATTTTCATCTGCAGACATGTAACGTTATGTTTTTCTTTATGTTTATTAATTCTTGACTGTTTTTTAAATGTATCTATCCTTATCTATTATAAAAAAAAATCAATACAATGATATGTTGTCATTGTTATATTGTATACGATTATATTAAATAATAGCTGTATCATTTTCTAGTCTGTTTAAAGTGGAAAGATGTGGCTAGCATTCGTAGGCTAGAGTCCATTCCCCGTGTTTACATCACATACATTAACCGCATTAGTAGTTCGCTGCTATTTACACAAAATATAGTAATAAAAACACAGTCTTACCGTTTCAAATTCAGGCAAGTCCCTGATTGTTGGAATGGCACCTTTTTCCAAACGTAGCTTCGATGCCAACTTCGCCTGATATTGCCCCAAATTTGTAAAAGATTCTTTTGTGAAATGTTTAGCGCAGACACCTAACGTTGAGCAAGTTGAGATGGTTGTTGGAACAGCGTCATTGAAAATAAATTTCATCCAATTGTCCCTTGTAGTTTGGTCAGTTTTGGGTAAAGAAAAAACATTAGAATGTGGATTATGGCAGTCAACCACAGAGCAACTCACGTGTGCACTACGTTTCTGCATCTTTCTTGACTGAATATGATGGGGAGAGGGGCAGGGCGGGCCTCCTCTGCGGTGTCCATATATGGTATATCCGGCCCCGTCTTGACGTCAAGTCGGGGGAGAAATTGAAATCTCGTATTTGAGTGCGCGTGCACGTTGGCTAGTTTAAGAACCCTGGGGTAAACAAACGCTTCACTTTTGAATATCGGCATCCCGGCCAATGTATAATCGTTAGTCAATCATAACATACATTGATTCTCATGGAAAAGTGAAAATTGCACATTATGACTCCTTTAATATGTCAGTGTCATTGTTTTGTCTCAAGATGCATCAGTAATGTTTTTTTCCTTTTTTTTTTCTAAGACTGATTTATAAAAGCAAATTAAATGTCCTAATTGAACTACTGCCTAATTCTGGCTTAATCTTAGCCCTGTCTGTGAAGGACGGTCAGTGAGAACGTTAGAAAGAAAGAAATGGTTGTAATGTTTCCATTGCCCCGCTGTGGCGCTCGTCGACCAGCAGAGGTCGCTGCAGTGAAGCGAGTTTCTCAGTGGTGTGTTCAGTGTGATGTTTCGGGGGTCCAGTCCTGTCCAGCAGCCACACACAGACCAGCGTCTAGAACAGCAGGAAAAACTTCAGCACAGACTTGTCTTCTGAAACGAGCTCTACACACATCGTCTTCAGAGTCGGATTAGGAGCAGAGCACTTTCGGAAGCGCGCAAACATGGACGATCTAGGTAAAACACATATTCCCACATGTTGTTTCCAGACAGACACAAACATAGCGGAAAAATAAGAGGGAGAGAGAGGCTAACTACAGTAGCCAGTGAGCTAACGCACAAGAGCTGTGATACAAAGTAATACTTTCTCCGAACGCGACGTCATAGTGATACAGTCTTGACGTTCCATCCTTCTGAACGCGCTATTAGTGTCTGTTACAGTTACAATATTAGACTATCATGTGTCAACAACAACAAAAATAATAATACTGAGGTTGATTGTTGTTTTTGGGGTGTACGCTGTTTCCCCCCTTTGGGAAACACAGTCATTAAATAGTTATTATTAATCTCTTTCAAATGATGCTGCTTATTTGAATTCTCGCTAGTGCACATTGTTTATCATTAATTAAATATTTCTTGCCCTCATACATTCAGTCAGAGCCAAAACGCGTTGTTGGCATGAGTCGAGTCAAAGTTTATCAGTAATCGCAGGTTGTAGCTCCAGAGACGAGAAGAAAATACAAATAGGATCAGAGATATGAGCTAAGACTTAAACATAAACATAATAAATATAAAATATAATACAGCTGTACGCCTTTGTATGTGTATAAGTAAGAGTATAAACGTTAAAATGTGTATCAACGAACACATTTGACAGATATGCAGTGTGTAGTTCAGTATGAGTGGGACCTTTGCAGTGAGAAATGAGTGTTTCTAATCTGAATGTCTGAGAGTCGTATTGATCACCAGAGACTGATGAGAAGGACCACGTGCAACATCTGTGTGAAATTCTGCAGAATTGAAACGACATTTTGTCATTTTCAAAGTTGCTTATTATTCAGTATTTTTGTCTAATTCGATAAAGCATTCCAATTAGAACTCCATTCGATTGATTTGAACGTGTTTAGATCCACAGAATTCTATTGAATAATAAGAACATCATGTCTATTATAAATAAAATCTCAGGCCTTCTGATGAGTTTTCACAGAACTATCCAGCCCTTCATCTGAACCTGAATGATGTGAGAGAGTCGTTTGCTGATTTGTTTGTATTCAGAGCTGACTTGGTTTTGAGTGATTGATTGTATATAAATAAGTTGTAATAATTTGATCTTGTATAGCTGTGAGATGAGAGACTTGACAGCTGTGTATGTATTGATTTTGTGATGCTGTTTATGAACTGCTGGGGGTATTCCAGAAAGCAGGTTATGTGACATTCCCGGATAAGTGAATGGATAACTTTAACTTTCATTTAAAAAAAAAACTTTAGGTAACTTTCAGGGTAATTTGTATTCAGGTATTCAGCGCATGATGAGGCTTCGGTGAGCATAACAGATTTCACACAATAGTATTATATAGTTATGTATATAATATATAATAACATAACATAAAGCAATGTTATTTCCCTCTAATTTATTTATCTTATTTTATTCTCTGTTCTCACACGTCGTAGATGTGCATTCAAAAGGTTTTTTTAAATTATTGCACAAAGTAATAAAAAACTGATTACAGAAAGATTAAAAGATAAGATTAAAACATTTTACAACGCTGCCCAGTAGCTGGCGATATGCAGTGCACTAAGGATGTAAATAAATAGCCATTAAACAAAAGTATGGCACACTTCTTCTTAGGCTGTGTCCAAACACTTAAAAATCCTGTCTTCGGAGGACGCGTTCCATGTAGGAAGGCATCAGGGCACATCCGAATCCAATGTGCGCTTCACTTCCTGTCTCCTGAGATTCCTTCATCTGATTGGTATTTGAAGGCAGCACAGATGTATCCTTCACTGCCTTTAATATCCCATAATCCTGTGCTTTCCATTCTGTGACAGTTGAGCTAGAAAAACAAAGATGGCGTCTGAAAGTTGCTGTTTGTGTGTAAATGTACATTTTTTACCAACATTTTCCACTTCTGATGTAATTTCTGGAGCGAAATTACAATTGTACTAATGAAATATTCACTTGGTTATCACCAAAGCTCGCTCTATTTTGCTGTAAATCATTAAAACATTAGCGCTGCCTCAGAAGTCTGCGCAAACGCTGCCTACAAAGTCATTGTCTGATATGGCAGAGAGGCTGTTTTTTGGATGCGTCTGTTTCAATGATGACTCCTGGATTCGGCACCCTGTTGAGTCTTTATGTGGTCTCCAATAACTCTGAGTTTCATACTGAACTTAATCCAGACCGTGGTTTTGGAACCTGCATACCTTGAGTAAGCAATGTTTAGGTGAATCAACTGAGAGTTCAGGGTACATGTGAAAGTAAGTTAACCTTGCTTTCTGGAACAGCCCTCAGATCAGATAATAAGTGGCTGACCTCCATGTGGAGGGGCGTGTCCTGTTGGGGGATAAAGAGACTCCGCCCACAGCTGATGATGCAGCCCATCTGTGGCAAAGCAAATTAGCTTTGCTTCAGGACTTAATTGGGCACAACAAAGTATGGTGTATTATGCTAACCTCTGGTTTCACAGACAAGGTTTTATGCCCCGTTTACATGAAGGGAAGACGCAGATATTTCCCTGCGGTTTGGCTTCTCATTTACACGAAAACACCGGTTTTATCACAGAAAACGATTATTTCTAAAAACTCCGGCCAAAGTGGAGATTAACTGGGAGAAACGGGGTTTTAGGTTCTCAAACGTCACATCATGCCCCAAAAAATGCTTAACGTCATGTGAGCGCCCAGTGTTTACAGTGTGTTTGGCTACTGATCATGATGCTGTTATTAAGGTGGTACTCATTTTTACTTTTGTGCGAACGCTTTTGGCCTGTTTGCATTTGCAAATACAACTGAAGTCGCTTGTGTTATTCGTTGTTGTCGATTGTGTTATTCGTTGTTGTCGATTCTGATTGGCTTGCGTGGCTTTATCCTTCTACACTGCCGCCCATAGGTTTGGCAGAGTTATGATGGCGCTCGACGGCGTATTTATGCGGGTTGATGTAAATGACAACTTTTTTGAAAACGATGTTGTGTGCATTATGTTATTATTGAAAACGGAGGGGGGGAAATATTCGTTTCTCTAAATACCCGGTTGTTGGCGCTTTTCCACTACACAGTACCAGCTCGCCTCGGCTCGGCTCGACTCGCCTTTGTTTGGTTTTCCACTGTGTAAAAGTGTTACCTGTAGGCTACCTGCTTTCGGGTACTTTTTTTCGTACCACCTCCGGCGAGGTTCTAATGGCGCTTTTCCATTACCAGTACCAACTCGACTCGACTCGCCTTAGCTCGCCTCGCTTTTCGCTCCGTTTTCCATTGCAGAAAGTACCGCCACAAATAGTACCCGGCAGGGATGGAAATTAACTTTTTTGTCCACCGGCCACTGTGGCTGGTGGATTTCAAAATCTACCAGCCACTCAATGTTTTTACCAGTCACTTTCTTGTTTTTAACCGACAATGTGTAACTGCATGTGAAAATTAATACTACAAGAATACTTAAGCAGTTTATTTAATCTCAAGTCTCAATGAAATACTGACATTTTCTCTTTCTCTCACCCTCGGCCTCATCCACCTAATCTGTCATTTATTTTTGTTTTTATGATAAATTGAGCCAGCCTCCAAAAGTAAATAACCTGTCCTGTGATTTTTTTTTTCTCTCACACAACACTCTCCAGACACGGATTTATGAGCTATAGTATGATAGTATGTTGGTTGCCTTTACATTAGAATAATATTTAATATAATCTAGATATGAAATGGAATAAATAGCATTCAATACAAAATGAATATGTCTCATATATTGAAATCAAGTTTTATGTGATAAAATATTTGCTTTGTTGTGCATTAGAACCACATCAGGCATTTAATACAAAATAATTTATTGAAGCATCCAGATACTTCACCACGTGACAGCAGCTAGGCTCCTGATTGGTTAACGCGGCGCGAATTGACGCCAAAGTTCAGATTTTTCAACTCGGGCGGCAGACGCGAATTCGCGTCAAACGCGTGAATGCACAAAAGCACTCAATAAAATCATGCGCGCGGAACGCGTCAGACGCTCGAACTTGCCGCGCGAATGAGGCGTATTCGCATCTACCACGGCGCGCTCTACACCTCATTCGCGCCGTAGGAATTTTTTACGCACGTAACGCGTCTTTGCATTGACTTAACAATGAAATCACTCGCGCCAGACGCTCTAATCTCGTTTGGTGTGAACGCACCATGATGTTTTCTCTGCAGACCTCCACGCCTGCGATGTAACGTCACATTTTTGTTTGAAGGTGTGCCTCCTCTAAAAGTGTCCGCCGTCCGGGTGAAACAGTATGCTATTTTTATTTACCCGCCACGGTGGCCGGTAGGTGAAGCGAGTTTACCCGCCACAACACAAAATCACCCGCATTTGGCTGGTGGCGGGTGCTAATTTCCATCCCTGGTACCCGGTCGTCATAGCGAAGCCTTTCGTTCCTCATTGCCCCATCAAGCTCTCGCTGGATCCTCTCTTCGGCAACCAAACAAAGGAATGTCTACACCTCCTCGTTTGACCACGGCGTATTCTTCCGAGTTGCCATAATAATAGTAGTAAGTTTAGTAACTATCTCTGGCCAAACTATTTAAAAATGGCGGGGTTATTCTGGATACTCCATCTGGCGCGTGCAATGATGACGCAGATTCTCTGTGACCAATCAGCAGTCGGCATTGTTTTCACGTCACATTTTAGTATCGGCTTAGCTCGCCTCAGCTCGCTTAGAACCTCGCCGGAGGTGGTACGAAAAAAAGTACCCGAAAGCAGGTACAGGTACAACTTTTACACAGTGGAAAACCAAACAAAGGCGAGTCGAGCCGAGCCGAGGCGAGCTGGTACTGTGTAGTGGAAAAGCGCCATAAATGTGGCCTAAATCTAGTCCCAGACTAAAATGCATGTTTGAGCTGTTTTAAATGAAAGCAACTAGCACTAAATATCTTAAAATATGTCAGTGCCATTGTTTTGTCTCAAGATGCACATCAGTAATGTTTTATTCTAAGACACATTTATAAAAGCAACTTAAATGTCCTAATTCAACTAATCTAAGCCCTGTCTCTGAAACCAGGCTTAAATGTTCTTAAAGTCAAACACAAAATTGATCAAAATAACCATGAGCTTCATAGTCTCAACATGCAAATATTTTACCATGCCATTGGATGAAAAGGAAAACAAACCATTTTGTAAATGCATAAACAATAGCACACGGAACAAACACCGGGTTAATTATTATATTAGTGTTTTAGGCACATTACCACACTGATTGGACGCACAACCTTTGATATTAACGCCAAAAGATATGAGTTGGAAAGCATTTTTTTTGTTCTATCCAAACTATGCATTGTCTTTTATCACATGGCTTTCGTTCCGATTGGTCATTTGCAGCATTCAGCGGTCAGATATTTCTAAATGATGACCGTTGTCCAGAGCAACGCTGTAACAGTCCACTCATCTGGTCAGTGGTTCCTACATAGCCTTCTGTGTCTCTGCTGTTTCTACAAATAAGATAAAGCAATAATTGAATCTGTAAATTTGATAATTTGAACTGTACAGCAACGGCAAGGTCATGGCTTCGAATCATGCAATGCAACTAATAAGCCTTGAATGCAACAAAAGTCACTTTGGATAAAATACATAAATGTTTTTGTTGCATTCGATTCATGCAATGCAACTAATAAGCCTTGAATGCAACAAAAACATTTATGCATTTTATCCAAAGTGACTTTTGTTGCGAAAATGCATCGAAAGTCACTTTGGATAAAATGCATAAATGTTTTTGTTCATGTATTTATTAAGTAATAAGTGGGATAATGTGAAGTTGTTTTGCAATAATGACTGGTTGACTGTACATTATCATAATTACTTTAGCAAACCGCACGAATGATTTGACATCTGAAGAAGGAAGATATTTGATGGTGGTAGTTCAGTTCATGTTGTCTTGTCTTCAGAGCAGGATTGCGTCCCGGTGTAGCTGGAAGAGCCCGAGTGACAGGCGAGTGCATGCCGTCAGTGAGTTTGGATATGATGGCGTGAGTACGGGGAAATCCAGTGCCTGTGTTTGGAGTGGGGGAGGGAACTGAACTGACTCACTCGAGGGTCAAAGGTCGAATGAGAGGAGTTTTTCCAACCAGCTGCTCACAGTGGAATGCTTTATTAGCTTTGTTAGAGGCGATCAGTGTTTCGGATTTAGAACTGGCCTGTTGATGAGGTCAAATGTGTTTGGACACTAATGCAGGGCTCTATGAAATCCATTTGTATTTTTTCAAAAATTCTGTGTTTTCAGTTTTAATTGTTCTAGATTCCATTTTTAACGGTTTCATTAAATTCCAATAACTAAAATGGATGTCTTATCAATTTAATTAATAAAACAATTAAAAAGTTGATTCAAATTTAAACAATAATAAGGCCCTATAGGCCATGAGACGGGACCCCAAATTTGGGCTACCGGTACCATTTTGAGGGATTAAATTTATTTTTGATTTTCATGAAGGTACACATCTCTAGTGTTGGAAAATGTGTGATAGCATCCGATCCATGGTAGCTTTCATTAGAAATCAACACTTATATCATCCTACCTCAAGGTAAGGTGTTCAGTGACTAGAAGAGAGAAAAATGTATCCTTTTATAATTTTAAAAATCTATTTTAAAAAAAATTATAATTTTTTTATTATAATTTTTTTTACAAATGTATAAAAATGTATAAAAATGTTATAAAATTAAAAACATATTTAAAGATAAATTAATTTATCCTTTTTCTTGACATATGTTTGAAAATCGTCCTCCAAGGTAGTTTTTAACCAAAAACTACCTCGAATCTAATGCTATCACACATTTTTCAAATACAGGGTCATATACCTTCACAAAAATCACCATGCGGTTTAATCCCTCAAAATGGTACCAATCAACCCTCTGTCTCACGGCCTACTATGAAATGTTTTTTATGTCGTTTCTGTATCCTATGTTTTATGATTTAACACACATTTGTTACCAAAAACGGTGGAAATCAAATGAATGCATGACTTGATTAACCTTTTTTAAATGTAATCAAATGAAATTTGCACCATTCTTTTATTTTTTTGCCAAACAAAGCAAGGTTTACAGTTTAAATTAAAATATGGACTAAAAATTGTGTGATATTCCTTAAAAAAATAAAGTTTTAATAAATTATTTTATTATTAATTATCATTACTTCGAGAAGTACATTCTTCAAAAGTTCTATATTTCATTAAAAATTTCTTTAAGTGAGACCAAACTTTTATTTTGATGGTGTGTCGGGAAGACCTTTAAGTTCCCTTATGTATATGATATGATGATAGTTTTACCAAATGCTTCTGAAGTGACTCTCAAAGCAGCTCTGGAGATGAAGTTCATGTCCTCATATAGTGAGACGGCAGATGCTGAAAACACCTCGAGTCCGAAGGCATCATTTTACACCTCAAACACCTCCGAGGGCATCATTTTAAGTAGTTTGGCACGCAGGGATTGTGTGTGTGTGTGTGTGCGAGAGAGAGAGAGAGAGAGAGAGAGTGAGAGAGAGAGTGAGAGTGTTGCTCAGGAGCACCCCCCCCCCACACACACACACACACACATTTTTTACAATTCACCTCTGCATATAAACCTCAGTATTCTCGTACTCACACGAGGTTGTTGCGGTCGCGCAGGTGCACAGTCAGTGAGGGTATTGTTCAAGCGAATGCTGTTTCTCATCTGGGCCTCACTGGACAAGTCGTCAAGGTAATCATTTGTGGAGAATCACAGAACAATGATGATTTGTCTGTTAATTTATTTAAAGAATTTGGCTTTGGCCCACTCAACCACTTTTGTGGAGTAAGCACTTGATCATTTCTAACACTAACGGGTAACACTCGTCTGTGGTTTATTTAAATAAGATATATCAAATAATACAGTAAAACAGTGATATTGTGAAATATTATTACAATTCAAAATATTTTTTTTGTAATATACATTTTCCGACCCAATAAAAAAAGGCACAGCACAGTCATCTTCATCTTCAACTTACAATTTGACGACGTCTCGCTAGCGTAGCAAGAACAGCACGTCGTTTTCTGTGTTTAGAAATCCTGTTTCTTTTGATAATCCGCAAAATCTTCTGAATCACGAGAACAAACAAACAAAAAAGATAAATATTGAGTGGGATCTCCACAGAGTCTAAAAGCCATTTTATTAAGAGTATTATGAGCAAGATATTTGATAACATAGATCTGTTTTTTTTCCCTAATGTCGACAGGCAAGAGAAAACGGTGTGGCGCGAAAATGAAAATAAATGAAATATGTGTAGGCTATTAATTTTATTTATGTTTATAAGTTATTATAATCATGTGTGGAGTAACGCATTATAACAGAAACGGCCAGAAATGACTTTTAATTTTACAATTTTGGAGAAATAAGCTCAATATAATGTAATGTATTTATATATAAAAAATCTATTTAGCCCAGAGCTGGCTCGGCACCAGCTGACAGATGATGGCGCGTTTAATCAACGGCGCCGAGAGACGATCGAGTAGTGTCCGAAAGTGGTGTTTCTATTATGCTGGTGAGCTCACTATATAGTGCTCTACTCCCTACCCCCTACATAGGGGTTAGGGAGTAGTGGTTTGAGTGGAGATTTCGGACACAGCCATTGTGATCATGCAAACACACAGAACTCATCCATCCTCACATCAATCTGATAGGCTGACATTTTGTTTATTGATCACATAATACTTTCAGTTTCACTCTCTGTGTGCATAGAAAAAGTGCTTGTCACTGGAATATTTTCACTGTGCTGGTTAGGACACGGTGTGAGGAAAAGGGAGGATTAGAAAAGTATCATGGCAGTGACTCAGACACTCAGACTAAATCAGTTCCCCTTCCCAACACACACACACACACACACACACACTGTTCCACGGCCCAACCTGCCCTCAGACCAAGGCTTCAGGGTCCGCCTCACTTCCTCAGGAAACAGTGGAGAAAGGAAGTGGCTTTGTGTTGAGCTCTATGGCCACACTTTAAACCCACTCCAGAAATACAGAGCGTCTGAGATGAGTCAGAACAGTGCTAGCATGTCCTTTAAAGGCATAGTCCACCTGAAAAATAACTTTCTGTCATCATTTACTCACCCTTTCTTTCTTCTTAGGAACAAAAAAGGAGATATTTTAAAGAATGTTGCGGTCCAAACAACATTGTATGGACAAAAGAACACTTAAACATTTTTAGGGACACATTTGTTTGTGTTTGTACCCTCCTGGGACCCAAGAATAGACTTTTGTCCACTGTAGTGGACATTATATTTTAGTGAATTTCTCTGACATCATACATGTCACATGACACAACCTGGGTGTCCTGTAAAGAGCACATTCAGGACTTTTCAGAGATACCAAATGTTTGGAGGTTTCACCATGAAAACAACTTCTCCTTGGTTTTTAAAAATGTCTGACATTAATTTAGTGATCAAATGTAGCATTCTTATGGAAATATGATAATATAGTGTAATTATAATATAAATTGGACTACTTTTTAAATTGTATTTCATAAAACAACATCTCAGGAAAATGTTAAGGGTTTAAAAAAAAAAACCTTTCTGTTACAGAACAGGGCATTGATTTCAAACGTGTCCACTGTAGAGGACATCAGGACTAAAATCATGTTTATCAGGCATTCTGGGAGACACAACAAGTGAATATGGAAATAAATTATACATCAATATTCCTATGAAATGTTAGATATTATTATTAAAATGTTGCCAATTATTACTCCAATTATTACCCTTTATTCTTTCATAAAATGTTGCTCCCAGAACACATTAATGTGCAAATTAGATACAGTGTATAGATACATTGCATTGAATGGGAATATTAACTTATGGCCATTTTACCCACATATTGCAAAAAGTAAAATGGTGTATCAATTCATTCCATTATTTCTTTCATAACATAGTTGAGAATAATCTTTATACAAATTTTGGTTGAAAAAATCCTGAAACCCCAAAATGTATTGGTGATTGAAAAACAAATCCCATTGTTTTTGCCTATATATATAATTTCATGTCATTTTATTTTTTAAACAACTTAGGACATAGCATAACGTATGAATAAAATATTATTTTATGTATATGTTTTTTTTTACCATTTGTTTATTTTGCTCTAAACAGTGTGATGACATGGAAAAAAACTAAATTCAAAAAACCTTTTTTTTCTGGGTCTCAGAAGGATACAGTTTAGAACGACATAAATGATACAAAACAATAGGGCTACACAAAAAAAAATACACAATAATCCAAATATAACCGAAATGGCGATATGGCTCAGTGTGATGATTATCAAATCGCAAAGGCTGCAAATGAATTAAATAATAATATGCACTGCATGTTTCAGAGTGAAGCGCGACACTGTGTTCGTTTGTTTTCATCGTCTCAAAGCGTCTCGGATTGCAGTAAATGCTGCTTCACAATGAACCTTTCATTTTCATCTGCTCTTTTTTAACATGCATTTGAAAACGCAACAGTCTTCCCAAACTTGTAATGAGAAGCTCTTATCAACAAAATATATATTCTTGGGCTCCCTGCGATTTTCCGTCAGAATAAAAGTTTAATGGTTTAACGATTGAAGGTAAAGAAATTAAGATGGTTATAGATTTTAATATTCAAATTTTTACAATTTTATGCAATTTTTTATTTATTTATAGATAATAATTATTATTATTATTTTAGCCGTATTCATATATAATACAATTTTGGCCTAATTGTGCAGCCCTACAAATAAGCACAGTCGATTTTTTTTTTTAACCGCATTTTAAATCGTGATCACATTTTTTTATTCTTTTTTTCTTTTTTTTTGTGAAAAACCGCAGTTAAATCACCCCTCCCCCCACACACACAAAATCGTGCAGGCCCACATTACAACTCATAAAAGTTCCCTATTTGATTTGTATGCCAAGTTTTCTGAAGTCATCTGGCGCCTTGTGTGAGAAACACGAACATTCATTGCGTCAGGCTTGAGGTCAGTGATGCCAGACATACAGCATCATGTTATTTGGTTGTTTGAAAACTATTTTCAGTTTTTTCTCTCTCCTATCGATTAGTTCCAGTCCTCATCATCAAACGCATTTTTAGGGAATTATAATCTTAGATTGCTGGGAAGTGCAGTCAGCGCAAGTCACACACACATCTGAAACAAGGGCTTTTTATGTGTGCCATTAAACAAGGCACGTAGAATCCCTGATGTTTAACTTAATAAAGTTAGCAGCTTTTATCAGTGGAGAGTCTTTTGACTCATAATTCTGTCATTTCCAGAGTATTGGCATATCTGTTCTCACTTACGATCATGGCGTGCGCTGAGGGGCGATCAAAGCCAGACTTTGCCATGTGTTTTCCTGCTGTTATGAGGTGATTCAGATGAAAACGCTCGGACGCGTCCCTCTCTGCATGGCCTTTTCTTTCTCTATTTCCTTCGACCTCTTTTTTGGATGCCCCGCTCCCCCTCTCCCTGCTTGGCAGGGCGTCCGGCCTGAGACACAGCGGTGATTGTTTTCCTGATGGCCTTGGATGTTCCAGAACTCGTAGTTACAGCAGAATTCTTCCCACATGAGTGGATTTGGGAGATACTCCCTGTAAGCGCTGCCTGTGTAAAATGTTCCACATAATGCTCATCAAAGTTGTGTGTGAGATCCACAGAAATGTGCAGATGTTATATTGGTCCATCGTGCGTGGTCGACCGGATCACATGCGAGTCCACGGCACGCATACAGAAAGCTCACCAGGACTGAAACCAAGTTCTTCACACATAGCAGGGTTTGATGTATTATTTTGATTAGCTTTTAATTATAATACTTTCAGATACCAGAAAGAATGCAGTGCTTTCAGCTCAATTGTTTACTTCCATCCAAAAGCAATGCAAAGTCCAAAATATTCTGCCCATGTTTGCAGATGCTAATGCATAAAAATACTCAGATTAAAAGAGCACTTACTTTAAAAGAAATATGACTTTTTTTGGTTTTCCAGTACAAATATCTAAACATTCTTAGATCAAGATATATTTACTTGAGAAGCAAAATGACCCGATATATGAAGAATTGATAAAAATGAATGTTTATGCTTAAAACGAGAAAAAATATCTGCCAATGGGGTCAGAAAAATAATCTTGTTTTCACTTGCGATTAAGTTTATTTTTCTGAACTTTTTTTATACTTAAAACAAGTAAATGAATATGCTTAGACAAAATACACTCGTTTTTAAGATACAGTCTATGAAAACAAATCTTATGCAGTGCTGCTTTTCAAGCAAATGTATCTACTTTCAAGGATTTTTAGATACTGGAAAACAAGTCAAAAAAGCCTACTTAATACGGGTCATTCATTTTTGTGTTTAAAAACACAAGCGAGGTCTAGAGATGTGTTTTTTAAAAGTTAAACTTCTTTTAACTTGAGCGCCGTGGTTTTAGAACGCTGTGTAATACATTAGACGCTGTAAAAGATGCAAGATGCGAGCGCAACGGTTGAAGACGTCCATCTACCATGTGTTTAAATAGAAAAAACAATGGAAAAGCAGAGCAGTGGAATGGAAAAAAAACGCGTTCTGTGTGAAACGGCCCCTAAAAAACTTCCATCAAGCGCATGTTAACATAGAAAAACAATGAAAAGCAGCGCAGCTGGATGCAAACACACTCTGTGTGAGCGGCCACTAGGAAGTCATGTTTAATTAGCTAATCATGGTTTAAATGTTGGTTTATATTGCAAGATGGTTTAATCCAAATTAATTTATGAATGAGTAATCATAGCACTCACTATGGCACGTAATCTCTGATTATTCTCTATTACTCATTTTTGTGGTCTGTGTGGGTCTTTTCCTGGTTTAACACGTTGAACTGGGATAGAGAGCCAGTCAGCGCTTATCTAAATAACCATCCAATCAGATTTGACCTGCGTGTGCGCGTGCGACTCGGTTGGATGTTCTCACTTCACTGTTTGCGTAGGTGTCAGGAATAGACAAGGGACCCCCGTCTGCTTGGCTTGAAGTCCCGTTGGGAAGAGCTTTTATTTTGGGTGCCAAGTGTCAACTTTCTACAGGGGTGGGGTCGGGTACTTGAGATTTCTCTCTAAAATATCTGTCAATCCTCTCCTTTAACACATTTCATGCTTTCGTTCATGCTCTCTCTCCTCCTCAGACTTCCACGACCCCCCTCCGCTTGTCTCGTTTCTTCTCTTGTTGCTCCTGGCTGTCTTGTAACTATAGCTGTCTGTTGTTTCTTTTGTGACCTGTCCTGCAGTCATCCTGTTGGCCCCCTCGCTCACCCCCTCTTGCCTCTCTGTTATAAATATCAGAGTAAGTTTGGTTAGAGGGTATAGAGTTTCCTTTGGTGAGGTCGCCAGCTTTGGCCTCTGGTCTCCAGTCATAAACAGGCAGAGTTTGGCCTCTTCTGACCTGCAGGAGAACGTGCACTGGTTACACTGACCAGGACTTAAATGGGACCTATCATGCCCTTAAAAAAAAAAAAAAAAAGTCTATATATTGTTTTTTTTTGTCTTCTTTTTGCTAGAACAGGTTTTCATGCTCAAAAAACACATTATTTTCCCCATATTCTCGATTGTTGCAGCTCCTCTCTTCCCAGTCTGCCAGTAACGCTCTGGGGTGTGTTTCCCGAAAGCATCGTTAGCCAACTAAACTATGGTCGCAAGTTCCGTCGTTATTAGGGCTGTCAACGAATATTCTAAATTCGAATATATATTCGAATAGTTTTAAAAAACAGAAATTCGAAGGTGAAAATTAATATTCGAATCATGTGGAAAAACACGCCTGCGGTAGCAGAGGCGCGGCTGTCTGCTTTGCGAGTGGCTATATTCTGAAGCTTGTCTGGCTCACTCATTGGCTGTGCTGCGGCAAATGCACATCCAATGGCATGGGCGCCTCCAACGTGTGCGCCAATGAGCTAGCATTACATCAGACACGTCAGAGCCCGCCAAGGGGGCGTGGCCAGACGCCTTCGAAATAGCCATAGTAGCTAGCAGCAGTTTACCACAGCACAGCTCGCTCAGAGCGTTCAATGTTGGTTCTATATACTGTAAAACTTAAATTAATGTTAATAATATTTGTTTCAATCACCGAATGAAGCCTGCTATATTTAGGACAAGAGTCGCGACCTTAAATTGCTTGCACAAAACTCTTGATCAGCACTCAACATTTGTTTATTGTTATTCATTTAAACCGTTATGCGCAGAGAGCGTGAGGACGAGAGAGAGAGAGAGAGAGCCTGCGAGTGCGAGCGAGAGTAAGGTCTGCGGTCTTGGCCATTAGTTGATTTACTTGGTTTTGTGTAAGTTAATACGTTGTCAAATATGCTTAAACTTAAATAAACTACCTATACAAGTAGTTGTGTCTCTTTGTATTAATTTGTCCTGTTATTGACGTAATGCGCGTCATTGACAAAATGCGCAACCAGTTATTCGAATAGTTCGAATATATGTGTTTTTTTTAAAGGGAATATTCGAACATCATTTTTGAGCAATTTTGACAGCCCTAGTCGTTATCAGCAAAGTTCAACGAGTCGGTGTTTGCCGAAACCATCGTTCCAACGAACATTCGCAAACAGCATCGCAGAGTTGTGTGTTTGGAACGACAGCTCTCGATCTGTGGTTTGAAGCGTAGTTTCTTGTTTGCATGACATGTGGACTCAATAAATGCTTATCTTGACCCAAATAAGAAAGCTGACATTCAGTGCAATCTTTATCTTTTATTTAGAATACATACAAATTTCATTTACGTCTTTGAGTTTGTCAAGAGATTTAAAGCATCTTTTTTGAAGACTGCGCATGTGCGAACGTGCTCTACTATGTAAGAAAGAGCCTATGATTGAATCTGGAAATAAAGCGAAATAACTGAGAAAAATTTGTAATAGTCCTCAGATGTCATGTCTGTAATTTATAGCAAAACATCTAGCATTAATTAGATCTCAAACAGTTTCATTTAAATAAGTTATTAGTCCACCACGTGCGTGACGTCATAAACCAACGTGGTTGAACGACCACTTTGTGACAATATGGTTTCGGGAAACAGTCGTGACTAGCTAGTTGATTTCTTTAACGATGCATCGTACTATGGTAGTGAGGCATCGAGTTACGTCGTTGTACGGGAAACGCACCCCTGTTTAGTTCCCGTCTCTATGAAGCCCCTCCTTCTGAAAGCACACTGTGCTCTGATTGGTCGGCTGGAGCAGTGTGTTGTGATTGGTCGAGCGCTTCGAATGTGTTTGGTAAATGTCCCGCCCCTTACCATAACCGCCAGTTTCAACACACTACTAACTAACTCAACCAGGCCCCGCCCCTTTATTCTGCGCATTAATTATTTAAATGAGATAGAAAACCCAAGACTACAATGGAGGCGTTTCAGGGAGTTGAGAAACACTGATATAGAGAATAACTGGAGCTTTTTCATGCTCAAACAGCAACATTGCACACTAAAGAAAGATGAACATGTTTATCAGCATAGGTCCTCATTGATATATCTTTGATTATGATCATGCGATGCAAAATGTTGTAGATGTTTTGGAATTGGTGACGTGGTCCTCTATTCTCTATCCTCTATTCCTCTATAATGGTACATGCACTTTTACAAGTTGATTGTACTGAAATGTGTGTTGGCAGTGCCTGTACACAAACATCATAAAATGATAAAAATCCATCCAGTGTTTTTGTTTTAAAGGGGTCATATAATGCCATTTTTGTACAAGCTAATATGATTCTTTAGGGTCTAAATTAAAAGTTTGTAATATACTTTAATTAAAAATTCTCATTAGTATTGTAAGAAAACACTTATTTTACCTGGTCAAAAACAGCTCTGTTTTCAGCACGCCGTTTCAGTGCATATGACTTTAAATGATCATGAGCTTTGCTCACCCCGCCTCTCTGTTCTGTGTACACCGTTTGTAACACAATAACACAAAACCATAACGCGTTGTTCAGTATAAACGTGGAATTATGAATTATATTGAGAACGTCATACATAGAAAACATGCCGTAATGTACCCTAAGTGTAAACCTTAGACGCATTCATTGTGAAGCGTGCATCTAGCGAATTGCAAAGATTAATATATTAATATAAAGTTTAATAAAACGTTTCACTCACTTCCGTTCTTCTGGAGGTTCAGCAGGAACACGAATATCTGGTACCGATGCTTTTTAGCAAAGCTTCTTAGCAAATCCAGCTTTATACTGACCCTCGTTTATAAAGCAGTCTGGTGTGTGAAATGATTCGCGCAAACATGAGAGCATTGACGTTGCTCGTGGGGAATATTCCCTTCGAAAACAAACTCAGCCACTGCGTCTTCAGCGGTTCGGATTTAGGAACATTAAAATGACTGCTGTGTTCGTTATTACACCCAAGAACAGAACACCACAATCGCTTAGACGCCATTCTGCTCATAGACAGTGCTCCAGCATATCAACAATGACCGCGCCGGTCCGCGCCGCGCAGACTATGATTGACAGCTACCTCATGTGCGAGGGCGGGTCTGTGTTGAAACGCTCCCGTCAATCAACAATCGTGGGAGGGGCGTCCGTTTTATTGACGTCACAAAAACGAACGGCTCGATTTGAGGCAGGGGAAAACATATAAGGAGATTAAAACACTGGATGGATTTTTATCATTATATGATGTTTGTGTACAGGCACTGGCAACACACATTTCAGTACAATCAACTTGTAAAAGTGCATGTACCATAATATGACCCCTTTAATCTCCTTATATGTTTTCCCCTGCCTCAAATCGAGCCGTTCGACCGTGTGACGTCACACGCACAGAAGCCCCTCCCGCGATTGTTGATTGACAGCCGGGTTTAAACACAGACCCGCCCTCGCAGAATGGCGTCTAAGCGATTGTGGTGTTCTGTTCTTGGGTGTAATAACGAACAGTCATTTTAATGTTCCTAAATCCGAACCGCTGAAGACGCAGTGGCTGAGTTTGTTTTCGAAGGGAATATTCCCCACGTGCAACGTCAATGCTTTCATATTTGCGCGAATCATTTCACACACCAGACTGCTTATAAACGAGGAGGGTCAGTATAAAGCTGGTTTTGCTAAGAAGCTGCTCCTGGACCGGTACCAGCTATTCGTGTTCCTGCTGAACCTCCAAAATAACTGAAGTGAGTGTAACGTTTTATTAATCTTTAATATTTATATTAATCTTTGCAAATCGCTAGATGCACGCTTCACAATGAATGTGTCTAAGGTTTACACTCAGGGTACATTACGGCATGTTTTCTATATACGACGTTCTCAATATAATTCATAATCCCACGTCTATAATGAACAACGCGTTATGTTTATTGTGTTATAAACGGTGTAGCACAGAACAGAGAGGCGGGATGAAAGAGGTCCACACTAAAACGGCAAAAACGGAGACCCAAAACGGAGAAGTTTAGAAACGCTGCCGATCTGTTTTTCGTTTTGATTCTCTGGAGGGCGTTTTAGTGTAGACGGGTCAAGACGGAGGACTTTAGAAACGCTGACGTAGTAGAGGCTCACGCTCGGCTCTATGATAGGGTGTCATCAGTCATGGCGTATATCTTTGCTAGCAGCTGTTGTACAAGTAAATTCTGCATTTTACAACGCTATAACTGCCTACATGCGCCGGAGTCAAGCTATTATTCCAGCAAACTGTGACAATCCCCGTGTGCAGCGGCGGCGTTGACCGTACATGGAGCGTCGGTTTGGGGTTAATCCAGAGCATGGTGGGATAATTTTATCAATGAAGTTGTGTTTACACCGGCACGCGCATGCCCAGTGTTGGTGAATGGTCACGTGATCCGCGTTTTCAGTCGTTTTAATGTGGACGGAGATCAATTCTAATACGCAGCTAAAGCCTTAGAAAACAACAGGATTCTGCTGCTTGCACACACATGATGCTTTCAGATGCTGTGTGTAAAGGAGTTGTCCAGAGTTTAGTGGGAGTTCTGTTGCTGTTTAACCATTAGGGCTGGTCTTCTGGACTGTAGTGCTTTCACGGTTTCTGGTATTTTTAAATATAGGTGGGTGGGATCGCAACAGTGAAATGAACACCAGCCATTGTGAGGCCGTTTGCGCCACATTCCTTTGCCGTGTCACAGTTCAGCCCACACGCTCCCTGCCCTCTCTCTCTCTCTCTCTCTCTCTCTCTCTCTCTCTCTCTCTCTCTCTCTCTCTCTCTCTCTCTCTATCTCTCTATCTCTCTCTATCTCTCTCTCCTCTGGCAGCTCTCTGATGGAATGTGTGGAATTCTTTGTATGAAGCGATAAAGTGGTTAACAACCTAATAAAGGAGTAATACGATTAGAAATGAGAAGACCAAGACTCTCTGCATCACTTTTATACTGTGTGTTCCCTGTTCAGAAGATATCAATGTCACACCTGGCCTCTTCAAGTAATGTACATTTGTATAACTTTTCATATTGATCGCTTTTTATAAACCTCTCTCAGCTCTTAGTTTTATATTATTAGATTATGCTCAGCAATGCAGAATAATGTACTACGATAATAAAAAATGTGTCTTCCATATATATAAAAGGATGTGTATGAGAATTGTGAGTAGCCAATCACTGTGTGAAAGACTTGTTGTTTTCCACAGAAGAAGAAAATCATACTGGTTTGGATATAGAATAGATATTAACAGAATTAATTGTCATATTTGGGTGAACTAAGTTCTATCAGCTGTATCTGTGATAAGCTGTTAAATACCACAGACAATAATTTAGTTGCAAACGTGTTAACATTACACGTCTATGGGGCAATACATTTATTTTGAACGCGTTTTTGTTTGTTTGTTTGCTTTTAGAGGTCCATATTCATATTCTGCTGCATGTCAGAGTTGTTTAACCCAAAATATTTCAGTGAAAGTACTGTAGTTTGACATTTAGTAACCTTAGGACCCTGTGGATTTCTTCAAAAGTGTAAAATTCCACTAGTTCAGCTTGTTGAGTGTGTGGATTAAGTTTAAGTTTGGCTTCACACCACTGTTTGCATTCATAATCACATTAACTAACCACTAGGTTATGTTCTCCGTTAAATGAGTTGTCGGACCCTCCCTGACACGCTATACATCCCTGCCTCAACACTGCCACCTGCCGGGGACTTCACAACTGCGGTCACTTTGACATTTAACACTAACAGGAAGTTTGCTGTCTTGCACAGAGACTAATCTAACCAACATTTAATCTTTAATTTCTCATAGCCTTTTAAACATTTTTTTTAAAATCTTTTTACATTTACAAATTTGGCAACACCCAAAACAGGATAGCCATTGTGGTGCACAGGATATCCTGCCTCTACTCGCACCTCTCTCCCTTTTGTTCCAGTGCACGTTATTGTTAAAACATAGAAGTGTGTTTCATCTTTGGACACTTTTGTGGGCTTTTAAATAAATACTCTCTATAAAACACACGTGTCAAACTCTCACTAGTTTATTTATTTGGTCAACGATCAATTTCCAAAAGGTGGGATTTTGTTATTTTTTCTAAAGAGTCATGAATATTTGTACTGTAATGTAATTACACACGTCTCAACTCAAATAAAACTACTGTCAATAATATTACCATGAACTGAACTAAATAGGCTTAAATAATGCATGATTATTCAATAGATTTAAAGTGCCTTTATTGTGCTATTTTAAAGGTTCCTCATTTTCTTTTGGATGTCTCCTACAATAGGTTTATATGCTTCCAAGGTTAAAAAACACTTTAATATAACATAATATAAATTGCACATCACCTAACTTCTTAAAGTGTCTGAAAACGGTTTGTTCAAAGATTCAGTCTCTTTAAACTCCTCCTTTCCGAGAGTCTACTCTGCTCTGATTGGTCAGATGACCCAGTCTGTTGTGATTGGTCTACTCTGCTCTGATTGGTCAGATGACCCAGTCTGTTGTGATTGGTCTACTCTGCTCTGATTGGTCAGACGGCCCAGTTGTGATTGGTCTACTCTGCTCTGATTGGTCAGACGGCCCAGTTGTGATTGGTACTCTGCTCTGATTGGTTAGATGGCTCAGTTGTGATTGGTCTACTCTGCTCTGATTGGTCAGATGGCTCAGTTGGATTGGTCTACTCTGCTCTGATTGGTCAGACGGCCCAGTTGTGATTGGTCTACTCTGCTCTGATTGGTTAGATGGCTCAGTTGTGATTGGTCTACTCTGCTCTGATTGGTCAGATGGCCCAGTTGTGATTGGTCTACTCTGCTCTGATTGGTCAGACGGCCCAGTTGTGATTGGTCTACTCTGCTCTGATTGGTTAGATGGCTCAGTTGTGATTGGTCTACTCTGCTCTGATTGGTTAGATGCCTCAGTTGTGATTGGTCTACTCTGCTCTGATTGGTCAGATGGCTCAGTTGTGATTGGTCTACTCTGCTCTGATTGGTCAGATGGCCCAGTTGTGATTGGTACTCTGCTCTGATTGGTCAGATGGCTCAGTTGTGATTGGTCTACTCTGCTTTGATTGGTCAGACGGCCCAGTTGTGATTGGTCTACTCTGCTCTGATTGGTCAGATGGCCCATTTGTGATTGGTACTCTGCTCTGATTGGTCAGACGGCCCAGTTGTGATTGGTCTACTCTGCTCTGATTGGTCAGACGGCCCAGTTGTGATTGGTCTACTCTGCTCTGATTGGTCAGATGGCCCATTTGTGATTGGTACTCTGCTCTGATTGGTCAGATGGCCCATTTGTGATTGGTACTCTGCTCTGATTGGTCAGATGGCTCAGTTGGATTGGTCTACTCTGCTCTGATTGGTCAGACGGCCCAGTTTTGATTGGTCTACTCTGCTCTGATTGGTTAGATGGCTCAGTTGTGATTGGTCTACTCTGCTTTGATTGGTCAGATGGCCCAGTTGTGATTGGTACTCTGCTCTGATTGGTCAGATGGCTCAGTTGTGATTGGTCTACTCTGCTCTGATTGGTCAGATGGCTCAGTTGTGATTGGTCTACTCTGCTCTGATTGGTCAGATGGCCCATTTGTGATTGGTACTCTGCTCTGATTGGTCAGACGGCCCAGTTGTGATTGGTCTACTCTGCTCTGATTGGTCAGACGGCTCAGTTGTGATTGGTCTACTCTGCTCTGATTGGTCCGACCGGCCAGTTGTGATTAGTCTACTCTGCTCTGATTGGTCAGATGGCTCAGTCAGTTTTGATTGGTCGACCACTTACAGCGCGTGTCAGAAACCAGACACTAAGTAGCTCATCTGAATTTCAGCTCTTCCTCAGCACTTAATTCTCAGTAATTCGAACAGTAATGATGGCGGGGGTTTTACCGTATCAATCTCATCAAGGATTTGCCATGGCAGCAGAAAGCAGCATCTTCTCGACATAAACAACATGAACCAAACTCTTCCAGTCTCAGATACAACTACAATGTTTGAGGGCGGGGCAAAGAAGATCATTGCCTGGAATATTATTATGCAAATTTATTACAAACCTACATATGTTCGAGCAGGAATGGAGACTGGAATTACTAACGGCTCATTTTAGCCAGTTCAGAATCGCTCTGTTTATCTGCACTTTGATCTTTGTAACTTTGCAGACCCTTTACATTCACAAACAGCTCTATTACACACTACATGAAAGGTAATATCCCCCCAAAAAATAATTGGGGTACTTCAATAAGCATGCATAAACATCATTATGTCAGCTGGCAATTCACCACATAAAACACACTGATTTCACTTATGCTTATATTCATTTCAACTTGTATTTATTATAATCTGGATCATATTTTCTTTGACTTTGTGTAGTTTTGTCTATATTTTTCGAGCATGAGGGCGCGTCACACAACCTGTCCATGTTGTAGGGCTGCAACAAACGATTATTTTGATAATCGATTAATCTAACGATTATTAGAACGATTGATCGACTAATCGTCGATTATTTCGCAGACTAATCAGTAAGTTTGGAACAATTATTCAGCTTTTCCAATTAGTTAAAACATTGAGTTATACATATTCTAACTATAATATAAAAAAAGAAAATCACTTCAGCTTTTGAAATAATTGTTTTAATGAACTTTGAGCCAACTAAACAGGTCATTCTCTTTAAGTTTTCAGATTTCGGTCCAACTCAAATCACACACAAATGCTCTCTAAGCATTGTTTAATAGGCCCACTGCTTTTCTTAGAACTGAAACAGAAAAAGGGACATTTACTTCAGGACACAAAGAATGGTAAAATATTAATCTGCAAACAATTATTATAATTATAAAATTACAATCTTTTTTTACATGACAATTGAGCTGACAGAGACGTTCTCATTCAACTTTTAATTTATAGTATGATAAAGTAACTGCCATGATATTCTTCCTATGTCATAGGAAGGATATAACATCTCGTTTTGTAAGTCTTCATGATTATTGAACAAAATACAGGCAAGTGATAAGACTATAATAATACCTAATATACTAATAGTGTTACAATAATAAAAACAGCCCTGACTCCTAAGCTCGATCAAGCTTTATTCTATACAAAATAAGTCATCACATTACTGTAATTATATTACTATTGATAATATTATTACTATTATTAGTAGTATTGCATTCTCTAATAAAGAGAGATTTACCGCTGGTTAGTAGAGTCATTCTACGAAACGGGTGCCATTTCCACTTAGCAATTTTCCAAATTTTCATTAAGAACAAACTTATTTTTTTTTAAATTACAACTTTAAGGATATGTTAATCCTCCAAAAAAACATATTTTCCCACCTCAGGCACAAAATCCTTAATAATATTATCCTTTTTATTCAGGCAAGGGAGTCTCACTTGTACCACCCCGTCACGGACAATATGTTTGCCATTAAAGTAGTAAAACAAGAAATCTATTTTTTAAATCTAATGTTTTCCTAATAGTAAAATGTCTCTTTTTTGGAAACCATCAATAGAAAGTCTGTAATTTAATCAATTTTTTTTTATTCTTAGTTTTTTAATCTTGAAATATGAATTCGACATTTCAATGGCCTCATTTTTGTACTGGAAAAAACAATTCACTTAAAAAATACAAATAAAGTTACATTTATTTGATTAGTCCACACAAGAAGAACATCATTCAACATTAATTTATGTAAAATGTAATTTCCATTCCATAAAATTTTAACAAAATGACCCCGTGACGGGGTGGTAACTGTTGCCACGGAGTGGTTCACTGTGACAGGGTGGTATGGACAAACTGTTTCTATATGATCTGCTGGTTTTAAACTTTATAAAACTGGGGGAGGGGAAACATTATAATTGGAGATTTAATGGAAAACTTTTGTCATGCTCTAAAAAAGAGCCAAATGTTATAAAATGTAACATTCTTCATTAAACACCGTGAGTGAGTGAGTGAGTGAAAGAGATAGTGAGTGAGTGAGTGAAAGAGATAGTGAGTGAGTGAGTGAGTGAGTGAGTGAAAGAGATAGTGAGTGACATGGTGAGTAAGTTAAAGAGAGTTCAAGTTCAAGTTTATTGTCATGCAAACAGGTTGTAAGGCTACTGAACAATAGTACAAGAGGAAGGAGGGTTGAGGTTTGAGCAGATGTTTAAATTTTAATTATTTATTGACTGGTGTTGAGAGAGTGCTAAGGCACTTTGTATTTCATTGCTGTGGTACTCTGTACTAATGTGAGTGAGTGAGTGAGTGAGTGAGTGAAGTAAAGAGATGGAGAGTGAGTCTGTGAGTGAGTGAGTTAAAGAGATAGTGAGTAAAGAGATAGTGAGTGAGTGAGTTAAAGAGATAGTGAGTAAAGAGATAGTGAGTGAGTGAGTGAGTTAAAGAGATAGTGAGTAAAGAGATAGTGAGTGAGTGAGTGAGTTAAAGAGATAGTGAGTAAGTGAAAGAGATAGTGAGTAAAGAGATAGTGAGTGAGTGAGTTAAAGAGATAGTGAGTAAAGAGATAGTGAGTGAGTGAGTGAGTGAGTTAAAGAGATAGTGAGTAAAGAGATAGTGAGTGAGTGAGTGAGTTAAAGAGATAGTGAGTAAGTGAAAGAGATAGTGAGTAAAGAGATAGTGAGTGAGTGAGTGAGTTAAAGAGATAGTGAGTAAGTGAAAGAGATAGTGAGTAAAGAGATAGTGAGTAAGTGAAAGAGATAGTGAGTGAGTGACTGAGTGAAAGAGATAGTGAGTGAGTGAGTGAGTGAGTGAGTGAGTGAGTGAGTTAAAGAGATAGTGAGTAAGTGAAAGAGATAGTGAGTAAAGAGATAGTGAGTGAGTGAGTGAGTAAAAAGAGATAGTGAGTAAGTGAAAGAGATAGTGAGTAAAGAGATAGTGAGTAAGTGAAAGAGATAGTGAGTGAGTGACTGAGTGAAAGAGATAGTGAGTGAGTGAGTGAGTGAGTGAGTGAGTGAGTGAGTGAGTGAGTGAGTTAAAGAGATAGTGAGTAAGTGAAAGAGATAGTGAGTAAAGAGATAGTGAGTGAGTGAGTGAGTAAAAAGAGATAGTGAGTAAGTGAAAGAGATAGTGAGTAAAGAGATAGTGAGTAAGTGAAAGAGATAGTGAGTGACTGAGTGAAAGAGATAGTGAGTGAGTGAGTTAAAAAGATAGTGAGCGAGTTAGTGATTGTGTGAGTGAAAGAGATAGTGAGTGAGTGAGTGTGTGAGTGAAAATGAGTGAGTGAGTTAAAAAGTGAGTGAGTGTGTGAGTGAGTTACAAAGATAGTGAGTGAGTGAGTGTGTGAGTGAAAGTGTGTGAGTGAAAGTGAGTGAGTGAGTTAAAAAGTGAGTGAGTGTGTGAGTTAGTGAAAGAGATAGTGAGTGAGTGAGTTAAAAAGTGAGTGAGTGAAAGAGATAGTGAGTGAGTTAAAAAGAAAGTGAGTGAGTGTGTGTGAGTGAAAGAGATTGTGAGTGAAAGTGAGTTAAAGAGAGTGAGTGAGTGAGTTAGTTAGTTAAAAAGTGAGTGAGTGAAAGAGATAGTGAGTGAGTGAAAGAGATAGTGAGTGAGTGTGTGTGTGAGTGAAAGAGATAGTGAGTGAATGAGTTAAAGAGAGTGAGTGAGTGAGTGAGTGAGTTAGTTAGTTAGTTAAAAAGTGAGTGAGAGAGTTAAAAAGTGAGTGAGTGAAAGAGATAGTGAGTGAGTGACATGGTAAATGAGTGTGTGAGTGAGTGTGTGTGTGTGTGTGTGTGTGTGTGTGTGTGTGAGTGAAAGTGAGTGAGTGAGTAAGTGAAAGAGATAGTGTGTGTGAGTGAGTGAGTTATAAAGTGAGTAAGTGAAAGAGATAGTGAGTAAGTGAAAGAGATAGAGTAAAGTGAGTAAATGAAAGAGATAGTGTGTGAGTGAGTTAAAAAGTGAGTGAGTGAGTTAAAAAGTGAGTGAGTGTGTGAGTGAGTTAAAGAGATAGTGAGTGAGTGACATGGTAAATGAGTGAGTGAGTGAAAGAGATAGTGAGTGAGTGAGTGAGTGAGTGAAAGAGATAGTGAGCAAAATTAACAAACAGGGTTAAGTTAACAGTAAAAATGATTAGCCTATATTAGAATCCTTAAATTTCACACATCCTCACATTCAAATGGGAGGCAGAACCACCCCGTCACATCCCTTACCACCACGTCACAATAAAACATGTTACGGGGTGGTATGTGACGGTGTGGTAAATTTCATCCCAAAATGGCCACAGATCTCCCATGTAGTTAAGTTCCTCACCTAGCATTCATGCATTCAATCTGAAATACAATTTTCTTTGCATTATTAATGTGAAAAAATAAAATAAAAATCAATTTTCCCTCTCTAATTGCGTGACAGGGTGGTTGGTTTGAGCTTGACGGAACCTGTCTTACATGAAAAATCAGCAAATAAAGAATGTAAAAGAATGTCAGTACTTGCCTGCTTTTGTTCTTGGTGGCTACAAGGCTTAAATGATGTCACTTCCGCTTTGTGATGTCATTTAAAGCAACAGTACATGATTTATAGATAAAACAAGTTAGTGTGACGGGGTGGTAAGTCAAACTGAGGGACACACACAAATCATAAAATATTTACAAAAAAAATAAGGTTTATTTTGAATAAAATATATCTTATGTAAAAAGGGACACACATATAATCCTGAAAATAATAAATGTTTTTAAAAAATACATAACTTATTTGGTGTTATTTTAGATGCAAATGTCATGTTGGTCAACACGGACATGTGAAATTGGTTATGTACTTAGGAAAAACTATTAAAAATAGTATGTTATTCTTTAAAAATAGTATTTTATCATATATCATGTTAACAAGAACACTTGAATTAATAACTTTAAGCTTTGTAAACACATTTTGGGACATTTTTGTACCTTATGCATCAAATCAAACGTTGCGATTTTCTTTGTGTATATTAGTACAGTTCCAGTCAAAAGTTTAGACACACTTTCCCATTCATGTGTTCATGTGTTCAACTTTTGACTGGTTCTGTGTTTGTACACATTTTGTACATTTTCTTGTTCCATTTTAAGTTGACAAGTCAGGTGACCAGTCAGTCAGTCATTTCATTATTTGCATTGATTTCCCCTGACCCCATCAAACGCACCTGTGATTTATTTTTGGCGGCCCGTGACCCATCAGTCATGCATCACTGCATTAGACGGCTATTAGTCCATTAGTCATCTCTTCTGCTGCATATAATGCAATGGTTTAGGCATGTGTGGCATTGCCAGTCGATGTGCTCTTGACGGTTGTAATGGTTCTGGTGGGCGCGCAGCACCAGGTGCAGGTCCTCTAGGGCCCTGAAGAGTCGCTCAGTTTATTTTCAGTATGTTTGCACTGACTTGCGCGCTGATCTCCATGCTGTAAATAGACGGGCTGTATGCTGTCAGTGCCACGCGGTTGAACAGCAGGGGTTAAACATGGACATTCCCCGTTTTTGTGTGTGTGTTTCACAACTAGAAGTCTTTACATGCACATTTTGCATGCAGTTTTTAATTGACCACACCTAATATTTCAGATTAACTTGGGATGCCAGAATTAGTCCCACCGCAGTCCTGCTGACATCAGCACACGGGCGGACGTCTCCCAGGAAGAGGCTCCTGGGAGTAAAACACACCCGACTGCCATTTAAGGAGCACTTGCTGTATCTACTGACTTTCTCACATATTTTGCTTGATGATGTGAAAAGGTCTCCATAAAGTAAGAGCATAAGTTCGACTCATTTTTCTCTTGATCTTACAAACCTTTTAATAGGAAAACTTCTGCTTATTTATTTATTTATTTATTTTGTTTGCAAAGCAAATGAAAAGCATCCAGAAAAGCTTTCATTTCTTTCCACGTTTTGGTCATGGTGTAATTTCCATAATTCCAATTAAAAATTGTATGACTAAAATGTCGTATGACTAGAATATTGTAAACACTGTATGCGTTTAAAGTTGTCGGAGAAAGAAAGGGTTAATTGCAAGCCGTCTGCTGTGTGTGCAACTCCTTCTCCGTCTCTCTTCTCACACACACACACACTCACACACACACTCGTGCGCTCACACTCAGGTGTGACGGGATACTGGGATACAGTCTGGAATACTCTAAATTCCGTGAGTACACATTTTCTGCCCTCGCTGTAGGCAACATTAATGCATTAAGCGTTTATAGGACACTTTGACCCTTGTGTAACCAGGATAGTAGCAGACGGTACTCCATTTCACTGTTAAAAATAGAGTGAATTCAAGAAAGAGATGTTTAGAGACGTTTCTGTTTAAAGTTAAAATACATTCAACACATTGATAATGCATGTCAGTTTTCCAGTGAATGTCCATGACTTTTGCATGACTAGTAGAGCTGCATGATTCTGGATAAAATAAGAATCACGATTTAAAAAAAAAAAAATGTAAATAGTGATCACGATTCTGCTAATATTCTGAATGGACAACTAAACAAAAATGTGTAATTTACTAGAGGTTCTGACAAAACATTACTTGCTGCAGTCTATTTAAAAAAAAAAGTTAAATAATTTGAATAAAGCAATTTTTTATTAAGTTGAATAAATGATTCAATGACCCAGTCATAAAGACCACACATGTTTCATTACTGGATGAATCTGTGTTTTTGAACGACTCTTTTGAATGAATGATTCAATGACAAATATTTTTTTAAGTCACTTGTCGCCACCTACTGGTGTAACAATGTACTTGATACCATCTTTATTTGAAGCGCCAAGTTACTTTCGAAAGGTGATTTGCTCTATTTTGATCGCTACCGTAGACATCAGTGTTTATATCCCATATATAAGCTTTTATCCCGGTACTTCTGTGATTAATCTGAATTATTGTAAGACAGAAATAATGATACTGTGTGGTTGAAAAGACTGTTTGTGATTACTATACATGACAACTACTCTCTTGTAGTTTGTAGATTGTATGTCAAAGGTTTATTGACATCATTGAGCCGAATCATTGTCATTTAGGAATACGATCTGATTGGTTTTTGAATCGAGATTGCAATCTTTTAATGATTAATCGTGTAGCTCTAATGACTAGTTGTTTGTTCTGGATAACGTTTTTTTTTTATAAATAATTTTGAATAAATTAAACCATTTTAAACATCATTTAGATTCAGATTGATTGAAATGGATCATAAAAATCATTCAAGTTCAGATGGATTTGCTAATGAATCATTCAGAGTTCAGACTGAATGTTTCTTTTGAATGAATCAAATCATAAATGACAAAACACGGACTTTAGTCATCTCTAGCCACTAAAATATTTCAGGACTGAGCGACTAGAAAATGTTTACTAAAAATGTGATGACTTGTCATGACCTTTTAACCATTTTAAAATGTACACATTAACTGTTATATGCCTGTAACATTAACATGCCTGCATATTTATGCATATACAAAAAAATAACAGCACTTAAACTATATACAATTGCCAAAGCTTTAGAGAACAAATGCGAATTTCCATAATATCTCTTGATATTCAGGTTTTCCATGACTTTCAACACTAACTGTCTGTAACAAACACTATCAAGATTTCAGAGACTCTGCATGGAAGCTGAACTCCATCGGCTCTCTGGTTTTATAGAGTAGTGTTTCATACACTCATCTCTGAGTGTCATTACGATGTCGTCATAGTTGATCTTCAACCATCACGTTTTTATAGCGTCTGCTGTGAGGTTGGTTTTGATGTGTCTACTCCTGTAAGAGTTCCAGTAGCTCAGGCGCGTGTGTGTGTGTGTGTGTGTGTGTGTGTGTGTGTGTGTGTGTGTGTGTGTGTGTGTGAGAGATCTCTGCCTGTACGGTATGTGACGGCTGCATGTCTCCAGGCTATTATTGACCACTTGGATGAATGCATGAATAGGTGCATGAGAAAAGAGTGAGGTAAGAGCTTTATTAGGAGCTTTTAGACTGCATGTCTGAGATTCTGTCGGTCTTTCCAAAGCTTCTGTTGGCCGTTGTATGCATGTAAAGGACAGGCTGGTTCTACAGTAGGCATGGACTGTTTGACCGAAATCTATTATATTGATAAATGTATATAACAAAATAGTTATAGTTCCTGTAAATCCAACCGCAAAATGTTTTAAACAATAATCATGCAGTGATGACAATTATAGGATTATGCAGTTATGTTTTAAATCATTTATAACATCAGTGCACAAACTGCTATTAGTTCACTGTGAAAAATATTGTAAATAACAAAGATTATTAGGGTTTTACAAGAAAATACAATTTCAGTCTTTTTTACATAATTCAATGTGCTACTTGCATTTCTTTGTAATTAATTGTGAAATTTTCAAACAATTTCTGATTTAAAGTTGTTTCTACATCAATTTTAACTAAACTACTATTTTAGTATTATTTCAAAAAAGCGGCACATTTTAAGTTTGATCGGATTGGTTGCATTCAAAGCCATTGTAAAAGTGAGCACAATGGTGTAATGGTTCAAAACTACATTGCTGCTATTAAAATCAACACATCTGTCAGTCATCAATAACAGCGTTTGCAGAGGACTGTAGTTTTGTGTGGTTTGGGTAGACTGGGTTCATAGCTCGACTCGTATGGCAGGACAGCTCAGTGTGACGGATGTGTTGACAGGGTCTCTGCGCTTCATCACAAACAGCGGTTGACCTGTTAGCTGACACAACACAGAGACAAACACCGAACCGGTTCAATACAACAATGTTGTGCTATAGTTAAGGGCTATTGTTATAGGTAGTGGACTACCCAAAACTGAACCGAACCCTAGAGTTTCTGTGAGAAAAGCTCCTCGGAGAGGGACTGGATTTAGTAACATGACTGAGGATGGTTAGAAAGGTTGGAATGCACGACTGAGTTGCACAAGCAAACATCATATCTGTGTTTGGGGACGCTCTCTCTCTCTCTCTCTCTCTCTCTCTTTTTCTCTCTCTCTGATGGAGAGAAATACAGGGATGCACCGATCCGATACTGCCATTTTAGCTGGATCGGGTATCGGTCAGACGAGGCTGATCCAAATCCGATATTGTTCGTATACTATTCTGTTATTGTTAAGCCCCACAAAAGGCACAAAAACATTATAAATAAAAAAAAAAAACTGCACTGGTATCGGTATCGGCCGATACTCAGAATTTTGGTATCGGATCGGTTTTGAAAAAGCGGTATCGTTGCATCCATAGAGAAATATCATGCTACTGTCTCTTATTTTTAACCCTGTTCATTATTGTTCTTTGAGACTTTCCTCTTTGATCATGTGTCTAGCTACATTATTATAAAAAGATTATCGTTCTTCACAAACATACACTACCATTCAAATGTTTGGGGTTGGTAAGAATTTTTTTTTTTAAAGAAATTAATACGTTTATGAAGCAAGGACACATTGTATTTATCAAAATTGACTGTAAAGACATTTGTAATGTTACAAAAGATTTATTTTAAATTAAATCGTTCTATTAATAAAGGAATCCTGAAACAAAGTATCACAATTTCCACAAAAATATGAAGCAGCACAACTGTTTTCAACATTGATAATAATCAGAAATGTTTCTTGAGCAGTAAATCATCCTATTAGAGTGATTTCTGAAGGATCATGTGACACTGAAGACTGAAAATTCAGCTTTGATCACAGGAATAAAATACATTTTAAAACATTAAAATAATAAACAGTTTTTAAATTGCAATAATATTTCCCAATATTACTCTTTCTGATCGCATACAGTAAATGCAGCATTGGTGAGCAGAAGAGACTTCTTTCTAAAACATTAAAAATCTTGCTAATCCCAAACTTTTGAAAGGCAGTGTATGTTTTTTTTTACTTTAAAACTTTTTTACTCTATCTTTTCTTGGTCTTTTGAAACAAATAACTCAAAACGCAAAACTCCCTCCTGTCTTAAAGATAGAACAGCAAAACATACTTTTATATTATGACAGTCAGAGGGAGGTCACACAAATCTAAACTGAACTAAACTTTTTTTTTTTTTAGGATTTGATTATTTCCATGTAACTCGAAGGCAATGTACAATAAAGAATTTGTTTCATCTTTCTGCACAGACGCATTGCTTGCGGATCTGGAGTCTTCCACCGCCCATATCTCCAAGTGCCCAGTGTTTCTACCCGAGGAGACGCCCTATTCCTACCCCTCCGGAGGGCACCTTTTCCAGGATGACTCCCCTCCTCCTCCCCTCCCCCCTCCACCCTCCGCTGAGGCCCTGAACGGGTCCCTCTCGCCCCGGCCCGACTCCCAGCACTCCTCACAACAGGTTCAGCACAAACTATCTTTGGGCTTTCCAAAATAAGCTAGTCCCAAATAATATTCACATCATCTCAGTGTGTCTTGGTCTTGCTTATGGGTACAAATATGTAGTTTATCTATGGTTCTCTATTGATTTTAATTAGTACCCATATTTTACATTGGGCATTAATTGGTTATCCAACATTTAGGATTCCCAAACCTTTTTTCAACCCCTTTGACCTAAAATATGTATTAATGATTATCTGATTCTCTGGCTAATGGTCACTTGACATGCAGATAAACAAATAAAATGTTACATATTTTTGTAGCAAGTATTTATTTATTTTATTTTATTTTATTTAAATAATTGGCTTTTCATGAGCCCACTGCAGTACAATATCTTTTTTTTTTTACATATATATATAAACTGAAAAATGAACCCATTTTGGATTGTGATATAGCCGTTGAGAATCAATGTATTGCAATGCATTACATTTTCAGTAAGATTTTTCCATAACCATTTATGCATTTTGGTTTTCTTCTGTTGAAATCCAGTCTCTGGGCCCTGCTCATAAAAGCACGTTGTCTCGGGACAGCAGTCCACCAGCCTCTCATACAGAAGAAGACCACGTTTACAGGTGAGTTACAGTACCACAGATGAGAATTGACAGCTCATTCTGATAATAGTCAAGCAAAATGGTTATTAAATATCTGTCATTCTACAATGTGATCCACCATAATATCCTTTCTATTAGGGCTGCTCGATTATGGCAAAAATCATAATCACTATTATTTAACACGATTATTGGTGGGCGATAGGATCAAAGTCATAATTCACCATATGAGTCGTTTTAAATATCTGTAAAATTTCACAATTATCGATATTTCAGCAAAAACTAATACTATGTTAACTACTAATGTAAGAAAAATGTCCTCGAAATAATTGCATAAGACAAGTAAACTGTCAGCAATACAATACGAACAAAGAAACTAATTACAAACAAAACAGACAAATAAATACAACAGAACGAAAATACTAATTAAATAGTGTTTTAAGTTTTCAGCACAGGAAGACGTACTAACAGTAGTATTTAGATAACTAATAGCCTACAGCAAAAAAAAAATGATAATCAAATATGTAAAATAACACTGCATAGTCTTACTGTAGATTAAATATAGATTAATCCTTATTAAAACCACTTAAGTTATTCAGTCAAGATCAGTAAGTGATTTTCCTTTGTCATTTGTTGTTTGATTATGTTTATTATGCTGCTGTCACTTTAAGAGCTAATGCATGGATCCAATATACTGTTACACATGTGTTTTATAATCGTTCTACCTCAATTATCTTGTTTTCATAATCGTTGGAAGCCAGAATCGAAATCAAAAATCAATTACGATTAATCGCACAGCCTGACTTTCTATGTCCTGCTATAATTAAAAAATTAAACCCTTATTGGCACATTTCTATCTGTCCAGTTTTCCTAACAAGCAGAAGCATTCAGACTCATCATCCACAGCCATGACTTCTGCCCTGGGCAGCAACCTGTCTGAACTGGACCGCCTTCTTCTGGAGCTAAATGCTGTACAGCAAAACGCCCCATCTTACTCCAGTACAGGTAAAAATATAGACACACTTAAGGCCTGTTCACACCAATAGTGGTGCAAGTAATGCAAAAAAATAAGATATAAAACCATATAATTGTACTTTGAAATCTCCTCTCTGCAGAGGATGCAGCACCTCCATTGCCACCTTGCAGTGTTGCCCACTATATACAGGAAAATGGAGCCCACCCAGGGATCACACTGACACCAACAGCACAGGACAAACCTCAAAGGAACGGAACGAAGGGGACAGAAGATGGTCGTCCCACTGTGGAAAGTCTTCTGAATGAGTTGGAAAGCTCTGTGCCTTCCCCAACGTAAGATCACCAGATCTCCAGATGGGGAAACGTAGATTTGCATTGTGGGTTTTAATGTAATGCAATTTAATGTAATTTGCATAAACAGGTCCAGCCCCTGTGCTCTAAGAAGTGATTTGACGGACGGACAGGTGGACACACCTTCCGAAGAGCAGGGCAGAATATCTGCCACCTCTGCTACACGAGAACTGGATGAGCTCATGGCCTGTTTGTCAGATTTTAAGGTGCAGAGCAATGTGAGTGTGTGTATATGTGTTGGTGTGTGTGCTTTACTAGGACAGTGTAAGTGAGTTGAAGAGACGTTGTGTCTGGGAATGTGTGCTGAACTATGTTGTGTGGGTGATCTATTTTCAGGACTTACTGCTCGACAATCTGGGGTACGTTTCCCAAAAACATTGTAAACAGATTGTTGAGACCTTTGGTGCCAATGGTGTCTACAATCTTATTGGGCTTACGCTGCTGTAGGGAAACTCAGTCCTGACCTTTTCCTGCTCATCTATGACTTCTAGCTTCAGTTTCATCTCATTACTTTAACATTGTGTCCAGAATCTGTTTTGTTTTTTCCTCAGCTGTTCTGTACATCTCATTGAAGCTTTTTCTTAATTATTTCTCATTCTCTGCCTCCCTTAATCTGTCAATCTCTTCTGTTTCCCCTCTTTCTACCCCTGTGCCCTCTTTATGTCTCCAGCCAAGTTCCTTAGGCTCCCTGAACTCTGAGCCAATGTTTGAGCAAACTACTACCATTGCTGAAATCCACCCTCCTCCTACGACTGCTGTGTCCAAATCCCTGTCCCATACCCTCCCAGTGGAACCAAGCCGATATTCCCCAGGTCTCTCCCCTTCTTTAAACTTTGATCTGCACATTGTGGAGGAATCTGGTGAACCCGGGGCTGCGCCTCCACTATCTAGTGGTAAGCCTTCCTTTCGACTGTCTCCACCTGCAACATCCAGTCCTCGTTTTTCTCCGGTATCTGACCTGGGCTTGGATTCTGCCATAGATGTTTCTGCTTCCCTGCTCTCCTCCCAAGTGGAGTCTCTAGTGGTTCTGTCTCAGACTATAACCACGACTACTGCACCCGGAGTTCGCGATCTTTGTTCTATCTGGGAGGGAAATCCTTCTGCCAAACTGACAAGCTCTGGTCCGAAATCCTATTCACCTCTCCACAAGTCTTCTAGTCCAACAAGTGCCCCAGCGTTCAGCAGAACCCCTGAACGAGTTAGTCCATTGATGACACCAGCATCTATTGATCTGTATCTCTCCAGTTCTGAAGCAAAACCTTTGAGCCCAGTGCCATCTTTTCCCAGATCCCCACTTCCTACAGTCTCTGAATCACCATCTCTGTCTCTTCCCAAAGCTGTTTCACCTCCTCTATTCCTTTCCTCTTCCCCATCTCTAGCGGTTCCTAAGTCTCCAAGCCCAAAACCATCACCAGGACAGCCTGAGCCAGCTGTTTCTCTCAAACCCCTTCCTCCCTCTAGACTTGAACCACCAACCTATGAGCCTTCTCTTGACGACGCCTTAGATAAACTTCTTGCCATGAGCTTCAGCAGGCCTGAGAACGAGATCACAGCATCAGCAGCTTCACGGCTCACTTTAGAAACACAACCAGAAGTATACGAGGAGACGATAGTGGCGGCGGATCGCGGCGACATTCATCTATACTCACACACGGAGAGCGAAATGGGGGACGGGATCTTGGAGGATCAGTCGGACTGCAGGAGTGATATTGACTGGGCTGACATGGAGCTGAAGATGGCTTATGAAGGACCTGATGGCTCCATGACCCCCATGACTGAAGCAAGCTGGATGGATGACTCTCTCACTCCCTCGTCTTGCCCTGGAACTCCAGACGGCCAAATGGACCTTCCCTTGCTTCATATGGCTGGCACAATGGACAGGATCTCAGCCTCAGGACACGTATGGATGAGACTGCAATGCTTGTTGAATGAGAATGCTGTGTGGTCTGGAGTTATTCCAAACAAGGCTTGTAGTGGTTTGTTTGCCAGCATGTAAATTAAACATTTTAGACAGTTGGCTAAAAGTTGGAACTGTTCCTAACTCTGTACCCTAAATTATCCTTCTTCTTATTCTTTAATTTTCACTTTATTTATGGTAAATTGTAACTGTAAGAAAAGCAGATGCACTTGAGTGTTGCTGTGTGTGCACTTGAAAACCAGTGGTACCTCTGTGCACTTGATAACCAGTGTTAACTACCACCATTTTCGTGCTAGAAATGTCTAACGGATTCTGCAACTGGATCGCATCTGAATGCTTCCCTAGATCCCTGCTTGTTGTGATTGGTTTCTTTTGGAAATAAGCACCAATTCTCACAAGGCTTGTGGCATCTCAAGAAGTTTACTGCTGTCTCAGATCAAATCAGTGATTAGACGCACCAAGGAGATTCAAAATGTCCACCCTATGTACCGAGATGGCCTGATACGTAGGAAGATGGGTCCCCTCATTTTCCACAAGAGCAACTCCCAGGACCGGCTCATTGAAGAACTGCAAGGAAAGCTGGGAATAGCCCGTAAAGATCGTCCAAAAAAGCAGCAGCCGGACGATTGGCTCACAGAAGGCGTCATCGTTATGTCAAACCCCAAACGCTCACGGGAAGACCACAACAAAGAGGTGGATAAGGTAGACGGGAAGAATTTGCGCATTCAGAAAATTCTGTTTCCATTAAATTCCTTTTGCTTAATTGCTTTAAAGTTTCTCTATAATCACCTGCTTCTTTCTTCTCCATTCCTACTTTCCATCTCTTCCTCTCTCTTCTTCCGTCTGATTGGTGTCTTCCTCTAGATAATCATACCTCCTGAGTCTCCTCTTCCTCAGAGGAAGGTGATCCTACCTCCCCAATCTCCCCCGATCCCTCGCCCCCCTCCCCCTGCTGAGGAACCAAAGCGCCCCCCTCCGGTCAAATTAGCTCCTGCTCCTATGCCTCCTCCACCACCACCCGCCCCCTCCCCACCACCTGCACCCTCCCCCCCTCCAAGAGAGCCTACACCACCTCCCCAGCCAACTCCACCTCCACCTCCAGTTCCACCCAAGCCCCCGACCCCTGAACCTGTGGTACTTCCAGCTCCCTCCCCAAAACCCAATCCTGCACCCCTGCCCACACCCACCCCGCCCCCTGCCTCTGTGACCCCGCCCAAAGTGCTGGCGTCAGTGGGCTGCCAGACGGAGTACGACCCGCTCTTCCCTCCGTTGCAGGTGCAGACGTGCTGTCATTGACTAAGCTTCTGTCTTACTGTCCTCTCCTAGAAAAATCAAAAAACTTTAATGGATTTGTAAATTGAATGTTGTATGCATGAGGGCTTGGAGAGATGTGTATGTGTTTTGAAAATGTAAAAATACAGAAGGTTTAGTGGTCGGGTTCAGTGTTGGGGAAAGTTACTTTGAAAAGTAATGCGTTACAATATTGCGTTACTCCCTTAAAAAGTAACTTATTGCGTTACTTAGTTACTTTTTTAGAAAAGTAATGTGCTACGTTACTTTTGCGTTACTTTTTTCCACCTGGGCTGGGCTTGTTTTTTTATACCAAAAAAGATATATTTTTGGGCAAATGTAAAGAACAATTTGGGCCGCTCAAACAAACCTTTCAGCTGCTGCTGTTCTGGGTAACAGAAGAAGAGGATGCAGGAGAAACAAATTTAACACTTACTTTACCAATAAAAACATATAAAAAAATCTATAGTCATTTTTGCTTATGGTTTAACTGAAAAATCGGAGGTCAGAGGCAAGTATTTTGGTCAATAAAGATTAAATGCATACAATTTTGTTTTATTTAACATATTTAGGTATTGGAGGTTTGCATAGTGTTCTGATTCTGCATTTCACTGATTTTATTCATTTTGAGGAATATTGAATCTTTTTGTGCAAGTGAGATGAGTAAATCCACGCTTACATTTAATCTAGATCTATAATAACCATCATGTTTACACACAACGCCTCTGCACTTCGATTTGTCTCAACATTAGGACAGAAGAGCAGTCAGTCAATAAAGGGGAAAACAAAGTAACTTGCGTTACTTATTAGAAAAAGTAACTCAGATATTTTGTTGTAAATTTTAAAAGTAATGCGTTACTTTACTAGTTACTTGAAAAAGTAATCTGATTACCTAACTCTAGTTACTTGTAATGAGTTACCCCCAACACTGGTCGGGTTAGTGTAAAGGGACAGAATATACAGTTTGGACAGTATAAAAACCATTATGCCTATGGAGAGTCCCCACAAAGATAGCGAACCAGACGTGTGTGTGTGTGTGTGTGTGTGCACGTGTGCGCGCATCCCTCAGCCTCTTGTCCTGGTCATAAATATTAGATTAAATTAGATGCACATCAGCAAGAGTTTGGACAAAGCACTTGCTCTAACAATAATTTGATTGGATTTCAATTCTTTACTAAATTATACTGTCAGTACCATAACATTTTAAATACAGTCACAATTTTAGGTTAGGGGGTTGTCATTACTACAATAAGTATATAGTATGTTCATGCGAAACAGGACTGTAAAATAAAGTGCTACTATATTACCATATTAATCAGGGCCGAGCACCGACCCTATTGGAATTGCTCCGTTTATTATTATATATATTTTTTTTTTTAAACTGACGCCTCAATGTTTTTTTAAGGTTTAGGTGCTTAAAAAACTCGCTGTGTTTTGTGCTTGTGAGAAAACATTTTGTTTTGAAGACTTCATTTTTCTTTTGATTCTGTCTTTTGTCCTATCTATCTGTAGATCATGGCCCAGGGGAAGGGTCCACACGGACAGGTTAATAAACTAGATAACATGCTGGGCAGTCTTCAGTCTGACCTCCACAAGCTGGGAGTGCAGACGGTTGCTAAAGGAGTGTGTGGTGCCTGCTGCAAACCCATTGTGGGCCAGGTGAGAGTTGCAGAGAGATACACAAACTTTTTTCTACCAATTCTGACTTTTTATCAGAATTGCGTGATATAAAGTCGCAATTACGAGTTATAAAGTCAGAATTGCGTGATATATAGTCGCAATTACGAGTTATAAAGTCAGAATTGCGTGATATGTAGTCGCAATTACGAGTTATAAAGTCAGAATTGCGCGATATATAGTCGCAATTACGAGTTATAAAGTCAGAATTGCGTGATATAAAGTCGCAATTACGAGTAATAAAGTCAGAATTGCGTGATATATAGTCGCAATTACGAGTTATAAAGTCAGAATTGCGTGATTTATAGTCGCAATTACGAGTTATAAAGTCAGAATTGCGTGATATATAGTCGCAATTACGAGTTATAAAGTCAGAATTGCGTGATTTATAGTCGCAATTACGAGTTATAAAGTCAGAATTGCGTAATTTATAGTCGCAATTACGAGTTATAAAGTCCGAATTGCGTGATATATAGTCGCAATTACGAGTTATAAAGTCAGAATTGCGTGATTTAAAGTCGCAATTACGAGTTATAAAGTCAGAATTGCGTGATATATAGTCGCAATTGCATGTTATAAATTCAGAATTGTGAGATGTTATATAAAGTAGCAAATGCGAGAAATAAACTCGCAATTCTGACTTTTTTTTCTCACAATTGCATGTTCAAATCTTGCAATTCTTACTTTATAACACTCAATTAGGAGATATAAAGTCAGAATTGCATGATATAAAGTTGCAATTGCGTGTTATAAAGTCAGAAATGTGAAATAAAAATTCGCCATTGTGAGATAAAAAGTCGCAATTATCTTTTAAAATGTTCTATTCTGTGGTGGAAACAAGCTTTCATAGATTGTGCTTTTTTAGCTTTCAGCCAAGATTATATGTTGTGTGTCTAGGTAGAAAGAGTTGGTCACATCTAAACAAAGGTTGTGTGTGTGTGTTTCTGTACAGGTAGTTACTGCGATGGGGCGCACATGGCATCCAGAGCATTTTGTGTGTACACACTGCCAGGAGGAGATTGGCTCCAGAAACTTCTTTGAGAGGGAAGGACAGCCATACTGCGAGAGAGATTACCACCATTTATTCTCTCCGCGCTGCTACTACTGTAACGGACCCATACTGGATGTGAGAACTAATTTTGTAACTTCATAGATTAATTTGATTTTTCAGTGTGAACAGCAAAAAAAGCTCATAAAATCTAATGCTTAAAGGTGCATTGCGCAACATTTCATGTTAAAAATACCTGTTTTTATAACCCATACATGCTTAAACAATTGCCTGATGGGCTGAATGAGCCCTTCTCTGATCACTGCGATTGCCTCTATAATCCTGTACAGTAAAATAAATAAGAGGGATTCGGGATGGATTTGAGACTGGGCGTGACGTCATGCGCGTTCACGCTCCCCTGGCTATGTCTGGCAGGTTTGTGTATTTGCCGCCATTCTCTGTATCAGCGAAGACAACTCGAGGGACAAAACTTCAGTCAACTTTCGACAAAAGTAGAAGATGGATTCTAAGAGACCGGCTTGTAGTTCATTCCAAACCCCAACGCAAACTCCACGTAAGACAAAGAAAAGAAAACTTTTGACTAGTGCCACCAAAAGAGCCAGAGATCTCCGGTCTGCTCTAGGGCTCAAACGGGATCCTCAGTTGGCTTTTACAAAGTAATTACTTATATTGTTCATGAACGTGTTTCCATAATAATACAATCATAAGTCGATTCAGTAAACACATAAAACAGTTCAACAAAAACAAAAAACGATACCCACATACATTTTCCCCTCACACATAAGTGTGTAATTTACTCAAATACCTTTCCTTTCATATATTTAAAATGACTTGCAGATTTATAACTTTATTACATCTGAAGACATTATGACTGTAAACAAAAGATTTGTGCGGCTGATGCTCCTTAGGTTATTAACAGCTCGTGCAAGCGTGCGTGTGCGTGTGGTCCACGAGCGTGCACACCTCTGGTTGCAGTTTCGCTTGTCGCCAGAGGGGGCATAGTTCTGCAAAAACTCAGAGACTTGCGCAATGCACCTTTAAGTGAGGGTTATTACCCAGTTTGCGTCATTACTACAATAAGTACATAGTATACTGTTCATGCGAAACAGGCATAAAATAAATTGCTACTATATTTTTTAGAAATTAGTTCCTGTGGTGATTGACAGCCTGCTACAGATGTTAACACAAAACATTACCCCCCGAAAAAAAAAAAACGTGATAATTTTTCTCACCTCACAGAAAGTGGTAACGGCGTTAGACAGGACGTGGCATCCTGAACACTTTTTCTGTGCCCAGTGTGGGGCGTTCTTTGGTCCTGAAGGCGAGTAAACACATAGCCCAATTTTTTCTTTGTTTTTTTATTATTGCACACTTATTCTAAATCCATCTTTGTTCTACTTTTTCAGGGTTTCATGAGAAGGATGGGAAGGCGTACTGTCGTAAAGACTACTTTGACCTCTTCGCTCCTAAATGTGGCGGCTGTGCTCGTGCCATCCTGGAGAACTACATCTCTGCCCTGAGCTCTCTCTGGCATCCAGAGTGTTTTGTGTGCAGGGTGAGTGAGTGTATAATTAAGACAATTCATTTTTAGTTGGTTTGTTGCTTTGGTTTTGGAAATACCCTACCAGTTAAGTTTCGAGTGATTTACAATTTTTATCGAGATGTCGCTTCTGCTCACTAAGGCTGCATTCATTTGACCAAAAATACAGCAAAAACAGAAATAATGTGATATATTATTACAATTTCAAATAACTGTTTGCTATGTAAATATATATTATAAAATGTCATTTATTCCTGCGATCAAATCTGAATTTTCAGCATCATTACTCCAGTCTTCAGTGTCACATGATCCTTCAGAAATCACTCTAATATGATGATTTGCTGCTCAAGAAACATTTCTCATTATTATCAATGTTGAAAACATTTTTTTTTTTTGCTTAATATTTTTGTGGAAACCATGATACACTACTATTAAAAAGTTCAGGTCAGTTTAAAAAAAAAAATGTATCAAAGTGGCAGTAAAGACATTTATAATGTAACAATAGATTCTGTTTCAACTTTCTATTCATCAAAGAATCCTGAAATAAAAGTATCATGTGCAACTGTTTTCAACATTGATAATAATCAAAAAATGTTTTTTGAGCATTAAATCAGCAAATTAGAGTGATTTCTGAAGGATCATGTGACACTGAAGACTGGAGTAATGATGCTGAAAATTCACAGGAGATGAAAGTAAAACAGTTATTTAATAATATTTCACAATATTTCAGTGTTTTTGATCACATAAATGGAGCCTTGGTGAGCAGAAAAGACAGTCATAAATCTGAATTATTCCGCACATGTGTGTATCAGTGCTTTAATGAGTAATGGTGTGTTTGGGGTGTGTTTCAGGAGTGCTTCACACCCTTCATCAACGGCAGTTTCTTCGAGCACGACGGTCAGCCCTACTGTGAGGTCCATTATCACTCCCGCCGCGGGTCGCTGTGTTCCGGCTGTCAGAAACCCATCACGGGCCGCTGCATCACCGCCATGGGCAAGAAGTTTCATCCCGAGCATTTTGTCTGTGCCTTCTGCCTTAAGCAGCTCAACAAGGGCACCTTTAAAGAGCAAAACGACAAGCCTTACTGCCAGGGCTGCTTCATCAAGCTGTTCAGCTAGAAAGATGCCTGACTGACCGTGTGTGTGTGTGTGTGTATGTGTGTTGTTGAGTATGATTTAGTGTAAAGTTTGCCTGTTGTGTGTGTGTGTTTGTCGTTCAGGTTTATGTCTGACTCTCGACATCCCTACATGACGTTGCTGGTCAGGTTGAAGAGATGGTGAAGTGATGCGTGCTCTCAAAAGCCAGGTTGTTTTTAGAGGGTATTAGAGGAAAGTTCAGGAGATGTTTGTTGAGAAAGTGTGTGAGAAATGTATTCTGCTCACTGGTTGAGCTGCAGAGAAACTGTTTGATGAAGAGAGAACGGTTCTGGAGGGATGATGGGAAATTAAAGTTTGAGACACAATCAACTGAGATGAACAAACAACAACTGGAAATCAACCGAATAACCAACTTGAGCCAATAGTTGCTGGGTGAATTTCATGAACAAATATCCAGGTCATATATCAGCCCCAAACCAAAAGGAAAAATAAGAAATTACATTTTTGCGGTAAAAACATTTTAGGACTATTAAGAACTTTTTTGTATTGTGCCATTATTTTCAGAAAAATTAAACACATTTAATTGAAAATTTGCTCATTTGTCAGTGCACGTTTAAACACATGACATTTTTTTCATCCAAATTCTCATTATCGTGATGCAATTTTTATTACTGTAATATAATAAAAAAATCTGTCCAATAACAATATTTTTATTATTATTTTAAATTTGAATAAACTAAATTCTTCATTGTTAATAGTCCTAAAATAGGCTTAATTTTCTTGTAAGCGAAATATAATTTATTGTTATTTATTGCTATTTCTTTGTATTTTGGAGTGAAATATGACCCGGATGTGTTCTTGACAGATCGTTAGGTTATGAAAATGTCTATTTGCTGCATTTGCGTCATTATAACATTGAATTCCACCTTGACGAATTGCTCCTTTAAGTGCCTTGTTTTGTATTACAAATTTGACTGATTTTAAAAAGACTTTTAAACTATATACTAAACATGTAGTTTTGCATACAAGATATAACGTGACATTTCTAATCTATGTTGAAGTTGTATTTTATTAAAGGAATATATGGGGTTAAATACAACTTTATCTTTATGGACGGCATAACAAGATTACCACAGAAAATCATTTCTGCTCATCCTTCAGTTTGTTAAATCAAAGGAAAAAATGTATTTACAGTCAGTTTTGAAAGTAGTTAACTATGATATATGATCCATTTTATATATATATATATATAATTAACCTATAATATTCCTTTGAATGAACCAGTCACATGAAATCTTGGGAGATGTTTTGTAATAAGAATGACTATAGGTTTTTATTCACAAAACAATTACTACACAACCACTGATGATTCTAATCATCCTAGAAATCAAAGATGTGATATTGTTCATCAAAATAGCTGTGACAATATTGTGCAATTTTCAACCCTTGAATACAGTATATGATTTGATTGGAAATGAATATCCGATATTGTCTTGCTCATTCTCAGAGACAATATTGTAACTGCTGTATTATGATATTGTGATATTATAGTATATTAATCCTTTTTTCTTTCTCTCTTTCATTTTGCATGGAAGTCTTAAGTGTCTTTCAATCATTTTAAAGGGCAAGTTTTGAAAACTTGCTTTGAAGTTACAGATGGGTGAACTGATGAACACTTTCTTGTATTTTAAGAAACATGTTGTCACTGGAAAAGAAGTGATTTTTGCGATCAAGAGTATTAAATCTATATATGCGGTCCCTGATATCTATTGTAATGGTGCGGCTTTCTGGATGCCTGATTGCAAATATGATTTATTGGATGCGTTGGCCGAATATACCAGCAAGTGTTTATTATATGAAAGCTTTTATATGACCCGATGTGCCAGAGATCTGTACGTGTGATTCAGTCTCAGAACACTACTTTGAAAGTAGAGGATAATTGCTTTATTAAATTCACTTTTCTTTGATAACTCAATTGTAATAATCCGTCCTGTCTGTTGCTGTTCGTTTTGCTCCTAATCGCTTTGTGCCAAAAGAACGTGCGTTGGAAACCTAGGGATCATATCTGTTTTAATCACACATTTACACTGGTCGGATGTTGTACCTTTGTTTATTTTGAGATTTTCTACCATATAAATCGATCTGACGCTTTTCTATTTCTGTTCATGAGTGTTTTAGTATCCCTTTTACAGATTTGATCATATACCCAATGTGAAAACAGCTATGCATATTTTTTTCTCCTGTAACACTGTCACATTTTGTGTTCTGTGAGTATCGGTTACTGTTTCAATTCATGCAATTATATACAAATAAATCTGGTGTTTTAATGCACTGAATATTTTCCTCGTGGTGTTGTTTTTTTTTTATTATTATTATTATTATTATTAAAATAATATACTAACAATGTTGTCTTGACATTTGTAGGCAAGACAAGTCTTTTTGATCACACTTGGATGTAGGTTTTTTGTTTGCTAGTTTAATTTATTTTTAAATGTATTTATTTTACTTGGTCTCTTTCATTTTAATGTTTATTGATTTAAAAAAAAAACTATATAAAATAAATAGACAGCTTTTAATAAAATGAAGAGAAAAAGTTTGGACCCCATTCAGAATCTTTGAGCAGTGCTGGACTGGCGCCCTCTAGAGGCGCTATGCGGAAATTACAAACGCAAGCCTCGAGAAGCACGTGGCTCTCGAGGACGGTAATGACTCCGGAAGTGACGACTTAAATCCTTTCCAGATCGAGGCCGGCAAGATGGCGGCGGACACGCAGGTTGGTGTGATTCGAACCGCTGCTGCATGATCATTAAAACACAAACTTTTCTTCTGCATCTCACCACTTTCTTATGAGTTTCCACATAAAGATTATGTGTGATCTGCGAGCGCGTGATGTTCACACACACCAGAAAGCGCTGTGCGCAAGCGAGTGCATGAATGTTCATTAATAACGACAAACTGAGCATTAACGATGGCTGAATTGCATAATAAGCACATTTATAATGATTCTACTGTAATGTGTGAGAGAAAGAGACTGTTGTAAGCGTGTAACCCACTTAAATGTGTATCTGTTGATCTCAAACACGCATTCACTTCAGTTTCTCTTAAGAAAGTGCTAGAAGTACCATGTTTTGTGGACATGGTATCATGGTAAAAACATGTTTTTTGAACATATAACACTGTATTATCATGATGATCTTCGAAATGCAGTGTAACTATACTGTGGTACATAAAAAAAGCTGGTCAAACAATCACCTGTACCACGGCAATCATACATTTTGCCTAAAATACTAATGTAAAATTATAATAAATGAATATCCTTCTGTCAGTATATGATGGTTTCAAAATCGTTGTCATTTTTATTGTGTTGTTTTATAACAGCGAATAGCTTTAATATAGTAACAATAAACGTAGTGATAACTATTGCAGTGGAAACAATGTTTACCATGATAAGCTTTTGTGACTTGTGCTTAAGATGGTAGAAACAGACCCAGATTTACAATATAACTCCAATACATGATATATGATTATGATGTAATATGATATACGTGTTTTTATTTCGATCAGCAGTGCTCTGATGGCTGTTATTTGTGTGTTTGTAGGGGCAGGTTTCAGACACATTGAAGAGATTCGCTGTGAAAGTCACTTCATCCAGCACTAAAGAGCGCAAGGAAATTCTTGGAGAATTGAAGGAATGTGTAAAAGGAAAGGGTGAGTTGATCTGTTGCTGCATTAGACTATATATGATTTTACAGTTGCGGTCAAGCTCCAAAAGTCACATAAAAACACAGATAAAGCTTCATAACAGTTGTCCGTACCACTCGTACACTAAGTCATCAAAGTCTTACGAAATTTTGGTTCTCTTGTGCTCATCAAATACAGTAAAAACTGCAATACTGTGAAATAATTGAAAGTTTTCTATGTGAATATATTGTAAAATGTAATTTATTCCTTTGATCAAAGCTGAATTTTCAGCATCATTACACATTAAAGGGTCACTCCACCCATTTGCATTAAGAGGTCCATTGTTAGACAACCAGTCATACTATTGAATGGTCGTGCAACATTCTTTCATTTTCCCCTGAGACAAGAGAAATCTACTATTTACCTTTTTCACTTCCTCCTACAATGACGCAAAAATCGTCATTTGACGTCATTGTAGGAGGAAGTGTAAAAAGGGGGGATTTCTGTATAGACTACAAGCACAAATTCCCACCCTTTCAAACCCGCCCACAGGGGGTTGGACCTAATGCGCTAACAGAGCTATCACAGATCAGTGGGTGGGACTTCACTTGCAGATACTGAAAGCAATATCAGCCATCTTGTTTATAAGCTAAGCTAACAAGCGCTGTGGATATAGGAATTTATGACAATGACGGAAGAAACTAAACATGATATGGAAGTAGAGGATTTTGAAATTCTGCTGCTCGAATCCGCTGTTCGTGGCTATCTTTACGAGCCGCAATATAGTGAAGAGCAGCTGAGGCTGATGGAGGACCAGGAGGCGGACGAGGAGCCCGGGCTGGCTTGAGCTGAGGCGGACTGCTGGTGCCTGTGCTCTCGCTGTGCGCTACGGACACAGATAGAGTCCGTCTGCTGTAGAGAATTTCAACGATAGCAATTTCTCCTGGATGAAATCTCTGAATCAGACGACCACACGGACGTTTGTGTTGTGATGTGAACCATCCTAGTTTCGCCTGACTGAACATGCAGGTATCATGCAATAATTCACCATATAGAAAGAAATACAAACGAGTAATTCACTAATGAGTTTGCCAATGTAACGGGGTTCGTTGTTGTGGGAAGGAGGAGGCTGGAACCGGGGAACATTTAAACGTTTTAATAGTAAAATAAACAAATACAAAACAAAAGTATAAGCCAGCTGGCCACACACAACAGAAACAAAACATAAAATCAGGCCTGTTCCTTTTGTGCTTCCGCTCCTCCGTGAGAGATATGAGACCGCTGCACAGGTGTCATTCATTATCACTCGCGTCGTCCTCTCACGTCCCTCGCCCTCGTCCTGCTCGCCACAGCCAACTAACTAGACATTTTTTGTGAAATGAATTTCAAACTCATTTGGCAGCTAGCCTTCTTGTTGACGGAAGAGTGATTTCTCTGATGTTTGCGCTGCTGTTCTGGATTAGTGGGAGTGGCTTGCGGAGCTGTGGCTTGCGGAGCTGCATTGTGGGAGTTGTTGTCTTACATACAAATGCGCCCCAAAGTTAGTTAGTCTTTTCTCGGTCAAGAGGGCACCAAATTCAAAATTTCTTTTACATTTCGACTACATATATAACCCACTTTCAATAAAGATTAATGTTGAAATGGGTGGAGTGACCCTTTAAAGAACGCTAAAAAGATTTCACGCAGCACGCTATCATACAGAAGACATTAAAGTAAGTGATTACGTGTTTATTTATAGTGTATCTGCCAGTGAAATTAAGCGCAGGCAATATAAAAAACAAAGAGAGAGTTTTTAAACATGTGATACTTATGAGTTCTGACACATCACTGTCCTTCCACTGAATACCTTTCACAACTGTTTTGATAACGTCGGGTATGTAAAATCTTTGAAGTGATGTGCATGAGAGCAGAATTGTGATGAATGTAGATCTGGAGTGACGTAAAAGTCGAATTAATTCCTATAAGACCGTTCAGACTGGGGTCGCCTTGCAAAACATCCGTCCTGTATCGGATTTAGGACCACATATGGAAGTGGCACAAATCAGAATCAAAAAGATCAGATTTCATGTGGTTTGTGCTGTTCACACTGTCATGAGAAAAACAGATCTGAGTCACATTTGAGCAAAACATTCAGATTGTGGCCACATTAACCTGCAGTCTGAACGTAACCAATATGCTGATTTGCTGATCAAGAAACATTTCTGATTATTATCAATGTTAAAAACAGCTTCATATTTCTGTGGAAACCTTGATGCGTTTTATTTTTTAGGATTCTTTGATCAATTAAAAGCTCAGTAGAACAGTATTTATTTGAAACGGAAATCATTTGTAACATTATAAATGTCTTTTGTCACTTTTGATCAATTTAATGTGTCCTTGCTGAATAAAAGTATTAGTTTCATTCAAAAACATTTTCTACAGTAGTGTATGTTAACTCTGCATGAGGTACACATTTATTCAGTGAAAATTTCAAGCTTTGCATTAGTTCTGAAATCTCATTTACACATGCCCATATTTAGATGTTTCAGTCATAAAAGTCTGACTTTCATTTTTGTCTGAACTGTTTGAAGTCTGTAATTATTTGTGGTTAAATTCTCTCTTCAGACCTTCCTGAGCCGGCCATCAAAGGACTGTGCAAACTCTTCTATCTCACCCTGCACAGATACAGGTGTGTGTGTGTGTGTGTGAGCGATCTCTTCACATCTGTCCATTAAAGCAGGGGTTTCCATCTTTTAGAGGCTACGGCCCATCAAATACGATCATCCTCGCAACGGACCCTCATCAGAAATTTTAAGGCAGCTATAGATACGTTCATAAAGGCCCAATTTATTTAAATTTCAATTGTATACTATACCAATTTAACATTTTATTTGGAAAATATTTTTAAGTTTGCTTTCTACTCACTACAGTACTTTTTTTTTTAAATGTATCATTTATTTATTTAAATTCAAACTTTATAGTTCACTCATTTATTTTAATCAAATTTGTAATATTTATTTATCTTAAACACATTATTGTTTACTCATATCATTTTATAATAATCTAATTTGTAGTATTTTTATAATAAAAATATATTTTTTAACAGTTAATTTATTTTATTTTTAATTTAACTATTTATTTAATTTAACCTTTTTTATTTATTTAAAAAACAATATTTTTCTCTAAACTCTTCCACGGACCTCCTTGGACCCCCCTTCAATAATGAGACCATATTATGCCCTTATTACAAAGTCTTGATATTGTTTTTGGACTGTACTAGAATAGATTTTCATGCATGAATGTTCAAAAAACACATTATTTTCCAATGTTGCGGCTCCTTTCTTCCTAGTCTGTCAGTAACGCTCTGTTAAGTTTCCGTCTCTATGAAGCCCCTCCTTCTGAAAAGCACACTGTGCTCTGATTGGTCGGCTGGAGCAGTGTGTTGTGATTGGTCAAGTGCTTCGAGTGTGTTTGGGAAATGCCCCGCCCCTTTCCATAACCGCCAGTTTCAACACACTGCTAACTAACTCAACCAGGCCCCGCCCCTTTATTCTGCGTATTAATTATTTAAATGAGGAATATTGTGACATGTCCTCTTTAAAACATGTGAGAGTGTTGTTCTGATGAAGGTGGATTTGATTTGTCTTCTCAGGGATGCCGCATCTCGGCGAGCTTTGCTCTCGGTCATCGAAGTGCTCATCCAATCACAGCCTGATGCCATCGCGAGCAACCTCCCCCCCGGTCTGCTCAGCTGCGGGGTGGTCAGCAGGGGCGTGATGCCTGGGTGAGTGACTGCACAAACCTTATCCTCATCAGATGCAAATTTACCCAAGCTACGATCTATACATACGATATAATGTCAAAAATCCCCCAGGAAGAGCACAGCGTCAGGAGCCTGCTGCGCCCTGCCATGGACATGTTTGATCGTTCGCACTGTGTTTCCCACCGCAGACAAGAGAGAAGGTGCCAACTGGAAGAAACTGGTCAGTTGCATTAATGTCTTTATTAATCATAGCTTAGTTTAGCCGTAGTTCTAAACCTGTACGGCTCTCTTTTTAATTAATGTTTTTTTTTCTATCCAATCATATTCTCTGTTTTCCAATCAGGTTGAGGTTCAGAGTTTGCTGCTGGCTGAGGCGGTGGGCGGAGCTTCTGGGAACGCGCTCAAGTCAATCAGCAAACGCTTTCACAAGCTGTGGAAGGAGGTAAAGCTAAATTAATCCAGTCTGATGTCTCATACAGTGTCGTTTACAAGTGTAGGCTCGGTAAGATTTATTTGATAAAAATACTGTAATCTTGTGAAATATTATTGCAGTTTAAAATAACTGTGTCCTATTTGAATACTTGTAAATGCAATTTATACTTGTGGTCAAAGCTGAATTTTCAGCATCATTACTCCAGTCTTCAGTGTCACATGATCCTTCAGAAATCACTCTAATATGAGGATTTGATGCTCAAGAAACATTTCTGATTATTATCAATGTTTAAAACAGTTGTGCTGCTTCATATTTTTGTGCAACTGTGATGCATTTATTTGAAAGGCGTTTATTTGAAATGGAAATCCTTTGTAAATTTATAAGTGTTTATTGTCTTTTTTGATCAATTTAATGCATCCTTTCTGCATCAACACATGAAGAGTTTGGTTCCAAAACACGATAAACGCCATTTTTTGAAAAAATTAGTTACTGCAAAAATCAGTATTGTATCTGGTTGGTATTGAAAAGTCAATCAATGTTTAATTTTAAGTAAAATGCGATATCCGCCGTGTTATTCTGTCATGTTTTCTCCCTCTCTTTCCAAACCGCGACAAACGCCAGTCTCCCTTCTCTGCAGAATGCGATATATCCGCTCTCAGCCAATCACAACGCACCATTCCACGCAATGTAAACAGTAACGGCAGCGCCTTAAATACACCCGGCTTCCTAGTTTTTCTGATCTATTTTGTACTTTTCGATCAACAAACAAACAAAAAAATTAATAATTTTGACTGCATTGATGAACCTGTGGTTGGGTAAGAAACGTAAGGCATCGAAATCGAATCATTTACGTGAGGAGATTAAGAAGATGAGGCACTCGGGAGGAGGAAAAATGTTTTCAGTCTTCTTTACAGTTCTTAATAAAAATATTATACTAAAACTAATGTTGTTGTGTATTTTCAACAGTTTCAATATGAAAAAAAAAACTTTTATATTGATTCAATGAATTAATTGCATTTAGATTTTTTTTTTAAATGGATTTATTGCATTTTGGGGGGAAAAATAATCCGTTTTTATAATAAATCTTTGAAAATCAAAACCTGGATTTTTTTTTTTTGTTGTTGTTGTTGTTGTTGTTGTTATGACCTACAAATGCTATGTGAAAGTTTGAAACAGAAAATAGTGGTTTTCATCTTTCCACTTTCTTGGTAAAGAAAACACATTTTTACTCAAATTAATCTAAATGGATGTATTGCGTTTTGGAACCAAACTCTTCATATATATATATATAAACAGACAGTTTAGTACAGCTTTTAGTTTTATATTTATAAACTTTGTGTTTGTTTGTGCAGACCCCGGGTCTGGTGGATCAGTACATGAGCACTCTGCTGAGTCTGGACCAGAGCTGTGTGTCTGTACCTCTGCTGGGAGTGTGTGTGGACTTCTGCACTGCGCAGAAAGACATCGCCACCATCAACAAACACAAGGTGATCAACTTCACATGCCATGAGACTGTGGTGGTGCTTACGTTTCAATGTTGTTTGAGTATTTATATATGTTTCAGTATTTATTCATATTTTGATTTAGCTCTTTTATTGTGATATGTTTTTTAATTTAGTTTAATTTTTAGTTATTTTGATGTTCTTTTGGCCTTTTTTTTATTTGGCTTTAATTTATTTTAGTTTTATTAATTTTAGAACTTCCACTTCAATCAGTACAACTTACAAAATAGTTTTAGAATGTTATTGAATATGGAAATGTTAATATATTTGGTCTTGGAGGACTAGATCTACTGCTGTTGATTCCTGCTGCCGAGCAAGTGTGGTCTTGCTACTACTAATAGACACACAGACACACTGCTGTGAGCATGTAAGATATGCTGCTGCTGCTGTGTAAATAGAAGGGCGTCACTCCTTAATAGTCGACTATTAGTTGACTGTTAGTTGACTAGAAGAGACTTAGTCGACCAAATTTTAATTATTTAGCTAGTCACAGAAAAAAAAACTCCACACAAAGTGGCGAAGTCACGCTGTCTGTGACGGTCAGATTGTTAGCATGGCTGGTCCATGTGTCGCGCAGGAGATACAAATATTCGTCTATCATTCACCGACCTCAAATATGGCTTATCATTTGAAACGTTAGTAGTAGCCTAACGTTAACCTCTTTACAATAAAATAATAATTTTTGGTCATACAGATAAGAGTAATACATACATTCATAAAACTGTAAAGGGTTTTATTTTTTATAAACTTTAAACTTTTATTTGTTGTCAACACAACAAAACTCCTGCTTTTGTAAATGAACGCTATCTGCATCTCGGTTTCCGAGAACAACTTTAATGAAGCATTTCACAAAAATTAACCAAAACACATACTCATAAAAGCATATAATCGCCTCAAAGGCATACTCTTTATGTCTATAGAAAGCTTGAAGTGTCTACTTTTAAATTAATCAATGCAAATTCGAAAATAAATATTCTCTGATTATGTAATCTGTATAATCTGATTTCTCACGTCCTCTACACTGCGGAGACGGCCAGTCAGCAGCCGAAACTGACTCAGAAAACACTAGTTTACAAATCATTTTTAAACGTTCAGTGAGTCTCTTTGCTGTTTTTTCGGACTCGTTCATAATTAATGCTTTTTACTTTAACCGGTAGCCCCCGGGTATACATAATTAAGTAAGTAATTGATTTATGTAAATGTCCGATTAGGCGACTATTCACTTAAATGAACGACTACTAGTTGAGGAGTCTTTAGTTGGGGGCAGCCCTAAGAAGACATACATAAACCCCATAGCAGATCTAGGCAGGTGGAGCTGGGGAGGTGGAGGGTTTCAGAGGAATTACACTCTACAGCAAGCAATGAACCAGACTATTTAAAGCAAGCTCATTGGCTGCATGCGGTAATGAAGCGATTGCTCTCAGATTGCATGTAAAGGACCCATCAACCTGCGCCCTCTAGAGTTTCATGACGGAACTAGATTTTATTTCAGTTAGTTGCCAAGGCATCATTTAAAAAGTTTTGAGTCTTTTATTTAATTAGACAAAAACTATTTTTAACTATTTAACTTTTATTTAACCATATAAACACTGTTCTGTTTTAGGCGGCTCTCTTGGACCTGTACATGAAGACGGTCCTCATGAGTAAGACCAGGCCGCATCCGCACATACTGGTGAGAATCTGTGTCGTGACTTTGTTGAATCAATACTCTTTGCAGTGTCGAGATCATAAAACCTAAAGCTGAATGTGTGTTTTCAGGAAAAGAGCGCCTCAATGCTTCGTCACATGTCTCACTCTGAGTTTAAGGAGCAACTGCTGCCCACGCTACAGAAAGCTCTGCTGCGCAGCCCGGAGAACTCCATTCAGAGTGAGTGACACACTACGGCTATCACACACACTCATTCATGATCACACAGATGCATCATGATATCATCATTACTGCTCAGAAGAACAAATATAATGTTACTGTCAATGTAATTTAGGACAATTGAAATACTATTATAGTTGTTATTAATAGTTTGAATTAGAATTTATTTAAATATTTATTAATCTGTTATATTTATTAAATTAATTTTTATCCAGACATCAATGGCTTATTGATCATTATAGGTGTTATGAATCATTTAGTTGTTGTTGCTAGTTTGAGTTGAGAAATACCTATTTATATTAGAGAATTATCACTAATCTGTGTGTGCATTTTGCTTTAGAACCAAGCAAGTTGACTCATGAAACCATTTGTTTATTATATTGCAATCGCAATATTGACCTCAATAATCACATGGCATTTTCCTCAAATCGTGCAGCCCCTTTGTGTGTGTGTGTATATATAGATATACCGTATACAATATTATTTCAGTTAATGTTTATTTTATTTAAACAACAAAAATGTTTTGTATGGTTTTAGTTAAACATAATAACCCTGGTGACTTTTAATTATTAACATATCTAACAAAATTATATAGTAAAAAAAGAAAAAGAGTATTTCTGCCAGTCCATTGATTATTGCTTTTGTTTATAGAAATGCTCACATGAGATCTAGATAGTGTATTTGTTTCAATTGCAGGAATTGTTTTTTTGAAACTTCTTGTCTACCAAGCCTGAACAAGATATTACTTATTACTATACTTATTGTTAATTTCAGAATAATTCTGAATATGTCCATCTCTGTCATTGGTCTTTCCTCCAGCGATCTCCTCCATGTTGGCGTCTCTCACACTCGACCTGAGTCAGTATGCGCTGGACATCGGGAAGGGCATCTCCAGTGAGTCGTCGTCAGTGATTGAGAGGTTGGTCTGAGGTGTCACGTGCAGGTTTAATGTGTGTGTGTGTTTCAGGTCAGCTGAAGGCCAATAACCCAGAGCTCATGGACCAGGCGGTGGCGGCCCTTCAGAATCTGGCCCAACAGTGCAGCGACCCGAGCGCCGTCCAGGACCTCGTCAAACACCTCTTCGCCATCCTCGGAGGTCAGAGAGGACTTTCAAGCTTTCAGCGGTCATGTACTCTTAAAATCATGAGTTTCTATAAATGGAAAATTCATAGAAATCATATTAAAAATCATTCTCATTTTAATAGTGAATGTATACACATTAACAGTGAAAAGTTTTCAAATAATTAAGATCTTTTTCATGTTTTTCAGCATCATTACTCCTTCAGAAATCATTATAATATGCTGATTTAATGCTTAATAAATATTTCTGATTATTAATGTTGAAAACAGTTGTGCTGCTTCATATTTTTGTGGAAACTTTACAAAAAACAGTTACGGTTAAGTAAAATAATACTACATACTAAAAAAAATTATTATACTTTTATTAGGCAAGGATGCATTAAATTGATCAAAAGTGACAGTAAAGAGCATTATAATGTTACAAAAGATTGAAAGATTCATTTGAACTTTCTATTCATCAAAGAATCCTGAAAATAATGTATTATAGTTTCCACAAAAATATTAAGCAGCAAAAACTGCTTTTAACATGATAATAATAATAGGAACCATTATTAATAATTATTAAAAAATAACATGGAAACCCACACCAGTAATCTCAGTAAAAGTATAATATGAAGCATATCTAATAATCATTACACGTCATCTCACACACATCACCAGATCCTGGTCACTTTTAAAAGCAGGATATGTTGTTTTGCACAGGCTCAGAGGGGAAGCTGACTGTTGTGGCCCAGAAGATGAGCGTTCTCTCGGGTGAGTATCTGTGGTTTTACACACTGTTTTTCTTTTCTAATAGCTAATCTTGAAATAAAGTGTCTTTTGATCACTGTAGGGCTGTCACTTTTGTGAAAAAATCCTGATCGATTTTTGAGGCATAAGTGTTCATTGAATCGATTGTAAAATCGATTTTACACGTCTAGAGACGTTTCCATTTTCATCACCACATATAGGCAAATCCACGGACAACTAACAGGCATTAGGACGAGCGTAAAGAGGGCGCTTGAGACGCACAAGTCAGCAATATTTCTGATGATTCATTGGCGTGAAGTTTCGTGCACAATGACAAACAGGAGCGCAACATTCAGAGATTGAGATTAACACCCTCCAACTCGCCAAATGCGGGTAAAAATGAACTTTGGCGGGTAACGCTGTCAAATCACGAGCCAATCTGATGTGTTTCTATGTTTACTCACTTTCTTTGCTGGGGAAGTTCGTGTAAGACAAATCTGTGCGGATTTAGCGCAAATACTCAACTCGTGAGTCCTCATGATATATTAAATACAGTGCATAGCTTCTGCGCAGTTCTGGCTTACTTAAACACACGTCACTGAGCAACAAATAACGGCGCGCTTGTTCACTTGCATTGAAGTAATAGCGAATATTAAAAAGCATTTGGTTAACAGTAGGGCTGCAACAACTAATCGATAAAATCGATAATAATCGATTATGAAAATCGTTGTCAACGAATGTCATTATCGATTAGTTGGTCTGCTTACGTCACGGGGAGCGTTTACTGGTGATTGGTTGAAACGGGCCAATCAGGATGCTCTCTGTCTTACACGCGCTTCATGAGGCACACACGCAAGGTCTCTCTCCCTCGTTGCTCTGCCGCGCGCTCGCGCTTCACGGTTTGGAGCACAGTCTCTTCTGTCTCGCATGCGCGCTCTTGCTTGCGCGCTCAAATCCCGGGAGTTTGAACTAATTTGCGAGGATCAGGGAGCCGCCGCTATCGATATGCGGGTGACTTCCAGAACTTCCGGGAGACTTGGGATGTCTGTATTTTGCGTCTCGAGCATCAGGTTGCGCAATCAGTTCACTCGCAACATAAGTGATGGATTAAAATAGTGCTACCGCAGAAATATTTAATTAAAACGGTCTTTACAAAGCGAAGCACTAAATATAAAGGCAGTTAATAACAGCAGCAGTAAATTATTGTTTTTTAGTCACTGTACTCAGTGGTTTTCAGCGAATGTTTGTGCACTAATGCATCATTTTTCCTGTCTTTTTAATCAAGCCTGTTAGCTTGCTGCGTACCTCCCACTGATCTATATCATTCTATATAGATCAGTGGTACCTCCATTACGTTCTCTTATTATAGCATTTGTCTAGCCTACTATTAAGCTTTAATTGTTTTTCAAACGCGATCTACTGCGGCTCTATGTTCACACGCTTGTTTTCAGTCTTTCTATATTTATTTTTACAAATTATCCTTAATTCAATTAATTTTAAATAAAAATTAAATGAATGATATATTTGAGATGTTTTTAGTTTATATCTTCACATCTGAACAACATGTCTGTAAATTTGTTTTAACAAAAATTGTGTTAAAACAATATGTTGGATATAAATGTTTTTTTTTTTTTACATTAATCATGGTTGTCAACTTGCCATCAGCAATTATCATTAAAAACAATGCAAATATTGATATTTGTAAAACTCAATGTGTGGCTTTTGCACTTTTTAAAGTACACTTTTACACATAAATATCCTAATTTAGGGTTTTAGATAACATTTTATTTTACGGTGTCCTTGTTGCATATGTTACATGTACTTACTGTGGTAATAACAGTAAATTATGCATAATTACATACAACTAACCATCAAACTAATCCTACCCTATTCCTATAGTAAGTACATGTAGTTACTTAATATTACTCAGTACTTAAATATATAATTACACTGTAACAAGGACACCTTAAAATAAAGTGTAACCGGGTTTTATTTAGTCATAATAAACAAAAAATCTAAGTGATTTTTTATCCGATTAATCGATTAATCGAAAAAATAATCGTCCGATTAATCGATTATCAAAATAATCGTTAGTTGCAGCCCTAGTTAACAGAAAAGACATTGTTATTTTCCGACATCCCACATGTTCTGTGTGCTGTATTGGTCTGTCCACCTAAAAAACATTTTTGGTAAAAAAAAAAGGCCGTTAAAATCGATTCCCCATTTTCGTTTTCGATACTTGTGTTGGTTGGTCCGATCGATTGTGCAATCGATTTTCGAACGTAAAGTGACAGCCCTAGTTTAGGTCTATCCGCGACGTCCGTTGGTGACGCCCCTCTGGAAATGATTTGTCTATGACGCTTTGCCAGACCATAACTCAGTTACAACTGAGAATGCTCTGGTTTTAACCAGGCTATGTAACATGCACTAGACGGACATCTTTGACCCCTGTGCTTGTGTCTAACGTCTTTTGCAGCAGTTTGTGTCGAGTTAAAGGAAGTTCAACTTTAAAAAAACATGTTTGAGACATTACTTTTTTCCATTCCACTACCGTACGTCTTGCATTTTTAAATGTGAAAACACGTTTTGTTTTTAAAAAAAATCGTCCTTTCCAGTTTGTCTCCCAAATCTCATTCTCATTTCTGCATGAATATGTACTTTATACTTTTCTACTTTATTTGTCCCTTTAAGGGAAATTGGTTTTGGGCAATACAGGTAAAAGCTGCATAACAAGATACTCGCATCAATACCATAACAATCACACAGTTGTGAGTCTTTAAAGGTGCCCTAGAATGTTTTTTTTTATTATTTTATAATGTTTCCTGGGTTCCCCTTATAATGTTAGTATGTTTTTTAGATAAAAAATAATCATAATTTATAAATAAATGGTATTTTTCCTAGCCTGCTTTTAGCCTCTGATTTGAACACTCGGCTGACATGCTTGCATATGAAATAGCTAGTACGCATTACATGTGAAACTCTCTCCCGAATACTTTTACTACTGCTATTATACGTTTTTACTATAACAGCTATCGAGATTAACGAATCGTGAGATGTTTTTAAAGTATTTAGATCTATTCCCATCACATAAAATGTTGCCGTGATGAGCATTGAGCAGATGACTGTGTGTTGATCGCGAGAATGAAGATCTAATCATTGCAAAGCAGTTTCTGCTCTCTCTAATGCTTTCACCAATGCAAACACGATGATGTAAATACAGTAAGAGCTTCGTTGTGCAGTAACGTGCGTCATTGATTTCATAACGAGTTTGGCAAGTGTCCAGATAAACTCGCGCTGTGTGGAAAGATTGTTCTTTGATCGCTTTCTGTATATAATTTGTTCACAATTTAAATACGATTATTTTCATCCTACTAAAAGAAACGATGTGAAGCTGATATTTTAGTCACTGGCTTGACTTACTGATGCATAAACAGTATTGAACGATTTTGAGAGAAAGATTACCTGTCTGAACTTGAACAATTACACATCAGAAAGTGTTGCTTGGTAGCTCGATCCGAGGCCAGCTCTGTATTGGCCCAAGTTGAGGAAACAGTCGGTGAAATGTTTGGAAATTTCCAGAGAAAATACAATTAACCCATTGTTTCTTCAGAGGCTCAGATGAAGGAACTAAAAAATACTTTTGTGTTCATGTGTACATCCACACTGAGCAACTGCCATGCTTCGGCTGCGCAGTTCCGCCTGGCATTGACGGCTGGCATTATGCAAATATTTGGAGGCGTACATATTAATGATCCCGACTATTGCGTCACAGTCGGTATTGTGTGGAGAACCGACCGTTTTTCAGGGGTGTTTTTCATAAACGTGAATTAAATGAGAACGCGAAAACAGTCCAGTTTGAGATTCACTCTATGTCATGTCCATGCACTGAACTCTTGTTATTTGATTATACCAAGGTAAATTCAATTTTGAATTATAGGTCACTAACGTATTAAGCTTAATTTATGTGTGTTTTTGCAACAGGAATCAGAAGTTGCAGTCATCACGCCGTCTCTGGCACTTCCTCTCAGTCTCTGAGCTCCAGCGTGGCTGTGATGTTCATTCCATTCCTGCAACAGGAAGGTGAGAAACCTACTGGATTTTAATTACATTAAAAAGTAACTTTTTTTAATTAACTTTTTTCATACTGGTTTAAACACTGAACATCCACATTAGTATGAGAGCTTTCATAAATGTTTTTTTTTGAGGGGACTGGGGTTCGTGAGTTGATGTTATGATAATAATTAATTAAATTATTATTATTATTATTTTCAATTAAAAATAAATTATTTTAAAATCAAAATAAAGCACTAAAAAGTTTTATGTTTACTTGTCATGACCATTAACTGACGCCTGAGAACTGTAAACATGCAAATTCATTGTTAAATCTTTGAACCATGTTGTTTTAGTATCACTGAGATACTATTATAGTTTTTATTTACAGTTTAAATTAGTTATTATTTTTATATTTTCCTTTTTAATTTTGTGTTTGTTATTTTTATTAGTTTTTTAAAATGCCTATTTTATTTTTTTTTGAAATTTTGTATTACATTTTGTATTAATTTTTTTACTTAATTCTTAATAAAGTTTTTTTAACTACATCAAATTAAACTAAATGAAATGAGAAATGTTTCTATGTCAAATAGCTGAATTAATATAAGTTTAAGGTTTTTTTTTCCATTATTTTAATTGTTAACATTTATTTTATCTTAAGTAGCCAATATGTTTTTGTTTTAATTTTTTCAGTTCTAGTTAACTATTATAACCCTGTCATAACCCTTAACTTAAAATCTCAGTAGGGCTTCAAATATATATTTTAAATTAAATGTTGTGAATCCCTGACTTAAAATATCAAGATTTTATTTCTACCCAGTTTGCTATTTAAAAATGTAAAATTAGTTTTTAAATTGTTTTGTTGCAACAGTGGTTTTAAATTCATAATTTAATTTACATTAAATGATCGTAAAAGGTCTTGCCATTTCAAAACTGTTTATTATGTTTTATTCATTTTTATTTAATATGCAAGTGCATCATGTTAAACTAAATTAAATGAGAAATGTTTCCATGCAACTAGCTAAAGTAAAATATCAAGATTGATTTTTTTTTTGTGCTATTTAATGACTTAATATGAAAACTTTGTTTTGTTGCAAAATTGGTCTTAAACTAGTAATTTAATTTACGCTAAACAATCTTAAAAGGTCTTATATTTCTTAAACATGCATAAAAGCCTAATATCTGCTGATTGTTGTATTTGTGTGTTTATAGTCCATGAGGGGACACTGGTACATGCGGCGTCTGTGTTATCGCAGTGGACGGGCCGTTTGACGGTGAACGTACCCTCCGAGTTGAGGGAATGGTTTAAAAAAGCCTTCGGCCTCAAGACGTCCACGTCCCTCGTGCGTCAGGCGTATCTCCAGGCCATGATCGGGGCTTTCAAAGGTCAGTCGGACTGCTGGGATGTTTCACATGGGCTTATTTGATGTCAAAATAAGTCAAAATAACCAGCATCTGTGTGTCTTCATTCTGTTCAGGTGACACTCTCAGTCAGGCTGTTGACTTCCTACCTCTCCTCATCCAGACTGTGGAGAAAGCTGCTGCCCAGAATACCCAGCATGCACTGCTGTCTGAGGGCGTGACCGCCTCTGTGCTGCTCTGTCGGCTGTCTGTGCTCGACTCTGTGTCTGGTGAGCGTTCACACTGGCTATTTTTACATCCACCTATTTTTGAGCACATTTTTTGGGGGATATTGCATATTAACGCTGGATTGAAACGCCAAGAGGCACATACATTTTTTAAACCCACGTAAAAAACGAATGCACTCAATTGAGGCGGAAACATTTTATATCCGATAAGAACACATAAGCTTAAAGTATGATGGAAATATAGTTACTGAATAATTCCCTTGATGCGGAAGAAAAAACTTTTGTGACTTTGCCTCAACAGAGGATTGGTTGGATAACTGGACTTAACTAGCAGACCAATCGCATCACAGCATTTCAAATGTTGGTTTGGTGGCTCTGAAACCACTTTGAGCCAAAGTCTGTCATCAGAATGATTTGGTTTAATTCCCTCCAAAAGCGTCTCGCATGATTGCGTTCCCAAAGAACGACAGAGTTTAATGCGTTTCCTCTGTCGCTCTGAGACGCTAGTCATTCATAATGAAGGAAAAAAGAGCTACAGTGGCTTCCCCGGGTGCAGCAACTTCCATTTTTATTACATATATTTTGGACCAACTTCCCAGGAAGTTACGATTATGTTCTCTTGAACACATGGGATGGAAATGCTGCTTTATTCGCAAATGTTCTTTGCGATATTCCAACTTTGCACACAAGTTAAATGCGCAACTTTGGATGGAAACATATCTACTGAAACTCTGCTGACATCCTGTGTCTCGTGCTGGTGATCGTCATGTTCTTCTGTGTCTTTAGAAGCGAAGCTGGTGTCTTTCTGGAACCTGATACTGGATGAGAAGAAGCCTCTGTTCACCACTGAGAAGTTCCTCTCTCAGGCCAGTGAAGAAGGTCAGAAACGCTCCGTTCATCAAACTTATCCAGAGGCGATTTTAGGATTTCATTGATGTGGCTCAGAGGAATATTTTTTACCTTAAGCGGTTAGACGAAGAAGGCCATATTAGGCTTTTTACAAAGTCTTGATTTTGTTTTTGAGCTCGACTAGAATCGATGTCAATGGTTGAATGTTCAAAAAAACACATTTTCCCCATATTCTCCATTGTTGCAGCTCCTCTCTTCCTGGTCTGTCAGTAACACTCTGCTGTTTCTCCCATAAGCATCGCCTACGTTTTTTGTATTATTATTATTTTTTATTTTTTTATTTAAAAGTGACAATGCACATCAATTGACATTTTTTGTTTACACTCAAAATGTCAATGCGCCAGAGTTAGCAGAAAAGCTCATTTTCATTTGTAGTCCCTTGGCAAGTCAACACATCATCATATTACATTAATAAAAAAAAGAATACATGAAAAATAGAAACAATTAAGACAGAAGATAAAAAAAAAGATAAAAGAGAAAGAAGCAAATGGATTAATTAAATAAGTACAGTACAAAGAAGGGCAGTACCTGGGATAAGGTAAACCAACTATTGGTGGTTGCAGTTTTGATTATTTTTAATCCATCTCTTTAATGTGAATTTAAATGATTAAAGTTGAATTTAAATGATAAAAGTTGATCATAGAGACCATTGGTGGCAATTGTTCTACAATGAACTTAGGCTTTACGATGCTTTTGAGAAACGCAGCCCCGTTTAGTTCCTGTCTTTATGAAGCCCCTCCTTTATTTTCAGTTTGCCGTGGGTGGAAATTAGTTAAATGAGGAATATTGTGATGTTCCCGGGAGAAAACTACAATAGAGGCGTTTCATTGAGTTCAGAAACACTGACACTGATATAGAGAATAACTCCCGCTGGAGGGACTTTGTGCTTTGTAACTTTGCAGAGCTTTTTCATGGTCAAACAGCAACATTACACACTAAAGAAAGATGAACATGTAAAAATAAGTGTACTAGGTCCTCTTTAAAGATTTGAACAGCTGGTAAAGGGAGGATTCAGAGTCAAATAACCTCAGATATTTTACTGAAGTTGCTATTTTCTGCGTGAATAAAGGGAGATATTTAGCTTATTTATAATTTTAGTATTTCAATTTTTTTTATTTTAGTTATGTTTAAAGTTGTTTTTCATCTAATGTTTGTATTTTATTCTATGTCAGCTTCATTTTTATTAATAACAGTTTAAGCTAACAGTAACAACACTGATCAGTAAATCTGATGAAGATTACACACTCACACACACACACACCTGTGTTCTGTACCCACAGCTCTGTGCACCATCCTGCTGCTGTGTGAAAGACTGTTCCTGGATCAGCCACAAAGACTCAACAACAGCAAGTCTCAGTGAGTCACTACTATTTTCCCTGAAATGTTTTGTGTAGAATTTAATTATTCGTTGAATTGGCAGAGGGAATTCTATTTCCTGTGTTCAATTTAACGTTTTAGTTTTTTGTTGCTAAAAATGTAAACGAACATCTAAACGAAGCATTTGTAAATCATTTTAATTTCGTAATAAAGAATATTGAGTCAGAAAACTTTAAGGCAACTCTAGGATCATTAAAAGTGGGCTATGATATGCAAAATAGAGCCTAAAATAAATGTAACAATCAATTTAACGGTGTTCAAACACATCAGGACAATCAACAGTGATTACCGACACCTGTGAAAGCCAGGTAGGAGAGTTGTAGTCCAATAGTGGGAGTTGTAGTTTTTCTTTAACCTACCCAGTATACTGAGTTATCTAGGTCATTTACAAATTTATTCCCCATAGTGAAAATCCCCAATACAAGGTGTTTTTATTATACTTGCAGGATTTATTAATATTTTAAATTAGTTTTTAATTATTATATAATTTTTAGTTTTCTTTTTAGTAATTTAGTAATTGACCCCAAAGCAACTTTGACATCTCTGAAATTTTTTTTATTAGAAGAATTCATAAACATGCACACCTTGTCTGGGTGTATTTTGACCCCCCAAAAGCATTGGTGAAACTTGCTGATAACAGGGTTAAGTAAATGGGGTGAATTTTGGCATTCAACAATAGTGCAAAAAACTGGTGCCGTCTTCATAAGCTTCTGTGAGTGATCATGTGACTCAAACCCTTGTTTGCCGTCCTCAGGATGTATCATCAGGCCACAGTTATGGCGCTGCTGTCCCGGCAGTGGTGTGTGCGTAAACATGCTAAGCAGACCGTGAAGAAGCTCCTGTCCTCGCTGGGCGGATCCAGCCTGGCCCACGGCCTTCTGGGAGAACTGCGTGTCATTATTAACAAACACAAGGTGAGTGACGAAGAGGAGTTGAACGCTTAGGCTACTTTACACTAACGTGTTTTGAATTTGCTCATTTTTACATCTCTTGAATCAGATCCTGCCGTCAGAGGCTCTTTACACGGAGACGGGCGAGCTGACTGAGATGGGGCGCTCGTATGTTGCTCCGCGGATCCTGCTGGACGCTCTGAGGGTGATCTGCTCGGCGGCGGCCCAGTGGAACGACCTGGCAGAGACTGAGAAACTGGCCCTGGATATTCTCATCGTTACCCATCATCCCTCCATCGGTCCGTCTCTCTCCCAGTGGATTTGATTGCATCCGTACAGGAATATCCCAATAGCTGTTAATCACGCTCTTTCTTTTTCAGTGGCCATCAGGTCTGAGTTGTGGCCTTCTCTGCTGTCCTCGATGAAGATGGACGCTGCTGATTTCATCGACAAACACCTGGAGAAGATTCTACCTCGCCTGCTAGAAGCCAACACAGACAACCAGGTGCATTTAAAGTCGGCATGAGAAGTTGCGATAGTCTTTTCTTAATGGCAAGCCGTTTTAACTTTTATTCATTTCCAGGATATGAATACTTTATATCAACAATTCAATTTTCACTAGTTAAAATTATAATTATTGATATCAGGAATAATATTTCTACTAGTAACAATGGGAATTTTTGATATCAGGAATTACATTTTCACTAGTAACAATGCTAATTCTTGACATCAACATTTACATTTTCACTAGTTAAAATGATAATTCTTGATATCAACAATTAAATTGCAACTAGTAAAACCTAAAATTCTTGATATCTGTAATTGTATTTTCACTAGTGAAATATCACCATAGGCTGCCATTCAAAATCAATTCTTGATATCAAGAATTTATTTCTTACTAGTTGAAATTCCAATTTCACATATCAGAAATACAATTCTTACTAGTAAAAACCTTTATTTTTGATATCAATAATTAAATTGTCACTAGTTGAAATGTCTATTCTTGATATCAACAATTGAATTGCTACTAGTAACAATGTTCATTTTTGATATCATGAATGGGATTGTTACTAGTAAGAAACCCATTTTAGATATCTGAAATAATATTGATATCAGAAATACATTTTCAGATATCAAAAATGAAAATTTGTACTAGTAGCAATTCAGTTGTTGATATCAATAATAGACATTTAGACTAGTGATAATTTAATTATTGATATCAGGAATTCGCATTTTTACTAGTAACAATGTAATTATTGATATCAAAAATTATATTTCTACTAGTAAGAAATCAATTCTTGATATCAACAATTGATTTTGAATGGCAGTCTATGGTGACATTTCACTAGTGAAAATACAATTGTTGTATTTTCACTTGAATTATACAATTATCAATAATTCAATTGTTGATATCAAGAATTCAATTGTTGATATCAACAATTTAATTGTTGATATCAAAAATGTAATTCTTGATATCAAAAAATGTAATTGTTGATATCAAAAATGTAATTGTTGATATCAACAATTCATATCCTGGAAATTAATAAAAGTTAAAACGGCTTGCCATATTTCTTCCCTATTGTGACGTATATTCAAGTGAAACGGATTCTGGAACAAGAACAAATGTAGGGCGGGGCTTGATTTTGTCCTTGTGGCTTGCTATTGGTGGATCTCATGTGAGTGACAGGTTGCCCCGCCCTCGTCATCAGAGATGAGAAGAGATATCACTGCAAGAGGGAGGGGAAGTTTTTCTGATTCAAGATTACGAGGCACATGAATTTAAAAAAAGAATGATGTGCACGGATAAATAATAAATACTGCAAAAATAGTATTGTCTATTTTGATTTCATTGTGACTTTAATTTTGTATTGATATTAGGGGTGTAACGGTACACAAAAATCACGGTTCGGTACGTACCTCGGTTTTAAAGTCACGGTTCGGTACGTTTTCGATACAGCAAAAAGTAAGAAATGCCAGAGAAATTTCCTATTTGTTGAAAGAAAAAATATTTTTTAAATAAGTGTGAGTTTTCCTACATCTTGAAACTTTCAGGTTTATAAATGGGTGTCATCTTTGAAGGATGAACAAATAATGTTTTGGTCATCACATTAAAAATAACATTTAAATATATGAAGAGTTCAGATGTAAAAGCCATTTGAAATTTTCTTCTAGAATGATCATTTTTATCAAGCTTGTATATTTAAGTTCAGTAATTTCACTTAAATGGCAATGAAGATTACCTATTAATTGTCATTTGAGTGAAATTACTGAACTTAATATACAAGCTTCATAAAAATGATCATTCTAGAAGAAAAATTTCAAATGGCACTTAGGGGCTTTTGCATCTGAACTGTTCATATATTTATTTATACAATATTTGAGTTTTTAAATGCTGGAAAAAGATGTGTGAAGTAGGCTACTTGAAAGCATTTCACTATTCCAGCCAAACTGGTTACATTTAGTGTTACTATATTAAATCCATGGTGAATGTTGCTGATCTGTGGACGTAAAGTATTACTAGTTCATTCACGGCACAATATTTCTCCTGGTGTCCACGTCAGCGCTGTTTGATCTAATAGAGATCTACGGTTAATAACGGAGAAATGTGAATGCTTCTCACTAGATCTCGCAGCGATGTATTAGGCCTACTTCAGTGGCGAACTCAAATGTTTTCTTTACTGGATCTTAGCGCTGTGTTGTAACAGTGTCGCTTGATCGAGATCGGCTCGCCTCGCGCTGCACAGATGTTGCTGGTCCGAACTGCGATCCGTGAAGCACATAATGAGTTTCGATCCGCTTTCATTACGCTTGCCATTAGATGTTGCGCAACGTTGTGGTGGTCGCGCCAACGCGAATTTTGTCGGCAGGAAGGAATCGTTCCAAGGAATCCAAGGAATCCAAGGAATGGTCCAAGGAATCGTTCGGTTCGTATGCGTACCGAACCGGAAGCCTCGAACCGAAACGGTTCAATACGAATACATGTACCGTTACACCCCTAATTGATATAGATGGGCAGGCATTTAAGATTAATATCTGTTGACTGACTTATCAATAGATAATGCCCATTTTCTGATTTTCCTAAAAAAAATATATATATATTGTGTAAAATTTATAATGAGTTTAATTGAATTGCAGTAAAATAATAATAATTAGTTTTTATATACATCTTATTTGATATATATTGTATATACTGTATTTTCGATCAAATGCAGTTTTAAGAGACTTATTCAAAACCATCAAACTATCTTAAATTATTGCATTGATATAATAGGACACACATTTAAGATTCGGGTCCGATTTTCTCTGGATTTATGGTTGTCATTGTGTCTCTCTCGCTGTAGGCTGTTCAGAATGCGGTCGGTTCTCTATCGCTTCTGTCTCCAACTAAACTGCTGCCACGTGTCATGGATCACGTGACCCAGCGCTTGTCCAATCACGCGATGATCCAGGTGACGCGTCAGGAATATGCAATCATGCGAACGCCAGAGGGAGAACTTTATGATAAGAGCATCATTATGAGGTAAATTGAACTGAATCAGTTCAGATGGAATGAATGAACTTCATTAGTTGAGGTATTGAATGAGAATCACGTGGTTCTTCTGTAAACACTGCTGTTGTTTTTGGCAGTGCGCAGCAGGAGAGCACAAAGAAAGGCAACATGAAAAGAGAGAACAAGGCTTATTCCTTCAAAGAGCAGATCATTGAAATGGAGCTTCAAGAGGTGAGAGAGAAACACTCCACTGGAATATTAAAGGGAACAAGTTGTTTTGGACTGTATGTTCTAGTGTGCATACTGAATAGTTACTGTACACTGTTTAGGCAAATACTATTTACAGTATGCAACAATAAATATTTCCAAATGAAATACAGAACATTCATTGCATTACATGTTTAATTTAGTTGTCATGTTGAAGATAAACAGTTATTTAGCAAATTTATAATAGTGTTTTGCATAAAAAATTGTTATAGACTGATCTATTGTGCTGGCCGATTTATCCTTGCCCTAGTAAAAATGTGGGCAGTGCACCTAGTGTCAATCTGTTGACTGCCCTATTAAATATTGTGCAAAATATATAGTGAATATATTAAATTACAGAGATGGTGATAATTATATGTACATCTTATTTCCTGTTAAATATTCTATTATATATTGGCTATTCTTTTATCAGCATTAGCCATTACCATTAAAATGTCTTAACTTTTGTTAGACCAAAAAATAAAGTCTAGACATTAAAAATCATGGCCAATATAGCATCCCGTTCATCCACCACATCAGCCGCGTTTCCATTACCCTTCAAATTGTTCATCTTGTTTTGTTTGTCATTATTGTAAGGACCCCCTCGAAAATGAGATGGTACATCTCAAGGGGCTATCCTTGAAATAAAGAATAAAGAAATTGCACAAATTGCATATTGAAAATACACACAATGGAAAAACGTCAATTTCCCTTATCGCAAAAAGGTTTTTACGCTCACATGAGGGGGTTTTTTCAGGCAATTCGAAAAAGGAATATTTCGCAAAACTGCAATGGAAACAGTTTTTGCGCATTTACAGTCACCTGACTTACAATGACTTGCAGTGTGTTTGGACCAAATACGAGACAGAGTTCTTTATTAAATTCATAAAAGAAAACAGAATTACAGGAATACTGGATTCTAAACCCTTAAAGAAAAGCCACATTCGAGACCTCTGAGCAGAACTGAGGGAGAAACACAGAAACACCTCATATGTGCCGTTAGTATAAGGGTCTTTCTTTGCCATTAATGCTTGGATAACACTCCACGTCTCCTTCCATTAATAATAATAATGTCTAGTGCGGTGGCACTGATATATATAAACCTACCAACGTCCATCGCCATTATTTTTGGAATGACTTATCCCGAGAGGAAAAAATGACATTTTAGTCGCATAACATCGGTTCATGGAAACGGCGTCATTTCGCAATAAATTTTTTTTATCGATATTTAGAAAAAATCGTAAAAGTTTTGCGCAAATCTGTAATGGTAACGCGCCTACTGACAAATGAAACAAAGTTAAGCGCATTGCATTGTAGGATACAGTATCTGGTGTAGTGCGTTCTGTTTTATACGGCACATTTGATTGACCCTCCCCTTGTGTTTGTCCTTCAGGAGATCAAGAAGAAGAAAGGCATCAAAGAGGAGATCCAGCTGTCCAGCAAACAGAAGGAGATGATGCAGAACCAGCTGGAGAAAGAGTCCAGCATCCGCAAGAGATTGCAGGAGGTGAGAGGTCATACGCTACCAAAGTCAACCCGAGACACATCATCAGCGTGAACAAACCAGTTGTTAGGTTTAAGAGATAAAAAATGTGTTCATGCACATTTATACCTCTGTGCTAAATATTGTTTAAGATTACACATTGCACGAAAGGAAAAAGGGGAATCTTCCTTTTATGAAGTTCCCGGAAGTGCGTTGTTGTTGGTTGAGCACAAACAATGTAGAGTGAAATATGTAGGGTCCTATTAAATCTGTTTTATTTTTTCCCAAATTCCATTTTTTCCGTTTTAATTTTTGTAAATTCATTTTTTTCCATTTAAATTTTTGGGAATTCAGTTTTTTTTTTACCCTTTACTGTTATTTTAGTTGTAAAAAGAGTGTGCTTTCAATGTTAATGATTAAAATGTACCCAAATAAAATAGTAATGACCTTAAATTTATTGAGGTAACAGAGATTTACTCTTACTTTTCTGCACAAATACTGCATGATGCAACATAACACTGCACTCTAAGTACTTCAAGTAACAACAAAATATGATTATGAGCTTTAAACTGTCCAGTAAAATAAATTATATTAGTTTATATAAGTTTAAATAAGTCACACTCTCTCTCACGCGCACTGTCGAGCGCGCTCTCGGACACACTCGGTCTCTCTCGCGCAGTGTCACTTCGCTTTTGTCCAGTCCGGCGCATCATAGACAGACGTGCACGGAGGGGATGGGGAGTGTGTGTGTGTGAGAGAGAGAGAGACGTGTGAGTGACAGACGGAGGGAGAGCAGGGAAAGGAAATGCAACTGAAAGAATACGCTGCGTGTTTTAAATAGCGTTAAAAACATGAACGAAGCGCAATATGTGGCGGCGGGTGTTGATTCTGTGACGCACCTCCACGAATTAGTCTATGTGTGGGAAACACTTTATAAAAGTCACGTGCGAACTGCTCGGCTCGGTACTGAGGGCACTTAGTTTCGAGTTTCGTAACTTTTTTGCCGACGAAAGCAGAGCCGTGGAGAGCCGAATTCGCCATGCTTTCATGGTTTTGATGCCGTCATTGGAGCTGAAATGACGGGAGGGGTTGTGTCGCCCAGATTTGCTTCCCCCGGTCTGCATTTTTCCCAGACATACGTTCTTCTCTCACACAAAAACAGATTTTCATTCCAAGTATGTAAAATTCTGCGTTAATTGGCCAATTCCGTGATTCTGTGATCACGGAAATTATAGGGCCCTAAATATGGTGTTCATGAATAAACGGGTGATGGATTAACTTTTTAAGTGTGTCTTTAAAGTCCCCGTGAACCGGAAGTTGCAAACGACTTTTCTCCAGTGTTGTGACGTATTTCCGAGAGAAACGGAATACTAAATGAGGCAAAATGGTGGGCGTGGCTTTTTTCCCAACTAGCACCTGATTGGATCTAGAAAAGTAGGTGTTTTCATTCAGCCCGTCTACTGTCAGTTGGAGGGGCGTGGTTACGGATGTTAAGAAGACGCCCAAACCGTTAAACCTACGTCATCAGGCAAGGTCCTCCAACGCAGAGGGGAGGGGAAATTTCAGATTTTGATTAAAGATTACGAAGCCAAAAAAATTTTTTGTGTGGATTGACTTGCATGGATGAATTGTTCACCACAAAACGATCAATTTAGGCAAACAAAGTAAGTATGGTCAATTTTGAATTCATGGGGACTTTAAGTATAACGCGTCTCTCTTGTTCTCTCTCAGTTGGACGTGGAGCTGGAGTGTGCGATGGGTCTGTTGGAGGCGACTCTGGCCCGTCGTCCTCCTCTGATCTGGGTTCATCTTCCCGCAGTGGTGCAGGTTCTTCTTCCCCTCCTGCAGTCTCCTGTGGCGGCTCCACGCGTCACACCCGTGTTCCTGCGCATCGGTGTCACTCTGATGCCTAAAGACCTGCACTACTTGGGTAACCCTTCCCTTTTCATATATAAATGATTTATGTACGTTTTTGTGAATGCAAATGCATGTTTAACCCTATAAAACTACTGTATCATGTTTAATGTGCACATTTCTAAAGGCCTCTGGATTATCAGCATGATCAAAACTGCTGAAAAACCTGTTGCTATATGCCTTCTGTCGTCTGATTGATAGTTCATACTTTATTAGCAAGTAAAAGGCCTTTTAGTATAATGGTGGTTCACAGTATTTATTTCGCTGTGAAATCTTTAATCATTTTGGTTAGTAGACATAAGATTATCTTTAATATTGTTAGTAATATTTCAAGATAAACACTTAGCAACTGAGGTTTACTTGATTATCCACGCATCTATGTTTTTTTTTTTTTTTTGAAAAATCATGTTCAAATGTGAGTGTCAAATATGATCATCCGACTTTTGAGGAAGGTTTATTTGTTCATCTCTCAATAATCATTGTATTGCATTGTATGTTTTAAAACTACAGAGAGAGATCATAAAACATTTGATCTTAGTAAATATCATCTTTCTAAGATATATTATTGGCAGTTACAGCTGAGTGACAGCTGATATTAAGTATTTGCTATACTGTTATAAAGATCTCACTGATTTACATTACAAGCTAGAATTTCATCTTGTGTTTTGGCCAAATAAATATCAGCATTTGCACCAAATTGCATATTTTTACTTAGTTTAGGCCTCTTAATAAAATTGAGGTGTTTTTCCTCCTTGAGTTTGAGCTCTACATCCTCATTTTATCATACTATTTGAGTCATAAAAGCCTGATGCATCAAATATGATACGCAAAAACACGTATGCATGCAAACTTTTATTCTTTTTTAATTTTGTCTGAAGGTTTGATAAACTGTTCCATTTAAAAAAAAAAAAAAGATTTTTCTGACTATTATTACATATGTCAGGCTTTACAGTGTTAATGCTGTTCGTTCTGATTGTTTTAGCATGTGTGAATAACAGATGTTCATGTGTGAATGTGGCTCAAATTAGTTTTTCTCTCTATATGTTTAGCGGTTCTCGTGGGTCATGTGACCTTGCGTCAGCTGAAGCCAGAGTGTGATTTGGATCCTGCTTGGGCTCAAGAAGATCTGAACACAGCGACGCAGCGAACCATCTTACTGCTGCATACACACACGACACCTCAGAGAGATGCCAAAACCGGTGAATAACACACACCCACATGCAGCAGAGAGGAGAAAATGGACATGAAAACTAAACTACAACAGGTCTTTTGGTGCAAAAAAATAATAAAGAGCTTCTGTAACTTAGCAAACCTCTCGATGATTGCAGGGTCAGAAGCGTTTGCCCTGCCAGCGCCGGCGTTCTCCTTCTGTTTCCCGCTCCTTCAGGCTGTGTTGAGTCAGAGCAGCGGATCCTCAGAGGACACGGAGCTCACGATGACCCGCGCGCTACAGGTCATCAACACACACGCACAGCTGCGGGCGCATGCGGACGACACGGTCATAGACGAGGTACGGCTCGGTTCTCAACGGCTTGCTTGCCATTAATCTGTGGTTTTGATTTATTGATCCATCAACTTTGCATTAACTGAAGTCATTCAGGAGTTTTTGTATTCAATTTTAGATTTCAGATTTGAAATCGATCCTAAATTTGTTGGGTTTTGTCAGATATTAAAAATGAGGAACATATCGTGCCAGAAAATGACATGTAAATGTTCTTGACTCTTGTATATAACTGCATGCAAGTGAATGCCATTCTTGAGGGCCGTTCACACCCAGGATGATAACTATAACGATAAACATATAGTTCAGAAAGACTGCTCTGATTATATAAGGAATTTCAGAGTCCACACCAGCTATTACAATTTTTTTTCCAGCTGATGAATGATAAAAACATTGACAGCCAATCAGAATTTATCCTGCTTTAAGAGCCTGAGCATTAACGCGGCAGACGACAAAACTGCAGCGCGCTTATAAAAAACAGGACACTATCATCCGCTGGTGTGGACGCTAATATAGTTAACTTTATAATTCTTGATTTGAACAGGCCTTTAAAATCTTTTAATCTTTCACACTGGCAGTTTAGTTCGGAACGGAGGACGGTTCGCATGTAAAAATCGCTAATGTGTCATGGGACCCGGGTGCGCACTGGGGTACCGAACCCGAGACTACCTGGAGGAGGTGGTCTGAGTTCGGTTGCTCCCGAACCGTGCCGCGATTCGCGTGAATGTGAAAGCAGCACGGACTCGGGTGTGCACTTGTTCAGGAAGTAAAGTAACCTGCGCATGCGTTTTAGCTGATTGTGATGTATTCAGTTAAATAAAACACTTGTAAGGGATGATAGTGTTGATGATTTACCTTGGGTACGAGCGAGAGTGAGCCTGCAGTGTATTCGTGCATTGCGCGTGAAATCAGGGAACCAAAGTTGGAAATCCACTGTCTCCTCAAAAGAGTCCGTTTGCAAGCAGCAGAAGGCCACCTTATGTGACACACGCACAGTAAACCTGTATTGTTCACTCACCTGCGCATAATAGCAGCGAATTAATAAAATACACAATATTGAACCGAGTTCTGTTTTCTATCATGTGCCGTGCACGTTTGCGATGACGTAATATGCATGCAAACGCACCAGGGTTCGATAGAATCAAGTTGAGTGTGAAACCAGACCAACGCTGCGGGGGCGCCGGGAACAAACGCGCTCGGACCGCAGCTAACGAGCCCAGTGTGAAAGCACCCTTAAAGTCTTTTTTCCCCCTATTGTGACGGTCCAATTCAATATCCAATTGAAACGGCTTCTGGAACAATAATTTTTTTAAATTATTTGTCTGAATTGTTGTCATTGCTACTGCTGCGCTCTCATGTGATTTTCTGATGACTTGTTTTTGATTTAGGGAATTACTAAATGGTTGACCACAATTAGGTGCGCTAGGACAGTGGTTTTCAAACCTGTCCTGGAGGACCCCCAACTCTGCACGTTTTCTTTGTCTCCCTAATCAAACACACCTGATTCAACTCAGCTCATTAACCCATGTGATAATGATCCATGAGTTGAATCAGGTGTGTTTGATTAGGGAGACGAAGGAGTTGGTGGTCCTCCAGGACAGGTTTGAAAACCACTGCGCTAGGATATGATATGAATTTTCTTGTTGTGATATGAAATATTATTATATTAATTTTGTTGTTTTAATTATGAATGTTTCATGTCAGTGGCTTAAAAAAATTACATTATTAAATTAAAATATTTTTCTATTACTACTATTTTATATATATATATATATAAATAATACAAAATTAAATATTTTTTATTTATATTTAATTTAAAATACACAGTAAAAATAAATAAATGAAAAATTTAACTATTAAAAAAATCCAGTTATATCTGTGCATGTTTATAAAGTAAAATCTCATTCATGTGCCCTTGATTTTAAGATGATTTGCAATTAATAAATTGTCATGCTGGCGTATTTAAGTTGAGTCTATCCATGTGTATAACTGAAACGGCAGGAGTTAATAATGAATGTGTTTTCCTGTTTGTCCAGACTGGCCCAGAGCTGCTGCCCAGAGTCAGTATGCTGCTACTTTTGACCAAAGTGATCGGCACGTCCACCATTCGCCTTCAGGTAGAGCCTCGAATCAAAGGAAACACACAGTATTTGAGGAGAGCTGTGTTGTGACGGTGTGTGTTTGTTGTAGGTGCTGGCATCAGACTGTCTGACGGCTCTGTGTACCAGCGCTGGAGGACAGGCGGGATGTGCGCTCGCCGAACAGCCTGAGATCGACGTTCTGCTGGAGGCGTTACTGTCCTCGTGCTTCTCTGTCAGAGACGCTGCGCTGAGGGTCAGTACCTTTCTGATCTCATCACGTTTGTATTGACAGGATTAGGGCTGCACAATTATTCGCAATGAAACCACACGTGATTTGGCAAAGGCTGCGATTATTTTATGCGCAGCTCTTCAGTGCAGCACGGCTGATCGGTAGTAAATACTGCTCATCTGAATGCCAGAGGGAGTCTCACACACACAAACACACACACACACACACACACACACACACACACACCACTTATCCATCTGAACACCAGAGGGCGTCACACACACACCACATATCCACCTGAACACCAGAGGGCGTCTCACACACACACACCACATATCCACCTGAACACCAGAGGGCGTCTCACACACACACACACCACATATCCACTTGAACACCAGAGGGCGTCTCACACACACCCACCACTTATCCATCTGGACACCAGAGGGCATCACACACACACACCACATATCCATCTGAACACCAGAGGGCGTCACACACACACCACATATCCACCTGAACACCAGAGGGCGTCTCACACACACACCACATATCCATCTGAACACCAGAGGGCATCACACACACACACCACATATCCACCTGAACACCAGAGGGCGTCTCACACACACACACACCACATATCCACTTGAACACCAGAGGGCGTCTCACACACACCCACCACTTATCCATCTGGACACCAGAGGGCATCACACACACACACACACACACACACCACATATCCATCTGAACACCATAGGGCAGGGGTGCCCAATCCTGCTCCTGGCGATCGACTGTCCTGCACAGTTCATCTCCAACCCTAATCAAACACACCTGCCTTTAATTTTCAAGTGATCCTGACGTGCTCTGAAGACCTTAATTGGTTGCTTCAGGTGTGTTTGATTAGGGTTGGAGATGAACTGTGCAGGACAGTCGATCGCCCGGAGCAGGATTGGGCACCCCTGCCATAGGGCTTCTCACACACACACATACACACACCACATATCCATCTGAACACCAGAGGGCTTCTCACACACACACACACACACACACACACACACACACACACACACACACACACACACACACCACTTACCCATCTGAACACCAGAGGGCTTCTCTCACACACACACACCACATATCCATCTAAACACCAGAGGGCTTCTCTCACACACACACACACCACATATCCAACAGGGTATCCGCGGGTCCTTAAAAAGTCTTAAAAAGTCTTAAATTAGATTTTAAAAATGTATGGCCTTAAAAAGTCTTAAAAAGTCTTATTTTGACTTATAAAAGGTCTTAAATTTTCAATGGCAATTTGAGTTAGACATATCTAAATGTTTTCCAAATTAAAACTATCTAATTAGCGTACTTTTTTATTTACTATTCGTTCTTTGTGGATTTGCTCGTTCACGTGACATTTCGCGTCACATTTGCGCCAGCATTACGTCTGTCTCCTGCACACGAAACAGCAGGAGAGGAGAAGAAAGCTGGTTAATTTCAGTTCAATTGTAAGTTCATTCTTTATGTGCGTAGTGGTGTGCGATGTGTATTGTCTATTATGATATTGTAATCATTGTTTTACTTTAACGTTAACTATGTACGAGGGCGCACTGCGAGCTGACATCGCATTTGTCTCTCATGCTTGCTTTCACTGCGTGATGTGTCAGTGTAGTTATGTATGTTCCCTAAAAGACGTATAAAGTTTTTGTATTTTATATATCATATGTTGTTATCATACAATATTGCATCAGCAAGAGGGCTGGTTTCCCGTGCACAATAGCAAATATGATATTTATTTTATAACAGTTAAATTAACATTGTTACATTTTATAAACAATATTGTCAATATTGTTTGTTTTCCCTTTATTTCGCTGACGAGAATTTCAAAATGAAACCGTAGCAGAGACTCAATGCAAAAGACAGCGATGATTTCTTGACTGAAATCCGCGTTTTGAACGAATCATTTTAACGATTCAATGAACAATCACTTGCAGTTCCTGAATGAATCAGCCGTTTGAACAAATCGTTTGTATGAATGACTCCCTGAGACAGTGACTTGCCGCCACCTACTGGCGGGTTTAGTTTCACATTTAAAGTACCCTGTAATTAAAATGTTACAATTAGAAATCAGTTCATATTTAAATATTGAATTAAGAATTGAAAGAATTGAATATATCATAGCTTTATTTATGCAATTGTAAATGGAGTATAAATATATATTAATGCCAGTTCTGATGCTGCTTCTGTGTCTCCTCTGCACTGCAAAGATGGATTTTGATTTAATGATTTAATATAACTGGTAACAGTGGTATTGTGTTATTATTCTAATATCATTTAATTTGAATGTTAGAATTTGACATAAAAGGTGATGCATACCTCTAAGTAAAAAAAAAAAAAGAAAGTCCATATATGGGTGAAAATGCCCCTGGAACTCAATTTAAGGTGGCAAATATTGCCCTTTAATAAAAAAAATGTTAATTCCTTTCACTGCTGTGAACTGACCACTGCATAGAATATGAAAAATATGAATATCTTCGTGAGTCAGCTGTCAACAACAGGCCTAAACCAGCCATGGTACCAGTACACAAACACAATCAGTAAAATATCATCTAATTATCATCAACAAAACTTTGAAAATATTGAGACATTTTTTTTTCCAATATTGCGCACCCCTAGTGTAAGGTATTAATTTTGATTTCTTCAGGTCTTAAAAAGGTCTTAAAAAGCCTTAAATTTGACTTTAAAAAGTGTGCAGATACCCTGTATCCATCTGAACACCAGAGGGCTTCTCTCACACACACACACCACATATCCATCTGAACACCAGAGGGCTTCTATCACACACACACATACACACACCACATATCCATCTGAACACCAGAGGGCTTCTATCACACACACACATACACACACCACATATCCATTAGGGGTGGGCGCTATACCGGTATGAACGTGAATACCGGTATTATGTTGTGCCATGATATGGATTTTGCGATACCGAGGATACCGTATTCATAAATTCAAATTTTGCAGTTATATTGTTTTGTTCAATTTGGTAGCCTACTCCTTACAACTGTTAACACTAATGACGATACAGACAGAATCGAATACGCTGTTTAAGGAAATGGCTGATTTGGCGCTTCATGCGTGAAGTTGATGAGGCGATTAACCGCTGTCCTGTGACGCGTTCAATGAAGGACCGTAACGTAGAACACATCGCTAGTGCGAAGCGGCTGTTCATAAAGGATGGATGCATCTTTTGCGGTGGAATGGGAAATAACAAGGTAATGAGACGCAAGTTTGACTTTTAACTGGAGCGCAGCATTTTTAGAATGCCGTTTCATTTGCGAGACGCGGGTGCAACACCAAAACAAGTTCGTCAAGCACAAACAAACGTTAAAGTTCTAGGCTACTGTGTGTTTGAGATGTCATGTTTTCATGAAGGTTGAAAGGCTGAAAGCTGCTATTATTATCTTTGTTTTTACAAAACATTTACTGCTAATAATATTATCCACGTGGAGACATTTCCCCGCAATGTAACGTTAGGCTATGAATAACAGGACACGACACACACATAAGCGCGCGCATACACACACACACTGGTCCACTATCTTTGTGGGGACTCTCCATAGACGTAATGGGTTTTATACTGTACGAACTGTAGGCATTTATTCTGTCTCCTTACACTAATGAATCTCAAACCATTATTTTATTTTTATTATTAAGATGACTGCACAAACTGTCTGTGCAAACATTAAACTTAAATAAAACGTCTCGCTTTGGTCTACACTGGAAGTGTTCTGCTCGCTCTGCTAAAGCTAAACTATAATTACTAAAACTGAAACTAAATAAAATAAAAACTATATAGAAATGTGTTTGCTAAATAAAAACTAAATAAAAACTAACAAAACCATTAATGAAACTAGCTAAAACTAAACTGAAATTTAAAGCAAAATTGAAAACGATATTAAAATAAAAACTAATTTAAAAACACAAAACTATAACAACAGATATTCCCGGAGACAGAGCCCACCCGAAGACGGCTCTCACTCAGAAAATCAATAAAGTCTTCATTCGCTGCCGGTTCTCATTATGACAAGACGAGCAAAAAGTGGAAAGACATAACAAGTGCATTCAGGCCTACCTCATGTTGCACGTTTGCACTTTAAAAAAAAAAACATTTCAGGTCTATGTCCAATGAAATGCCTCACCTTTTTCTAGTTATCTAGTGTTAAAATACATATTTTGCCTGTAATTTAACTAAGGTGTACTAAAATGTGATTCCAATTTTTTCTTCTTCTTCTCATATCGCGATATAATATCGATATCGTCCGGACAGTGAAAAAAATCGTGATATGAATTTTTGCTCATATCGCCCACCCCTAATATCCATCTGAACACCAGAGGGTTTCTCACACACACACACACACATCACATATCCATCTGAACACCAGAGGGCGTCTCTCACACTCACACTCACACTCACACACACACACACACACACACACACCACATATCCATCTGAACACCAGAGGGCGTCTCTCACACACACACACACACATCACATATCCATCTGAACACCAGAGGGCGTCTCACACACACATGCTAAATATCCCCCGCCGCAGAAGTTAAATAACGCACATCATTTCAGGAAATCGCTGTGGCTGAACAAACAGAAGAGTGAAACTCTTTGATTGATTAAACATGAATAATAAACACACGACTGCCTTATTCTGTGCAAGAAGCACATCATCTCACAGAAGGATGAGCTCAGCTGTCCTTATGAAGTGAGTTTGGAGTAAAAGCATGTTATTAAATGTTGTCTATTGTTGGATAAGAGGCTCATAAATGCTTCTCATGTTTGGAAAGATGTTCTTTTTCAAATGCTCGTTATTAATAACTCAAACTCACAGTGCTTTCAGACGGAGCCGCGTTTAAGAGCCGCTCATCAATGACACGCTGCGCATGACAAATAATCGCAGCCTTTGCGGTTTCAAAATCGCGATAAGCCAAATCGGTTTAAGTGCGATTACATGGAAATTGCGATTAATCGTGCAGCCGTACTTTGCATTGACAGTATACTATGAAATGTTTTTATTAAACCTGTGGACGGACTGTTGTAGGGTCTGCTGGAGATGGAGTTGGCGTTACCCACCGACAGCGCTGACGCCAGCGGTCTGAAGATGCTGAGGAGACTGTGGGTGGCCAAATTCGATGTGGAGGAGGAGGGCAGAGCTCTGGCAGAGAAGTGAGTCATGCAGGTTTAGCGTAGAATCATTTTTCACACTGCAGCCTGTGGTGCTGGTTCTCATTAGTTTCACACATCAGAGTTTGGTTCGTGTTAAAGCTGTTTTCCAAACTCACTCCAGGGAATAACACTCAAGCTAATTTGAAAACTGGGCTCTGGGAAATGGTTTGTCATGTGGACTCCAGTGCGGTTCACAGTTGTTAGGAAAGCCATCCGGGCTATTCTATGGAAATGAACTGCTGTTAATGTATAATTTTATAGCAAACATTTCTCTTTTTTTTTTCTTTTTTTTTTTACATGATTTCTCCATCCTAAAATAATGGACATTTAAAAAATAAAAAAAATGAAAATGCATTTGTGTTGAATTAAAATGGAATAAATTCTCACAATAAAATGAAAAACAATAAACATAAATAATTTCTTTTTATGCATTTGTGTTGAAATAAAATGGAATAACATCAAATAAAATAAAAACATTTTCACCAGCTAAAATCATGGACGTTTCTGAAGTTAAAAGAATATAAAATATATGAAATATATATATATATATATATATATATATATATATATATATATATATATATATATATATATATATATATATATATATATTTCACCAAACATGAATAATTTGTGTCAAAATAAAATGAAAAAAATAATTCACCAGGTCATTTTATATATATATATATATATATATATATATAAAGTTTCTTCAGCTAAAATTATTTACATTTCTAAAGTGAATGCACTAGTGTCAAAATAAAATGAAATTATCAAAAATATACATTATTTCATCTGACTAAATCCAGAAGAACTCTAGCAACGTCTCCAAGACTCTTGAAGAAACCTACGTCTTGAAGACGTTGCCGCTGTTCTTCTGGATTTAGTCTCTCAGTTTCTTCATGTAATCACAGACAGACTCGATGATGGTGAGATCAGATCAGACCGGCTGTTGTCAGACTCCTTGTGCATTTAAAAAAATCTCACTTTAATGGCAAAAGGAGTGTTTGGAACTGATATTTCCTACTGACACACAACAGCAAACGATATAAATATCTGACTTAAAACGATTTCTTGAAGTGAAAATTCTGAAACTAAGACTTAAATGCATTATTTCACCTGCTATAAAACGATTTTTAAATACCTAATCCAGCAGTGAATCATTGATTATTGCTGAACCGCTCTGCAGTGGCGAGTGTAGCTCATGCTGTGTGTGTGTGTGTGTGTGTCCGTCTCAGACTCTGGCAGGCTCTGTGTCTGGATCTGGTCCCTGAGCTGTGTCCGCTCCTGATCGAGGATGTGATCCACCACGAGGAGGCGGTGCGGTCCGCGGGTGCCGAGGCTTTGTCCAGCGCCGTCAGCCAGTACCAGGAGCAGTCGGCCACCGTCCTGGCCCAACTCACTGAGCTCTACCATCAGAAACTCTACGTGAGTCTCACACACTGGAGATTTAGGACCAGGCATCAATATTTCATCAAGCCCCTTGTAGCGCTTAATTGAAATTCATCTGGGAAATTAAAGCCGTTGTGTTAAGTGTCATAAATCACTCAGACGGGCTTTTATAATTTTTTTTTTTTTTTTTTTAATCATTGCCCTAATATTTAAAATCGAATGGCCATCAGTGTAAAGGCGAATCACTCTGGATTTTCCTTTGAATGGGATGGCTTTGAGTGACGCTCAGGGATTTGTGTGTGTTTTGTGTTCAGAGACCTCCTCCGGTTCTGGACGCTCTGGGACGCATCATTTCTGAAGCTCCTCCAGACCAATGGGAGGCCAGGTAAGAGCATTTCCATGATGGATGTGGAGTTATTATAGATATTTACTTGGAAAACTTACTTAGAAAAAATGTCTATATATTTTTTTTTTTTCAGTTTTTTTTTTTTTTTTTTTGTATTTATTTATGATGAATTTGAACAAGATCTGTGGCAATCTGTGACTATTTTTCTTTTTGTTATGTAGTTTACGTAGGATATTAAGTTTTGATTTCATTCTTTAAATCATTACATCAAGAAAAAGTTGACTTGTTTAGCTTTTCAAGGCATGAGGTAAATGATTGGATAACTTGAATCAGACAAGGTTGTCATGTCAGTCGCATGTAATATTCTGGTTGTACCTTCGAAATGTATATTAAACATTCCCAGTGCTTCACAGTTGCCCACAGATCTCCCATTATAATGCATTTCTTGCGTGTTTTACAAAGTGACTTACAAAGGATTATTTGCGATAATCAACAACATGCTACAGATGCGGTTCACCAGCATTGAGTTGAGTCATATATCAGGTTCCTCCCTGGGACGGGCGTGTGAGTGATGCGTTTCCTGTGTGCAGGTGTGGCATTGCTCTGGCGCTGAATAAGCTGGCTGAGTTCTTGGATGAGAGTCAGGTGTTGCCCCTGTTCCTGTTCTTTGTGCCTGACGCTCTAAACGACAGACACACAGAGGTGCGGCGCTGCATGCTGGAAGCGGCACTGTCTGCCCTCAACACACACGGCAAGGTAGTGTTACTCCATCATCAGAACACGCTCTCGTTCTCCTGAAGCCACGCTCACTCTCTGATGCGGTTTCTGTCTCTCAGGACAACGTGAGCTCTCTGCTGCCCGTGTTCGAGGAGTTTCTGAAGAGCGCGCCGCAGGACGCCAGCTATGACTCTGTGAGGCAGAGTGTGGTCATCCTCATGGGCTCGCTGGCCAAACATCTGGACAAGAATGACCCGAAAGTCAAACCCATCATGGCCAAGCTGATCACTGCCCTCTCAACTCCGTCACAACAGGTCTGCTGCTATTTTTGCTTGTTTACTTTGTATTAACATCCATTTAAGATGGTCAAGTTTATTTTTATAGCACTTTTCACAATACTGCATTGTTTCAAAGCAGTAGGGCTGGGAGAAAAAATCTACTCGCTTAACTATCGTGATTTTTTTTTTTTTTTGTTTACAGAATCGATATTAATTCACATTAAATTGCTTTATTTTTGTCCTTGCTTATAAAAGTTAGCCACTTTTGTTCCAACAGAGAATGGGATGTGTTGTTACCTATGAGTGTTAAGTGTCGTAATGTCCCGAGTGGACTCGTGATCGACGTGAGACCGAATGCACTGAAAAGCCCTCACTGTGATCTCGATTCAAACACCCACGCGACCTTTTTCCAATTCGTCAGTCCTATTAAACCCCTTTGACAAAATCATATCGCAACATTCAAATCTGTGTTGGTGCAGCCGCTGACCCAGGGAGAGTTGTCATAAAACAGCTTCACAAACAGTCTTTTCAACCTCATAGTATCATTATTTCTGTGATACAATAGTTCATATGATCACAGAAGTACTGGGATAAAAGTTTAAAGTTCAACTATAAACACTGATGTCTACGGTAGCGATCAAAATAGAGTAAATCAGCTTTTGATAGAAACTTGGCACTTAAAATAACACATTTATCGATTACATTGTTTCGCCACTACGTGGCGACAAGTGACCGTTTTATTCAAGAGGAGTGTAGTAGTGTATGATGCTTCTGAAATTAAACTCAGAAAGATGAGATGAATTGTTTTTGTAAATATGACTCATCGTATACATCATGTACAGTCTGTATAAGTGGATGATTTAGCTTTTCCCAATGGTCTAGTGTTAAAAAAATAAAAACGCAATACATTGCAATATCGAATCGCAATTCTTCAAAAAATCGCAATAAATATTGTATCGGCACCCAAGTATCGTGATAGTATCGAATCGGGAGATAGGTGTATCGTCCCAGCCCTACAAAGCAGCTTTTCCATGCATGATTAACATGATCTTAATCTTCATAATCGCATTTAGCAGATAAGAGCTGGACGATAATATAGTTACATTTTACGATGATACAATCAATCAAGCAGTTGAGATTTGCTATATAGTGTGTATATATAAATATGTATTTGTAATTACTGTTTGGTTATTTGTCTCATTAAGTGACAGTTTAGTGATGCATATATTAAATGACAGCGTTGACATATTCCCATGCATCTCTCTCTGTCTGGTCCTGCTCAGGTTCAGGAGTCGGTGGCGAGTTGTCTTCCTCCTCTGGTTCCCGCTATAAAGGAGGACGCTGGTGGGATGGTGCGGAAGCTCCTGCAGCTTCTGTTGGAGAGCGATAAATACGCCGAGCGGAAGGGAGCCGCTTACGGGCTGGCCGGGCTGGTCAAAGGTCTGGGAATCCTGTCTCTCAAACAGCAGGAGATCATGAGCACTCTGACAGACGCCATCCAGGACAAGAAGAACTCCAGGCGCAGAGAAGGTGAGGGAGGCTGACGCTTACAAAGCATTGTTATAGGGGTGTCGAAATTAATCGTTTCTACGATGCATCGCGATGCAGACGAGGACGATTCGGTATCATTATACCGAACATTATGGTAACATTATACACTGATGAACGAGCGCTGCTTTTAAATCAACATTTCTAAAAAAAAATTGATTTGACAGAATTTCATTTACTTAAAGGAAAACTCAGGTCAATTTTAACATTGAGCTCATTTTTTTGTACATTTGGAGTGCTGTCAGTACAGACAAAAACGACAAAAATCGGTGTTGCCTACACCGTGTTATCCTCTTTTTAAAATTCGCACCCTGTTGACTTCAATGGGGCAAGTTCTAAACCTGCTTTTAGCCTCTTAACATCCTTAATATGTCATTACAAGTGCACAGCCATGTGAGTGGTGTTATTAAGAGTGACCACGGTCAATCTGACTGCAGTAGATGTGAAAGATATTAATAAAAATGATGTTAATTCAGCCAGCTCACATACCTGTATTTACTTCCTGTTTTCGTTTGAAGTCCACAGTAGTCGATTGTCGAGTTCGCGCGCGCGATCATTGGTAACTAATATAACCAATGATCGCACGCGTGAACTCGACAATCGACTACTGTTGACTTCAAACGAAAACAGGAAGTAAATACAGGTATGTGAGCTGGCTGAATTAACATCATTTTTATTAATATCTTTCACATCTACTGCAGTCAGATTGACCGTGGTCACTCTTAATAACACCACTCACATGGCTGTGCACTTGTAATGACACATTAAGGTTATTAAGAGGCTAAAAGCAGGTTTAGAACTTGCCCCATTGAAGTCAACAGGGTGCGAATTTTAAAAAGAGGATAACACAGTGTAGGCAACACCGATTTTTGTTGTTTTTGTCTGTACTGACAGAACTCCAAATGTACAAAAAAATGAGCTCAATGTTAAAATTGACCGGAGTTCTCCTTTAATGGCATAAACAGGCTTTACTCCCTTGAAACTTAAACTGGAATGTCACTGTTTCTGTCACTGCGACTTCCCGACTTTTTTAAATATATATATATATATATTTTAATATTTATTAAAAATAATATTCTATTATATATTCATACACTGCATAACCAAAAAAAAAATAAAAAATGCATTTAAACGAAGCAAAAACTAAACTGAAATTAAAAACAACAATGCAAATGAAGCAGGTTCGAGTCTTGCTTGTGTACTGTTCCCATTCCCTGCTCTCTTCCTTTCCACAGAAAGTTATACATTTAAGAAAAAATAAATAAAGTAGCATGTTATAATTGAGCTAGAGCATGAAGAAAAATAGTAAGAGTCGAAGGTTAAATACTAAGCCCTTAATTTTCTCTCTCACAGGTGCTCTGTTCGCGTTCGAGATGTTGTGTAACATGCTGGGGAAGTTATTTGAGCCGTATGTGGTCCACGTCCTCCCTCACCTGCTGCTCTGTTTCGGTGATGGGAACCAGTACGTCAGAGAGGTACGAACACCCCTCCTGTCTCACACTGCATCATAACCAGTTTTTTGCCCACACTTGTGGTTTTTGCACTTGACCACTTGTCTACTTGCATGATGTATTTCCTGTATTGGCTCAAGTGTTCAAGTAGGCGTGAAGACTGCAAGTCTTTCCCTTTTTATTGTGACTATCGCAGATGCACACATTGATGCTAAAACGATATATTGTGCAGCCCTAATCACTGCCATTATCACATATGCTATGATCATTTGATTTGGCTTATTTAATTGTATCAAGAATGCCTTACACATGAAAAAAAAAAAAAAAAAAAAGGTATCAAATAAAATCGATGATAAAAACACAATAAAGTCCAGGACTTATTTCCATTGTGGTCCTCTACACATAACATCAAAACAAGACACTTACGGATTGTGTGATAATCAATGACATAACATAAAAAAAAAACGTAAATAAAAAATAAATAAAAACGGTAATTGGCCCCTGATTCTATTCCGCTACCCTCTCTAATAACCAGGCCTTGATTCTCCTTTTGAAAGAGATCATGCTGGAAATTACTTTAATTTGTGGAAATTTAATAAATTTGACTTTAATAATGATATAATCAGATGTTTTTATTGGCTGTGATCACTTTTTTCCTGCTTTCACTAAGGATGGACAGATATATAATATTGTAAATGAATGTATCTGTGCTTTATTCTCCATGCTGCGTCATGATTGGTTGTTGTGCTGTGTCAGGCTGCGGACGACTGTGCCAAGGCCGTGATGAGGAACCTGAGCGCTCACGGGGTGAAGCTGGTGCTGCCGTCTCTGCTGGTGGCGCTGGAGGAGGAGTCCTGGAGAACCAAAGCAGGTCCGCTGCTCTCTGCTCACACCATTTCATCTCACATGTCACCCATGTTGATATTACCATATAAATAGGGATGTAATGATTCACTCGCAACCAGTTGAAAATCGATAAAAATGTGTGACGATTCAAGTCGGTTGAAATGTTCAACAAATCGCGATACACGTTTTAACCAGCAGGGCGCGTTTACTGAATAGCCTACTGTGAAGTTGTGAACCTCGCTTTACAGGCACAATAGCAGCGAGCACACACTGGCGTGAAGCTAGCGAGTGTTTTCACTTAATTCATGGAACTTGATCTTTTGTGAGCCAAGCTCAACTTCCATAGGAATGAAGTGAAAACGCTCGGTTTGCTCCGCTCGCGCCGCACCAGTGTGTGCCATAGACCGGTGTGCACGCGCCGTTAAACAGTAGACATGGTGACGGACTCATTCAAATCGGAGGTGTGGCGGCATTTTGACTTTCCGTAGACTAATAATAATCATCACCACCGTGAGAAGCACCAGTCACCTCCGTTTTTATGTAAAAGACATTAATACGACAATTGCGAGAGCCACGGGGATCACAAGGTGCATCAGTGTTTCCGTGGCAACCAGGTGTTGTATTTATTTTACTATCTCTTTCTCTAAATGTGTTTTTTTTTACTCTTACTAGTGTAATGATACAAATTATAACAAAATTAGAATCTTGCCTTTATTACAATGTAAAACCCCTGTCAATCTGGTACTAATTTTTTTAGTTTTTTACATCGTGTGCGAAGGTACCAGTGTCCAGCCTCTTGACCAAACAGACAGAAAGACTGAGTTTGAAACAACCTTGAAGGGAATTTTTTTAATGTAGTTATATTATTTGACAAATATTTTTTTAAATTAAAAAGAAATGTGCAGCATTTTGTCTGAGAAATTATAAAAGGGACACTTTTGTCTTAAATCTCATTTGTTATAAAAAATCGTGAGAAAATCGTATCGTAAAACCACTATCGTGAATCGTATCGCATCGTGAGATGAGTGAATCGTTACATCCCTACATATGAATTTGTAAAAATTATTATTATTATTATTTTTTGTGAATTCTTGGGAAGCTAAATAGTTTTTGAGAGTGTAGTGTTCAGCCCTATAATTATAGGTTTTTATTTTTTAATTTAGTACGTGTTTTATATTATAGTACATTTTATTTTAATTATTATAATGATAGTTTTTTATTATAATTACTATTATTATTACTATTATATTTTTATTAATCATCACTATCTCATGGAAATGCAGAGCATTGTCTAATTATTTTTTATAGTATTTGAATTATAATTATGGTTTCTTTCATACTTATGTATTTTAGATTATTATTATTATTTGTATTTTATAATTAATCATCACTGTCTCACATGGAAATGCAGAGCATTGTTTATTATAATATTTTAATTATTATTTATTTTATACATTTTTTATTTTCAATCTTCACTCTCACATGGAAATACAGAACGTTTTAAAATGTATTCTTTTATTTTTATAATTATAAATTATTATTTAATATATATTTTTTGTTTTTGATCATTATCAGTATTTTTCATGGAAATTCAGAAGCATAGTGTTTTAGTTTTGTGTGTAATGTGTGTGTAGGGTCCGTGGAGTTGCTGGGTGCGATGGCGTACTGTGCTCCTAAGCAGTTGTCCTCGTGTCTGCCGAACATCGTTCCCAAGCTGACCGAGGTTCTGACGGACTCTCATGTGAAGGTGCAGAAGGCCGGTCAGCAAGCGCTCCGACAGATCGGCTCTGTTATCCGCAACCCTGAGATCCTGGGTATGAAATATTAATGTTTGAAGAAAGTGCTTAAATCATTATTTATCAGTCTAGGATGTTTGAGAGAATCCCAGCGGACTGTTTGTTGTGTAAATCTGCTTGCTTTGTTTGGGTGGGAGGTGTGGCGCACAGTGTTAAAGGACTGGGGCTTTAATGTTGGGATGGCACTGAACTGATATTGTGAATTCGGCAGCGATCACCCCCATCCTGCTGGACGCTTTGACTGACCCGTCTCATAGGACGCATCACTGCCTGCAAACGCTGCTGGACACCAAGTTTGTGCACTTCATCGACGCTCCGTCTCTGGCTCTGATAATGCCCATCGTCCAGAGAGCGTTCCAGGACCGATCCACCGACACGCGCAAGATGGCCGCGCAGATCATCGGGAACATGTACTCACTAACTGACCAGAGGGTAGGACGTGATTCTCACCTCGTTTATATCCTAAATATTGTGTTGATGTTAGAAATGATGAAAAGTGTTGAGTCAGTAAAAAAAAAATTGTTGTTGGAAAAATTAATTCAGCAAGGATGCATTAAATTGATCAAAAGTGACAGTAAAAAAAAAAAAGCTGTTCTTTAGAGCTTTTTATACATCAAAGAATCCTGAAAAAAACTATCAGTTTCCACAAAAACATGAAGCAGCCCAACTGTTTTCAACATTGATAATAATACAAAATCTTTCTTGAGCAGCAAATCATATTAGAATGATTTCTGAAGGAAATCAAAGCAAAATAAACAAAAAAATCTTAATGATTCCAAACTTCTCACTGTTATTGTATTATTTCACTTGTATTTTTCTTTTTTTTTTCATGTACTTTTATATATTTATTTTAAATAAATGTGGCTTGAGCTTCCATATACACCCTGCAGTTTAAAATTGTTCATCCTTATTATTTATTTGAAATTCTATTAGAATTAAATGCTTTTTAAAAGCATTTAAAAGCCTTAGGCCAGTCATTTTAGATAAGAACACCTGTCAACCGTGGTAAATCACTGTAACACACAGCCTTGAGTGGCTCATTACTTTAATATCTTTTTTTTTTTTTTTTTTTGCAGGATCTGTCTCCATACCTACCCAGCGTGATTCCAGGACTCAAAGCGTCTCTGTTGGACCCCGTGCCCGAGGTAATATAGTCTGCACTGATGCGTGGAAACTCTTAAAGCCCACTCATAGACTGTTTTTAATGGCGTCTGTCAATCTCTCTCAGGTGCGGACCGTGTCTGCTAAGGCTCTGGGTGCCATGGTGAAGGGTATGGGCGAGGCTTGCTTTGATGATCTGGTGCCGTGGCTCATGGAGACGCTGGCGTCAGAACAGAGCTCTGTGGACCGCTCTGGTGCCGCTCAAGGTGATTCACTGCACCATTAGAGGGCAGCAGAGACACACAGCACACACACACTACCAGCGCTTGAAGTGCACTTTTTCCCCAGAGGAGGACACATGCTCTTTAAAGGGATAGTTCACCCCAAAATGAAACTTCTGTCAGTAATTACTCTCCCTCATGTCGTTCCAACCCCGTAAGACTTTCGTTCATCTTCGGGACACAAATTAACATATTTTTGATTAAATCTGAGAGCTGGATCACTCCTCCATAGGCTTCTTAAGGGATTGAAACTGGCCGGCCCAGAAAAGTTATGAAAGACATCGTTAAAATAGTCCGAGTGACTACAGTGGCTCAACCTTAAGTTTATCAAGCGACGAGAATACTTTTTGTGCGCAAAAAACAAACAAAAATAACGACTTTATTCAACTATTCATTTCCTTCTCTGTGGGCCTCGAGTGAGTTCACGTAGTGTAACAGCGCAGCGCTTCTGTGTTGTACGTCACACGCATCACACACACATGACCAGCGTCGGCCAATAGAGAGCCTGCGTGTGACGTACAACACAGAAGCGCTGCGCTGTTACACTACGTGAAATCTCGAGGCCCACAGAGAAGGAAATGAATAGTTGAATAAAATCGTTATTTTTGTTTGTTTTTTGCGCACAAAAAGTATTCTCGTCGCTTGATAAACTTAAGGTTGAGCCACTGTAGTCACTCGGACTATTTTAACGATGTCTTTCATAACTTTTGGGCCGGCCAGTTTCGATCCCTTAAGAAGCCTATGGAGGAGTGATCCAGCTCTCAGATTTAATCAAAAATATCTTAATTTGTGTTCTGAAGATGAACGAAAGTCTTACGGGGTTGAACAACATGAGGGAGAGTAATTACTGACAGAATTTTCATTTTTGGGTGAACTATCCCTTTAAGTTAAAACATTTAGACCACATTTAGATGTTAAATAGTTGTTTTTCCCTAATAAAGGGAAAATCTATATATTGAGTAATTATGTTCTAAGTTTTTTTTTCTTCCTGTGACGGGCAGCTCAGACAGAAGTTACTAGAGTTTACGGTGAATTAAACGCCGGATACAGTTTATTGTTTAATTATAAGCAAGCCCAAAATAAACACCGAATATTATTTTAAAATGTCTATGCTTTGCTATTGCCGGCTGCTCATTCCAAATGATGAGAAAGATATGAAAAATATGCACTAAACCAAGTAAACATTGTCATAATTCATCAACAGTAGATTATTAGTAATCTATTGGCATAAATGTGTAGTATTAAATGATTCTGAAACCGTGAGCCTGTAGATTGTGAAACAGAATCATGTTCCTCCTTTTTATTCAGTATATAATTAAATCATCGCCTTGTGAAATTGAATAATCACATTAGGCTCTATCACGGTTACTGTTTTTCTATCCCCAAATTTAAGACCTCTTAAAAATATTAATTTGTTATGCCATTTAAGATAAGACTTTTTGTGACCTTAAATTTCATGGAACTGAGCAACGCAGTGACTTTTTTTTTACAGTTCGCACACATCTATTTTTAGTCTGAGATGTGAGTGAAACCCCTGATTACACCAGTGTGTTTGTCTATAATCTATATTAATGTTGTGCTGTATTCCTCTGTTAGGTCTGGCTGAGGTGATGGCAGCGTTAGGTGTGGAGAAGCTGGATAAACTGATGCCAGACGTGGTCCAGACGGCCAGTAAAGTGGACATCGCTTCTCACGTCAGAGACGGATACATCATGATGTTCATCTACCTCCCTCTGACCTTTGGGGACAAGTTCACCCCATACGTGGGTCCCATCATTCCCTGCATCCTAAAGGTCAGACAATATGTTTAAATACTTATTAATCAATTCGCAATGTTTCTCTTGTGCATTTTCAAGTTCAACAGAAGTTCAAAAAGTTTACATTTCAACACAATTGTAAAAAATTATTTAAATTGTTTGATGTCAACATGAAATTAAAATGATGTGATAAAAAAATTGAATTATTATGAGTGTTTATTTTAATAATTAAGCAAATGTTTACATTTTAATATTATAGAAAATGTATTTTCTTACTAATTAATTATTATTAAAGTGATTAATGTTTATTTTTATAATATTTATTTATAAAAATGAATATTTAGAAATTTATTTTCTTAGAAATAATAATTTATTACTAAGAAAATAAATATCTCCAATATGTATTTTCTTAATTTAAATATTAATTACTTAATATTAGAAAATACATATTGAGATTTGTTTTATTAATACTAAATTATTATTAAAGTAATGGATTCATGTTTATTTTCATTTTATTAATATTTAAAATAAATATTGATAGATAAATATTTATTTTCTTAATACATTTTCCTGTGCATTGATGGATCAGTGCACGTTTCTCTAAAGAACAACTTTCATTCAAATTTAATAACTCAATTTTAACTGTATTTTTCTTTGACTTGAACAAGGCCAAAAATATTAACCAATAATATCCTAGAATACTCCTAGACATCTCAAAGGATGGCATTAGGCTCATTCCTTGTTATTTCCCACTAAATATTGTTTCACTCTCAAATTCATCATTACGTTACGTTGTTTATCCAGGAATATTGTTCTCATCTAGTCAGAGATCAGCTGGTCTGTTTGAATGACTCTGCGTAGATAAAGATGTGTGTGTGTGTTCAGGCTCTGGCCGATGAGAACGAGTACGTGCGAGACACGGCCCTGCGTGCGGGCCAGCGCATCATCAGCATGTACGCCGAGACCGCCATCGCTTTACTGCTGCCAGAGCTGGAGCAGGGCCTGTTTGATGACCTCTGGAGGATCAGGTACCACACACACACTCTCCCATCAGCCTTTTAAAGGGATAGTTCACCCAAAAAGGAAAATTAGCCCATGATTTACTCACCCTCAAGCCATCCTAGGTGTATATGACATTCTTCTTTCAGACGAATACAATCAGAGTTATATTAAAAAATGTCTTGGCTCTTCCAAGCTTTATAATGGCAGTGAATGGCTGTTTATGTGTTGAAGTCCATAAAAGCGCATCCATCCATCATAAAAGTGCTTCACACGGCCCTGGGGGGGTTAATAAAGGCCTTCTGAAGTGAAGTGAAGTGATTGTGTATAAAAAAGTATCCATATTTAAAACTTTATCGACTAAAATAACTGTCTTCCGACAGACGGCCGTACGCGGCTTAAGGCAAAAGAGATACTGGACCTGACGCATTGACAAACGCGGAACCGCAGAGGATAGAGCAAAACAAAACGAAATGTGGGAGGAGCTTGAGTTTGTAGCCCAGCCCTGTTTGTTTGAACCTACTCCTACATCTACGTCATGCGTCCAGTGTTACTCTTTTGGCGTAAGTCGACTTGCGTAGACCGTCTGCTAGAAGCTACCGTATTTTCCGCACTATAAGGCGCACTTAAAAGCCTTTCATTTTCTCAAAAAACGACAGTGCGCCTTATAATCCGGATGGCCTTATATATGGATGGTGAACACACGTTCACCAAGACGGGGAGACAGCGCCGGGCGACTTACGCCACTATCTGCCAATGGATCGTGGATGCCTGGGCTGATATAGCAGTCTCAACTGTGATCCGAGCTTTCACAAAGGCAGGAATAATCTTTTTATTCAGCCGGCTCACATACCCGTATTTACTTCCTGTTTTCGGTCGAAGTCCACAGTAGTTGATTGTCGAGTTCGCGCGCGCGCGATCAAACCTCCTCCACGTGTTCAACATCTGATTCGGATGAACTATCCATTTGAGCTGATATTCTCAGAACACCACACAGCCCCGTCATCGGCTGACAGTCTGAGTCTCCACTGTTGCTTAGTTACCAATGATCGCGCGCGCGCACTCGACAATCGCCTACTGTGGACTTCGACCGAAAACAGGAAGAAAATACGGGTATGTGAGCTGGCTGAAAAAACATCATTTTTATTCATATCTTTCACATTTACTGCAGTCAGATTGACCGTGTTCACTCACATGGCTGTGCACTTGTAATGACACATTAAGGTTGTTAAGAGGCTAAAAGCAGGTTTAAAACTTGTCCCGTTTAAGTCGACAGGGTGCAAATTTTAAAAAGAGGATAAACACTGAGTAGGCAACACCGGTTTTTGTCGTTGTTATCTGTACTGACAGCACTCCGAATTTACAAAAAATGAGCTCAATGTTAAAATGACCGGAGTTCTCCTTCAACGTTTGAACAACGTTACCATGGGAGTGAACAGAGTTGTCAGAACGCTTAATAAAGTTTGACATTATCTGACTGTTTTGTTGACATTCCCTTTAGCACATCTAACGTTAGTGGATGCATAACGCAAACCCAGTCAAACGTTTGACTGCAGTATTTTATGCGCCTTATAATCCGGTGCGCCCTATATATGAAAAATGTTCTAAAATAGGTCATTCATTGAAGGTGCGCCTTATAGTGCGGAAAATACGGTAGTTATTTTAGTCGATAAAGTTTTAAATATGGATATTTTTCTTACACGAACACATCGCTTCACTTCAGAAGGCCGTTATTAACCCCCGCAGAGCCGCGTCGAGCACTTTTATCATGGATGGATGCGCTTTAATGGACTTCCAAAAACAAAAACGCATTCACTCCCATTATAAAGCTTGGAAGAGGCAGGACATTTTTTAACATAACTCTGATTGTAGTCGTCTGAAAGAAGAATGTCATATACACCTATGATAGCTTGAGGGCGAGTAAATCATGGGCTAATTTTCATTTTTGGGTGAACGAAGCTTTTAAATGGTCCTTCCATCAGTTCACGAGTTTCGACTGTTGCTGATGCTGAGGGTTTGTGTTGTCTTAGGTTCAGCTCGGTGCAGTTGCTAGGAGACCTGCTGTTCCATATCTCCGGGGTATCGGGAAAGATGACAACAGAGACGGCGTCAGAGGATGACAATTTTGGCACGGCCCAGTCGAATAAGGTAACACATAATGAGCCCCTGGATGCATGGCATTCAGGACAGCTGTGCTTTCATTAGAATACGAAAATATATTCCTCATTTCCTGTTGTGTCTGTGTTCTAGGAAACGGTGTGTGTAAATGTTGTATTTTTACTGACTTTCCCCAGGCCATCATTGGAGCGCTGGGCGCAGAGAGACGTAACCGTGTGCTTTCGGGGCTCTACATGGGCCGCTCAGACACACAGCTGGTGGTGAGACAGGCGTCTCTTCATGTGTGGAAGATCGTGGTGTCCAACACGCCACGCACGCTTCGAGAAATCCTGCCCACCCTCTTCACGCTTCTGCTGGGCTTCCTGGCCTCCACCTGCCCGGACAAGAGAACGGTACAGCAACTGCAGCCCACTTTCAGTCTCAACCGAAAAACATGCATGCATGGTGTTTGGAAATTGGTTTCCATTCAAACAATTACATCAGAATTGTAGTAGAGTTGTAGTTTTACATTATTTGGAAAGCAACGTGTATTTAGGATCATACACATATGACGTAATGATATTTATTTATACATAACTTTTTAGATATTTATTCATAAAATACAGTTATAAAATTCTAGCAGGACTTTTGTGTAGTTTGGAAGTCAATGTGTATTTACCTTCATACGCATTGTGCTGTAATGTTGTTAACAGTATTAATATTATTTAAATTAGTTTTTTTTTTTTTTTGGTCTAGATTTTGATTGATAAAATACCGTAATTAATTATAGTAGGACTTTTATGTAATTTGTAAAGCATTGTGTATTTAGCATTATCCACATTGTGCCGTAATAATGCAGATTATTATGGCATAATAAAATATATATATTTTAGGGAGGGGGTCAAGATTTTTTATTTATTTATTTTTTTTATTTATTTTTTTGATGATGATGATGAATAAAATACCATAATTACTTGTATAGTAGGACTTATGCACCGGTAGTTTGTAAATTAATGTGTATTTACCTTCATACGCAAGAGTTTTTTTGTAGTAGGACTTTTATATAATTTGGAAAGCATTATGCATTTTATAGAATTATCCACATTGTGCTGTAATAATGCAGATTAATACACCACAATTATGCCATAATGAAATTATGCAATACTTTTTACAATTATTATTATTATTGATATACAATTTTTGGTCAATTTTAATTTTATTTTTCAAATGTATTCATTTATTTATTTTTTGATGAATAAAATACCGTAATGAATTATAGTAGGACTTTTACGTCATGTGGAAACCAATGTGTATTTAGCATTATCCGCATTGTGCCGTAATGTTTCCGTAATTATTATTTATTTTTTCATTATTAATTATTACATTTCTTTTCATCATAGATTTTGTTAAAGTGAATGGTCTGTGTTTCCCCTCTGTCCTGCTCCAGATCGCTGCTCGTACTTTGGGTGACCTGGTGAGGAAACTGGGTGAGAAGATCCTGCCCGAGATCATTCCCATCCTGGAGGAAGGTCTGCGCTCAGATAAGAGTGACGAGAGGCAGGGCGTGTGTATCGGCCTCAGCGAGATCATGAAGTCCACCAGCAAAGATGCAGTGAGTTGCAGCTGATAGAATAATGCTCAGCGGCTTGATTTTGTTCATATCATTAGTCGCGGTTCCACCGAAATTACCTGGAACAATTTGTCCCCAGCCCCCCCGTGGTCTAAAGTACTGTGAAGATTAGGCAAATTAGTCCGGTGACGTAGGACTGCGCGCTACAGTTCCCTCTGGATTTCATTCTCTGAATTTTTGCTTAAAGGGATAGTTCACCCAAAAATGAAAACTCTGTCAGTAATTACTCTCCCTCATGTTGTTCAACCCCGTAAGACTTTCGTTCATCTTCAAAACACAAATTAACATATTTTTGATTAAATCTGAGAGCTGGATCACTCCTCCATAGGCTTCTTAAGGGATCGAAACTGGCCGGCCCAGAAAAGTTATGAAAGACATCGTTAAAATAGTCCGAGTGACTACAGTGGCTCAATCTTAAGTTTATCAAGCGACGAGAATACTTTTTGTGCGCAAAAAAACAAACAAAAATAACGACTTTATTCAACTATTCATTTCCTTCTCTGTGGGCCTCGAGTGAGTTCACGTAGTGTAACAGCGCAGCGCTTCTGTGTTGTACGTCACATGCAGGCTCACTATTGGCCGACGCTGGTCATGTGTGTGACGTGTGTGACGTGCAACCCAGAAGCGCTGCGCTGTTACACTACGTGAACTCACTCGAGGCCCACAGAGAAGGAAATGAATAGTTGAATAAAGTCGTTATTTTTGTTTGTTTTTTTGCGCACAAAAAGTATTCTCGTCGCTTGATAAACTTAAGATTGAGCCACTGTAGTCACTCGGACTATTTTAACGATGTCTTTCATAACTTTTGGGCCGGCCAGTTTCGATCCCTTAAGAAGCCTATGGAGGAGTGATCCAGCTCTCAGATTTAATCAAAAATATCTTCATTTGTGTTCTGAAGATGAACGAAAGTCTTACGGGGTTGAACAACATGAGGGCGAGTAATTACTGACAGAATTTTCATTTTGGGGTGAACTATCCCTTTAATAAAGCCTGAACCCCGTCGTCGGTCCATTGGTCGAATTTTTTTTAAACTACATTGTTGATTCTAATAGCAAACAACTGTTACTGCACGCACCGCAACAGATTAAAAAAAATGGTGGTTAAATAAAATGCTGCGTGGAGTCAACCAATCAAAATGCGGCATGAACTCAACCAATCAGCATGTTCAGCGCCCAAGGCCCACCCCTGAATGTCCTGAACTTTGAAGAAGTACTACCTCGCAAGCAGGGACATTCGGAGGGGGAAATCTTTACCAGGAACTTAATTTAGACCCTGAAACGCGGCTATTGATCATATGACTGATGTTTGTGTGTCAGGTTCTGGTGTTCTCCGAGTCTCTGGTTCCCACCGTGAGAAAGGCCCTGTGTGATCCTCTGGAGGAGGTCCGTGAAGCCGCTGCTAAAACCTTCGAGCAGCTCCACGCCACCATCGGTCACCAGGCCCTCGACGACATTCTGCCTGCACTGCTCAGACAACTGGTACTGCTTTCTACCCACAATCCTCGCCTTTACCTTGCACTACTGTTCTAAACTCTACTGTTCAAACGTTTGGGGTTGCTAAGATTTCTTAATGTTTTTGGAAAGAAGTCTCTTCTGCTTACCAAGGTTGCATTTATTTGATCTAAAGATACAGTCAAATCTGTAATACAGTTCATCAAAGTTATACATGAATTTTGAACAAAACCCTTTCTCGTCTTAGGACAACTTTGATTAACTTTTTTGATCCACTGACTACTGTATTTGCAAATATTATTACATTTGAAAGATTCTTTGATGAATAGAAGGTTCAAAAGAACAGCATTTATTTGAAATATATTTTTTGTAACATTTATAAATGTCTTTACTGTCACTTTTGATCAATTTAATGCATCCTTGCTGAATAAAAGTATTGATTTCTTTAAAAGATGTCAATCTTCTAACCCTAGCTGCCAGTTTCTATCACCCAAGCTGCTGTGAAGCATCTATGTTTTGTGAAAAGCACTAAAATGTTCATGTGTTTTGTTGCAGGAGGACGAAGAGACGTCAGAGTTTGCATTGGATGGATTGAAACAGGTCATGGCTGTGAAGAGTCGGTCAGTCCTGCCTTATCTGGTTCCCAAGGTGAGTTCTCCCTTACTAGTGGCCTCTTTTATCTAACCTGATTTGTAGAATTGTGTATACAGGCTTTAACGGACTTCATAAAAGCAGCTTTTTCAGGCCAAGAACCGGCCACCATGTCACTGACATTTAAACTGATCAACCACAGTTTTGGGGGGGGTTAATGTAATTATTTACAACATTCTAAACTAAATGTCAAAAATGTAATATCACAAACCTCACTGAATTTGTCAAACTCTTGCTGCTCATTATATCCACCCAATACTCCTCAAATCCGACTTTGTTTCCCTGTGCACACCGATTTAGTATCGCCACACAATGAAAATTGAAATTTATTCTATTGAAATCTATTCAAATTATACTACTGTATGTATATCCATCCTTATCCGGATACATACAGTATACTCACAATTAGCAGTATGCACTATATAGTACATCTCAACTGCTTGATTTGTTAAATCAGAATATTAGTCAGCAATATATTAAAAGTTGTAAATATAGTAAATCCTGCTTTACCTGTGTGTACATACAGTACACTCACGTAAAGCGATATATACTATAGCAAATCTCACCTGCCTGATTTTTAATTTTGAGGCAAAATGTAACTATATTATCGCCCAGCTCTATATATAAAGTTGCATATATAAGTATGTCCGACTTCATCCACATACATGTAGTGTACTCGTGTAGGGCGAATATACTTTATAGCAAATCTCAACTGCTTGATTGCTTGAATCATTGCAATATTTATACTATACTATTTTATCACCCAGCTCTAATTTACTAAATGCAACTATAAGGCACTAAGATTATGAATTTCTGTAAAGCTGCTTTGAAACAATGTGTATTGTAAAGACTGCTATATAAAAAAATATGAAAACTTGATTCCGTGGAACCAGCCAATCAGATAAGAGCTTGCTGCATTGAGAAAGCTCTTGCCATTTTAGTTTTTCAGTCGGCATGAGATCTGTGGCCGTTTTTTCTCAGCCTGAGACTAAAATATTCCTTGCACTTGTTTTAACTGTTATATTTCTTCTCCTCTATAGCTGACGGCTCCTCCTGTAAACACGCGTGTTCTGGCCTTCCTGTCCGCGGTGGCGGGAGACGCTCTGACGCGTCACCTCGGGGTGATTCTTCCCGCGCTGCTCTCCTCTCTCAAACACAAGCTGGGCTCAGAGGAGTGCCTGCAGGTGAACACCACAGCTGTCAATCATTCATACTGATCCATGAAGAGTCAGAATAGGTTGATGGTGTAAAGGTGTCGTTTATGTCCTTCGACAGGAGCTGAGCAACTGTCAGACTGTGATCCTCTCGGTGGAGGATGAAGTCGGCCAAAGAATCATCATTGATGATCTCCTGGAGGCCACGCGAGGAGCAGACGCTGGGCTGAGACAGGCGTCCGTCACCATCCTCAACGGCTACTTCTCACGAACACGACTGGACTACAGCGTTCACACACGCACACTGCTGTCCGGCCTCATGCGGCTCATGAACGACCCCAACCCAGAAGTGCTCAGCCAGAGCTGGGAAACCATCAACTCCATCACAAAGGTAAACCAAGCTTTCATCCGTGCAGATCTTCTCAGAGACCCTGTTTATACCTGCTATTGTCATCTCATGTGATCACAAGACACGAATAGATTAGTTTCATGACTCTTGACCTCTAGTATGAGACTGTTCTCTGATTGCAACTTCTGTAGCAAAATATAGTTGGGAAGCTTGATTCATTTCTGTAAATCACTTTGTTTGATTTAACCTCGATTTAATCGATTTAAAGGAGAACTCCGGGCAATTTTTAAGTGAATCTTGATGGTTAGACCTTTGTGAGTACTGACTATAGGAAAAAAACGAACCGGATTGGTGCTTGCTACGCGGAGCTGCGACCGCGCTGTAGCCGGAAAAGGTAAACAATGTCCAGGTGGGAGGAGCGTTGATCATGTGCGACGAGTTATGATCAGAGTTGCTTACAAGTGAAGAAGAAATGGCTCCTCCCACCTGGACATTGTTTACCTTTTCCGGCTACAGCACGGGACTGCAGCGCGAGACTACAGCTTGCCGTCTAAAAGACTATTTAGGTGAGTTGAAACAATGGCTAAGTTGCTAAACGCATCTTGTTCACATGTAGGGTCCCTGTTCATGTTGGACAGACATTTTAATTGCATTTTGTGTCTGTTAAGAGGCTCAAAAACGCTCTTTATGTCGATGCCCCCATAGCTGCCGTTTTAGCTGGGTGGGAGCTCTGGGCATTCGCGGTCGCAGCTCCGCGTAGCAAGCACCAATCCGGTTCGTTTTTTTTCCTATAGTCAGTACTCACAAAGGTCTAACGATCAAGATTCACTTAAAAATTGCCCGGAGTTCTCCTTTAACCTCACTGAAACAGATTCACAGAAGCCCCTGTATTTCTTTTATGTTAAAATTGATTAGTGAAGTATATGTAGGTAAATATTGCAGTTTATTACTATGAATCCATATATTGTTGCTTATGCACTACCATTCAAAAGTTTGGAGTCAGTACGTTTTTATAACAAAAAAATACAAATAATTTCAAATAAATGCTGTTCTTTTGAACTTTCTATTCATCCAAATATGAAGCAGCGCAACTGTTTTCATCATTGATAATAATCAGAAATGTTTCTTGAGCATCAAGTCATCATGTTAGAATGATTTCTGAAGGATCATGTGAGACTGGAGTAATGATGCTGAAAATTCAGCTTTGATCACAGGAATAAATTACGTTTTTAAAATGTATTCACATAAAAAAAAAATTGTTTGAAATTTTAATAATATTTTTTATTTTACTGTATTTTTGATCAAATGAATGTGGCCTTGGTGAGCAGAAGAGACTTCTTCCTCTAATATGCATTACATCATTTTTGCCACTACTAGGTTTAATGGGAAATGTGATGAAATATAACTGTGGTATCTCGTTGCTACATTTCTCATAGTTTCATTATGTTGAGAGTGGTGAATATAAAACTGTGTGTTTGTGCAGAAACTGGATGCTGCCAGCCAGCTCTCCATGATCGATGACCTGCACAGAGACATCCGCTCTGCTGCCGCTGAGGTCAAAGGTCAACACTTACCTGGCTTCTGTCTGCCCAAGAAGGTGAGCATCGCCTAAGAGAGTCAAACTGCAGAGCAAATCTCAGCACATATCATCTCTAATGGCACATAATCAATTTAGAAGTGTTCAGAATGACACTGTCTTACCTAAGAAAGTACTGGGTAATATAAGGCAACTACATGGGTTAGGGGTAGGTTCAGGGTTAGTACCTAGTTATTACCCTGTTATTTTAATCACTATAAGTACATAGTATGTACATGACTGTAAAATAAAGTGCTACCCAAATTAGATTAAAAGTGCAAAATAACAATTGTTATGTTCCAGATTATAACTGGATGCCACTCACTGTATTAAACATGGTGATGTCATTTGATAACACTGTAACAAACTACTACATATTGCACACAATTTTACATACTATTTTTAAAAGTTGTAGTAATACTAGCATACTGCATTAAGTATAATATGAAAGAGGGCTGTTATTATTAACTTAAACCATTATAAATATTTTTTTATTAAAATAAACCTGAAATAAAATAAATTATAAATATTAGATGAAAATTTTAAAGTAAAAAAAAACTGAAATAAAATTTTAATTTGAAGTACCAAAATATATGGAAGCTTGTTTCCTCTGAGGAATAAAAAGTTTTTTAAAAAGCTAATTTTATTGTGCAATTACAAGTTTACGTCTCGCAATCCTGCCTTTTTTCTCAGAATTGTGAGAGATAAAGTCTGCATTGAGAGATACAAACTCGCAATTTCTGAAAAAAAGTCAGTATAGTGAGATAAAAAGTCGCAATTGCCGTTTTTTTATTTTATTTTTTTTATTCCATGGCCGAATTAATAAATATGGAATAAAAATAAAACTGAATCGATAAATATATGAAAAATAAAATGACAAAAGCACATAACAAAATTACTAAAATTAAAATGAAAAACTGAAAACATTAAAATAAAAGCAAATTCAAAATACTATAATATATAAATATGATGTGAAATGCTGTATGCCCTCTACTCAACATATATTTCCTTCAGGGAGTGACGTGCATTCTCCCCGTGCTGAGGGAAGGCGTGCTGACAGGAAGTCCTGAGCAGAAAGAGGAAGCGGCTCGAGCGTTGGGAGGAGTCATTAAACTGACATCAGCGGAGGCGCTCCGGCCGTCTGTGGTCAACATCACTGGACCGCTCATCCGAATCCTAGGAGACCGTTTCACTTGGTCTGTGAAAACGGCTCTGCTCGAGACGCTCACTCTACTCCTGGCCAAAGTCAGTGTCCATCATGCACCTCTGTCCTTATGTACTCATGATTAGTGTTTTCGAAAGTACCGACTTCGGTATCAAGTCGGTACTGAAATTTAAAAAATGTGTCGCTTTGAGCGCTGATGAGTGGAATCATAAACACCTCTGATCGGCCATTGTGTTCACAAGCTCATCGGATATGTCGGTGATTGGCTACAATGATCAACGCACAGGAGCGTTTGAGAGCACACGGAAGTGTTTGAAAGTTTTTTTTAAAACGGGAGCAGGAGCTTTTGAAAGCACAAGCAGCCGTCTATCAGCGGACCGGTCCTGCTTTCAAACGCTCCCGTGTGTATCTGTGTAAGCGCTCGCTGAAGAGCGTCATTGATGTATATTTACAACTTTATTTGAAGCGCTGATCATCATAGCCAATCACAGACATGTGATGAGCTCGTGAGTACAATGGCCATTCCCGAGGTTTACGATTCTGCTCAACCGCGCTCAAAGCGCCATTTTTTTTTTTTAAATTTCAGTATCGACTTGGTACCAAAGTCGGTACTCTTGACAACACTACTCATGATTCCTCTGTGTCTGTGACCCGTACAGGTGGGCATCGCTCTGAAACCGTTCCTGCCGCAGCTCCAGACCACCTTCCTCAAGGCTCTTCAGGACTCGAGCCGGGCCGTGAGGCTTCGGGCCGCAGAGGCTCTCGGTCAGCTGGTCGCCATACACACTAAAGTAGATCCACTGTTCACCGAGCAGCTGGCGGCCATACGCAACGCTGAGGACTCTGGAGTCAGGTAGAGTGAAAACAGTGTTACACTTCCTCATTATTTCGAGGTGTGTGTTCTCGAGACACCAGACACTGTTGTTGTGCAAATGAGCGGGCCGGAGCGCATTATGGGTTTTCTGTTAGAACGGTGTCGTGTTAATAACTGATGATCTTTGCAACGGAAGTGAATCAATCAAAACTAACTTTTGCTGGACAATAACTTTATTCTAGAGCTGCTTTAAAGCCTAAACAATCTCTGTTACTTTAATTTCCTGTTATCACTGTAAAGCTGCTTTGAAAAAATCTATATTGTTAAAAGCGCTATATAAATGAAGGTGACTTACCTTGAACACTATTCAAATACACTATTTCTTGTTCGTTTCTTTGTAATTACAGGTGAAACTCGAAAAATTAGAATATGGTGCAAAAGTTCATTTATTTCAGTAATTCAACTTAAAAGGTGAAACTAGTATATTATATATACTCATTACATGCAATGTGAGATATTTCACGCCTTTGTTATAATTTTGATGATTCTGGCTTACAGATATGAAAACCTTTTCACAATATTCTAATTTTGAATTTGGGGTTTTCATAAGCTGTAAGCCAAAATCCTCAAAATTATAACAAATAAAGGCTTGAAATATCTCACTTTGCATGTAATGAGTCTATAAAATATACTAGTTTCACCTTTTAAGTTGAATTACTGAAATAAATTAACTTTTGCACGATATTCTAATTTTTAGAGTTTCACCTGTAATAACAAAGTCTGTCAAAAGTAAAACTGTAGTTTGTGCTTGTCAGTCACTGTGTTGTTGCTCGTGCTGCAGGGAGACCATGCTTCAGGCCCTGCGCTTCGTCATCCAGGGCGCAGGGGCAAAGGTCGACCCCAGTATCAGGAAGAACATCACCACCACACTGCTGGGCATGCTGGGACATGATGAGGTACAGCAAGTGTTTCATTTTTTGTTTTTGTTTTACTTGAGAGATTATAAATCATTCAAAATTAAAGTAAAGACTAAAGTCCCATTTGTTAAAGGGATAGTTCACCCAAAAATACAAATGTATCCCATGATGTACTCACCCTCAAGCCATCCTAGGTGTATATGACTCACACAATCAGAGTTATATTAAATAATATCGTGGCTCTTTCAAACTTTAGACCACTTTTGATCTTACAAATGTAGTAAATGTTAAGATTAACATTAAATAAGATTAATAAATGCTGTAGAAGTATTGTTTATTGTTAGTTCATGATAACTAATGTTGTTAACTAATGCTTAAAAAATTCTAACTTATTTTGTAAACTGTTACCAATAGTATGAAGACAATTTTTAAGTTTATAATGTTTTAGTAAATTTTGAAAATGACATTAACTAAGATTAATAAATGATTTAATAGTATTTTTTAATGCTAACGAATGTTGTTAACTAATGTTAATAAATGGAACCTTGTTGTTTTTACCAAAATAAAAGTTAATTCATATTTAAATATATTAGCATTTATGAATGTTATTATGCTTATTTTCCTATTCATTTTTGTTTTTACACTTAAAGACAAAAGAATGTGAATGCATGATGTGTTTTTGTCTTTATAACATTATCTAGCACAGGATGTGGTTGTGAGAGTGTCAGTGTAGACTTACCTTTCTGTGTGTGCGTGTGTAGGATGCCACGAGAATGGCCTCTGCAGGCTGTATTGGTGAACTTTGTGCCTTCCTGTCTGAAGATGAGCTCAAGAGTGTCTTACAGCAGCATGTCCTTGGTAAGATCACCCACATCTCATGCACACTTCCTGGTTGTAGTTTGTGATGTGATGAGCCAAGAAAACCACTGTAATCCAGATCATATTATGCCCTTCTCCTCCGTCACATGTTTGTCTGTCTCTGTCTCTCCAGCGGATGTGTCTGGTGTGGACTGGATGGTGCGTCACGGCCGTAGTTTGGCCCTGGCTATCGCAGTGAAGTCCGCTCCTGAACGGCTGTGTGTGGATGAATACAGTTCCTCTGTGCTGGAGGCCGTCTTATCTAGTGCCACCGCAGACAGAGTAAGAGCCGTGTGATATCAGCATGTTAAGGGCCATGTACACTCACCTAAAGGATTATTAGGAACACCTGTTCAATTTCTCATTAATGCAATTATCTAATCAACCAATCACATGGCAGTTGCTTCAATGCATTTAGGGGTGTGGTCCTGGTCAAGACAATCTCCTGAACTCCAAACTGAATGTCAGAACGGGAAAGAAAGGTGATTTAAGGAATTTTGAGCGTGGCATGGTTGTTGGTGCCAGACGGGCCGGTCTGAGTATTTCACAATCTGCTCAGTTACTGGGATTTTCACGCACAACCATTTCTAGGGTTTACAAAGAATGGTGTGAAAAGGGAAAAACATCCAGTATGCGGCAGTCCTGTGGGCGAAAATGTCTTGTTGATGCTAGAGGTCAGAGGAGAATGGGCCGACTGATTCAAGCTGATAGAAGAGCAACTTTGACTGAAATAACCACTCGTTACAACCGAGGTATGCAGCAAAGCATTTGTGAAGCCACAACACGCACAACCTTGAGGCGGATGGGCTACAACAGCAGAAGACTCCACCGGGTACCACTCATCTCCACTACAAATAGGAAAAAGAGGCTACAATTTGCAAGAGCTCACCAAAATTGGACAGTTGAAGACTGGAAAAATGTTGCCTGGTCTGATGAGTCTCGATTTCTGTTGAGACATTCAGATGTTAGAGTCAGAATTTGGCGTAAACAGAATGAGAACATGGATCAATCATGCCTTGTTACCACTGTGCAGGCTGGTGGTGGTGGTGTAATGGTGTGGGGGATGTTTTCTTGGCACACTTTAGGCCCCTTAGTGCCAATTGGGCATCGTTTAAATGCCACGGCCGACCTGAGCATTGTTTCTGACCATGTCCATCCCTTTATGGCCACCATGTACCCATCCTCTGATGGCTACTTCCAGCAGGATAATGCACCATGTCACAAAGCTTGAATCATTTCAAATTGGTTTCTTGAACATGACAATGAGTTCACTGTACTAAAATGGTCCCCACAGTCACCAGATCTCAACCCAATAGAGCATCTTTGGGATGTGGTGGAACGGGAGCTTCGTGCCCTGGATGTGCATCCCACAAATCTCCATCAACTGCAAGATGCTATCCTATCAATGTGGGCCAACATTTCTAAAGAATGCTTTCAGCACCTTGTTGAATCAATGCCACGTAGAATTAAGGCAGTTCTGAAGGCGAAAGGGGTCAAACACAGTATTAGTATGGTGTTCCTAATAATCCTTTAGGTGAGTGTAGATCTGAAAACGATGACAACTGTCTAAACTCTTGAATATTCAAACATTTGTTCATTGCTTAAACCTTACAAGCTTTGGTGAATCCACTGGCTTGATTGTTGTAGCAGCTGTGTGGTGATTAAAGCATGTGACTCCTGGACAGTGCTTAACACTAGCTAATAAGATTGAAGCTTATGATTTTCACAAGCGCTGGTCCGTGAACAGTCTTGAGTTAAGACTGAGTTTTATTTATATAGCGCTTTTCACGATACACAGTTTCAAAGAAGCTTTACAGAAAATTATTGTTAGTGTTTATAATATCTTCATGCCTTATAGTCGCATTTGTCAGATTACAGCTGGGCAATAATATTGTTACATTTTGCCACAATACAAGCAATCAAGCAGTTGAGATTTGCTATATAGTATACATCGCTCTACGTGAGTGTACATATGTGTCCAACTTTATATAAAGGGATATGTGATAATACAGTTTACATTTTGCAATGATATAGACAATCAAGCAAGTGAGATTTTACTGTATAGTATACACTCACCGGCCACTTTATTAGGTACACCTGTCCAACTGCTCGTTAACACTTAATTTCTAAGCAGCCAATCACATGGCTGCAACTCAGTGCATTTAGGCATGTAGACATGGTCAAGACAATCTCCTGCAGTTCAAACCGAGCATCAGTATGGGGAAGAAAGTTGATTTGAGTGACTTTGAACGTGGCATGATTGTTGGTGCCAGAAGGGCTGGTCTGAGTATTTCAGAAACTGCTAATCTACTGGGATTTTCACGCACAACCATCTCTAGGGTTTACAGAGAATGGTCCGAAAAAGAAAAAACATCCAGTGAGCGGCAGTTCTGTGGGCGGAAATGCCTTGTTGATGCCAGAGGTCAGAGGAGAATGGCCAGACTGGTTCGAGCTGATAGAAGGGCAACAGTGACTGAAATAACCACTCGTTACAACCGAGGTATGCAGCAAAGCATTTGTGAAGCCACAACACGCACAACCTTGAGGCGGATGGGCTACAACAGCAGAAGACTCCACCGGGTACCACTCATCTCCACTACAAATAGGAAAAAGAGGCTACAATTTGCAAGAGCTCACCAAAATTGAACAGTTGAAGACTGGAAAAATGTTGCCTGGTCTGATGAGTCTCGATTTCTGTTGAGACATTCAGATGTTAGAGTCAGAATTTGGCGTAAACAGAATGAGAACATGGAACCATCATGCCTTGTTACCACTGTGCAGGCTGGTGGTGGTGGTGTAATGGTGTGGGGGATGTTTTCCTGGCACACTTTAGGCCCCTTAGTGCCAATTGGGCATCGTTTAAATGCCACGGCCTACCTGAGCATTGTTTCTGACCATGTCCATCCCTTTATGGCCACCATGTACCCATCCTCTGATGGCTACTTCCACCATGTCACAAAGCTCTAATCATTTCAAATTGGTTTCTTGAACATGACAATGAGTTCACTGTACTAAAATGGCCTCCACAGTCACCAGATCTCAACCCAATAGAGCATCTTTGGGATGTGGTGGAACGGGAGATTCGCATCATGGATGTGCAGCCGACAAATCTGCGGCAACTGTGTGATGCCATCATGTCAATATGGACCAAACTCCCTGAGGAATGCTTCCAGCACCTTGTTGAATCTATGCCACGAAGAATTGAGGCAGTTCTGAAGGCAAAAGGGGGTCCAACCCGTTACTAGCATGGGGTACCTAATAAAGTGGCCGGTGAGTGTATATTGCTTCACGTGAGTTTACTGTATGAACGCGAGTATAGTAATTACTCATGAAGTATCAAACTCGTGAAGGCATGAAAGGGAAGTTGCGATAGTCTTTTCTTCCCTATTGTGCCGTATATCCAAGTGAAACAGATTCTAGAACAAGAACAAATGTAGGGGCGGGGCTTGATTTTCTTCATGATTGGATGGTTGTGGTTTGCTATTGGTGGATCTCATGTGAGTGACAGGTTGCCCCGCCCTCTTCATCAGAGATGAGGAGAGATGTGCACGAGGGAGGGGTAGTTATTCTAACTCAAGATTAAGAGGCACATGATTTAAAAAAAATTATGTTCACAGATATATCTTTTATAATAATAAATACTGCAATATTACATAAAACAATATGTGAAACATAAAACAATGGACAATGTTTTTATGGTGATAATACAGTTTACATTTACATTTACGTAGTTTATGATGTAGTGCCTAGAGTAGACTTGTATCTCATCGATGTGTGTGTTCTGTAGATCCCCATCGCCTGCAGTGGCATCAGAGCCATGGGTTTCCTGACGAGACACCAGCTCCGCACCGGAGGAACCGAGGCCGTGTCACCACGCATCATCACACAGTTCGTGAAGGTGAGTGTGCCGCTCCAGGACTAGCAATACAGCCTGATGCATAATTAATTGTAAACTTATTGTAAAGTGTTACCAAAAAAGTATAATGCGTTAACTACAATGAACAAAAGCAATTAATTTCTTACAGTATTTATGCGTCTGTTAACATCAGTTACTAAAAATACAGTGTTAGTTCATGTTTGCGCAGATTTATTAAATATGAACAATAAATGTGACCTTTTGATTTTAGTAAATGTTGAAATTACCATTGTTTGTTCATGGTAACTAATGTAGTCAACTATTAACAAATGAAACCTTATTCTTTGTGCAACTAACATTTCAAACTGTGGAAAGCTACATAACTACATTCTTTTAAATTTTTGATCAACGTTTGTCTGTTATATTCCATGCGTACAGAAAATGCACACTTTCTACAGTATACATGCTACATACTGCTTCTTTAAAAGATGCTTCTTAGTATGCCATTGGGAACGTACACACACGCACATCAGAGATGTTGATCTGTGGGTGTGACTCTGTCGTGGCTCCTCCCACAGTCTCTGCAGAACCAGTCGAGTGACATCCGTCTGGTGACGGAGCGCGTGCTGTGGTGGGTGTGTAAGGAGGCGGAGACTCCCGCTCTAGAGCCCAATCTGGTCAAACCGGTCATCAAGGCCCTGCTGGACAACACCAAGGACAAGAACACCAGCGTCCGAGCCCAGAGCGAACACACACTCGTCAGCCTGCTGCGACTGCGCCAGGGAGAGGAGCGCATGCAGGTCAGTCATGTGTCAGGACTCTTTCTTTCTCGGGAAAACAAAAAGTCAAGTCGCATTTACTCATTCAGCGCTTTATACGATACAGACAGTAGCAGCTCTACATTAAAGGGATAGTTCACCCCAAAATGAAAACTCTGTCAGTAATTACTCTCCCTCATGTTGTTCAACCCCGTAAGACTTTCGTTCATCTTCGGAACACAAATTAAGATATTTTTGATTAAATCTGAGAGCTGGATCACTCCTCCATTGGCTTCTTAAGGGATCGAAACTGGCCGGCCCAAAAGTTATGAAAGACATCGTTAAAATAGTCCGAGTGACTACAGTGGCTCAACCTTAAGTTTATCAAGCGACGAGAATACTTTTTGTGCGCAAAAAACAAACAAAAATAACTTTATTCAACTATTCATTTCCTTCTCTGTGGGCCTCGAGTGAGTTCACGTAGTAAAACTACGCAAAGCTTCTAGGTTGTACGTCACACGTAGGCTCACTATTGGCCGACGCTGGTCATGTGTGTGTGATGCGTGTGACTACGTGAAATCTCGAGGCCAACAGAGAAGGAAATGAATAGTTGAATAAAGTCGTTATTTTTGTTTATTTTTTTGCACACAAAAAGTATTGAACAACATGAGGGAGAGTAATTACTGACAGAATGTTAAACTAACCCTTTAACTAAAGACATTAGTTATCCAGCTCGAGTCTATGTTGATTCAATTCAACTACAAAGCAGCTCTGCAGAAGACAATGGTGCCATTATCAGGGTTGGGGAAAGTTACTTTTAAAAGTAATGCATTACAATATTGTGTGTTACCCACTTAAAGTAACTAGTAACATTATTATGCGTTTCTATTCTCACCTAACTGAGGCTCGCTCTATTCCAAGCGTTGCTGGTTTTTCTGCAGTAATGCATTCAACAACGATCGCTTTCATTTTCTTTTAAAAGCACATTTAGAATATTTTTATATTCTGACCTCATTATGGAGGTTATTTTTTAATGCAGCAGTTTAAAACATTTTAAGTAAATAAACTGAAAAGTAACGTGCATTACTTTAAAAACGTAACTCTAATATTAATATGCACATTTATAAAGTAATGCATTACTTTATTCATTTCATTTCATTTATTTATTTATAAAGCACAATTAAAACAACGTGGTGTTGACCAATGTGCTGTACAAAACACACAATAAAATTAGATAATAAAATGTGTTTTCAGACAATACAACAACTAACAAATATCTGTAAAGAGCCTCCAAATAACCTACCAAGTTAACCTACTGATCCAAACGCTAATTCTAGTAAATGCAATTTTAAATTTCGTTTAAAATAACTTGGAGAGGGAGCAAGTCTAAGGTGTAAAGGTAAATTATTCCAGCGCTTTGGAGCTGCCACTGCGAAAGCCCGATCACCACTCAATTTTAATCTAGTCCTTGGAATGTCTAGGATCATCTGATTTGCTGATCTGAGAGACCTAGAAGGTTTATGCATATGAAGGAGATGCTCAAGATATGGTGGGGCTAAATTATGTAATGCTTTATATACAAATATCAATAATTTAAAATCAATTCTGAACTGCACTGGCAACCAATTAAGTGAGGCTAAAATCGGAGTCACATGCTGCTTTTTACGAGTCCCTGTTAAAAGTCTAGCAGACGCATTCATGACCAATTGAAGGCGATTCAACAGTACTTGGCTGACACCTACATACAACGAGTTACAGTAATCCAGTCGTACAGAGACAAAAGCATGAATAATCTTCTCAAAATCACTTGTGGACAAAAACGGTTTCACCTTTGCTATTGATCTTAAATGAAAAAAGCAAGATTTTACTACAGAATTAATCTGTTTGTCAAATTTCAAAGAACTGTCAAATTGGACACCAAGGTTTTTCACTGTATATTTACAGAAAGGGGTTAGCTCGCCCAGGTCTAAATAATTTCCCAAACCAAATTACTTCTGTTTTACTTTCATTCAGATGCAGAAAATTATCTGACATCCAAGATTTAACTTCTTGTAAACATCTAATTAGTGACTCGAAATATTTTTTGTCCTGTTTCCGCAATGGTAAATACACCTGAGTATCATCCGCGTAACAATGAAAGGATACTCCATAACGAAAACAAAATTGGGCCCAGAATAGATCCTTGGGGAACCCCACTAGACAATGGGGCCACTTTATTCATTACATCAAAAAAGTAATCTGATTACTTAATGTGTGATTACTGAATTTTTAATGCGTTACTCCTCAACACTGGTCATTATCCAGCTCAATTCAGTTGGAATCCCATAATGTCAGTGCAGTGGAATTCTATTCTAATAATAACATTACTGAATATTAAGTGTCTTTTAAACTCTGAACAAACAAACCAAAGGCGAATATTCACAGCTTGACCTTAAAAGTCGCCTCGTGACCAATCACAGTGCAGCATTTCAACTACCGTTTGCATGTGTGTGTTTTTTTCAGAGCATCAGTGCGATCCTGGACTCGGCCAGTAATGAGCTCCTGTCAGAATGTCACCGCAGATCCTTGAAGAAGATCTCCAGCCTTCCCGACTCCAACGAAGAGATCGACGACACCATCCTCACATGATTGACAGCTTCAGCCCTGCTCGAGATCATTGTAGTCACTGATGTTCTCCGAGATCCTGCATCACACTCTCCTCACGCTAGCTTTGACTGTCCTCATCATTTACGCCTCAAGGAAAGCCTGGGAAAGTATTTATTGAGCCGAGCCCCTAAAATCATCATCTAAAATTGGCATTTTCCTTAATTGCCTGGTAATTTGTAAATGTGCATTTTTCTTTTGGTTTTCTTCTGAGAGAGGAAGTATTAATTTGTGCCAATTCTTTACAAATTGATGTTTTGATTCCCTTTTTTATTTAGTTTTGATGGTGAGCAGGTCATCGCTGTGTCAAGCTGTTGTAAACGTGTGTGTGTCTGTGTGTGTGTGTGTGTGTGTGTGTGTGTGTGTGTGTGTGTGTGTGTGTGAGAGAGAGAGAGAGACGCGTGAGCCATTAACAACCCAAAGGATGTGATGCTGATTTTTTCCAGTTAGCGCTGTGTCCACTAATAATGGTTGTATGAATAAATAGAAAATGAAAACCTCGATTTAATAAACGGTTTGACTTAAAGAAATAATCTTTGTGTTTGTTTTTTAATGCTTGACATTTCATGCATAATAAAAACACAATATTAATAACTCACTGAAGTATCATTTTCTAGAGAAATTACCCACGTTTAAGACGCTGTACTCAAGATTCTTGTCTGTGGTTTTACACTTCAAGTAATTGAACTGAAATAATAAAAATGTGAGTTTTATTACGCTGGATATTCTCTCAATGCTATTTAAGGAGGAACATTTATACTGGAGACTTTACTATACACTCAAAAAATCTGAAATATCAGTTTTGTAGAGAAAAAAAAAAATATATATATATATATATTATATAAATTTCAGACACATCTGTGGATTTAGAGTCATCACAAACCCATATTCATGTCAATTTTGAGCTCAATTCAGCCGATCCTGGGGAATAAAATCTGCAGTTTTCTGACAGACTCAAAGTTTAAACTGCTTTGAAAAGTTTTCTGGCTCTCACTGGGAAAGTGCTGAGATGACATGAATATATTTCTGTGTTGGCACAAAGGAAGAAAGAATGAGACATCACTTTAAAAAAGGGCACTGTTGTGGTACCATGGTATCAGATGGTAATATTTTCAGCAATATAGTACTTGGCCCTAATGAGTAACATATTCAAATATCATGCTATATACGAGGTATTAAATAACAACTTTTTATTTATTTTATTTTTTAAGTTTTATAAATTAGGTTTAATGGGTGGTAAAATGCTTTAACGTTTTGCTGTAATGATGATGCTATACGCATATATTACATTTATACACTGCTCGGCAGGAAAAAAATGGCTGTTGTTAAAATATGCAAATGTTGTGTTGTTTAATATAAATGTTATGTTATTTCCATCACGAGGTGCAGCAGTTTTTGGTCAAGATCTTGTATTGTCAGTGCAAGAGTCCAGCACTCTGTAAAGTCTCCTCCAGAACTTCACAAACACTCTCAATGAACTTGAGCTCTGGATTCAGGAGCCGATTCATGTGTGGAAATTTATTTTTAATGCATTACCAGTGATTAAAATGATCCAATCAAAGACTCTTAAGCATTTGCCTATTTAAATCAAACAGCAATTTTTATTTTTTTTGGCTGGGCATATAAGGGTCAGTCACAAATAAAGATGCTAATATTAAGCTAGTGTAGAAAATGTTAACGTTTTGCAAATAAAAAACTACATACTGACTCGTAAATTCTTTTAAATTAAATTAAAAAAACAAAACATTTTGGATATCTTATTTCTCATTTACCTATTTAAATAAACGTTTTAAAAAAAGAAAATTTACATCCTGACACTCAGTCTTTTTAATAAAAAAAAAAAAAAATCATTTTGGATATTTTATTTCTCATTGACCTATTTTATGATTTAAAAGAAATAATAATTATTTAATGAGCGTGACATCCTTTGATCCTTTGTATATTTGGCTCGTTGGCGGCTGTTACGTCATATGGCGTCGGCGCTCTCTGATTGGTCCGTTAGCCGCGCTGGTGCAGGAGGAGGAAGCGCCGTTTCCGGTAATGAGCGACTGACTGACTGACTCCTGACACCGACAAACCCGCTGCTTTCGGCATCTATCGGGGTGAAATTCCGGGCTCTTCTCCGGGCAGGACCTCAGACGGGTTCCAGCCAAGCGTTCGGCTGGAGAGAGGCGTAAAGCTGAAGTGAAGGCGCGGGGTTTGAGCCACACTCCACCGGCATGGCCCGCGACTACGATCACCTCTTCAAGCTGCTGATCATCGGGGACAGCGGTAAGAGACGCCGGGGATGCGGGACGGGAAGCGGGCCGGGGCGAGGCTCTGTGGGGGTTTGAGTGTCTCATGTTCTAGCTGTGAGGTCCGACAGGCTGTAAATGAGCGCAGGTCTGATTTAATGGACAGATGAGCGTGTTTATGTCATTGTGCTGCTGCTTTGTGGGCTGATCGGGCTGATCACAGCAGACAGGCCCGAGATCCACAGTCTGATCTGCTGCTCATCACTCTTACTTACCATCATTTATTCACTACTAGAACAGAAGTGCATTGATTTAAGTGACCACAGAAACATTTTATGTCGCACTTAATGTGTCTGAATGTTAGTGCATTAGGTAACACGATATCAAAGCAAAAGATAAACACTTAACAACCAAAACATTTTACGTAGTTGGTTTAAAAGTGATACAATAATAGATCTAGTTGAAAGTGAATATGGTATTGTGGCACTTTCTGGAACATGTTGATTTCATATATGTTCTTATTCAATCAAGACTAATGAAGAAAACTGAAGGGAAATAATCCTGCAGGATTTGAGATGTCAGTCACTGATCTGAGTAGCTGATTACTGATAACTGCTGTTTGACACAGAAATACTTGATTTGTTTGTGGTGTGTTTTAATGTGTGACAGCTGAAGTAATTGAGATGTAGTGTTTGGTTTGTTCTTTGCACAAAAGTAAAGGCGAGTGTCCTGTTTTCAATGGATGATTAAGAGCACCAACACCTCACAGTGGTTCTTGTGGTTTGAGTTTGTGCACCTCGTGTGAAGTAGTCGACACACACACACACACACACACACACACACACACACACACACACACACACGAGCTCAGTCAAGTTTGGATGAGCTGTATATTATTAGTATTGATTGATAATGGCATACATTTTGTTGTTGAATTCTGATATATGTATAGTATAGTATAGCCTATATAAAGAAGTTCATATATATATATAAAATATATATGTATTTGTTCATCCATTCACTGGGAATTGAACCCATGACCTTGATGTTGCTAACTCCTCTCTTTCTTGTGTGTGTGTGTGTGTGTGTATATGTGTGTGTATATATATATATATATATATATATATATATATATATATATATATAAACGCACACTTTTTTTAATAATTTTTTTTAGCTTAGTCAGGTACAACTTACAGAATTTCTCCACTGTCATGTTTTAATACTGACAACTTGTCAGTCACCACAGCTGTCCATACATGCATGAAGGACGGACGCTGGCACTGACCCGTCCGCCTCTGACCGTACAGTAGAAGGACACACAGGTCTCAGTGTTTCTGTCCTCTGAGGGCTTTTATTTGACCTCTGGTTCAGATCTGACCTCTAATAAAGGGACTGGATGATATGCTGCAGATCTGTGGTCTGTGAAGAAAGGAAATCTGCTGTGTTCTTTGATGGAAGGGCTTGGTTTGGACACTGGAGATCTGGCATGTAATATAAGGGCGGTAATATGCCCTTATATTGAGATCTGGCATGTAATATAAGATTTCAGGTTTAAACTTTACAATTGCTATATTTATTTGTGGCTAGATTTGTTAGATTATGTGGTCTTTTTGAGAGAGCTGAAATATTTGTCTGCAGGTTGTCCACTGCAAGTTCATGTTTTTGATGTGCTCCATGTTTTTCATTAAACAAGTTAATAATCATGCACAAGTTATACTCATTCTACAGGAATCTGTGTTCCCTTTCTATAGCCCTTCACTAAATACAGCCTGTAAACTCTTTTATCCTGTGTGTTCGTGGCGTCGTTTGTCAGGAGAGGATGTTTGCTTGGTTTATCTTCCTTTCTGAGAGTCAGCGGTCGGTGTGTCTGTTGGCTGTAGTCTCAGACGGCACGTCCACAGACCGTGGTTCGTAGTCCACAAAAAAATCCCAAGAGCTCACCGATATGGCCTGCTCCATCACTGTCGAGTCGACATACAGCACATGCAAAGTGCAAACCCATGAGAGCTGAAGAAAGTGACGCTCATTTCACAGACTGCTCAAACTCTTGTCTAAATGTACTATAATCTGCAGTCAGTGTGGATGAGATATTATGCTGGTAGTATTTGAGATTATTTTGGTCCTAACATAATTTGAGAAAACCCCATGTTTCTCAAATGTTAGGTTTTATCTAGCCTATAAACAGTAAATTTAAAAGCTTTGTGAGAAACCACATGGTGAGCAGACGTTAGCTTGTCTGGTTCAATGGAGCCTGTATTTATCATATTCAGCTGAAATCTGCTACATCATATGTTGTATCATTCTTTGGTTTTGTTTGTCGTTTATCGTTCCAGGTGTTGGAAAGAGCAGTCTTCTGCTGCGTTTTGCAGACAACACTTTTTCAGGTAAGATCAAGATGCATGATGTCCAGTGTGTGTCATCTGTTTGATTTATCATGTTTGAGTACGGACTCGTGATGATGTTACAGCTGTTGTTTGTGTTTTGAATTTTTATTTTATTTAATGAACAAAAAATGTAGTGGACAAATAAAAATACTTCCAAGTTCTTGTTTGCAGATTTTATTTTCATGAATTAATTTATGGAACTTTAAAAATTCAAGTAACTCTTGTAAAAGAGAAATAATATAATTTTATGAATCATACACTACCGTTCAGAATTGGGGGTGTCAGTAAGACTTCAGCAAGGATGCATTAAATTCATCAAGTTGTTACAGTTAAGATATTTTATAATGTTACATAAAAAATATATTTCAAATAAATGCAAAGATCTATTCATCAAAGAATCCTGAAAAAAAAATATCATTGTTTCCACAAAAATATGATATATTTTTAATATGATATATATAGCAAATCATCATATTAGAGTGATTTCTGAAGGATCATGTGACACTGAAGACTGGAGTAATGATGCTGAAAATTCAGCTTTGATCACAGGATATAAATTACATTTTACAATATATTCACATAGAAAACAGTTATTTGAAATTGTAATAATATTTCTGAATCTACTGTATTTTTGATCAAATAAATGTGGCCTTGATGAGCAGAAGAGACTTCTTTCAAAATTCTCAGTGACCCCAAATTATATAATGTTAGTGTACATGGCAAAGAAAATATTTATCACTGTAAATATTAGTAGGGATTATTCAGTAGTCTCTTAAATTTTAATGTTCATGCTAAAATCATTGTCGTTTTATCATGTCTCATGTGATGTGTGAGCTGTATGTAGGCCAACAGTGTGATGTGCCTAAAATTACTTTCTGTACAATGTTTGAAGAACTAATAATGGAAATGAAGGGGTAGAAAAAGCCCAACCGAATCTATGAAGATTATACGTGCATTGTTCATTGGTGTTATATTGTGTTGTAGGTAGTTACATCACCACTATAGGAGTCGACTTCAAGATCCGGACAGTGGAGATTAACGGAGAGAAGGTGAAACTGCAGATATGGGACACAGCTGGACAAGAGCGCTTCAGAACCATCACGTCTACGTGAGTCAAACGCATGACATGATCAAACTCCTGCTGCTTTCTATTTCAAAGTAAACCATAATACAAAGAGGTTTCTTTCAACATTTTCAGATTTCGTACTCCGCATTCTTGAGAAAATATTGTATCTCCAGAACTGAAACATGCTTTAAGTTTGTGTTTGATATTGTCTGACAGGAATCTCTTAGTAATCAACCCAGTAGATATCAAACCAAACACTCGGGTCAGAATACATTTATCTCTTTAAAAATGTATTAAAATAGTAGGGCTGTGTAAAAAATATAGATTTCTCGATATTAATCGATTCGCATTTTTACGAACCGATATCGATTCTTAAATCTCAAGAATCGATTAGTCATCCTGTTTTCATTTGATGAATGAATGGAGCATTGTAGCGCTCATCCCATCCAATAAATCGCAATAATCTTTGTGCTTTGTTACTATTGATACTAAATAAAGTCTCAAATTACGTCCATTTTATTACGAAATTCAAAAACAGAAATACTGTTATGGCTCTGTGGCGTGAGATCGCTCTGAGCTCAGCTCAAGAGAAGCAGCAGCGGCAGCGCACATGATCTCCTCTTCCGCCTTAATAATACCAGTTACAGCGCCAAAAATCATGAATGAACGTCTGAAAGTGTGTTAAAAGATAGAGTACAACTTATCGAAATCCGTATCATGTCACATGGAATCGCTCAATCAGTGTTTCAACCGTGGAAAGACGTCAGTAAAACAACTTATAAACAATGTCATGTTACGTCACATTTACCTCAGAAAAACCATATGTGACCATAAACTCGTTAGTCAGCTAGAAAAATGAACTCTAAAGAGGAGCATTTTGCTAAATATATGCACCATATTTTATCATTTTTAATGTTCTTCGATATTTAATGCATGTTTGAATAAATCTGGCAAGTTTTTATGACAGCCACCATTTAAATGTTTATATTTCATATAACTTTATTATTATAAAAATAAATAAAAGTGTAATTTAAGTGTTTGTATAGCTACAAAGTTTATTTTTACCTTCAATATTATAGTAGGCTAATGAAGCCTATAGGCTACAACTGACTCCCATAGTTTACAGCATTAGTTAAGAGATTTGTTTTCCTTGAGAAAATTTGCCATGTATTGTACCTGATATCCAAAATAATCAATATTGAATCGAATCGAATCGGAATCGAATTGTGAAATTTGTGTCAATACCCAGCCCTATAAAATAGTGCTTTCACTCTTAGCTTCAGTAATAGTTTAGAAAGTGGACAATGTTTCAAGACGACTGTTTTTCTGGGTGTTGTGTGTACGAGCGTGGCTCTTCACTAACAGAACACCTCAGGGAATCTGTTTGAAGTTTCTCATTAGTTGTGTAACGTTTTATAGCTGCTGTTTGACTGAGAGTCCTGGGACTGAAGCTTTCCATGGGTTTTATTGCACAGTTCCATGTGGCAAGAGAATCCAATCATTTGCAAACAACACACTGGTGAAAAACACCATTATAAAATACACTTAATTTGTCTAGAAGCTTTCATACAGAAAATGCTTCATAAAATAGATTGAAAGTTTCAATTGGTTAACGATTCCAGATTTTTAAGGCATTATTGGTAAAAGCAGCTTCAACTGAAAACATATGGCTTACATTAAAGTATTCAAAACTTTAAACTACATTTTTTTTCCCTTCAAAATGCAAAGAAGCATTTCTTGTATTTGGACTGGCGACATTGGATGGTCATTACGTAGCTAACAAGAGAATGTATGCCACTTCATTAGCGTCTCGTTAGGGAATGTACATGTTCCTGCATGTTTATGTGCTTTGATCTGCTATGAAGGCAGAACTGTGACGGGCTCGGCCAATGACAGAAGGGCTTGGTCGCTACAGACCTCTCAAAGAGCTCTTTGTGTGTGCACTTGTCTTTGTGTCTGTGTTTGGAGACAGAAGATGGCCTGTGCTTTTAAGTCAGAGGGCTGTTCCTCTGTTCACTGTTGGTTCCTGCTGGTAACTGAAAACTAAACTCTTACTTAAAGGGGTAGTTCACCCTAAAATGAAAATTAGCCCATGATTTACTCACCCTGAAGCCATCATAGGTGTATATGACATTCTTCTTTCAGACGAATACAATCAGAGTTATATTTAAAAATGTCCTGGCTCTTCCAAGCTCAATGGGTATATCTTTTTTTTGGAAGTCCATCAAAGTGCATCCATCCATGATAAAAGTGCTCCACACGGCTCTGCGGGGGTTAATAAAGGCCTTCTGAAGTGATGTGCTCGTGTAAGAAAAATATTCATATTTAAAACTTCCGGCAGACGGTCTACGCAAGTCGACTTGCGCCAAAAGAGTAACACTTGAACTTGACGCTCAACGTAATGACGAACGCGGTTGCCCAGCTCTGTGTGTTTGAACCGCGAGAGGCGTCAAAGCTTACGCTACTCCTACATCTACATCATACACCGTCCAGTGTGACTCTTTTGGCGTAAGTCGACTTGCGTACGGCCGTCTGCCGGAAGCTAGTTATTTTAGTCGATAAAGTTTTAAATATGGATATTTTTCTTACACAATCGCATTGCTTCACTTCAGAAGGCCTTTTTTAACCGTGTGGAGCACTTTTATCAGGGATGGATGCACTTTGATGGACTTCCAAAAAATATACCCATTGACTCCCATTATAAAGCTTGGAAGAGCCAGGACATTTTTTTAAAGCTGCAGTCGGCAAGTCTGGCAGATTGAGTGGACTTAGGCAAAATTTTGAATGTTTACAACTCTCATGCCCCTCCCCCACTATCAACGAATACCCTCCCACCGAGTTCGTGCTCGTCAGTGCGTGTGCACCAGGTTATCTGTGAACGTGGCCGTCTCATCAGCATCCATCAACACCATGGAGTATTTGGAGGTATGCTGTCCTGGCTAATCTACCGATAGATAGCAATTGCTAACGTCATTTATACTCTAAATGAGTTTACTTGATTTTCCGCCATCACTCTTCGTTACTGCGCGAACTTCCGCGAACTTCAGGCGTGTGCATGTGATTGTAACGTGCGCCTGATCTGTGATTGACAGTCAGATCTCACACCCCCCCTGCGCAGTTTGGACCCGATGATCCGGGAGTTGTTGATTTTTGCAAAACAAATAACACGCTCCAGGTGGAGTTAGAAGCTCAGGTTTTTTTCTGAAACCACTTTATTTATGTTGTTCTGTCGGATTATAGTGTCGATTTCACTGAATATGATCAAAAAAAGTTGCAGACGGCAGCTTTAATATAACTTTATTTAAATATAAAGAATAATGTCGTATACACTTGGTTGGCTTCAGGGTGAGTAAATCATGGGCTAATTTTAATTTTTGGGTGAACTATCCCTTTAAACTAAAGTCTTTAATACTCTTGATTTTCCATTTTTTTAGGTATTACAGAGGAACCCATGGGGTCATAGTAGTGTATGACGTCACCAGTGCCGAGTCCTTTGTCAACGTCAAACGATGGCTGCATGAAATAAACCAGAACTGTGATGACGTCTGTCGAATATTAGGTCAGTTCACCATTTCAGGCTTTACATCAGTGTTTCTCAACCCTGCTTCTGAAGGACTTTTATATTTTGATTTTGTTTTGTTTTGATTGGTTAACATCTTTGCAAATGAAATGTGATGTAAATCATTCTGTGTGCGGTCATAATTTAAGGAGCTGTGATGTTATTACCATGATGAATCTTCTGAAAATTTTTTTTTTTTTTTTGCATTTTAGTTTCAATAAATGTTTAGGGAGGGGAGGGTGGGGGGGGGCGGTGCAGTCAGTAAAACTCTTATTTATAAAAAAAAAAAAAAACATCCCATGTTCCATGATATGAAACCTTTAGTACATGAATTAGTAGATCTGCCAAAGGTCACTTCTGTATTAACGTCTCTCTCCACGTCTGTCATGTTGTCCCTTCAGTGGGCAATAAAAACGACGATCCAAACTCTAAGGTTGTGGAGACGAATGACGCACAGAAGTTCGCAGAGCAGATGGGCATCAGTCTGTTTGAGACGAGTGCAAAAGAGAATGTCAATGTGGAGGAGGTGAGTTCCTCAGGGGTCTGTCTTAGGACCTTTCAGATTGTGCTGTAAAAACACTCCTGACTCACAAATGCGCAGCTTCCAGGCCTGGAAAAATCACTGAAATGTAGTTTTGCTCTGTTCTAGAATATTTTAGTTCATATTGCACAGAATGACTACTTGAATAATCGATTACTTGTGCACATCCTTAGTTTAAAGTTGTCAAAGAAAACTTGGCACATTGAAATTTAACTAAACATTGAAAATAGTGCTGGGCAACGATTAATCGCGATTAATCACATCTAAATTAAAAGTTTGTGTTTAACATAATATATGTGGGTGCACTGTGTATAATTATTTTGTATATATATAAATACACACACATGCATGTATATTTAATAAAAAAATATTATTTATATATAAAATATTTATATTTATATATAATATAAATTATATATAAATCTATATACAGTATATACATGAAAGTATTTCTTAAATATACACAAGCATGTATGTGTATTTATATATATATATATATATATATAAAATAATTATACACAGTGCACCCACATAAATTATGTAAAAAAAAACTTTTATTTTGGATGTGATTAATCGCGATTAATCATTTGACAGCCCTAATATATATAGTGCTGGGCAACGATTAATCGCGATTAATCACCTCTAAATTAAAAGTTTGTCTTTACATAATATATGTGTGTGTATTGTGTATAATTATTTTGTATATATAAATACACACACATGCATGTATATATTAAGAAATATTTGCATGTGTGTATATATATATATATATACATTTATATTATATAAATATTTTGTATTTTCATAATTTTCACATTTTCTTAAATATATACATGCATGTGTGTTTATATATACAAAATAAGTATACACAGTGCACACACATATATTATGTAAACACAAACTTTTATTTTGGACTGCTCAGAACTAATATATATATATATATGCGTGTATATATTGTATAGGCATGCATGCGTGTGTGTCATCTATTCATCTGTCATCTACAGCGGCTTCCAACGCGGCTCATCCATTCAGATTTTATAGCTGGATGTGTTTAAAAAAGTGTGTTAGCTTTTATCAGAATCAGTGCTGGATGGTACAGTAACGTGTACGTGTGTGTCTCTGGTCTTTGTGTAGATGTTTAACTGCATCACAGAGCTGGTGCTCCGGGCAAAGAAAGAGTCTGTGGCCAAACAGCAGCAACAGCAGCAGAATGATGTGATTAAACTCGGCAAGAATAGCAAACGAAAGAAAAAATGCTGCTAGTGCACGAACAGACGTTCCTCTGCACGGCGGTCGGCGCACGCAGACGGACTGTGATCGTCCCAATTACGATTTCACAAACACACAGGGCGGACAGAATGCAGTCCTTTCTGGACCGAGTCAAGCCACAAAGACTTTTTAAAAGAAAATGTACAGATTTTATCGGAGTCGAGGAGTTTCATGTGGAATTCGTGATATTTAATAAAAGATCCTCCTCCTTTATTGAAGGACCAGCAAGCTGACATGATCGCCAAACCTGTATGCTTTCAGAATTACTCTATTATCCACCATCTCAGGAGTGATTTTTATTTCCTTCTTCTTCTTCATCATCTTCTCTTTCTCTCATTTTTGTGGAATGCCAGTGTTTTTTTCTGCAAGAACAATTAGGCCTTTTTTTCCCCGTTTTATTTTTTGAATGAAATCATGCAATTACAGACATTCACTCATTGTGCAAGACGGATGCCAACAATTTTTCAGTTTTAGCTCATTTTTAGACCATATTAATCAGTGATTCGTCAAATAGCAGTCTTTTGATTCTCTCATTTTGATCTTTTTTCTTTTTTTCCTCAAATCTGTTCCTTCCTTTCATCTCACAAAAAGAGCATGTCCATGTTTTAAATGTGAAATGAATTCTATTTTGCATAAAGAAAGTGAAGTCTGTTCAATACAGACCAATACAATTCCCCAAATTCTCATTTTACAATGCAAGAAAAGTCATATTTGTAAAATATTTATACGTCATGATAGTATTTGTTGTACTGCCTTTAATACTCCTTTAAAATAGTCTCTTTTTTTTTTTTACAGTAGTGCATTAAAACATCTGGATGCGTTACAGTAATGAACATTAGGAAGAGGATCGAGTCAATCATTATGAAAAAAACAAACTTAAATTCTTGGCCTTGTAATAGGCTTCATGCAAAATATAGTTTCTTTTTTTCCTTTAGGTTTAGGGCTGAACATGTTTTGATGAGATTAGTTATCCGGCTAAAGTCTTCAGGCCGAGGACAGCAGAGCCTCTTTGACATTCACAGACGTCTTTTGCCGCTTCAGGCGCGTGTTTTTCTGCTTTTGTGCTTCCCGTGAAGATGAAAAGAATGAGGGCGGAAGATACTGCCATAATCTCAGATGGTATCATGACAGAATCGCCCTCTCGTTCAGTGTTGCCATAGACTTGTTGTATTCGCACGGACGCTGGAGTCGCATCTTTGGGTCTGTGGATGCACCCGATTGAAGCTGATGTTAAGAACTAGATTTGGTCTCCTGCATCTCATCGATGAGTGATGTTAATGTCATACGAGGTTGTAACACATTGCTACGAGTCCTGTATGGAGCACAAGATCCTCAACTCATCTGGACCCAGAAGACACTGATCCAAGCAAAGTAAAAAAAAAAATGGAAAAAAAAATGACCATGTTTATGCACAGTTGCAAAGGGTATATTGCTAATATCAAATGTAATATGTTTTTTTTTATATGTGGACGGGAGATGTTATGTTAAAGTGTGTAAGCCAAAGGGGTGAATCTGTTTGTGTTCGTCCCTAAACACATTTCTTGAATTTTCTTGACACTTTTAAGAATAGTCTTTATGGCAGATTTACCTTTGACAGATACCCAACCTGTGAGATCGTTCTCTATGGGGGTGAATCTCACGAAAACGTGACCGTGTCACAATTCAACCCTAAAGAAAATATTTTTCGTGAAGAAAAAGAAGCCTATTTTTATGCAAATCATTTTTTTCTTTGCATTAAATTGTGAATGTAAAAAAAAAAACAAATGCAGATATGGTGATTTGTATAATATCTGCATTAATGTCATTACAACAAATAGTATTATAATATATAAATCCATCACAATTGAAATATGCAATACAAAGAAAAAAGATAGAGCTTCATTGGCTCATTTTTAAAATCTAAAATGGAATTTCTTCTTTTTTGAGTTTGGTGCTCTTGAGCGTTTTTGTGAGATTCACCAATAGGAATACTTTCGTTATTAGTATTAATTCAGTAAGCCAAAACACACCAGAAGCCCTAGCTGTGCTGTGAGCCAAATTCAACCCAGTTATGTGACTTCTGTTCATCATATATGTGCGTATTCTTGCGCGTATGATATATTAGCACATGTCCATGCAAACTGTGCTGGTTGAAACACTTTTTTCAGCTGTGGTTATATTATACACTGGAGAAAAGAAATGTATTATGGACCTCCCCTTTATGAATTAAATCATTAATAAATATTTTAAAGAATTAATATTTGACACGCATTTTTGTCCTTGTCTTTATTGAGCATCTTCAGGGAACATGTTGCACATCTGTTTACAAGCATTCCTCGTTCTTCTATCTTGATGTTTATTGCAGGACTGCAACGATTCCTTCGTTTTATTACCGGAATAACTGATGATTGAGAAACTTTTGCATTTGTATTTTTATTGTGATACATCACAGTGCGTTCCACGCGAACACATTGGAAGCTTTTTAAACACTGACATGTTTGCATTTGTATATAACTTGGTATTTTCAAGGAATCTGTTGGAAAAATAAGAATTTGATCATTATAAAAACATACACCATATTGTACTCACTATGAGTATAAATAGCATACATTTATGGAAAGTATAAAATCTTCCTTATTTACATGTTTACCATGATATTACTTACAAATGTACAGATAAATACACTTTTGTCTGCAGTCTTTGCCTGGAAGTGAAAAATATTACAAAATACTTAATATTAGCTGTGTTTTATCATTCACTTTTAACACTGTTCGTTCCATAATCAGTAGCAGACGATTGATATTTACTGCAAGGATAAATATATATTTTTTAATATTACATTAATTTTCAGAAAGTGCATTTAAGGAAAGAAATGTGGCGCTAATGAAAAATTAATTTTAGCTTTATACAACATTACTCTCATCCTGCTTTTATCAAATACCTTTTTTCCCCATTTTCTATGTAAAATAAGCTTTTTGGTTTGCTTATAACAATCAGATCAACAGGATCAGGACAGAATTGCTTAATACTCAATATTTCTATTAAAATAATCTTATAGAAGGTTTAGTGATTGTTTTTGTCTTATGAATGAAATCTACACAGAAGGACATGCACATAAAGGAACAAGTGCTGCTAATTTGAGTGACTGGTGAGGTTTTAGAGAGGTTTTTGCTGGAGATGGCTGTGGGAAAACATTCAGCTCACACATATATAAGACACACACTGGAGAGACTTGCAAAAACAGTGTTTAAATGGCAAAAGGACAGATAGTACAAAGTCAATGTAAAACGAGACATTTACATAACAGTGTGTGTAAAACGCAAGAAAAAAATCTAAAATGACAGAAGAGACTCATTGAAATGTTTTCACATAGAGAACAACAGAAAAAAAAGATGAGTAATACTCTAAACGTGGAGCGATTCAGGCTGTGGCTGCTGTCTGGAAGATTTAAACCACATCAGTGATTTATGTTTGACATGCTGCTAATAAAACAACATGTTTAATTCACGTGTCCGTCAGGAGAAGCACTACAGGAACTCATCAAAACATCAAGAATCCGTCATGTACATTAGCATTAGTTACCATCATCCAACTGCAATTTTCTAAACTGGTATTTGCTTATGTAGTCAATACAATTCAATTAAATGTAATTGAGAAGCATTTTAACAAGAATGTTTATTTGCATGTATTTAAGTTTTTCAAAAAATGCTTAAAGGTGCACTATGTAACTTTGTTCAAAATTAGTCAATACACCTTCAATCCTTTTTCCAAAACGTGATTCACTATGGTAAGGCTATTATAAGTGTTTATATTTCAGACCTGTCGGGATGGTTTTTGTGGGAAATTGCGTACATGCGTCGCTCGCCCGTGTGTGTCTCGTCACATCTGTAAATAGAGTTAATAAGTTGCTCCGGCTTCTTTGAGGTTAGTCTTCACAGCGAGTGAGAAAGGTTGACATGGAGCCGCTAAATCTCCACCATCCCCCGTTTAAAAGAAACGGCGAACAGAGGAGAGTCTGCTGGAGAAAGAGAACGAGACCGAGCTCGTAATAAAACAAGAATCAACATTAGCTTGGCTTTTCAGAGATGGAGAGAACTGAGGGATGTGAAATGTTGTAAACGTGATGCTAAAATGGTGTTTTGATTATTTAACAGGTCAGTAAGGCGTTTTATTGAATAAAATAAAATATTGAATATTAAAGCATTATCTGTGAAGGCTCATATTCATCCGCACAGAAGCACAACCAAAACAATGTTCCTCCGCAAAATGCATGCAGTTTTGTTTTGTAACCACTAGAAGGCCAAGAGTTACATAGTGTACCTTTAAACACTTGAGTTGATCACTTCTGTTATAATATGCTTTTTTTGGTGCAAATTTAGTAAGATAATGCCTAATTTGCAATACTGAAAAAGTCACTATGGTTAATATTCATATGACGTTGTTCACCTGTATTACCTCTCCAGACTGGATCAATCATCTTATTTCACATTGCTCTATATATAGAATGATGTACTGAGTCTGGATTGAGAGTTTCGGTGGGTTAAGATGGTTTACATTCAACTCTAATCAGACAGCGGACCTGATCAATCCTCCAGAAACACTTATAAATCAGACTGCATGACAGACACACACTTAGTGTTCTAAAAAAAAGTGTTGATTTATCATTCAAAAAGTTATACATTTACAAATATATTGATTCCTTTTCTTATTCCAAACCTATTTGTGTCTTTGTACGTATAAAAAAAAAATCACTCTTTGGGTTTCTCCGAACCAGAAATCACCTCTGCGAGAAAGAAGACAGCTGCATAGCTTTGCTCAAAACCTGCCACTGACTGAACACACACACACACACACACACACTGAACACTTTTGAAAGACAAAAGACACACCCATTTACAGCTCACGATCAGGACACAAGTGCTCCCTTCATTCTCATAGGCTGGAACCTCCACATGCCCAGTGGCTGGAGGAAGTACACACTAAAAATGACCCCGACTGCGCTCAGAACACCATACTAGCACACTACACTACTCATACTATGATCTTTATGCAACAAATTAATACTCAAGTGACCTACTACAGTTGCCAAAATGTGCAGTATCCATATACAGCATTCACTGCGTTGAATACTGCTTCCCACAATGCAATGCACTTGACTTGGCCTTCCATTTACAATAAATAAACCAGAAGAAAATAAAAATCTCTATTAACAATTTTGACTCATTTGATTGGATTATCAAAAGTTAAACTGAATTTAAAAAAAATGCTTAATTTCGTAATTTTTGTGACTGCACCGTTTTAAACACTGTTACAATCTGCATACAGTGTCACAATATTTATTTTAATAATAGTATGTAGTATATTTTGCACCGTTTTCTAATATTGCATTCTGAACACAGCCGCAGTTTCAGTGCATCTCGGAGGACTGCTATTTTCTAATGGTGAGTATTCAGTTTGGCGTTTCTCTCTGATTTCTACTGTGTGTGTGTGTGTGTGTGTGTGTAAACGATATTTCGTATTTTCAGTTCCCTTAATTACAGCTCAACACGTCTGCTCTTTGGTTCATTCACATCACAGATGGAGACACAGACGGCCTAATACTGTCCTGAACGCTTTCCTCCAGGTACGTCTGATCAAATACACACAACACATTTACGTTAAAGGGGACCTATTATGCAAAATTAACTTTTGTATAGTTTTGAACATAATTATGTGTCCGCAGTGTGTGTATACAACCATCCTATTGTGGTAAAAAAATTCATCCACTCCGTTTGTAATTTTATCATATCTAATATACACGTGATTTCTTTCCCTGCTGTTTACGTTCACATACATAACCGACTGTGTTTATGTGAACTTTGTGTGTTTTTGGCATAACCTTGTGTTTATATGACAGTTTAAGCGCAATAAGACGTGAAAGAGAACTTGGTTTAATGCTCACGGGGCGCTCCGTCTGACAGCCAGTTTTCTGTGCGCGTGCTTTGGGGGTGTGTGTGTGCTTCGTGTGTATGTGTGCGCTTCGGGGGTGTGTGTGTGCGTGCTTCGGGGGGGTGTGTGCTTCGTGTGTGTGTGTGCGCTTCGGGGGGGGGTGTGTGCGTGCTTCGGGGGTGTGTGTGCGCCCAGAAAACCACATATCAGAAGTTTAGACTGATATGGCTTCAAAACACATGCAGATAATAAACTTTCATGATGATGCAGAACTGCAATGTCACGAAAGTGTGACCGCGCTACAGATGATAATCAAAACCAAACAGATGTTTTAGTTTTTTTAGTTTTAGTATGCGAGGCACGAGCCGCTGAATACATTTTGCATTGAAAAATGGTGCGTGTTTTTCCTTCCACTCAAAAATGGCTGTAATACTCACTCAACATGGTATAATAAATGATCTTGAGCTGAAACTTCAGACGCATTCTGGGGACACATGACACTTATATTACATCTTGTAAAAAATAGATCCCCTTTAATGTTATTATTTTCATGTTGCGTGCTTTTTATAATGATCGTTTTTATGTAATATTCATATGGTTGTTAGAAAGCTAATTACATTCACCTGTTTATTATATATATATATATGTGTGTGTGTGTGTGTGTGTGTGTGTGTGTGTATAATGGCTCTGTGAATGAACCCAAGAGCAGACGACTTTTACTAATTTCGACTTAAATGTTGCAGCATTCAAACATCATCTATAATCAGGCCAACATGGAATCTGTGTCCGAAAATAAAATTTTCAAAAATATATGCAGATCCATATCCATACGCCGTCCACGTCACGCTACACGTCCTTTGAGTAATACTGCAGAACATGTTTGGTCGGTCCACAGATTCCATCTGGGCCTGTAACTACAGCATGACGCTGAAAACATTTGTCCTGAACCGTTTGAAGTCTAGTTCATCCTGAGTTGAGTCTCTAGCGAATCCCGTGATTTGTCGGTAAGCGGATGTTCCTCCGTCAGTCTCTGGCAGTGAGGTGAGGACGAGCTTTCCGAGGCACTCGCAGGGGAAACTGACCTCTGATAGGACTGGAGAATTCTGGGAACCCTGTTGAACAGACCCTGACGCAGGGCTTCGTCTCGTAAGATTCCCGTTCAGCTCCTGAAGCTTTCTGAGTGAGGTTTGAGGGTACAGATAAAGTGCAAAATGTCTCAAAGCCGTCAGAGGACTCGTCTGTTAGCGCAGTGCTTCTCAACCTGTGGGTCATGTCCAGGGGCGGAGCTAGACTCTCAGTACAGTGGGGCGGAGCTTCATCATGGGGCCCTCTGCTACCAAGTCATTTTAAAATTAAAACCGTAAAAAAAAAAACTTAAAATATCTGATGAATGCATATGTAATAACGTGTCACTTGTTCAGCCAAGTAAGCTTATATGTTAAATAAAACACAAAGGCTATCTCGTTCTTTTCAGAGAACAGTCTGTTTTCTTTCGTTTTGAATTGTTCTGTAAAAGTACACATTTCGAGCTTTCTATAGATATATTTCTCAGGTGTGTGAGGCAAGTAGGCCTTCCCTTATACGCTGAGTTTTGGTTCATTAATGAGACGAGCTCCAGTTCACGCGCCGGCGCCTCCGTGTCGTGATTATCGATTGTCTGCTATATTTACTTCTTATTTATTAAATCCAGACAATTGGTTGATGAAACATTGATTAAAATTAAGATACAATACAAAACGAAATTCGCCTTAATGAATGGCTTTGTACTTTATGTTTGATGTCTCGGGGAAAGTTTTAAAGCAGTCTTTCAGAGCCGCTTTCAGAGCGCTCACGTCCGTAACGGGGAACTGTCTCGTAACATTGTTTTTCCCTCATAAATGCGAGCACGAAAAATAAGACAAAATGAATATTTTGTTCTGTGGAGAGCCAGCCCTTCTTCATCTGGTAGGTAGTATTACTTTTTGTACTTTTGCCACTAAAAGTTAAAGTTTTTTTGTGTCACGTCCGTTACGGATGTGTATTTCCCTCATATTAAATATAAAACGCATGTGTAGACTAGACTGATATTTTTCTAATGTCTGGACTCCTTTATTAAGGAGTATGGATAAACAGACGTTTCAATATATTGGTATTAAATGCAATTTCTGAGAATTTACATTTCAAGTTTTTTTTTTACCTCAAATGTCACGTCCATAACGCTGGAATTGCCCAATTTTAAAGAATTTATCCTCAACTAGTTTTGTGGTGTAGGTCTAAGTTTTTTATAATGTTAACTTCAAATAATACTAATAGTAATTTAAAGATGTGGTAGCATTGGATCTGGACGGGAAGGATAACTCTGGGAGTTGAAAGGGGTGTGTTGGGATTCTGCCTTCTCACACACATTTCGGGTTTCATATCGCATATCAGCCATCATTTCTACTAAAGAAAATTACAAAAATAGTAACGCACAGTAACTTGGAGAAGTAATTTTAATTCTGATTACTGGTTTGGAAATAGTAACGCATTAAATTACTCGTTACTGAAAAAAGTTACCGGCATCACTGCTGACGAGGGCCCCGTTCCTGTCCAGTGACGCACGATCGGCGGCGTTTGAGGGGCCCCTAATTGGCACGGGGCCCTGGGGCGACCGCACCCACGCAATCTCCGCTACTGGTCATGCCCCAAAAATAGCTCTATGTCTTTGTTTCTACAGTGAATTTTTTGGGTGTTGAGAGCTTAAAACTATCAACGTGTATTTGAATTGCATATCAAATTTAGATTACACTGTTTTAACAAAGTAATACATTTAATGTGACGCATATTTGTCAGTCGTACAGTACATGGATGAAACTGAGATTTCTGCATGGTGCAGTTTATTTACTATTTGATTTTAATCTTATTCAAATTGCTTGGAATCAGCATAAATCTGTTCATTGTGAAAATGTATTCAGTTAAAAAGTATGACGATGCTTAAAATATGGCTAGCTGTGGAACAAGCAATATTCAATCAATTACATTTATGAGATTGAAACAAACGGGATTTATTGATAAATGTGTTAAACATTCAGTTTATGAGTACTATTTTTAAGTTGATTAGTTCGAAATTCAAATGCATGGGGATTTTATATGAAATTCAAACACACATGAATCGAAATATCTTATTTTATATAAAATCTATATTTATATTTTTCGAGTGCATCGATGCAATCAATCAAGGCATTTTAGTTTTTTAGTTTTTTTTTAGGTTTGTACAACAAATGAGCAGCACCAGTTGAGAAGCACTGATCTAGTGATTTAGACGTTCTATCTTTCGTTTGTTGTACCCTTCTCTCGTGTCTGTTCTCACTCATGTCTTCAGAGAATCTCAGTTCTTCTTGAAGAATGAAAAGAGGCGCTTGTCTCTGTCCGAGAGGCGATGCCCTCTTCTGGAAGAGGCTCCTCCTCGCGACCCGCTGAAGGAGAACGGAGGATCCTTCCACTCCTCCTGGTGTTTATCCATCAGTTGTTGATCGATAACTCTGTGCATATCATCCTGAGAGAGAGAGAGAGAGAGAGAGACATCAGCGCTGGACTTTAAGACAGAAAAGAGGCCACAGAAGACAGTTTTAGGTGAGTGAGAATGGATGAACATGAGTCCTGTGTGAACGGCGGACAAGTTTTCACACTGTTCCCTTCCAATGTTGTTACTGGTAACTAAATTAAAACGATTAACTCTTTCCCCGCCATGACTGAATTTTTTCGGCTTTCCGTGTTTTCACTGTTGTAGGGTAGGGGGCGCTATGACACATCTACTGAAAGAGCACAGAATCTCCTGATCAAAACACAGAAGAAGCAGAAACAAGCGATAGCACATGTAAGCAGAAATACACGATCATCAACATTAAACAGCAGATTATTCGAAACGGTCTAATGTTACTGAATGAAATGTCGACCCAGGACGAGCTACAGACTGTGAAGCTTTGAGTGTGTTTGACTCGCTCTACTCCATCTGTGTTTTGATCATCCTTCTGAATCCCATCTCAAAATGTTGCTTTTTTATTAAACTTACCCACTGATTACAAAAAAAGAATGCATGAAGCTAGAATAAAACAGTTTTGTTTTCATATATCCTTTTGATACATGTTCAGATATTCATGAAAAAAATATTCTGGGGCCAAGTCAAATTTTCTAAAATGCTGGCCGTGACTGGCGACGTTTTTTGAAAACGCTGGCAGGGAAATAGTTAAAACATTTTCAGTAACTGAAATAAAATTAAATATAGATATTAGATTAAAATTAAATATAAAATGAAAAACATGGATATTAGATGAAAAATGGCAACTAACTGAAATAACGTAATGCTTTATAATAAGGTCTTATTTGTTAACGTTAGTTATTACATTAACTAACATGAACAAACAATGGACTATATACAGCATTTATTAACCTTTGTTCATGTCAGTTCACCGTGTATTAAATAATATTAACCGATGCAGCTTTTGATTTAAAAATGTATGAGTAAATGTTGAGATTAACGAAGATGATGTAGTATTTTTCATTGTTAGTTTATGTTAACTAATGTAGGTGAACTAATAGTAACCGATGAAACCTTATTGCAATGTGCTACCAAAAAAGTACTAAAGTTACTAAAACTAAACCTGGAATACAAAATAAATGAAATAGAATAGAAATAAATTGAATAGCTAATTAGAAATATATAAAACAAAAATTAACACTTTACAATAAGGTTAAATTTATTAACATTGGTTAATTACATTAACATAACATGAACTAAAACACTTCAAAAGCATGTTAATTTCAATATTTTATCTGTTAATAAATTGTATTTTATTAACTAATGTTGACAGAGACTATTGCTCATTGTTAATGTTAGTTAAATGAATAAAATAAAATGACAAAAGCACATAACAAAATTACTAAAACTGAAACTGAAAACAAAAATAAAAGTTTCCTTCTCGATACCACAGTTCTCTTTTCACGTAAGCGTTCACTTGTCATGTTTGCTCTAGTGTGAAAATGCCCTGAAGAACAACATCACAATGACATGAACGGCGACCTCGTGACCTCATGACCCGGGATGAACATGGATACGGGGAAGACGGCGAACCCGAGCTCACCTCTAAGGCAGGAGGGAGTTACCATAGGGGAGAAGGGGTCTGTATGGAAGCTGAGAAAGGCCACTAGATCAGAAACCACAAGAGCCACACAGTGAACAGCCCTGAGGAGGCAAACTGCAGGCGGAGAGAGAGAGAGAGAGAGAGAGAGAGAGAGAGAGAGAGGGGGAAGCTAAGAGTTAAACACACACACACACACACTCACGGGATACAGGTGAGGCAGAGCGACAGAACCGCTGATCTTTGCTTTAATATGAGGAGAAGGACAGATGACCACACGTTCATACACTCAAACAGACACACTGAGAGTTAAAGTCAACATGAAACTGCACTCACAACACATTAAACATCTGTAATAATGGAGCATAGTTCCTTTTTAATCTGCGACTGGAATCTGATTTCATCCTCCAGAGCATTTACACGGATCCCAATAGTAATGTCCTTTTCAAATCTATTATTATCTTACAGGTGAAACTCGAAAAATTAGAATATGGTGCAAAAGTTCATTTATTTCAGTAATTCAACTTAAAAAGTGAAACTAATATATTATATAGACTCATTACATGCAAAGTGAGATATTTCAAACCTTTATTTGTTATAGTTTTGATGATTATGGATTACAGATATGAAAATCTTTTTGACTTTGGAGTTTTCATAAGCTGTAAGCCATAATCATCACAATTATAACAAATAAAGGCTTGAAATATCTCACTTTGCATGTAATGAGTCTATATTAGTTTCCCTTTTTAAGTTGAATTACTGAAATAAATTAACTTTTGCACTTTTTTTGCAATTTTTCGAGTTTCACCTGTATATTGCTGTAACCTTTATAATGTTAATCTTATCTGGCATTAAATTACCATTAACTACTGATTATATTTTCCAAATGTTGTCATGTACAATAGTACATTTTTTAAGTCATGAAACAATGATTTTTATCAAGACGAACTTATTTTGCGAGATCGGCAACACTTTATAATAAGGTTTTATTTGTTAACTTTGGTTAATGCGTTAGCAAACATCAACTAACAATCAGCAATATTTATATTTTAGAGCATTATTAATCTTTGTTAATGTTCATTGTTTGTTCATGTTAGATCACACTGCATTAACTAATGTTAACAAATACAACTTTTGATTTTAATAATGTATTAGTAAATGTTGACATTAACTAAGATTAATAAATGCTGTAGAAGTATCGTTGTTCATTGTTAACTAATGGAGTTAACTAATCAAATCTTATTGTAAAGTGTTACCAAAGACTTTTATAGAGCTGTACATACAAAACTGTTTAGTCCTTGAATTTTGAAAGGTGAATTTTATAAAATATTTGCATTTTTGTTGAATCTGTATCTGCCCGTGAAGCTGATATAACAATACATTTAAATACAACCAACCAACATCATGTACAGTAATAGCCTAAAACAATGACTAAATACATATTTGACTCCTGATTTACATTGACTGTACAGTCTAGGTGACGACATCCAAAAAAAAAAAAAGAAATAGAGAAACTCTTTTAGTACATTTTGATTTTTTAATATTACAAAAACATTTTAATTTTGTTAAGATAGTGTGCATCAATGAATTGTGTTCAATAAGATCAGGAACGTGTCGTAAAGTAAATAAGGTCAATGTTGACTTCATGTTGACTTTAAGGATAAAGGGCCAAAGGAGAGAGAAACAGACAGAGAGAAAGAGGCTGACCGCTGCCATTCATTACAGTTTAGAATCACAAAAAGCTCATTTACTGTGTTAATGAATGTAGCATGTAAAAGTCTATTCACAGAACGAGGGTTACCATCACGACAGTGGTGAGTACTCGCAGGATGGAGTTGTTGTATGGCTAATTGTAACCTGAATGTCTAATATATGGCACACAAAATTGTCGTCATCTGACCGGTTGAATTCTACAGGATTTCCGGGAGACGTGTGTGTCGTGTTCTTAAACGGTCCGCCTGGAAACAAAGCCGTCGTGACGCCAAACCCCCTCATGGAAAAAGCAAACCGTCAAGTTTAAATCTGTGACTATGAGCGTTCATAAGGATCAACTAAATTCTGGATTTCAAAAGTATGTGAAGTTCATGTTCATAGACATCTAAGACGAGTTTTGCATGCCTTTCTGTTATTGTAGGGACATCAACGTTACATTTTCACATCCCTAAACAGAATAAAACAAACTGTGATTGGTTGCTTTACATGTCAGTCAGTTGGTAACGCTTCCTTTTACAGTACAGTACTTACGTGTACTTACAGTGTACTTACCTAGAAAGTACTGGCTAATATAAGCTAAGTACATGGGTTAGGGGTAGGTTCAGGGTTAGTACCTAGTTATTACCCAGTAATTATAGTTACTAGGGGTGGAACGGTACATGTATTCGTATTGAACCGAAACGGTACGGGCGTCACGGTTCGGTGCACGAATTTACACGGAGAATACACGGTATAAAGATAAGATAATTAATGTAATGCGGAACTACTGTTAGATACGCGGGTTCTTTAGGGACACATAATCTGTACCATCGGCTTAGCTCTGAACGCGTGTTCACTTCAAACGTTGGCTTTATACGCGCGTCCTATTGACTAGCGTCGAACTAGACGCGAATTTGACGCTCTATTCGCATTTGGTGTGCGAGCGAGAGAGAGAGAGAGGCGCGACCGAACAGTGGAAACATAAAAAACATACTCCGTCATTTTGTTCATTCAGATCATTAAACCTGCAAAGTGTTTACTTATATTTGTGTACACTCGCAATTAGAACACGACATTGTGCTTTTGTCACACTGTAAACTCTTGTCAAACTGTAACCTACAACTGTCACCCAACCAAAATCACACACACACACACACACTGTTTTAAAAGCAAAACATATTTATCCAACTCCATTTCAAAACAGTCTGTGGGTCCCATCTTTTGGACATTCGTTATATTGCATTGGTTTTCATTTCTTGTCCTCGGAGCACTAATCTTACATATTCTACATTAATTAAAAAAAGAAATGTGTTTTTAATGGTAGGCTAGAATTATTTTATACAGAAATCAATTATTTATAATTCAGATGAGAATAATGTTGCATTGTCAATTAATAATGTTAATTAAAATTAAGGAAAACAAATATATTGATCTGAAATATAGCAAAAATAATTTTAAATTAATTCAGGTACAATTACCAAACATCGCAAGGTCTTTTTATTAATTTAATTAATAAACTAATTATATAAAACTATTGTCAGTGCACTACAAATAAACTGGTTCTATGCCTTTATAAATAAAACGTATTTAAAAAATACAATGCCTTCTGCATTTTTGTTTTGCTTTTCCCTCCATTGTACCGAAATCGTACCGAACCGTGATGTCTGAACCGAACCGTGACTTCTGTGTACCGTTCCACCCCTAATAGTTACTATAATAAGTACATGGGTAACAGGACTGTAAAAGGAAGCGTTACCAGTCAGTTGGCCTCTGGGTTAGGGTTAGGGTTAGGTCCTTGGCCAATGAAAGCTGCGATGGAGTCTAGACCTTCTGCCGTCAGTCTGAAGCTCTGGCTACGCGACACTAATTGTAACCCCACGGCACCAATGTCAACAAGCACGTTAAAGCCCACAGTTACATTGGTGCCGTGACCCGGATGGGAGTGAGGTTTATGGGGGGCCAGCTCGTAAGAGTTGTGCGGTCTTTAGCGTCTTTGTCTCACATTCAATTACACCATTCGTATTGCTCCATGGGATGAATAGTTTGTGTGTTCCCCACAGGTTTTACCTTTGCATTTCTTTGTAATATTTTGTGTCTAATAACATTCTGTAATGGGATTCATTGGAGTGAGTGAGACTAACCTGCCAGGCTTCTAACTGCTGAGACAGGTTGAGTTTCTGCTGTATCGCATCCAACAGCTGACTGTTCAAAGACATGATGTCTATCTTACACTTCGCCAGCTCCATCTCCACGGCTTTCTTCCTGTAACAGGGAAGACAAGCAACAAAAGAGTCTCTGAACCGCATCTCAGGTTAATGTTGTGATTGGCAGAATGGTGTCCCGGGGCACAGGCTGCCAAACATGGTGGCCTGAAAAGTTTTTGGTTCATTTGTCAACTGCTGGTCACTTGATTTCAGGAATTAGTCTCATCTGTTGGACAAAATTGTGAAAAAGAATTGCGCTTCATTGAATTGAATGTGCACTTGTAGTGTACTTCATATATTTAAAAAAAACTTTACTTGCAGATAATACAATATTAATGAAATAAAAGACCACTTATGTTTGCTTAGAGTACTTTTAATGACTTTGATTCTTACACTCAAATTAAAAGATTAACTTAAAAGTACATTTGAAATCATTACAAGTCGTGCTTTAAAGTACAAGCATTTTGATGTGTTGATGAACATACTAAACCACTTTATTCTTTTAAATATTTGATTTTACATTTAAAGTTATAATCTATTCTTAACTGCAACTTCATCATTGTGAATGTGTATTTACAAATATGCAGTAGTCCACATTTGAAGTGAATCATAAAAGTTCATCAAAGTTGTCCTAAGACAAGATTGGGTATTGTTCAAAATTCATGTACAACTTTGATGAAAGGTTTTGATCCACTTCAAATGTTGACTACTGTATTTAAATGCATGTATTACAAGTTTCAAGAGAAATGCCATTAAAATACATTTTAGTTTAACATAAATACATTCGGCAGTACACTTTAACTCCTACTGAAGTGGTCCAAAAAAAGCAGCTAATTGCATTTAATATACAAAATGTATACTATAATTAATTTCCATTTAATTGCAATTGACATGCAATAAAGTGTAAAAAACATTCAGTTCACACTTATGTATACTCTTTAAAGTATAATCTTTGCTAGCCTAGCCTACTCTTTTTAAAAGTATGCTAAAGTGTCCTTCCTTACAGGCTGAAGTTTAAAATTAAGCAAAAACCACTGATTTGCAGGAAGTCTTTAAACATGTACGTGTGTGTCAGTCATACTTACTTGGTAATGGCTTCATCTCTGTCTCGTATAGCACTCTGTAACTGCTCGCTGGGTTCATGGACTTCTGCCATCGCTCTCAACCTATCGTTCTCTTCTCGTGAAGAAGAAACTTCCACCGAGAGCAGCGCCACCTGCAGGATCCGAAGAAGAACCAGAGGACAGATGAATGGATGAGCTCAGGTATTTATATAAGGCCTGGTCCCACACCAAATAATGTCCGATTGCAAAATTGGTGCAATGTTCAATACGGCTCCAGATTTTGAGGGGAATCGTGGTTTTGGCTAGCCCGAACCCCGCCCACAACATTTTTTGGTCGGGACGTTCGGTCTGGACTCGATCCATTGAGGAGTAATTATGATCAATTCAGAAATCGTCGGGCCAATCAAATTGCCCGGGCGGGCTTTATACGATGATGGACAGATGATCTGCAGTTACGTAATCATCACGTTATCAAAGAGCGCTTGGGTTGAACTGGTTTCCCTCAGAGATGACTGCAGCTGGAGAACTGAGATCTATAGATCCCGCTATCGCGTCTGCTGTAAAAGAAATCGACAGCGCATTCATTTTAAAAGACGAACAGAGAACTGCAATCAAGGCATTTGTCGATCGGAAAGATGTGTTTGCCGTCCTTCCTACGGGATTCGGCAAAAGTTTATTTTATCAGCTGGCTCCGATGGTCACTAAGAAGATGGGACGCGATGAAAACCCTGTGGTCGCTGTGGTTTCTCCTTTGGTCGCACTCATGGAGGACCAAGTAAAAGAAGCAATACTCATTATTTTACTACTTCTTCCAGCGTGCGTGCATTTGAGTTCTGTTGACAACTATGCGTAGCTCAACATACGTCACTTACTGCGTTGCTCTGATTGGTTGTAGGTCTATCCAATTAAGTGCAGAGTTTTTTTTTTTTCCTGGTTCGGTTAAAGGGTTAGTTCATCCAAAAATGAAAACTCTGTCAGTAATTACTCTCCCTCATGTTGTTCAACCCCGTAAGACTTTCGTTCATCTTCGGAACACAAATTAAGATATTTTTGATTAAATCTGAGAGCTGGATCACTCCTCCATAGGCTTCTTAAGGGATCGAAACTGGCCGGCCCAGAAAAGTTATTAAAGGGGGGGTGAAATGCTGTTTCATGCATAGTGAGTTTTTTACACTGTTAAAGAGTTGGATTCCCATGCTAAACATGGACAAAGTTTCAAAAATGAAGTTGTAAGTTTGATGGAGTAATTCTGTTCCAAAAATACTCCTTCCGGGTTGTCACAAGTTTCGGAAAGTTTTTTTCGAATACGGGCGTGTGTGACGTCAGAGTGGCCGGAATTTCCTTATACGGGTCTTCAGGGCACTTCTCCCGGAAGGGCGCGCGCGCATCTGTAGCCTAGTGCGTGCGAGAGTACGCCTATGCCCATCAGAGCGCTGGGCTCGGTCGGCTGCAATTAAAAAAAGGGCAAGACAACACTGCACAAATTTCCAAAGAACCCAGCGTTAAGGGACCTGTGGATGGATTTTGTTTTTCCAGAGCAGCAACGGAGTTGTGCAAGTGTTTTTGTTTGTTCCCTTTATTTCGACGGTAATAGTTTTATAAACAAGGCCCAGTTCAACGCCGGATTTGCAGATCGCCTAATACTTTTAAGATGGAGCAGTCCCAACGATAAAGGTTCACGGTCGTGCGTTGGAACCGCAGGCGGTGAGTAAAACTGCTTCAAATGTCTGTGAGTTGTTAACTATCTGCGTGTAAGCACAGCAAGTAAACAACATGATCACATACAGTTAATGTATATCTATGGAGCATGCGATGTATGGTGTGTGTGTGTGTGTGTGTGTTTAAATACATTTGTTTAGCTGGTGTCAGTTTGTTTATTGTAAAAATAAATCATGTCCTCATAAACCACGAGTCTGTCTGTTTACAACACACAAATGTTATAAAACTCGCGCATGACATGGTGTTCTAAAAACACTGCGCTCAAGTTCAACTCATTTCTATTTGTTTTTAAAAAACGCTCGAGACCTTATGGTTTTCACCCATGCATTTCACTGCTCATCTCACATTTTTGTGAGCAAAAACGCGTTCTGTATGAACGAGCCCTTAGTATTGTTTAGATCCTTGTTCTGCGTGGGATTACTATCTGATTGTTAGCCATGGTTTATTTTCGGATGTCACTCACAGCTTCCAGACGCTCTCAACGCAAAGCTTCGTGCGCTCGTGTCGTGATTATTTAGCTCCGCCCACACGGCACGCCTCCACCCGCTCTGGTTTTTCCGGAAAGACTCGGTACAGCCTATCTTTCTTTTATAAATATAATAAAACTAAAGACTTTTTGGAGATATGAAGGATGCAATACTACTCTATAGGTACTCAAGATTAACATGAGATTGAGTGAAACTGAGTGTTTCACCCCCCCTTTAAAGACATTGTTAAAATAGTCCGAGTGACTACAGTGGCTCAATCTTAAGTTTATCAAGCGACGAGAATACTTTTTGTGCGCAAAAAACAAACAAAAATAACGACTTTATACAACTATTCATTTCCTTCTCTGTGGACCTCGAGATTTCACGTAGTGTAACAGCGCAGCGCTTCTGGGTTGTTGAATAGTTGAATAAAGTCGTTATTTTTGTTTGTTTTTTGCGCACAGAAAGTATTCTCGTCGCTTGATAAACTTAAGGTTGAGCCACTGTAGTCACTCGGACTATTTTAACGATGTTTTTAACTTTTGGGCCGGCCAGTTTCGATCCCTTAAGAAGCCAATGGAGGAGTGATCCAGCTCTCAGATTTAATCAAAAATATCTTAATTTGTGTTCCGAAGATGAACGAAAGTCTTACGGGGTTGAACAACATGAGGGAGAGTAATTACTGACAGAATTTTCATTTTTGGATGAACTATCCCTTTAAGACACGCCTCATAAACAAAGCCCTATGGAGCAGTATCAGACTCACATTCTGACTAGAATATGAGTGTGACGAAGTCAGGCTAGGTTTTGGCTGCTCGATATCAAAATTCCACTTTTTATTTACAGCGTAAGTGTGTATGTGTGTGTGTGTACCTGATTATGGAGCTGTAGCGCCTCCTCCTGGCTGTTGTGTGTTTTTTCCTGCTCCTGTTCAAAAAGTTCTCTGAGTTCTCGCAGCTCCTCGCTCAATTTACGAACCTGCTCTTCTAGAACCTCCTCATCACTGCGCCGTGAACCCTAAACACATGCAAAACACGTTGAATAATGTGAATTTGACTACATAAAACTTTCAGATTTGGATGTGATGATTGTTACCGTAGATTCATTGCCGTCCAGCAGGTTTTGTGTGAGTCTGCGCAGCTCCAGAAGATTAGCGGGCAAACTACCCACGGGGACGTCTTTTGCCGACAACGTCTCCGAAGACTCATCCATGGAGGAGTCTGTGGATAAGGCGGAGTCTGTGATGTCACTTCCTCTGAGCTGTGAGCAGATGGACCGCACCTGACAGTAAGCCTCCCACAGCTGCAGCCGGAGCTAAAGGGATGGAAAGAGTGTTTGTGATTGCACTTTTTAAAGATCATTTTATAGAAATTTGTTCATGCCAAAAAGCTATTTTAGTTTGTGAAATATTTAAGAGCTGAGCATATCTAGAAAAATGTATATTCGCTATAGACTACTACATGCATTCCATGAATTTTTCAAATGTTATCAATTCGATTACTCCTCCAGGACTGGTCATTTAAAATTCCCTGAAATTGGTTTTCCAGGAGTGAGTCTTCAGTGAAAGGAGACCAATCCTGGTATTTATATGCAAGGTATTTATATGTTTGTTTGTTTGTTTTTCATTTTAAGAAAATATTAAAACATACAGTGTTTGGCATTGTTTTTTCAGTATTTTTAAACATACAGGATTTTTTATGTTTTTGAAAGAAGTCATTCTTCAGAAATTATTCTAATATGATGATTTACTGCTCAAGAAACATTTCTGATTATTAACATCAATGTAGAAAACTGCTTCATAATTTTGTGGAAACATGCATTTTTTCCAGGATTAGAATAGAATAGAAAGTTCAAAAGAACAGCATTTATTTGAAATAGAAAACTTTTTTTTTAACATTATAAATATCTTTACTGTCACTTCTGGAAAAAAATTAAAGCGTCTTTTTGTATTATTTTTTGTTACTGACCACAAACTTTTGAACTGTAGTGTACATGATTCCTGTCATTTCCTAATTTCCTGACCAGTGATTTGTGATTAAAATAGTATAAATAATGTGTAATATGCTAGCCTGGGAACACCCAGACAACTTCCGGCAAATTTAGATTTGCTCTGAAAGTTAGTCTGGCAAAGAGCTCATTCAAGCCCATTTCCAATCCGTCGAAATCGACGCACCAATCAGAAGCGTTGGGGCGGGCTTTACACGATGACGACAGCGCTGGGATTTTGAAGCAGATTTTGTAACCTACATTACAAAGATGGATGCCGCCGTCGAACATCACTCATTCCAATCAGCTATCGCGTCTGTTTTAAGCCATTTGAACGTTTCCTTTTTGTTGAAAACCGAGCAAAGAACAACACTCGGAGATGTGTCTCCGCCCCTCTGCATACGTCATCTCCTTCATCGCTCTGATTGGGTTTAGGTCTATCCGCCACGTCCGTTGGTGACGCCCCTCTGGAAATGATTTTCTCTATGACGCTTTGCCAGACCATAACTCAGTTACAACTGAGAATGCTCTGGTTTTAACCAGGCTAAGACGGCCTAGCAGCGTGAATAAAATCGCGCTGCGCAAAGGCAGTATGGGGAAACCCAGGCTACTTGTTTTGTAGAGTTACCCAAAATATTGCGAAGCAGCATTACAATCTCTAACGCACTGAGTGAAAGTACCGGCGCTGAAAGTAAAGCGTGTGTGTCCGCTGTGTGCTGCACCTGCTCTCTCTCCTGCTCCAGCTCCTCCTGCTCCATGCTCTGCTCGATCTCACAGTGAAGACTGTGTGGGTTCGGACTGAAGCCCTGGAGACTGTGTTCCTCCGTCAGCTCCTCCACACGAGCGCTCAGATTCCTGTGGGACACGCGCACCTCCTGCAGCTCCAGCTGGCTCTGCCGCAGCTGTACCAACACACGGGAGAGTCACACACACACACCTGAGGGAGTTTACCGGCCGGTGCTAAACACAGGCTGGTGCCCGAGGGGTGTTTAGTTTAGTTAACTCTGAACAAGCTTTCTTTATACATCATCTGTCATTGTGTAAATACTCGTATTTGTCACCTATGATTCATTCATTCCACTACCAGACGTGTCTGATAATAGAAATAAATCAGTGTTTTTAATGTAGTGATTCATCTCTCAATGTTATGCTCTATTTTAGACCAATGATATGACTGGAGCCGAACATTACTTTAAGCCCATTTTTAAAAAGCACTATACATTTATTTAGAGGTAAATCTTTTTATTGAAGCGATTAAAGAACAGAGCGTTCCGTAAATCTAAAGCGGACCGTAAGAGCTGAGCTGAGAACTGGAGGCCGTCCAGCAAATAATACAGTGACTCAAACTATCAAACACATGCAAAACAATGAACTACTAAATCTATAATAGCACTGAATTAAATGGAAGGAGAAAAAGAATGATTTCAGGTGCAGATCAATCAGAACAAACTGCTCATCTTAATATAATGCATGAATGGACAAAACCTGTCGAGATGTACAGTGCCAGTCCAAATGAACTGTACGATTTAAAGAGAAAATTAAAAGATTATATTTTGCTACAAGAAAAATAAAGGCTGTTTTAGGACCATTACATTTTTTTTTGCATTATTGCATTATTTTTAATAATTAAATAAGACGCACTGCAAACTTTTAACTTTTTTATGGCCAGAAATTCTAAGCATATTAAATTTCAAATATATGTTGTAAACAGTGTGGCTTCATGAAATATATTTTTTATATTTAAAATATATTTCACTTAAACCTTCAAATAGCAAAATATATTCCAAAATGTACTTTAAGGGGCAAGAAAATACATTTCTAAATATTGTGTGAAAATTCAGTTTATATATACTGTATATATATATATATATTTTCCCGACAATTTAAATATATTTAGATTGACAGATTGATATAAAAATGGCTCAAAAATATATAAGATACCTGTAAATATATTTCAAAATATTTAAAAAACATTTAATGCATCAGATGCGTTTTTTCCCCAAATGGTTTTGCAGTAAAAATATATAAACAACGCAAGGTACATTTGAAGAAACAGGTTTTTTTTCAGAGAAAATATATATTTATATTATAACAAATGATGTTTTACTTTTATTAAAAAAAATTTTTTTTTTTTTTTATATTCATATTAAATATATATATCTTTTTTATCCCTATTCTCTTCATGTTTGAATTTTTATTTATTTATGGGATTTATGACTTATTAGTTTGCCAGTCCAATCATATGCAGTTTTGCTTCTCATGTTGAAAACCCTGATGAAGAAGATGTTTGTTTTCCGTGTAACAGCCGCTCACCTGCAAGTCCTTCTCGTGACACTGTTTCTCCAGCACCAGCGTTCGCTCTCTCAGCTCGTCCACCGTGTTCTGCATCTGCTCGTTCTCCTCCAGCATGGCGTTCACACGTCGCTCCAGTTCCTGCTTACGCTCCGACAACATCTGTATCTGCCCAACGAGAGCGGGAAACACACCAGGATAAACAAAAACATCATCATCAGGATTCATCTGAGCTACTCAGACCAAAACTTTCCACAAACTTTAAACATAATGCTTGTCTTAAAGAGTGAAGATCACAATATATCTGAGGCTTTATCAGGTTTTCAAGAAAGACCCAAGTGTGGTTTAGTGGGTTTGGTTGGACTCTCGTGTTGTTGGAATGCTGTGTTGCCAGGCTTCATCAGAAGGGAGTCACGGACACCTCCATAGTCAGGAATGTGCGCTTGATAACGGGAATATTTCTGTTCAAAACAGCCCCTTGAAAATGCTGTTGCACAGGAGTTGTGTTTCAAGTATCATTATCGTCTCACTGGTTTCTCCTACACTGGTGCAGAAACAATTTTCACACAATTCACACAACAAGTAACACATTAATTAATTGAAATTGAAATGTATTGACATTGAAAAAAAAGCACACACAAAAAATATATATTATATATCAATATAAAGTTGCTTCCAGGCACTGCAAAAAAATGCTTTTCTTAGTATTTTTGTCTTGTCTCCAGTCCAAATATCTAAAAATACTTCAATCAAGATGCAATTACTAGATGAGTAAAATGACGAGATATTGTCTTTAAAAAAAAAATCTAAATTAAGTGAGTTCTGCTTAAATCAAGCGAAATGATCTGCCAGGGGTAAGAAATATTGTTTGTTTTAGGCAAAAAACTCTTAATTCTTTCAGAAAACAAGACATAATATCTTGTCATTTTACTTGTCTAGTAAATGCATCTTTATTTAAGAATTTTTTGATATTTGGACTGGAAACAAGAGAAAAATACTAAGTAAGAAAAGCATTTTTAAGCATTACATAATTCAGAATCAGTATTTTAGTTTGAATTAGCTTTTATTTTTTATATTTTAAGTAATGTGCTTTTGTCATTTTATTATTATTATTTAGTATTGCTAAATAGGTTTAATTTGTTTTATTTTAGTTTTAGTTTTAGTTAGTTTTCGTTTTAATGTATTTCCACTAAGTAATTTTAGTGCTTCAACTTCAACTTATTTCAGTTTATTGCCAAGCAATATTTCAAATGTTTAGTTTTTCAATTAATATTTATATTTTATTTTATTTCAGCTTTATTTCAATTAACAGAAATGATTAAATAGTTTCAGCCAACAATAATAACCCTGATGTGATTCTAATGAGAATTATCATTGAGAATTTGAAGAGGAGAATGTGTTTAATTGTCTTGAAAATAAGGACTTAATCTGACTGGTCCTAAAATAGGTTTCATTTACTTTAGGCTACATATAATGTCTTGTTTGTTAGTTTTATGGTGAAATGTGACCTAGACAAGGAAGGTCCCTAGGAAAGTACCTCAAAAAAGAGTCCTTGTGTGTGTGTGTGTGTGTGTGTGTGTGTGTGTGTGCAGCACATGAAACGAACATGAGCAGAAGTTTTGGTGTCTCTCCCTCATGTTATGACCTAGATCTGCTAACCTATTTCAGCAGCAGCACTGAGGGATTCTGTGTGATGAACCGTACGCCACACCTGGACATTTAATGCATACTTCTGCTTATCTTCAATCTAATTTGAAATCAGCCGAACTAGACAGTGACACTGGTGTATTTATGTCCTGGTCGGCCCAGAAGCGTCATGGATTGGAACAGACGCCCGTTTCTCACTGTCTGGCACTGGCGGTATTTTCGGGAACACCCAGACATTGCAGCATTTGCTCTTAAATAGAACAGAAGTTTTCCTCACTCCAGTACACACACTTCACATGGGAGAATTGCTACTAAAGAGCCTTTAGTATACCTTTAGTGAACTGACAGGTGATCAATGCTTTCATGTTGTTTACACCCAATTCTGACCCGACCATCTAAATGTTGCAGCAGAAATCCAGACTCATCAGACCAGGCAAAAAAAAAATAATAATAATGTGAATTGTAGCCTCATTTTTCTGTTCTCAGCTGACAGGAGTGTCACCGGTGTGTTTCTTCTGCTGCTGGAGCTCTTCTGCTTCCAGGTTTGGTGTGTTGTGTGTTCAGAGATGCTCTTCTGCTTCCAGGTTTGGTGTGTTGTGTGTTCAGAGATGCTCTTCTGCTTCCAGGTTTGGTGTGTTGTGTGTTCAGAGATGCTCTTCTGCTTCCAGGTTTGGTGTGTTGTGTGTTCAGAGATGCTCTTCTGCTTCAAGGTTTGGTGTGTTGTGTGTTCAGAGATGCTCTTCTGCTTCAAGGTTTGGTGTGTTGTGTGTTCAGAGATGCTCTTCTGCTTCCAGGTTTGGTGTGTTGTGTGTTCAGAGATGCTCTTCTGCTTCCAGGTTTGGTGTGTTGTGTGTTCAGAGATGCTCTTCTGCTTCAAGGTTTGGTGTGTTGTGTGTTCAGAGATGCTCTTCTGCTTCCAGGTTTGGTGTGTTGTGTGTTCAGAGATGCTCTTCTGCTTCAAGGTTTGGTGTGTTGAGTGTTCAGAGATGCTCTTCTGCTTCAAGGTTTGGAGTGTTGTGTGTTCATAGATGCTCTTCTGCTTCAAGGTTTGGTGTGTTGTGTGTTCAGAGATGCTCTTCTGCTTCAAGGTTTGGTGTGTTGTGTGTTCAGAGATGCTCTTCTGCTTCAAGGTTTGGAGTGTTGTGTGTTCAGAGATGCTCTTCTGCTTCCAGGTTTGGTGTGTTGTGTGTTCAGAGATGCTCTTCTGCTTCAAGGTTTGTGTTGTGTGTTCAGAGATGCTCTTCTGCTTCCAGGTTTGGTGTGTTGAGTGTTCAGAGATGCTCTTCTGCTTCAAGGTTTGGTGTGTTGTGTGTTCAGAGATGCTCTTCTGCTTCAAGGTTTGGTGTGTTGTGTGTTCAGAGATGCTCTTCTGCTTCAAGGTTTGGTGTGTTGTGTGTTCAGAGATGCTCTTCTGCTTCAAGGTTTGGAGTGTTGTGTGTTCAGAGATGCTCTTCTGCTTCCAGGTTTGGTGTGTTGTGTGTTCAGAGATGCTCTTCTGCTTCAAGGTTTGTGTTATGTGTTCAGAGATGCTCTTCTGCTTCCAGGTTTGGTGTGTTGAGTGTTCAGAGATGCTCTTCTGCTTCCAGGTTTGGTGTGTTGAGTGTTCAGAGGTGCTCTTCTGCTTCAAGGTTTGGAGTGTTGTGTGTTCAGAGGTGCTCTTCTGCTTCAAGGTTTGGTGTGTTGAGTGTTCAGAGATGCTCTTCTGCTTCAAGGTTTGGTGTGTTGTGTGTTCAGAGATGCTCTTCTGCTTCAAGGTTTGGTGTGTTGAGTGTTCAGAGATGCTCTTCTGCTTCAAGGTTTGGTGTGTTGAGTGTTCAGAGATGCTCTTCTGCTTCCAGGTTTGGTGTGTTGTGTGTTCAGAGATGCTCTTCTGCTTCAAGGTTTGGTTTGTTGAGTGTTCAGAGATGCTCTTCTGCTTCAAGGTTTGGTGTGTTGTGTGTTCAGAGATGCTCTTCTGCTTCCAGGTTTGGTGTGTTGTGTGTTCAGAGATGCTCTTCTGCTTCCAGGTTTGGTGTGTTGTGTGTTCAGAGATGCTCTTCTGCTTCCAGGTTTGGTGTGTTGAGTGTTCAGAGATGCTCTTCTGCTTCAAGGTTTGGTGTGTTGAGTGTTCAGAGATGCTCTTTTGCTTCAAGGTTTGGTGTGTTGTGTGTTCAGAGATGCTCTTCTGCTTCAAGGTTTGGTGTGTTGAGTGTTCAGAGATGCTCTTCTGCTTCAAGGTTTGGTGTGTTGTGTGTTCAGAGATGCTCTTCTGCTTCAAGGTTTGGTGTGTTGAGTGTTCAGAGATGCTCTTCTGCTTCAAGGTTTGGTGTGTTGAGTGTTCAGAGATGCTCTTCTGCTTCAAGGTTTGGTGTGTTGTGTGTTCAGAGATGCTCTTCTGCTTCAAGGTTTGGTGTGTTGAGTGTTCAGAGATGCTCTTCTGCTTCAAGGTTTGGTGTGCTGTGTGTTCAGAGATGCTCTTCTGCTTCAAGGTTTGGTGTGTTGTGTGTTCAGAGATGCTCTTCTGCTTCCAGGTTTGGTGTGTTGAGTGTTCAGAGATGCTCTTCTGCTTCAAGGTTTGGTGTGTTGTGTGTTCAGAGATGCTCTTCTGCTTCAAGGTTTGGTGTGTTGTGTGTTCAGAGATGCTCTTCTGCTTCAAGGTTTGGTGTGCTGTGTGTTCAGAGATGCTCTTCTGCTTCAAGGTTTGGTGTGTTGTGTGTTCAGAGATGCTCTTCTGCTTCAAGGTTTGGTGTGTTGTGTGTTCAGAGATGCTCTTCTGCTTCCAGGTTTGGTGTGTTGTGTGTTCAGAGATGCTCTTCTGCTTCCAGGTTTGGTGTGTTGTGTGTTCAGAGATGCTCTTCTGCTTCAAGGTTTGGTGTGTTGAGTGTTCAGAGATGCTCTTCTGCTTCAAGGTTTGGTGTGTTGTGTGTTCAGAGATGCTCTTCTGCTTCCAGGTTTGGTGTGTTGAGTGTTCAGAGATGCTCTTCTGCTTCAAGGTTTGGTGTGTTGTGTGTTCAGAGATGCTCTTCTGCTTCAAGGTTTGGTGTGCTGTGTGTTCAGAGATGCTCTTCTGCTTCAAGGTTTGGTGTGCTGTGTGTTCAGAGATGCTCTTCTGCTTCAAGGTTTGGTGTGCTGTGTGTTCAGAGATGCTCTTCTGCTTCAAGGTTTGGTGTGTTGTGTGTTCAGAGATGCTCTTCTGCTTGAAGGTTTGGTGTGTTGTGTGTTCAGAGATGCTCTTCTGCTTCAAGGTTTGGTGTGTTGAGTGTTCAGAGATGCTCTTCTGCTTCAAGGTTTGGTGTGTTGAGTGTTCAGAAATGCTCTTCTGCTTCCAGGTTTGGTGTGTTGAGTGTTCAGAGATGCTCTTCTGCTTCCAGGTTTGGTGTGTTGTGTGTTCAGAGATGCTCTTCTGCTTCAAGGTTTGGTGTGTTGTGTGTTCAGAGATGCTCTTCTGCTTCCAGGTTTGGTGTGTTGAGTGTTCAGAGATGCTCTTCTGCTTCCAGGTTTGGTGTGTTGTGTGTTCAGAGATGCTCTTCTGCTTCAAGGTTTGGTGTGTTGAGTGTTCAGAGATGCTCTTCTGCTTCAAGGTTTGGTGTGTTGTGTGTTCAGAGATGCTCTTCTGCTTCAAGGTTTGGTGTGTTGTGTGTTCAGAGATGCTCTTCTGCTTCCAGGTTTGGTGTGTTGAGTGTTCAGAGATGCTCTTCTGCTTCAAGGTTTGGTGTGTTGAGTGTTCAGAGATGCTCTTCTGCTTCAAGGTTTGGTGTGTTGTGTGTTCAGAGATGCTCTTCTGCTTCAAGGTTTGGTGTGTTGTGTGTTCAGAGATGCTCTTCTGCTTCAAGGTTTGGTGTGTTGAGTGTTCAGAGATGCTCTTCTGCTTCAAGGTTTGGTGTGTTGTGTGTTCAGAGATGCTCTTCTGCTTCCAGGTTTGGTGTATTGTGTGTTCAGAGATGCTCTTCTGCAGACCTCGGTTGTATCTGAGTTACTGTTGTCTTTCTATAAGCTGAACCAGTCTGTTCATTCTCCTCTGACCTCTGGCATCAACAAGGCATTTTCTCCCACCGAACTGAAGCTCACTGGATATTTCCTCTTTTTCTGACAATTCTCAGGAAACCCTAGAGATGGTTGTGTGTGAAAATCCCAGTAGATTAGCAGTCTCTGAAAACTGAGACCAGCTCATCTGACTCCAATAACCACGACACGTTCAAAGATGCTCAGTTTGAACTTCAGCAGATCGTCTTGACCATGTCTACATCTACATTGAGTTGCTGCAATGTGATTGGCTGATTAGATATTTGTGTTAACGAGCCGTTGAACAGGTGACCTAATAAAGTGGCCTTGTTCTCATTCACTAATTCATCTCTGCTTCTTTATACTGTATGTTGTCTCTGTAGTGATCAGAGTGAGAGAGAGAGTTAAACTGATCCTGTAAATCAGCTCTGGTCTGACGGACAGCACATCCCTGTATCGACCACTAATCATGGGCTAATTACCCTCCGCGAGTAACACTTCATCTCGGTACTGTGTAGATCTCTATATTCTGAATAAACTGTGGTGGAACCATAAATCAGTGATGAATCAGATGCTATTATTATGGTACTTTGATATACAGTGGGGTCCAAATTTCTGGGACATTGCATTTTTTTTGTAACACTTTTTTTTTTTTTTTTTTTTTTTTTTTTTTTTTAGTTTCACATTTAATTCAATGTGTTGCTTGTCGTTTCTTTGTAATTATTTGTGAAATGTATTAGCAATTTCTAAGTGAAAATTGTTTCAAAGTAAATCCTATACCAATTCTTTAAACCCTTATATCTGATCAAAATATAGTTGAAAATATTTGAAGAGACAACATGGTTTACACATGCATACAAAACCAGACATGCATTAGATGTGGATGTACCGGTATGTATGAAGAGTGTTTTTCTGCCCTCTTTCAGCGTTTTATTTTTTCTCCTAGACATTGAGAAGGATAGAAGAAGGTTTCTTGCTCCGGAATAGTTTAGTTTTTCATGATCGTTTTCGTTCCTCTCTCTGACTCTTAATCCAGACTGGTTTTGCTACTGTACCTTTAAGACTTCTCTACATAAATTATGTTTGTTATTATTGGTTAAACTACTTTATATTGTTGATCATCAGATTGGTCCAAGTTACTACTTGGACCGTGTGATGAATAGGTGCTGATATGTAAATGTAGGTGCTTATATGTTAATGAGCTTGTGCTGTAGCAAACAAAACACTCTTCTAGACCTCATGTTCTAGACTCATTAGTTCTGTCCCAAAACCGTGAGCTTCCTTTCTGTCTATTGTCTACATGCACTCAAAAATATGTATGCCTTATTTTAAGATTAATATATTTTCGTAACTTGCTGCTTAACTACCATAGTACGATGCATTGTTAAAGAAATCAACTAGCAATAGTCACGACTGTTTTCTGAAACCGTATTGTGCACAAATTTGTCGTTCAACCACGTTAGTTAATGATGTCATGCAGGTGGTGGAGTAAAAACTTCTTTTAAATCTAATTCATCGTTAGTTCTTAAAGGGGTGGTTGATTATGATTTCACTTTTCTAACTTTAGTTAGTATGTAATGGTGCTGTCTTAGCATAAACAACATCTGCAAAGTTACAATGCTCAAAGTTCAAAGCAAAGGGATATAATTGATTTTAAAGGAGTCATAATGTAGTATTAACTTTGATACCCACGCTCTATTATAGTCATTTCATGCCCTAAAAAAGAAAAATTGGAAAAAAATAAACACAGAGCTCGTTTGACCCTTATTTCTGAATGCATTATTGTCTCGCGAGATCTAATGCGAGGTTTTGGCTGTCGTGGACGGTCATTTTAATAATGCAAATGAGGGGCGCGTTGATTGGTGGCAGGAAGGAGGGGGCTTGACACCGCAGGTACTAACTTCAGCATATGATTCCAAAAAGAGATCATGGCGCAAGTTGTTAATGAACCCGACCTGGCCGCGACCTACGGGATTCAACCGTATATGTTTGAGCCAGACTCTGAACCAGAGCTGGAAACGGAAGAGGAACAACAGTCAATTGAAGGACGTCTACATCAACATGTCTCTGAATGGTAAAGACAATTTTTTTGACTGAGACATACATTAACATCAGTAACGAGCTAAAACGTTTTTTGCTATTTTCTCCCACATAAGTTTAGCTTTAATTTAATGTAGATTACATTAACGGAGATGTAGTCTACTTTATTTTCAGTTTACAGTGGTTATAGAGATTAACGTTTGCTATAATGTGTTGTTTTTGCCTTTTTTGACGTTGTGGTTTGTTAGATATTTAATAATTTTCATCTGCAGACATGTAACGTTATGTTTTTCTTTATGTTTATTAATTCTTGACTGTTTTTTTTACATTTATCTATCCTTATCTATTATATAAAAAAATCAATACTATGATGTAAAAGATTCTTTTGTGAAATGTTTAGCGCAGACACCTAACGTTGAGCAAGTTGAGATGGCTGGTAGGAACTACACAACATTCCTCCCGGGTAAGTGACATCACCAACCCTAGAATTTACATAAACCCCGCCCCCGGGAACGCGATTTATAGATTATCAAGACAGAATATGCTAATTCATGACTAGAAGATAACTACACATCAGCTACAAATTCATCAACTAACCATTCAGAAATGTCCTGTTGCTTCTACATGTTGTCACTTCTTGAGTCTCTCTATCACTGACTCCGGTGACATCATCTGACTGCGGTTTGGCTAAAAGTTTTAGAAATTTTCAGTGCATGTCTGTGTGAGGTAAAAGGACACAAGCTGTTGTAGCTCCGCCCCCTGCGCCGGGAGCAGCAGCTCATTTGCATTTAAAGGAACAGACACAAAACGGTGCGTTTTTGCTCACCCTCAAAAAGTGACAACTTTAACATGCTATATAAAAATATCTGTGGGGTGTTTTGAGCTAAAACTTCACATACACACTCTGGGGACATCAGAGATTTATTTTACATCTTGTGAAAGGGCATTATACCACCCCTTTAATGATGCCAATCTCATTCTATAATTATTGATTACATAATAAGGAACTACCTCAGTCGGAAATTTGATATTACTTACTGATTAGTTAAGCTTGTTTCCATATTAGTTATTAGTAGTAGCTGAAGTGTTAATATAGTACTACTCATTAGTCCTGCATTACTTCCTGCATAGTAACATATTCATATTAATGATGGACCATTATGCTATGCTAACTATAGTTGGCTAATGATGCTTTTGGGAAACACCTGGATGAATGTTTCCACTGAGCTTGTCCCAATCCATTTGGTATCGCCAAACAAATTGTAAATTGCTATCTTGTTAGGGAGATCGCTATAGGTTTTGAAACAGAGCTAATCTACAGATCCACATTTTTCCGCTTAAAGGGATACTCCACTTTTTTTGGAAATAGGCTCATTTTACAACTCCCCCAGAGTTAAACTGTTGAGTTTTACCGTTTTTGAATCCATTCAGCCGATCTCCGGTTCTGGCGGTACCACTTTTAGCATAGCTTAGCATACATCATTGAAGTGGACAAGACCATTAGCATTTCTAAAAAAAAAAAAATTCGATATTTTTCCTATTTAAAACTTGACTCTTCTGTAGTTACATCGTGCACTAAGACCGACGGAAAATGTAAAGTTGGGATTTTCTAGGCTGATATGGCTAGGAACTATACTCTCATTCCTGCGTAATAATCAAGACACTTTACTGCCGTACCATGAGTGCAGCAGGCGTAATGATATGACGCAGCGCCTGAAAATAGTTCCGTTGTGTTGACGGAAGGTGGCCTATTTTCAGGTCTTATTTTCAAGACCGTCGGTCTTAGTGCACGATGTAACTACAGAAGAGTCAAGTTTTAAATAGGAAAAATATCGAAACTCTTTGGTCATTTTTTTTTTAGAAATGCTAATGGTCTTGTCCACTTCAATGATGTATGCTAAGCTATGCTAAAAGTGGTACCGCCAGAACCGGAGATCGTCTGAATGGATTCAAAAACGGTAAAACTCAACAGTTTAACTCTGGGGGAGTTGTAAAATGAGCCTATTTCCAAAAAAAGTGGAGTATCCCTTTAATACAGTTTCCTCAGTTCAGAGTTGAACAAAGCTTGATTTGAGATAGTTGTTCTGAATAGACCAGAATCCATTGATGACGGCCCGTGAAACTCAAGCTGGCATTGTTTGTCCTGCGCTGTCACATCAGTGACTCCAGGAGCCAATTACATGGCCATCTTTCATTGATGAGTTAGCAAGAAGACTGACATTACAAAGCAATCAGGATATGATCCAGCAGGGTTTTGCATTGCACAATGAGACCACATCACAGAACACACACATCCAGAATGAACATGCAGAAAAGAGGAAGCGGTTTATGAGCACTTACTTCAAGCCCTTGCTGTTTAGTGCGTGATACAAATAATCATTTGAGGAAGGAAAACAGAGGAAAGCAGATTTTGAAATATATCATGGTGTCATGACTCTCTGTAAATAAATAAGATCCGGATCCCATAATGCCTCACCTCGGCCTGTAGGGTCTCGAGGCGCATCATGTGCTGGTTGGTGGAGATGCTTTTCTCTTTGAAATCATCCCGTAAAGAATGAACCTGAGTAGACAACTGTTTCTCCACCTCGGCGGCCTGTGGACACAGACACAGAAACTCATGTTATCCTCCCATAGATGTCTAGTAGTCTATATAGGTTACTTGTACTGTGTATACTGTGAATAGTATATAAATTGCCTGTATGAACGGATTACCAGGACATTTGCCAAAATGTGCAGTACACAACCACTGGATGAATTTGGAATAGCACTTTGTATTAAACTTTGCAGCCAGTGTGTGAGATACTGTATCCCACAATGCACTTGACTCTTTATTTCCAGGGGCTTTTTACATTTTTTATTAGGCACTGGGATGATTATGTGAATTAAATGACCATTCATACCACTGATCAGCTCTACCAAACTTGGATGTCTTTTGCAGTAATAAACAAACACTGTTAAGTTGTTTTGATTGATACTGTGAAGCAGCTTTGATACAATCTGAAAAGCACTATATAAATATATTTGACTTGACTTTACTTGATTATGATCAGTTTTGTGTCACTGGATGTAACTTTTTAAAGATTTTTCTAATTTCCTAATTTTATTATTATTATTATAGGTTTACAAGGTACTTGAACTATTACAAGCCACTGGATTTAACAAATTGTTTATTTCATTTATATTTTGATATTTTAACAAAATCTGGTTTACAAAGTACCCGGCTGCATAATACGACAATATTGATCATTTTTAGCAATTAATTTAAACTACTTTATTTTTTTTATTTTTTTTTTACTTATACTTACTTAATTTATTTTTACAAAGCTTACAAGTCACTGGGCTGATACTATGACTGACTTTGAGCCACTGTATTTAACAATTTGTTTATTTTATTATTATTTTGTTGTTGTTTTACAAAATCAGGTTTACAAGATATCCAGCTGATACTGTGGGTGTTTTTGAGCCAGTGGATTAGCTAAAGTTTGCCAGGTGAATGGCATTAAGTTATTCAGAGGTCTGTTTGAAGAAATTAGTTGCATGTTAAATAGATATTGCTTGATGACCAGATGAGCCTGTTACAGGAATTAAGAGTTGATTTTTAACCTTCTTACTATCTTCATAATGTTAGCACACGCTTTCTTAACAGTATAAGCCTGCTAACGTTATATTTTTTTTCATACAGAAATGTATTAAAAGAAAAACAAAGCCTGTTGCTGCCCTAATAATCTATGAGCATGAGTCATATTACTGAGAAACCCCACCTACACACACACACGCCCCCCCACACACACACTCATTGATCACACTTGGCATTTGTAGCAGCTGTAGCAGATTCCAGCAGAGATGCCTGTGTGTGGATTGGACGTCTGCGATCAGGCCACTGCAGCGGTGAAACACTCATTACCGTCAGCAAGACTGCAGTCGCTAAACTGACTCGCATCATCTGTGACTGTCACCACGGCAACCCACGAGTCCCGGCTACATACAAACACAACAATGACACTCACGACCGTATGAACTTTGCTGCTGCAATATCTCTCACTGAATATGTTTTTATCTGGAATTCTATCAGATTATTAGCCTGGTCCCACCAGACTCTCGTACATTTCATTTGTACACATAGAGTCTGGCATCGCTCCATTGACAAGCGGTAACTTCCTTGTAGGCGGGCACGGTCACCGTGATTTTGCCAAGTAAGACATGGTGAATGTAGTCCTATACCAAAGGAAGAATGTACCAAAATGTAATCCTTACCCACCACTTTTCCCTAAAATCAGAGGGTAATGATAGGTGAATAACACTGATGTGTAATTACTTCACCCTGGTTCTAATGGTGCGTTCACGTGCTATGGAAAAGATGATATTTTCCACTTGTGAACTGGTATTTACCAGTGTGTTGCGTTCAAGTGCTTTTGTTGTCGTAATGTGGTAAAAAGATGGAGATCCAGACCTAAAGCTATTTTAGATTGCTTAAGTCATCTGCTACAGCAAGAAAATGATTTATCAAAACTCAAACGGTAAATAATATGCTGTATATTTTACTAGATCATGAATAGTACATATTTTTACCACTCACGACTCTCGCGTTGCTCTCCGCCATTTTGAAAAGGTCAAAGGTAATCTCATCTCGGCAACTCGTGCATCAAAATATTCTATGAGCTGCCCAGTGGAAAATACCACATGAGGGGGTGTTCATGTGCATTTGCCACGTCGGCTTTTGGTATTTACCATAATTACCATAGCACGTGAACGCACCATAAGCCTAAACTTGACAGAAACTGTAAACTTGTCCCTCAAATCTGATTGGTTGATTGGAAAGTTGATCCAGGATCAACAATGATGTTGATCCAGGAACATGTGGTACTTGGTGAAATCACGTTCACCAGGCGGGTACTCTGTTGAAGTCTAAAACTATTCTGGATCTGCCATAATTAATCGCTAACGTTTGGTCGTGACGTATGACGACTCAAACTAGCGCACGACATCAACGTCATCGTTCTCAGCCACTCCCTCTTGACCGGAGAAAACCAAAGAATACAGTACAATCGCAGACGTAGTACTGAAGGAAAGTGAAAATTGAGCGGAAATAAGTAGGAGGGCGGAGCCAGGCTATCGGATTATAGCCAGGATCGATCCAGTAACCTGCTGTACACTGTGATTTAACCATAGGGCCGTTCACACAGAATGCGTTTTTGCATTCGACTGCACTGCTTTTCCAACGTTTTTCTCTGTAAACATGCTCTAGATCAGGGTTGCTCAAACTCGGTCCTGGAGGGCCACTGTCCTGCAGCGTTTAGCTCCAACCCTGATCAAACACGCCTGAGCAAGCTAATCAAGGTCTTCAGGATCATAGATATCCATAATAAAGGCTAGATGTCTCGTCCGCGCTGCTGGCCAATGGAGGTCGACGTCCGCACCTGGCGGCCATCTTGTCACAGGCAGCTCGCTCACTCCTAACATTGTGTTTTAATGGTGCATGTACTTTTTAAATAACCATAACTTGCTCAATTTTCAACCGATTTTCAAACGGTTTGGTTTGTTATAAACGTCAGAGATGTAGTTATGACACTGCACACTTTTGAATAGTAAGTGTATCAATTAATAATCATCCAGAATTATAGCCACGTTAATAAAGTTTGTAAGAAACCAAACCGTTTGTAAATCCGTCAAGATTTCAACGAGATAAGAGTATTTGTGTTCGTGCTGATCACTCATCTTACATCAGGCACCACAGAGCCCGCCAGAAAGCTTGCCTGTGACAAGATGGCCGCCGGTGATGACGATAGAGACTCCGCCGTAAGACATCTAGCCTTTATTATGGATATCTATGTTCAGGATCACTAGAAACTCACAGGTAGGTGTGTTTGATCAGGGTTGGAGCTAAACTCTGCAGGACAGTGGCCCTCCAGGACCGAGTTTGAGCAACCCTGCTCTAGATGGATGTCTTTCACCATTGTGACAGTCAAAACAAACATTAAAAGAAGTTCAATTGAAATGACTATCATATATCATAATCATATATACACAGGAATGCATGTAGTCACATCCATGCCACTCTTTATTTATAGAGTGCAGTGAATTAAAAAAATACTCCAAAAGAAAATTGGTTTTGAATGATAACTTAAAAACCTTTGTAAACTGAGCTACAACTGAAGAAGCCGTCAGCCCACATTTTTTCATCTTATTTTTAAAATAATTGTTTAACAGTGGAATTCCTGTTGAAAAACTACATTACCCATGATGCTGTACAGAAGATTCCACCAATCAGAGAGTCGAATAAGCAACAGCAAAAACGGCAAAAGATCTCTTTAGCTCCGCCCACTTTGCATCAATGTTTGTAGTGCTGTGATTCTCCTCGTAGCTGATTGGCTTGCTTCATGGCTTATCATTCTTTTACCAAGACTATATTTAAAATGGAAATCAATCATCAATCGAAATTATTTCATTCCGACTGAAAACGAAATTGTCCTTTATCGTTGCTGAAACTAAGCAAAATAATGCTTCGCCAAAAATAAAGCGAAGATGATGAACGAACGACAAAAAAATGTACATACAGTATTACAAGATTATTTACAAGCAAGAGTTGGTTGCACAGCAGCTCCGGACAGTCGACACTCAAAACTGTCCTGTTACTAGAGCGAACATTACAACAACAGCATAACCTGGTTCTGTGAGACACAACAAAACCAGTTAAAGAGCAGAACAAACACAACCTCTCTGTCTCTCCAGCCCTGGAACGCTTTTCTAAGTCCAGTCCTGAAGCTCTTGCCTGATCAGTGATCATAACCCTTCATTTTCCAGTGATATTCCTCTGACCTTTTCTCTTTTGTAATGTGTGGTGGTTTCCAGTCCGATCCACTTTCAGCTGCATCTCTCAGAAATCGCTTACTCATTTTGAGCGTTTTGAATTTTATATCAGCAATAACTTTGTTGAAAAATTAAATAAAATCCTGCTGGTACCTGACTTTCCCTAAAAGTGTCTGTATTTTCATTTAAAATGTTTTTCGTATAAATTACTAATGAACATATTTACCTATTTCGGCCATAGACGGTCATATTGACCGCACTGAGTTGCACGGTATTCTTTTGTTACATTTCCCGCGGTTGACCTTCGTCTCTCTCACTGTCAACATAATATCTAAATAAGATACTTTTAGTTGTTATTAACTTGTTCTGAGTTATGTTGAATGGATATGGAAATATAGCCTATCTGTTGTGAATATGCGATAATTACGGTAGGCTACTAATGATATTATTATTTTTAAATGTATAATTAAACTTGTTTAAATGTACAGTTTGGTGTTGTTTTGTTTTTAAAAGATATCCTAATACAATAAATGCATTAATCTCTTAAAGGTGCTATATGTATTTTTAGCGGCCTCTATCGGTGATGTTTCAGATTGCAACCAATTTTTACAAGAGCGCTCGTGTGCGTGCTCGAGAACACAAGAGTGAGGACTCATGGTACCGGCCGGCCACACTGAGACTTTCAACACACCGGAGAAAGCATCACACACAACATGCTGGAAACTCATGTAAACTCCCACTGCAACGTTACAATAATAGGCTACTTTTATCAGCTTGACGTTGAACTAATGCTCCATGCTCGTACCATGATAACATTACATTGACTGCATTTAGCCGACATGTGGTGTTATAGCATAAGGCATTTCACTAACTATTCGTGTATCTTTCACAATCAGCAATGTCAACATAGGTGAATGTATAATATGATAACGAAAACGGTTAACTAGACTGAACAATTTCAGTGTAACAGTAAGACAGTAGGAAGTAACATTACTGTACTGAACGTGTCTGGAAATGTGTATTATAAACAATATGATAGTAGTGGGATGAGTGACGTTAGACAGTAACTTAGATCTAGTAACGTTAGGCCTACATAAAATAAAAGTTACATCCTAAAGCACCTACTTTTTGTTATCCTGGAACAGTCATTTGTATTCATTTCATGTCTCATATATCTTGCTATTTCATTAGTTTAACATTATTTCAGCATATCTGAAAACTTGTAATTTATCACAATAAAAATAGCGGAGGTCTCTCCATAATTCAAGCACTCTGCCGATGTTGATCCGTGTTTTCGTCCTAAGTCGATCCGATTCACGTTTGGCCTGACGAGCTTCAGCAGATACATTTTTGTTTTGTTTTTTATATTTTTGTGGAGTTTGTGTTGGAGTGTGTGTTGTGCTGGAGGCAGGTCGTGTTTGGGTGTTATCAGCTGCAGTGCCGTCGCATAGACTGTATATAAGAAGGAGAGAGGCTCGGGAGCGCGCATGCACGTCACATCCGATGGATTTCGCAGAAAATCCGACCCGGAGACTTCACATAGAAATAGGAATACTGGCCTTCAGAGGTAATAGCGAAACCAGACAAGTGGATCATTGTAATGTGTGATTACAACCCCTTCACACACAGGCAATAAAAAAAAGGATTCATTTTAGAAGAAAAGTTACATTTAGCACCTTTAATTGGGTATTTATCATTAAAGATATAGAGTTAAGAGATAACCGCTTGTGGCAGTTCTAGTGTTAAAGGGGTCATATAATGGTACATGCACTTTTACAAGTTGATTGTACTGAAATGTGTGTTGGCAGTGCCTGTACACAAACATAATAAAATGATAAAAATCCATCCAGTGTTTTTGTTTTAATCTCCTTATATGTTTTCCCCGGTCTCAAATCAAGCCGTTCGACCGTGTGACGTCACACGCTCGCACGCCCCTCCCACGATTGTTGATTGACAGCCGGGTTTTAACACAGACCCGCCCTCGCTCGTGAGTCAGCTGTCAATCATAGTCTGCGCGGACCGGCGCGGTCATTGTTGATGTGCTGGAGCACTGTCTATGAGCAGAATGGCGTCTAAGCGATTGTGGTGTTCTGTTCTTGGGTGTAATAACGAACACAGCAGTCATTTTAATGTTCCTGAATCCGAACCGCTGAAGACGCAGTGGCTGAGTTTGTTTTCGAAGGGAATATTCCCCACCAGCAACGTCAATGCTTTCATGTTTGCGCGAATCATTTCTCACCAGACTGCTTTATAAACGAGGATCAGTATAAAGCTGGTTTTGCTAAGAAGCTGCTCCTGGACCGGTACCAACTATTCGTGTTCCTGCTGAACCTCCAAAATAACTGAAGTGAGTGTAACGTTTTATTAATCTTTAATATTTATATTAATCTTTGCAAATCGCTAGATGCACGCTTCACAATGAATGCGGCTAAGGTTTACACTCAGGGTACATTACAGCATGTTTTCTATGTACGACGTTCTCAATATAATTCATAATCCCACATCTATAATGAACAACGCTTTATGGTTATTGTGTTACAAATGGTGTACGCACAGAACAGAGAGGCGGGGTGAGCAAAGCTCATTATCATTTAAAGTCATATGCACTGAAACGGCGTGCTGAAAACAGAGCTGTTTTTGACCAGGTGAAATAAGTGTTTTCTTACAATACTAATGAGAATTTTTAATTAAAGTATATTACAAAGTTTTAATTTAGACTCTAAAGAATCATATTAGCTTGTACAAAAATGGCATTATATGACCCCTTTAAGGATTCTGACAAGTACCACTAAAAGTAAAATTTTTGCACTTTTCTGACAGTGTGCATCAGACAGTGTGCATCAGAATATGTCAAGGTTGTAGAATCTTAACTTTATTTATTCACTGGGTTTTTTTCCTGACAGGAGGAATCTCCTGATAAAAGAGTTTTTCTCAAATAATACTCAGCAGTTTTGAGAACAGAGAGGAATCTATTTCAGAAAAGGTCACCCATCTTGACCTTGGACTCAACTTTCTGTTGGCACAGATAAAGACTCGAGACAGATAAAGAAATGTTTTAAGAAGCAGGTTTCCACTTGTAGAGTGACACACTGGCTTTGACTCATATCAGATTGCTGAACTTCTCGTTAGTTTGATATTGTTTAAGGTAAGCCAAAAAACGTCATCAAGAATATTTAATTGCTCGGCTGATTCATGAAATGACAGAGAAGCAGGGAGGGAGTTCAAGTAAGGTTATTTTAGGATTATTTATTCATATTTTGAATTAGCTTTTAGTTAAATTTTTGTTACATTTTTAGTCATTTTTTTTAACATGCTTGTCATTTTTATTATTATTATTTTTTAATATTATTATTTAGGATTAATTAATTTTTTTATTTCAGTTTTAGTTTATTTCCAGTTAGTTATTTTAGTGCTTCAACTTATTTCAGTTATTTGCCAAACATTTATGTTTAGTGTAGATTTCATTTTTTCAGCTTTATTTCAATTAACAGAAATGCTTTGAATAGTTTTAGTTTTAGTTAATAACCCTGGTTGAAAGGCACAATCCGAGATCCAAAACTGACTGGCGTCTTTTGAGAAGAGATTATAGTTTGCTTTATAGTCTTGATCAAAATAAACATCTGCTGTTTGTGGTTAAACAGGAAGAACAGTCGTATGTGTCTTCCTGTTTATATGTTAGTGATTAGATTTTTTCGAGCTTGCATTAAACTGAGAGAAAAGTGGTCACTCGGGAGACTTAACTACGTTCTCAGTTATTTTTTATAAAATATTTTCCTTAAAAACAGAGATCAATGAGACATAATTATTACATTAAATAATGTGGAGCGGCTCAGATCATTCAGTCTTGAAGAAGCCAAAGAGAAATGTTTGAATTAACATTGAAATCTCTGACTTTTTGATTGTAGACTTGTGTCTTGTCTCAAACTGTGCTCAGATTTGCCAAGTCTTTTCCCCAGGACTAAAATCTGAGAAGCAGGAGATTTAATTTAGCATCTCTGCTGATTCTTAATTGTGATTTTTTTTCTTTCCCACAGGATCTAACATCATTCTTCATAACGGCATTTAAAACTGAAATGTAATTACATTTGCATCACCTTCACGAAAGATAATCAAAGAGCCATTAGTCATGTTGGTGTCATTCAGCGGTGTAATCTCAGTGTGAATCGTGTCTGATGTTGTCAGATCGACATGACCCACGGCAGACGCGCGTCTCACACACTCACTCGTGTGTATTGAGCCGGTGGCGCGTCACATGGCATGCTGTGAGGTTGCATGTTCTTTTATGACTGCGAATCCGGCTCTTATTCTTTCATTTGTGCCTCATTTACATGACAGAGCATCGCTAAAGGAAACTCCTTTTTACACTCGTTTAGAGTGTCTTATTCGTTGAATCCGAGGTTGGGGGGGTGGTCACGTTCCCATGGTAACACATGGATTTGAACATGACACTTGAGGTTGCCATAGCGATTTGTGGGAATAGTGATAGGAGGTGCTGAGACATGCCTTAGTCATACTGTCAGAGCAAGGTAGCTGTGACATTTCTGCAATAGAAACTGGAGACACTCAAGTAAAATATGTCAGACTGCTGGACAGGTCACATACTGAATCGCAGTGATTTTACCACATTTAACTGGTGTTGGGGAAGGAGGGGGCAGGTCGGTTCAAATTGCTTTTATGTACTTGTGGCAACAGCAATATGAAAAAAGAATTTGGGTAAATGACTAGTTTTGTCTAAGGTGAGCATTACAACTAGTGCTAATAGTGATGTGATCGAGTCTCTACACTAAGTAGTAGGGCTGTAGTCAAGACCACCTTTGTCGAGTCCAAGACACGTCCAAGACCAGGACTAGTCGAGTCCAAGTCAAGACCAAGTCCAAAGAGGTTAGAGTCCAAGACAAGACCGAGTCCAAAAAGGTTCGAGTCCGAGTCAAGACCGAGTCCAGGACAGGAAAAAAGTCTTGACATAATGACATTAAATGACAATCATTTTGGGTTATTATTTGTTGATCTAAAAGCAAAAACAGTGTCACAACACCCAGGATTTTTAAGTATAGACATTCCCCTTGATATCATATAATATGATAAAGAAAAAAGAATGATGACATATGGTGATACCTCATAATAGCAGTGTAAGAACTGATACAAACACCAACCCACTACTATTACCACTGCTAGGTAGCCTACTGAGCATTTGAGCAACTAAATGACAATATACCTTCAGTCCAGTAAAATATATCTGTGGTAATTTCTTCACGTTAAACCGAACTTTTATTTTGACGGGTTTCTGAGTGTATCTGACGATAAAATGCTGAAGATAAACGTGTACTTGAGTATGTGTAGTACACGAACCTGCGGCACTCACTTGCAGAGACTCGCTGAAAAATCTGATTTGATAGCAGTCTTTAATATTCACAGTGACTAGTCCATATAGCAATTTCATATTATGATCGGCAGTGAATAGACAGATCTGTTATTTCAGCTATGCGCCGGTATTGCAGTAGCAAATAGTAGAAAAGAAATCACACACGCGCAGGTCGTACTTGTCAATGACGGGCACTACAATCTGCGGTAATCTGTGGAGGTTTCTGTGGAAGTCTGCGGGTGCATACTACAATAATACGTTACTGGGAACATAAAAAAGACACCTGGACTCGGTCGAGACCAAAAGCCATATTTGGCAAGACCAGTGGCCGAGACCGAGACAAGTCCGAGTCCGAATACCAGCGAGTCCGAGACAAGTCCGAGACCATAGAAAAACGGTCTCGAGTTCGGACTAGAGTCCAAGACCGGACTCGAGTACTACAGCCCTGCTAAGTAGTAGTATTGAGCATCATCCTGTGTGTCGTCCTGCGGCATTATCCTATTCAAACTAGACAGGGAGAAATCTATAGCAACCACACAGAACAACCTAGCCACACCCTGGCAACACCCTGGCAACACCCCAGCATCATGGCAGTGAGTTTACTGTAGTTTTAATAGGTTCTTGACTCAACTCAGTATTAGACGTCCATTAGAGATTAAGGGTTAACCATAGAGATTTTCTTCTGTTTCAGAGCTCCTTCTGTCCGACCCCACAACCTGTTACCCATGTTACTTTGCCATTCATTTCCAATGCTGCCAACCAGTGAACATATAATCAATGGGATCATTTATAAAATCACTCCATCTTGATAATGAAATGTGGGTCTATTTTTGTTTGGTGTCCATCTCCCCTCTCTCTCTCTCTCTCTCTCTCTCTCTCTCTCTCTCTCTCTCTCTCTCTCTCTCTCTCTCTCTCTCTCTCTCTCTCTCTCTCTCTCTCTCTCTCTCTAAACCTTTGTAATGTAATTAGTAAAATGCTTCTCACTGATCAGATTAGGCTGCTGGGGTTCTGGCTTTTTTGACAACCCCCTGCTTCCAGGACTGGCAGACAGACGTGTGTGTGTGTGTGTGTGTGTGTGTGTGTGTGTGTGTGTGCAACAGAAAGCATCTGTCCAACACGACACAATATGTCCAGTACATTAGCTAAACATTAATGCTGTCTGTATTAGCTAGGCTTTACCTACTTGTTAAGCTCTACTTCATTATCTAGTTAAGTTTCCACTGTCCCTCCAAAAGAAAATATCTTATTTATATGTTTATTATTATTAACAGATATAACGTTTTGAATTAAAGAATGTATAAGTAAATGCTGAAGATTAATAAATGCTTTAGAATTATGTTTCATTGTTAGTTCATGTTAACTAATGTAGTTATTAATCTTTTCAAATTAAACCTTGTTGTAAAGTGTTATCAATGCTTCTCCTAAAAGTTCCTGGAGAGAAATAATAAAAAATGCACTTGTTGCATACAATCAAAGTATCGAGCTATATCGGAAAATTCATATTGAGTGCAAAAATTTTCTCTTCTGAAACTCTTCTTTCTCAGGAGAAACATCTACTGTAAGAAGCAGGAGACTGTTTTCCTAAATAAACATGGTAACGCTTTATTTTACGCCCCGCAAACAACAGCGTAAGTAAACCGAAAATACAGTGTACGTTTCTGTAATTATAGGGTACTTCCGTGTAGGTATAGGGCAACAATATGTTAAGTTTGGGGTATTAAAGGGGTAACAAGCAGATATACAACCTGCAAATAACTTTGTAAGTAAACTGAAATTACGGTGTACGTTTCTGTAAATATAGTGTACCTCCGTGTAGGTATAAGGTAATAAAGGGGTAACAAGCTATGCAAGCAAATTATTTATAATGTAATTATTTTAACAGGTACCTATTATGTTAATATATTCCAGGCAAAAATTGTACGTCTGTTGTGTATAAAAGTTATCAAATTTCTGGCAAAATATGTTCTTGTGCAATTTTACATTTAATTTTGGCATCTGTGGGTTGATTTAACATTATTTAATCTAGTAAGAAAAGCCAATAAATTCATTTTTTATCATACTGTGCTTACATACAGCCATACACGTTTCATTTTCAACCCACAGATGTCAAAATTACCCTGTAAAATTGCACAAGAACATATTTTGCCAGAAATGTGATGATAACTTTTATATACAACAGACGTACAATTTTTGCCTGGAATATATTAACATAATAGGTACCTGTTAGTTTTAAAATAATTACATTATAAATAATTTGCTTGTATATCTGCTTGTTACCCCTTTATTAGCCAACCCAAAACTTAACATATTGTTCCCTTATACCTACACGGAGGTACACTATAATTACAGAAACGTACACCGTAATTTTGATTTACTTACGAAGTTATTTACAGGTTGTATATCTGCTTGTTACCCCTTTATTACCCAAAACTTAACATATTGTTCCCTTATACCTACGCGGAAGTACGCTATAATTACAGAAACGTACACTGTAATTTCGGTGTACTTACGCAGTTGTTTGCGGGTCGTAAAATAAAGTGTTACCATAAACATTTATGAGATATTAATCAGATCTCATTCGTGATTTTCTTTCAATCAGGTTGTTCAGATATGTAACAGCATAGAGTTCTTGCTCTGTTTCAGTCGGCTGTAACTAATGCTGTTGGTAAAGGAAAGAGGATCTAGATTAAACCCTAATCCCACCTGAGTTCATGCATGAGTCACTCTGCCTTATGTCACTTCCTGTTGCTTGTCCCTCTGAAGGAAGGTCATCTGAGTCTGAACTCTGCAGCAACAGATCCATTAGTAGATCAGTCAAGCCCATCTAGTTATCTCATATTCAGAGCCTCTTTCTTGCTTCAGAGAACATCACCATCAGCAGCCAACTAGCTTCTGGGTTTAATTACTTAAACAAATTGAAAACAACAGGGAACTACTGATGGTAACCGGCCAAACCATGACTACTACCCTTACTACAAGAAATTTGTTTATATTTTCCAGGAATATATCACAGTTACTGGAATATATATTGTAGTCAAAGTTTGGTCAGTTAGTTCTAGTAGTTAGCACAGGCTGATATATGTCAGAACTACATCATTCTGATATTTAAAAAAACAGTGAACCAGTGAGGTTCGCTGGTTTGAGCTTCTGCAAGAACCAATGAGGTTCGCTGGTTTGAGCTTCTGCAAGAACCAATGAGGTTCGCTCTCGTGTTACGCAGCACGTTTGAGCTTCTGCAAGAACCAATGAGGTTCGCTCTCGTGTTACGCAGCACGTTTGAGCTTCTGCAAGAACCAATGAGGTTCGTTCTCGTGTTACGCATCACGTTTGAGCTTCAGCAAGAACCAATGAGGTTCGTTCTCGTGTTACGCAGCACGTTTGAGCTTCTGCAAGAACCAATGAGGTTCATTCTCGTGTTACGCAGCACGTTTGAGCTTCTGCAAGAACCAATGAGGTTCGCTCTCGTGTTACGCAGCACGTTTGAGCTTCTGCAAGAACCAATGAGGTTCATTCTCGTGTTACGCAGCACGTTTGAGCTTCTGCAAGAACCAATGAGGTTCGTTCTCATGTTACGCAGCACGTTTGAGCTTCTGCAAGAACCAATGAGGTTCATTCTCGTGTTACGCAGCACGTTTGAGCTTCTGCAAGAACCAATGAGGTTCGCTCTCGTGTTACGCAGCACGTTTGAGCTTCTGCAAGAACCAATGAGGTTCGTTCTCGTGTTACGCAGCACGTTTGAGCTTCTGCAAGAACCAATGAGGTTCGCTCTCGTGTTACGCAGCACGTTTGAGCTTCTGCAAGAACCAATGAGGTTCATTCTCGTGTTACGCAGCACGTTTGAGCTTCTGCAAGAACCAATGAGGTTCGTTCTCGTGTTACGCAGCACGTTTGAGCTTCTGCAAGAACCAATGAGGTTCATTCTCGTGTTACGCAGCACGTTTGAGCTTCTGCAAGAACCAATGAGGTTCGCTCTCGTGTTACGCAGCACGTTTGAGCTTCTGCAAGAACCAATGAGGTTCGCTCTCGTGTTACGCAGCTCGTTTGAGCTTCTGCAAGAACCAATGAGGTTCGCTCTCGTGTTACGCAGCACGTTTGAGCTTCTGCAAGAACCAATGAGGTTCATTCTCGTGTTACGCAGCACGTTTGAGCTTCTGCAAGAACCAATGAGGTTCGCTCTCGTGTTACGCAGCACGTTTGAGCTTCTGCAAGAACCAATGAGGTTCGTTCTCGTGTTACGCAGCACGTTTGAGCTTCTGCAAGAACCAATGAGGTTCATTCTCGTGTTACGCAGCACGTTTGAGCTTCTGCAAGAACCAATGAGGTTCGCTCTCGTGTTACGCAGCACGTTTGAGCTTCTGCAAGAACCAATGAGGTTCGCTCTCGTGTTACGCAGCTCGTTTGAGCTTCTGCAAGAACCAATGAGGTTCGCTCTCGTGTTACGCAGCACGTTTGAGCTTCTGCAAGAACCAATGAGGTTCATTCTCGTGTTACGCAGCACGTTTGAGCTTCTGCAAGAACCAATGAGGTTCGCTCTCGTGTTACGCAGCACGTTTGAGCTTCTGCAAGAACCAATGAGGTTCGTTCTCGTGTTACGCAGCACGTTTGAGCTTCTGCAAGAACCAATGAGGTTCGCTCTCGTGTTACGCAGCACGTTTGAGCTTCTGCAAGAACCAATGAGGTTCGCTCTCGTGTTACGCAGCACGTTTGAGCTTCTGCAAGAACCAATGAGGTTCATTCTCGTGTTACGCAGCACGTTTGAGCTTCTGCAAGAACCAATGAGGTTCGCTCTCGTGTTACGCAGCACGTTTGAGCTTCTGCAAGAACCAATGAGGTTTGTTCTCGTGTTACGCAGCACGTTTGAGCTTCTGCAAGAACCAATGAGGTTCGTTCTCGTGTTACGCAGCACGTTTGAGCTTCTGCAAGAACCAATGAGGTTCATTCTCGTGTTACGCAGCACGTTTGAGCTTCTGCAAGAACCAATGAGGTTCATTCTCGTGTTACGCAGCACGTTTGAGCTTCTGCAAGAACCAATGAGGTTCGCTCTCGTGTTACGCAGCACGTTTGAGCTTCTGCAAGAACCAATGAGGTTCGTTCTCGTGTTACTCATCACGTTTGAGCTTCAGCGAGAACCAATGAGGTTCATTCTCGTGTTACGCAGCACGTTTGAGCTTCTGCAAGAACCAATGAGGTTCATTCTCGTGTTACGCAGCACGTTTGAGCTTCTGCAAGAACCAATGAGGTTCATTCTCGTGTTACGCAGCACGTTTGAGCTTCTGCAAGAACCAATGAGGTTCGCTCTCGTGTTACGCAGCACGTTTGAGCTTCAGCAAGAACCAATGAGGTTCGCTCTCGTGTTATGCAGCTCGTTTGAGCTTCAGCAAGAACCAATAAGTTTCGTTCTCTTGTTGCGCAGCACGTTTGAGCTTCTGGACGAACCAATGAGGTTCATTCTCGTGTTACGCATCACGTTTGAGCTTCAGCAAGAACCAATGAGGTTCGTTCTCGTGTTACGCAGCACGTTTGAGCTTCTGCAAGAACCAATGAGGTTCATTCTCGTGTTACGCAGCACGTTTGAGCTTCTGCAAGAACCAATGAGGTTCGCTCTCGTGTTACGCAGCACGTTTGAGCTTCAGCAAGAACCAATGAGGTTCGCTCTCGTGTTATGCAGCTCGTTTGAGCTTCAGCAAGAACCAATAAGTTTCGTTCTCTTGTTGCGCAGCACGTTTGAGCTTCTGGACGAACCAATGAGGTTCATTCTCGTGTTACGCATCACGTTTGAGCTTCAGCAAGAACCAATGAGGTTTGTTCTCGTGTTACGCAGCTCGTTTGAGCTTCTGCAAGAACCAATGAGGTTCGTTCTCGTGTTACGCAGCACGTTTGAGCTTCTGCAAGAACCAATGAGGTTCATTCTCGTGTTACGCAGCACGTTTGAGCTTCTGCAAGAACCAATGAGGTTCATTCTCGTGTTACGCAGCACGTTTGAGCTTCTGCAAGAACCAATGAGGTTCGCTCTCGTGTTACGCAGCTCGTTTGAGCTTCTGCAAGAACCAATGAGGTTCGCTCTCGTGTTACGCAGCACGTTTGAGCTTCAGCAAGAACCAATGAGGTTCGCTCTCGTGTTATGCAGCTCGTTTGAGCTTCAGCAAGAACCAATAAGTTTCGTTCTCTTGTTGCGCAGCACGTTTGAGCTTCTGGACGAACCAATGAGGTTCATTCTCGTGTTACGCATCACGTTTGAGCTTCAGCAAGAACCAATGAGGTTCATTCTCGTGTTACGCAGGACGTTTGAGCTTCTCAGATAGTTGGGTGAACTATCCCTTTAAAGTGGCAGACGACAGTATGCGCTTAGAATAAACAGAACAATATCGTCCGCTGGTGTGAACGCTAATATAGTTATAGTTATAGTTATCGTTTATCTTTTTATTTATCTTTCTTTTACTTATTCATTTTAACTTCTAAAAAATGAACTATAGTTTCTGGTGTGAACGGGCCTTTATTCTCTTTTCATTCTTTTCTGAGAACATGTTCTGGTTTTACTGGTGTTATTGCCCTCAGCTGGAAGACCTTGTGCTGCCAGTCTTGATTAGTTTATCATCATCAGTTCTTCTGCCATTATGTGTGAACATTAATAGAACCACATGTGGTAATAGGAAGTGTGTGTATTGTGTGTGTGTCGGAGTAAATAAAATTGACTAGGATTGACAGCATTAAAGCATTATGAGGCCTGAGTGTGAGTGTTAGGGACAGCAGCAGTCAATCTGAACATTAAAAACATTAACATCAGTCTGTCAGGGGGACGCTGGTGTTTAGATCCAGGAAGAGATTGTTGTGTGACCTGCGTCATTGCTACAACACTACGGGCAAAATCAATGAGACTCAATGACAAATCAAACGCGTCTGTGAACAAGAGTTGCACAAAGAACCTGCCATTACTGAAGCACAAACTAAACTCAGTGTGGCATTTAACCTGCAAATCTCAATTTCCTATCAAATCAATCAACCCCATTTTCCCATCATTACTCAGTCACTGATTTACAACGATTGACCGTAATTTCTCAGAAGGCAATCATTTTAAATTCCATAATTTTTAGAAGTGACTTCAGCCATTGTGATGCAAAAGACACAATGTAAATCCTATTTTGTGATATTAAGATATACAGTGAATATATACACCAAAATAACATGGATTTTGATGTCAACAAGGATATAGAAGGCATTTTCTACTCGATTTTAAAATAATTAAATTTTTTATCAACCCTAATATTTGTATTTAAATGTTTTTGTCCTACCTATGCATGATTATATGGCTATTTACAATGCATTATTTGAATTTAGCCTTGTTTGTTGCATTTTGTTGTTTTTCCTGCTGTCAGAATATATACTATCAGAAAAGATCTGTAGTATATTTTTGGGTTGCCCAAATACACCATCTGAGAATTACTGTATTAAACTAGCATACATTTTTAATTCAATTAAATGTGTGTGTGTGTGTGTCGCTTTTCGCAATACAAATTGTTTTAAAGCAGCTTTACAGAAAATAAGTAATTAAATATTACAATCAAGAAACCAGGTGACATATATGACACATGCAAAACTCACTGCTTTCTCTCACACAATGCATGTTACCGAACAGATTTTGTCTGCTGGCCAGAAAACACATTCAGGTTCAACAGTAGCAAAACTTGCAAAAAAATTATAGTCAAACACAAAACTTTTTTTTTTTTTATCTGCCTCATTCATTGGCCGCAATGTAAAGATATACTGCAGTAAAATGTCGTGTGCATCTTCAAGGTCGCCCTGCTGGACTGTGAAACAGGTAGATGTGTGTGTACACTCCAGAATGGAGTGTAGTGTAATTTTGATGAGTTTGCGTGTGGTCGTGTCTCGGGAATGTGAGGGGACACCCTGTGTGCCGGAGCCATGAAATTTATTCATAGTGTGCATGTTTTTTCCACCCCCCTCTGTATGGATTTCCAACCACCATAATCAATATTTCAATAAAAAGAATGACCAGAATAATAATTATGGTTTTTTATGAGAACACTATGTGTTTTTTTGGCCATGATTTTCTGGTTTGATCTCCGTAAGGAGCGAGCCATGAGCCAAATACTTCACCTCTAAATTGTCTCTAAAAACGTCATCGTACCAATCTACATTTGGTGGATGATTTTATCCAAACCAGATTGTACAAATTTTAAAAATACAACTATTTATTGTTGTAAACAATAACCTTTGTAAATTACATTAACAAGGACAACTTTTGAATTTAATAATAAATTAGTCAATGTAGAAATGATCATTAACTAAGATAAATGAATGCTTTAAAGTGCCACTATTATGCTTTTTCGAAAATGACCTTTCATGTAGTGTGTAATAGAGCTGTTTGTGAATGTAAAGTGTCTGCAAAGTTTCAAAGATCAAAGTGCACAACAAATAAGGTTATAGTCTCCTAAAAGAAACGAGTCGTCAGCAATTCCAGTCTCACTTCCTGTTACATAACCTCATTTGCCATCGTTCCTGCTCGTATCACTGTGTATCAATTCAATTGCTGAGGAAGAGCTGAAATTCAGTAATGGAGACTTTGTTTCCACAACTCGCTGTAAGCGGTCGACCAATCACAACAGACTAGGCCATCTGACCAATCAGAGCAGAGTAGACCAATCACAACAGACTGGGTCATCTGACCAATCAGAGCAGAGTAGACCAATCACAACAGACTGGGTCATCTGACCAATCAGAGCAGAGTAGACCAATCAGAACAGACCAAGACATCTGACCAATCAGAGCAGAGTAGACCAATCACAACAGACCAAGACATCTGACCAATCAGAGCAGAGTAGACCAATCACAACAGACCAAGCCATCTGACCAATCAGAGCAGAGTAGACCAATCAGAACAGACTGGGTCATCTGACCAACCAGAGCAGAGTAGACCAATCAGAACAGACTGGATCATCTGACCAATCAGAGCAGAGTAGACCAATCAGAACAGACTGGGCCATCTGACCAATCAGAGCAGAGTAGACCAATCACAACAGACTGGGCCATCTGACCAATCAGAGCAGAGTAGACCAATCACAACAGACTGTGTCATCTAAAAAATCATAGCAGAGTTTTTTTTTTTTTTACCTTGGATGCATGTAAACCTAGGAGACTCACAAATAAATTTAGAAACCTTTAAAATAGCACAATAGGGGCACTTTAAACGTATTTTTTATAGTTCACATTAACTAATGCAGTTAGCTCATGTTAACAACTGGAACCTTACTGTAAAGTGTCACCAAGAAAGAAACTGTGTAAGAAATGTGTTATATAAATACCCTAAAACAATCTACAGGAACAGGCTACATTCTACATATCAAAGTTGCATAGAAATAAAGCAAAATACTGCTATAAAACAGATTCAGCTTCAAGTTTTCAAAACATTCCGTCATCATAAAGTGTTTTGCCCTCTTCTGACCCATGTATGCACTACCTCCTGTGACTCCAGCCAGCATCTCCACCTGAGTACACTTAACGGAGACCAGCCAGTAAGAGCTGTGCGTGTAAACCTCACTCCCCTGGCCTCAAGAGACAAACACACACACACACACTCACTCACCCTGCTGAGCTGCTCCAGCAGCCGATGGTTCTGTTCTGACAGCTCGCTGATGGCTCGGCTCTTGTCCCGGTCGGCCTCACGCAGCTGCACCTGATGTCTCTCCAGCTCCCCCTGCAGGTGTTGCACATCTGTCTCCAGTTCAGCCACCCGGCCTTCCCATTCACCCTCGCGACTCTCCAAACGACGACGCAGCTCATGTTTTTCCTGCTCCAGGAGCTGGAAGAGAAACAGGGTCACTGACATTTATTTCGAATTAAAGGGATAGTTCACTTTGAAATAAAATTTTTGGTATGTTTTAGCTTGCCGGAAAAGACCGAAGCGCCGGCGCCATCAGATCACTTGGACGTGGCTGTGGTTACAAGAGGTAAAAACGATATAAACACTGTTCGTTTTCTCACACAAACCGCTCGTTTCGTGTCTTAGGCCATCAATGTGTACTTACATTTACGAGTCATTAAATCATGTTTAATTTGGACTTCTCTGTGCATGCTCTTTGAGGTGGTGACCATAGACCTGCATTATATGACCGACAGACAAGAACGGTTTGACCTAAAAATATCAAAATTGAAACTACTGCGGAAACAAAGACACCTACATCTTGGATGCCCTTGAGGTAAGCTAAAACATACCAAAAATTAATTTCAAAGTGAACTATCCCTTTAAATGCTTTTTAAATTCCTGGATTTGAGGAATTAATCACCTTGAGTTGCCAAAGATAGCCAGGTTAGATCAAATCGTTGACAGATATAGTTATCTGTAAGACTCTGAGTGGCAAATACACTAGCAAGGCAATAAAACTGAATGTTTTGTGAATGAGTTGAGTTGAGAACTGAATGAGTTACACTCCCATTCACCAGTTTAGGGTCAGTATGATTTTTTTTTTTTTTGAAGAAATTAATAATTTTATTCTGCAAGGATACATTAAATTGATCAAAAGTGACAGTAAAGACATTTAAAATGTTACAAAAGATTATATTTCAAATAAATGCTGTTCATCAAAAAATCATAGTAAAATTACAACATGAGAAAGAAGCAGCACAACTGTTTTCAACATTGAAAATAATAAACAGAAATGTTTCTTGAGCATCAAATCATCTAATTAGAGTGATTTCTGAAGGATCATGTGACACTGAAGACTGGAGTAATGATGCTGAAAATTCAGCTTTGATCACAGGAATAAATTACATTTGAAAATATATTCACATAGAAAACAGTAATTTGAAATTGTAAAAATATTTCACAATATTACTGTTATTACTGTATTTTTGATTAAATAAATGCAGCCTTGGTGAGCAGAAGAGACTCTTTCAAAAACATTCAAATATCTTGCCAACCCCAAACATTTGTATATTTGTGAAATAGTCTGTTCTTAGTACTTTTGGACAGACAGAAACTCGAATTAAACTTCTGTTCATCTGTGTATTATATAGCAGTATTAGCTCTAACCCTATTAGTTCTAAGCTATTGTGGCATCAACTATTTTAAATAACCCTGCCCCTAAACGGCACGTAATAGAACAGCATGTGATTGGTCGCCTTACATGTTGGTCATATGGTCTCTTTCTGTCTAAGTGGGGCAGAAAAGCTGTAATGTTAGACATGTGGATTTGATGGTTTGCGAGGGTCAGGCAGGTTCAGTCCCGGGCACCTCTGAGAGCACTAGCTGTAATTGCAGAAAATGAAATCTGGCACTGATTAAAGCCCGTGAAATCCACTGTGAAGGCTATCAAACTAACAAACCGTAGAAGTAATTTCAATGCTGATTACTTGCTTTTGTAAGAGGGTGTTAATATGAACAAATAAGGATTCCTCAAATGAAGGGCGATTGTCAGAAAATATAAGTAAAGAAAGAAATATATGAACTACAGTAGGATGTAGATTAAGACGAGAGGTTTAAGTCAAAGATGTGAAGCGGGCAGGAGAGACTGCCAGGAACCTGTCGAGGATCTGGCCCTCGGACGGCTGATAGGAGCCAAAGCACATTAGCTTTGCTTGCAGCATCGCTGAAAAGACCATCAAAGCCCATATAGGTCTGAACGAGGTTCAACTCAGTCGACGTTTTCACACAGTCTACATTCAGTGACAGAAAACGCTTCTCAGATGAAGTCTTGACAAACAGCAGCATGAATGGACGCCGTTAACTCTGGTTCTAGTGTTTTCACAATGCCATCACTATCATAGACATTATGAGAGATATAAACGAGATAATAAATATAATATGAGTCTTAAAAACCATGTGTGGATTTATGCATATTTGTGCAATTGTAAATCTTGAGAGATACAGGTGGATTTGGGAACTCTTCAGGAGTTCAGCATGAGGAATAATGTTACACAAATGTGTTCAAGTCATTTAAATGATTTGCTCCATCGTGCTCTTAATATTATGATACATCCTGATTACTAATTTAAAAAGCAGAATGACTGCACACCCATGTAAACAACACATGCATGCAAAATCAATCATAGCACTACTGATAAACAAAGTATTAAATTACACTCTTTAAATTGGTTACACTTTATTTTAATGCAACAGTCTAATAAACTACTAACTTTAGAGTTACGGTTAGGGTTTGGTTTATGGTTAGTTATTTGTAATTATGAATAATATAGTAAGTACATGTAGTAATGTGTAAGTACATCACCTTAAAATAAAGTGTTACCAATAAATGTACTTGATTATTGATATTTGGGGGGTTACTTTTCATTTTCTATTTTCAATTGATTCTCTCTCTCTCTCTCTCTCTCTCTCTCTCTCTCTCTCTCTCTCTCTCTCTCTCTCTCTCTCTCTCTCTCTCTCTCTGTGTGTGTGTGTTAAAACCCGAATTATAAAAATTCTGCAGAAAACTAAACAACTTCAGGAATCTGACGGCAGAACTTATGGCATGTCAACTTGACTTATTAAGTTCCAGACTTTTTTTTTTTAATGCAAACTGTTGGGCAGTGTATCTACACCCAAGTGGAGTTTTAGAGCTCCTCACCTCCAGTTTGTCGTTTAAATCCTTGGTAATTCTGTCATATTGCTTTGTGAGGTCTTGGTTTCTTTCAAGTAGAGCTTTCCCCAGTTTAGCAGCGAGGACCAAGTCCTTCTCTTTCTGACGGAAGAGCGACAGTAGATCAGAGTCCTGTCCGCTCACAGGTGTCTCTGAGGCGGATACCTCAGGCGGATCGTCCTCCCGTTCCCCGGTGAGCATGGCCAGCTCCTCCTCCAAAGCCATGCCGAGCCCCCCGGGCGCGGTGTGTATCAGCGTGAGGGTCTGATATTCCCCGGTGTCTGGCGAGCTTTGACGGCCGGGATCGAGCGCGAGTTCCATGCGGTCGCTGTCCAGCTGCGGTGGTGCTGAAATCGCGCTGCGCAGGTCGAGGCAAGACGCGGACATCGCCGGAAAAACGACAGATTGAGCGCTTTAGACCCGGTGAACCCGCGTTAGTCCTGGGTCCGGGTGACCTGTTTGGCTCTGGGTCGATGATAACGCCATTGAAATGGGTAAATCGTTTCCAGTATGGTTATATGAGCTCTAATCACTGTCTTGCCTCAACGTCTCCAGTGACAATCAATCTATCATTTAGCCCAATAAAATCCATCAATCTGTTTAGAACACTCTAGAGATGGCTGACCTTCACGTTAACCCCCTTTATGGTCACCGTCCAGTCGTTGTGTCCACTCCAGAGCACCGGGGTCCCGGTTATTCCCCATTATCGTCGCCCCTCGCTCACATCCCTGGCCTATACGACACACAAATACACGGATTGCTCTCGTGCGCGAGCCTCCTCCCAACCCCGTCCCCGAGCGCGCTCTCTGCGTCCGTGACGTCAGCTAATCAACCTGCTCCTCGTAGCCACCCATTGGTCGATTGTGATAACGCCATATGCTATAGAAGAACTGGGTGAAAGACATGTGAATGTTGCTGCTGCTGATGGTGTGATGGGAAACACAGTCTGTTCTGGATGGTTAATGACCTTAGATAAGCTCAACACTGATGTGGCCTTTTCATAATATACTGTATATTATTTGGTTTACCAAATACTGCTTCAGTTGAACACACAGCTGCACACACACACACACACACACACACACACACACACAGGCTGGTTCACTACCTTTGTGGGGATCTCCATAAATGTAATGGTTTTTACTGTCCAAACTGTATATTCTGTCCCCTTACACTAACCCTAAACCTACCCATCACACACACACACACACTAACCCTACCCCTAAACCTACCCATCACACAAAACTTTCTGCAGTTTTTAATTTTTTTTACATCTAAACATATATTAAAATATTACATAATATAAAAAAAGATATAAAAAATTATATATATATAATTTAAATAACAACTGTAACAAATGTTTTTAAAAAAAGGATGCGTCTTATGACTGTGTAAGACTGGAAAACTGGAAGAGAGCGCAACTCTCTGAGAGAACAAAGCAAATTAACATTTGAACTCCCCCTCATCCCACATGGGAAGATCACCCAAACTCACACAAGAAACTAAATGGTTTAATGTGGATGATTATCATCGAGTATTATACATGTTTAGTATTATTTGAAATGTCTCAGTGCGACTGGTACAAATGTCTTATTTCCAAATAAGTAAAACAAAAGGTAATAAGGTTTTTAAGAGTTTAGAGATAACATACACACAAAGGAGGGTGGATGGTTTGCAGAACATTTGATGTTTTGTATTGATTATCTTTGAACTGATGATAAATTTACCTGACATAATAAATTGTTACATTTGATGATTCTAACTGACTTTGAGTTAAAAGGAACAGTCAAACTTTCGCTTATATTTAATGATGCACAGATATCATTAAAAACCTTTTCATTTATGGAGTCAGATGAAATAACGAGAGAATACATATGAAAAATGTATTGCATTTAATCAAAAATACTTTGCCACGAGAAAAGACAGTAACACGCAGAGACCTTCACCCGCTGATCGGATGCCTCCATTGGACCGGTCGATAATATTAGATTCTTATTATATTTTCATATAATAAGGATCTAATATAAAGAACGCAACGTACACAGACCCTTCATCCCTCCGTGGAGCCTGGAGAAGGCAGTGTATATTTTACAGTGTTTCCACTGGTTCCTCTTTCTTAACCCTCTTCAGAGGCGGGCTGCGTGGCATCAGCTTTTTTCCGACCTGCAATAGAGATGTGATTTTTAAGTCAGCATCACACTATTGATTCATAGTAAGATATTTAATGAGCGAGACACAAGTGTGAGGGAAGTAGTGCAGGTTCTGTGTGCCACTTACTATTTTCACTGGAGGAGAAAAAGCTCTCGCCAGTCTTTTCTCCCTCCGTTCCTCTCGCAGTGCATCCGCCTCAGCTTGTTTCTGTAGCCTGTTACTGTGAAAGAGAGAAAGCAAGAGCGAGATTATCAAGAGGTCACTCAAACCATCAAATTATAATAGCCACTGATGATCATCACAGTAGCTTTATCACTTGTATTTTTATATCTTACCACATAGCATAGTCTTTCAAAATCTCCTTCAGTCGTTTGCGGATTGTCTCAGGTCGCGTGTTTTCAAACAAGTCTAAACTCCAGTCATTAAAGTCTGACAGAATTTCAAATGGAAAATACGGGCTGCAGGAACGGTTAAAGATGTCTATGTAAATGTCCGCCATCTTCTCACAGTATTGTCTGTCCTGGTGAGACAAAAGCAGAGTTATGAGATCACATATGACAGATCAGCCGCACAGTCTTTTATTACATCTGGATGTGTGTGATGGGACACGTTGTGCACTTACTTTCAGTTTTCTAGAGATGACGTCCGACTTGCCGCCTCTCAGTCGGTAGTTTAGTTTTTTTACTTCCTCTTTCTTTTGTTCAATGAGGAGAGCCATGTTCTGCACCTCCTCTTTACTGCGGGCGGCCTTCTCTTGCCTGCACAAAAACACACAAAGCAAAAACAGGGTCAAAACACTGTCGTCAGTTCCCACAGATCAGAAAGTGTGAAGAAATGAAACTCATGATTGTGCACAAGAAACGTACATCTTTTTCTTTTTACACTTTGTACTCTTAACAAGCTTTTTCTCTTCATCCATTTCGTCCACAAAGTTAATATTTTCCCACATTATATTAACTGAAAGGTCCATCACCTTTTCCTCTTCCTTTTCCTTGTCCTCTTTCTCATCAGGTTCTGCCAAAACCACCCCTTCCATTTTATTTTCACATATTTTTCTGAAAGAGATTACAGGAACAGAGATGGATATGAATAATGTTATATCAGAAGCAGTATCTTCAGTATCTGGGATATGCAAAAACATTGGCATGTCAGTACTATTGTGCTGACCTTTCAAGAGCTTCACGATTTCTTTCTGTTTTTAACCGTGTCCTGTTCGCATCCTGAGTCCTGAAACGTGACGAAATGAAAATCAGTGTCTGGCAAACAGAGCTATGTAAAATGAAAATGGATTATTTTTTACAAACCAACTTTTAACAATGATTGAAAAGTAATTACTCTTGTTTGGCCTCTGATGCATACAGGACTTCAAGACAGGGTTCAAGACAGGCCTTATTTCCCACCTTCAGCTCTCTTTTAGATATGGCACTTTCCTTCTGAGATATACGTTGGGCCCGAACACAAAGCTTTTCTTTTCTTTCCTGTCTATAATACTGAGAAAGAAAAAGAGAGAAAGGTTTGAAGACTACAGACGCTACACACAAATGAAAAACCTAATCCACACAATTTACAAGCATGTAGATATTTCATATTTCAAAATATCATATTCATTTGAACTGGACCAAACCAGAATATACCAAATTCACGTACTTTATAGGGAAGTTGTCGTGAAAGCTCAGCCTTGCGTTGCACAGCCCTGATGCCGTATTCAACTATAGTCGTCGTCTTCCTCTGAGCTGGTGGGTGTGGACACAGTCCTGTATAAAACATCACATTTATTTCATGTTAATATGGTTGTCATAAAGAAACTTATGTTTACTTCATACTCAAGTGAGATGTTTTGAACACAAATGTAGCAAAGCAGTTTCAGATTGCAGGACTAGCTCACCTCTGGCACGGGAAGGACCAAAGACAGGAGGAAGCTTGACAGACTGCGGTCGGCTGGAGATTGTGGACTTCTCCCTCATAATAATTCTGTTCTGGCTGGCAAACTCCTGTTGATGATAAATAAAAATAAGAAAACACCTTAATACTACGCCCAACATATGAATGCAGGCTTAATATTAATAGTAACCGATGATGGATGAAAAAACACATTCAATACTATGATAGCCTTCTTACCCTCATCGTCGCAATGCCTTCTGGGTGTCTTTGAGGCGGTGGTCGTGGTGTCAGTCTGGGCAAAGGTTGTGCAGTCTGAGCAGGACTGACACATGTCAGGGGCCTGAGCTTGCGAAATGTATTGCCATACATTTTCTGATCTAAAATAGTATGCTGATCCAAAATCCTACAATCAAATAAAATGTTGTGATCTGAAACCAGATACAGATCAGAACGCTGCAATGTGCAATTCAACTGTACTTGTACACAGATCTGGAAATGAACACAGATCAAAACGGTTATAAAACGGCACACTGAATAAAAATGCAGATTCACTATCAGATGCCGAGTCGTACACTTAGCTGATTCAAAATTGCACACTAATCAAAAGCTGTAGACTGATGCAAATATCGTATATCGCCAATAAATCGACACTAAATAGCATAAAGCAACGGGTCACCCGTAAGTGAGTTTTCAGTGAGAACAGCCTTTAAAGCCTCCAGTGCAGTGACGTGTCGAATAGAATGCATTCCGATGACGTCACGCAGCAGCGCTTCAGTGCCGCAGAAAATGATCATTGTTTTGATTTAAAAATGTTAATGACGTGTGTGTTCTGTTTATACTAGTGCAATACCCGTGCAAAATCTGTTTTTAGTAATTGTTGGTTTGGTATTGTTTGTGTTGCTGAATAGCCCAGGCGACCGGGGATGGTTGTAACACGGGTCGTAACAGTTGTAACAATTCCCAATCTGTCCAATCAGGAACTAGTTACAAATCCCCTGATTCACTTCGCACATGCTCAGTTTAGTCCTTATTCCACATGTGGCAAACACAGCAGATGTTTGAGTGGAAAAAACGATTTTGAGGTATGAAAGTAACTTTTTTTTACTTTGTTTATTTTTGTTATGGGAATTTCTGCTTTATAGTTAAACTCATCAAATTTAAATTATGTTTATTGTGTGTCTGTGTAGATATTTTTCATGCAAGTTGTTAGTGCTAATGTTTTGCCTGTTAGCTGTAAGGTGAGCTAGTTCATGGCTACATGACTCTGGGTTAGACGACATTACATTTGGTTTGATTCTGCAAAGCAAGGATGTTGAGTTGTGTATTAATACAATTGTATGTCTAGCTAAATTCTTCATTCACAAGTGTAGAATTGTGAAATCATCTCCCAAATTTGTTGTTTTTTTAAATGAATTTAAACTGTATATAAAATTCTTAAAAACTCTGAAAGGTCCTAAAGCTCAAAAAATATATGATACCCTAAAACACTTCCCAACTGAGATAAATGGATGAAAAAGTCTGAATTTACCTCTTATGTCATGGATGTTTTATCTACATACTTTACTTATTTATTATTATTATTATTTTTTATTTATTTTTTATTATTATCATTATTATTATTATTATTTTTTATGTTTTATTTTCCTTACCAATATCCTATTTTGTAATTGTCTACATTACATTCGTGTTGTATTAAGTGCTGCTCCCTCTGGCTATATTTTTCTTATATCCTATACTGTAAAAAAAGGAAGTTATGCAGCCATGTTTGTTTGTAAATCTTGATATTCAATAAAAAAAAAGAAAAAGAAAAAAGACTCTGGGTTAGTTGTAACAACAATGAAACGTTACAACCCTAACACCTTACACACGTCACACGTCTCACACACACACACACACACACACACACACACACGTTTTTTAAATTGTGTTATGGCCAATACTATAACTGACAGTAACAAACGTGCTTACACCAACACAAGTGTTTAATTTCAATTTATTATGGTCAATTACTGACTGAGAGTAACAAACTTAAAAGTAACACACACACACACACACACACACACACACACACACACACACACAATGTTCAATTTCAATTTTATTTTTGCCAATACTATACTGACAGTAACAAACAAGCTTACACACAAACAATGTTTTGTGTTCAAGTTAAATTTATAATGGTCAATTACTATGACTAAGAGTGACACACACACAGACACACACACATCAGTTATATTGAAAAGTCAGTGTTGAATAAAAAGCTTTCAAAATCCTACTTTTTTTTCTTTTATTTTGGTCAAAATCCTTATTTAATAATGTTACATCTCACCCCAGGGTATGTTACAACTAACCCAGACTATATATGGGGTGTATTGTAACATTTCACTCCTCGTGTTTGAAACTAAACCATGCATTTTCTGTTTGTGTTGCAAAGATAATAGTTCTGTCATTTGATAGCAGACACTTGTAACTAGTTTTAATCACATTTTGAACACACTGGCTTAAAAGTACTACAAGATATAGACAGAAAGGTAAAAAATGTTACAACCATCCCCGGTCTCCCCTACTACTACACAGGAGCCTAAACTCTAAGAAAACTTTAACGTTAAACGCACCAGAATAAAATATAATATTCAGAATTAATTAAACAGTGTAGCTGACATACAGATTCAGTTAACATCCACAAATGAATAAGCGCGGTGATTCAGGGGAGGTTCAGACCTTGGCTAGAGCAGCTACACAGTGAACTCAGAGAAAACGCTACGCTTGAGCAAACAGTTGGTGAATATATAGGCTACTACAAATGATGTCAATTAAAAATATATATATATATTGAGTGGAATATGACAATATGATACCAAAATGTATAGGGGCTGAAATTAGAATCTAAATATATTTTAGGTCTCTTGAAAGAATATCAATAAATGTTCCAGCAATTCATTTCCAAAGACATTGAGTTATTCTATTTCGTGTATTATTTATTTATTTAGATATTTAATTGGATTTTAGTTGAGTTCAAATAGTTTTAAACTTTGTTTGACCACAGTAGAAAAATGTGCTAAATGACAGGAATGTAATTATCATGACAGCTGCACACAGACCGTCATTGTGTTTTGAAAGGGTTTGACCTCATTATTATACAGTGAGGTTTCTGCAAGATCATACAAATACCAGATTACAAACATTCAGATTACTAAAAGCATTCCCCAACAGCAGCAGCACATCGGTACTGTCGGGAAACATGATTCCCAGTGATTCAATCTGCTTGACTACTGTTCTCATTTAATCTCATCTCACAATATTGAGCGCAATCATGACAGTATGTGAGAGAGATGCCTCCGTGCTTCAAGCTAAAGCACTTGTTTTCTAATGGTTCAGTGCTCCTCCTTCACCATGTGATAAATGTGTTTCACTGAGAGATGGACACATACAGGAAAGAATGAGGGATTATTGAGAAACAAAGACTGTACTTGTGGACCATAATATTGACATACAAAGGAAAGTGGGTCACTGTCATTCCAGAGCACAAACCCCACAACTGGCCATCCAATCACTGTAGCTCATTTACTGAAGGATGAACGGCAGAAACAACATGTTTGGAGGAGGAGGAACAGGAGCTTCAGAGGATTGAAAGTGCCTTTTGTAATCCTTGTGATTAAAACGCAGTCGCTCTTCAACACATGCTTGATGTTGATAGTCAATCTGCTGAGCTTTTGTAGAAGTCGGCATGAAACAAAGTTGCGATAGTCTTTTCTTCCCGATTGTGGCTTCTGGAACAAGAAGAAATGTAGGGCGGTTTGCTATTGGTGGATCTCATGTGAGTGACAGTTTGCCCCGCCCTCGCGCCAGTAAACACATCATCAGAGAAGAGATGTGCTGCAAGAGGGAGTTGAAGTCATTTTAATTAAAGATTAAATAATTAAAAAATAATGATCTGCATGGATAAATCATCTATAATAAATACTGCAATATTCCATAAAAACAAGAACGGTCGAATTGATTTCATGGAGACTTTAAGAGTGTTTTAAAGCACTGCAGAATCACATATGAATTACAAATTATATTTGGATGTAAAGATATTTTTTATGATACTAATTTTTAAGCAGGAAAACGGTCAAGTGAGAGATGAAATAATGAATTATAATAATATTAAATGATAGAAACTTATTCATTTAAAAGAGGACAAATAAAGCGAATGCTAGAAATTTTTTTGTTGTTAAACAAAGTAAACAAATGAGCCATAAATAAATAAAAAATATGTAGGAGAAAAATAAATAGTGAATAAATAAACTTTTTTTTGTGGTAAAAATGAATATATAAAAATTTAAATAAAAACGTGTTGTTAAACAAACAAACGAACAAATAAATAAATATTTTTTGAGAGATGCTTCAATCTGTTATTTTATTTGTTTGCACTCATAAAGTACCAGATGAAAAATATTTTCCAAATTGACTTGACCTTCCATTTTTAAGTCCCTCTGTAGTCAATAATTTGATCCTTTAAAACTCATATTTGATCACCAAAATGACACATTTAAACGTTTTTCCTTGAAAACATTTCTTCATTCTTAAAATAACTTTTATTTATTTATTTATTTATTTTTATAACTTTTATTTTTTTAAATAGCAACACCCTTGCCTCATTTAGTATACGAGGTCATATGCAAATTAGCCCCGCCTCCACTCACTCACACCAACTCAGAGATCCACCAAATCCACTCGTTGACGATCACGTTGATCTGAAAGGTCGTTTGTGACGTCAGAAACACCTGCGATTTCAAACCGTGTGTTTGAGACTGTCTTTGGTTCACTGCAGTTTAAGCAGAAAATACTCAGCAATGCTGTCGACTTATGAATTTACACATGTTTTGTCTTAAAGAATATTAAAAACACCACATAAACATCTAAAAAACATTAAATGCTGGATTTTCACCACAGGGGAAATTTGGAAATATCATGTAAAAATATTTCACTTTAAATGGAAATATCTTAATTAATTTTAACATATTTTTGTTGAATCTGATCTGCCAAAATACATTTCCATACTAAATTAAACTTTTAGGCAGTTTACAGTATATACTGTGTGTGTGTGTGTGTGTGTGTGTGTGTGTGTGTGTGTGTGTGTGTGTGTGTGTGTGTGTGTGTGTGTGTGTGTGTGCAATAAGCAGTTACAGCCATGACTCTGAACCACAGACACAAAGAGCAATACTGCCATCTGCTGGAAAACAAGTGTGTTTAATACATTCTACAAAATGCTGAACTCTCTCTTCTGAGTCAGCCTTAAAAAAGTGCAAGAGTGATACATTTATTCATGAAGATAATGTGAATAATTAATATATCGCCTAAATAGCTGCACCAGTATACAAGGCAACATCATAATTTGTTCCATGCTAAAGCAACGTCCTCTGAATGCATGCTAAATCTGTACATTACTACACATTCACAGTTACATTCAATTAAAATATTTATTACATCCTTTTCTTATGTTGTATGGCAATACATTTAAATAGGCCTATGAATCAATTTACATATCAACTGTTCAGTGGCATCAGTTTAATTTGCTTGTTTTCTGTTGCTCTTGAAAGCTCTGGAGGACACAAGCTCTGATGAGTATTATTCCAGTCTGATTGATTTATGATGCATTTGTGGAAGCTCTTTGCTGAATACATTAGGGTTTATATAATACTCTGAGTCATAGTCCTGAACTAGAGACTATCCCACGGCTCTCTTCCTAAGAGAAAATACAAAGACTCTCAATGCTGTTACACAATCCACACTTTTACAGATGTGCTGCTGAAGAAGCATCTTCTCAATCTCAAGCATACAGCACTCATATAAGCACCCCAATCTTCCCGTGCAATTCCTTCCTAGCCCTTTGGAGGGAGCTGTGCTCTTCCTCATCTGAACATATTTTCCCATAGTCATTCTGCTGCTGCTGCTGAGTGCAAAATAAAGCTAATTTATGATTTCATAAAGCTGTTGCCACATTCATACTAAATGATAAGCTTCACTGCTGGTTTTACCTGATTAAATCGGGTTTTAGCAGTTTTAACCCAGTCTCCATGCCTGGCCAAGCTGGTGTTTAGCTGGTTTTCACCATTTAAAACCAGCTGAAAGCCCAGACCCAGGCTAAGACCAGCATACCAATTTAGGCTGGTTTTAAGATGTTTTTTTTTTAAAGCAGGTAATTGCTGATGTAACCGGTCCTACTCGATCTGCTCCAAGCAGGATTCAAACAGCGTGAGAGGCAGGGGAGTGAGGTTTACACGCACAACTCTTATTGGCCTACATCCGTTACACTCACCCCCCTAAACTCCTATCCGGGTCACGGCAACAAATGTAACAGGTCCTATTCGACCCACTCCGAGAAGGATTCAAACCGGGGTCTCCGGCAGGGGAGGTGGGCATGCTAACAAGGATGCTAGAGGCCGTATCCAGATCAGATGGAGGACCTGCGCCTAGACACGACCACAACGCATGATGTAGTCAGCCGGATCCGGGCCGTATACAGATTAGATGGTGGACCCACGCCTAGACACGACCACAACGCATGATGTAGTCAGCCGGATCCGGGCCGTATCCAGATTAGATGGTGGACCTGCGCCTAGACACGACCACAACGCATGATGTAGTTTGCCGGATCCGGGCCGTATCCAGATTAGATGGTGGACCTGCGCCTAGACACGACCACAACGCATGATGTAGTTTGCCGGATCCGGGCTGTATCCAGATTAGATGGTGGACCTGCGCCTAGACACGACCACAACGCATGATGTAGTTTGCCGGATCCGGCCTGTATCCAGATTAGATGGTGCACCTGCGCCTAGACACGGCCACAACGCATGATTTAGTCAGCCGAATCCGCCCCGTATCCAGATCAGATGGTGGACCTGCGCCTAGACATGACCACAACGCATTATGTAGTCAGCCGGATCCGGGCCGTATCCAGATCAGATGGAGGACCCACGCCTAGACACGACCACAACGTATGATGTAGTCAGCCGGATCCAGGCCGTATCCAGATCAGATGGAGGACCTGCGTCTAGACACGACCACAACGTATGATGTAGTCAGCCGGATCCGCCCCGTATCCAGATCAGATGGTGCACCTGCGCCTAGACACGACCACAACGCATGATGTAGTCAGCCGGATCCAGGCCGTATCCAGATCAGATGGAGGACCCACGCCTAGACACGACCACAACGTATGATGTAGTCAGCCGGATCCGGGCAGCATCCAGATCAGATGGAGGACCCACGCCTAGACACGACCACAACGCATGATGTAGTCAGCCGGATCCAGGCCGTATCCAGATCAGATGGAGGACCTGCGCCTAGACACGACCACAACGCATGATGTAGTCAGCCGGATCCAGGCCGTATCCAGATCAGATGGAGGACCCACGCCTAGACACCACCACAACGTATGATGTAGTCAGCCGGATCCGGGCCGTATCCAGATCAGATGGAGGACCCACACCTAGACACGACCACAACGCATGATGTAGTCAGCCGGATCCAGGCCGTATCCAGATCAGATGGAGGACCCACGCCTAGACACGACCACAACGCATGATGTAGTCAGCCGGATCCGGGCCGTATCCAGATCAGATGGAGGACCCACGCCTAGACACGACCACAACGCATGATGTAGACAGCCGGATCCAGGCTGTATCCAGATCAGATGGAGGACCCACGTCTAGACACGACCACAACGCATGATGTAGTCAGCCGGATCCGGGCCGTATCCAGATCAGATGGAGGACCCACGCCTAGACACGACCACAACGCATGATGTAGTCAGCCGGATCCAGGCTGTATCCAGATCAGATGGTGGACCTGCGCCTAGACACGACCACAACGCATGATGTAGTCAGCCGGATCCGGGCCGTACCCAGATCAGATTGAGGACCTGCGCCTAGACACGACCACAACGCATGACGTAGTCAGCCGGATCCGGGCCGTACCCAGATCAGATAGAGGACCTGTGCCTAGACACGACCACAACGCATGATGTAGTCAGCCGGATCCGGGCCGTACCCAGATCAGATTGAGGACCTGCGCCTAGACACGACCACAACGCATGACGTAGTCAGCCGGATCCGGGCCGTATCCAGATCAGATGGTGGACCTGCGCCTATACACAACCACAACGCATCCCTGAAGTGTCAGCAGAGATTGTGTCAACTAGACTCTCTCCTGTGAAGGCCTCATCGGCACTGATCCTCAACAAACCCATCTCCATACCGGCGTGACTCCGATCTTCAACCAGATGGAACTGGATAATATTCTGAATTTTACGATCCAATCTGACTTCTGACCTGTAATGCCTGAATCATAATCACACACTGTTCGTTCGTTGGCCAGAGGAGAACTGAGCGACTGAGTCTGGTTTCTCCCAAGGCTTTTTTCTCCATTCTGTCACTGATGGAGTTTTGGTTCCTTGCTGCCGTTGCCTTATTTCGCCGTTGGGCAGGCTTTTGGCTTGCTTAGTTGGACATTTAATTTAATATTCAACAATATTATTGATCTGCCTGCATTGACACCATTATATTAAAAACTGACCTGAGCTGGAGGATGACATCATTGTTTTCTCCAGAGCGGCAATATATATATATATATATATATATATATATTAACTAAATTAATAACTAAAATTTTCTTCTAGAAACAAACTTTGTTGCATTATTTTCCTGTTATCTCTGTAAAGCTGCTTTGAAACAATCTATGTAAAAAGCGCTATATAAATAAAGGTGACTTGATTAAAGACCGCAGCCTCTATAGCATAACTATATAATAAACTTTTTAGGACATATTTTTTATGAAAATGTTATTATATTAAATTAAGTTACTGCTGTAATCACTTGCTCATAAAGAATATCACTGAATAATGCAGTGTTTTTGAACCAATCAGTTGAATGAACGATTCAATGACTCACTCAAAGAATGCTGAATTCGGAACCACATACTTGCATACTAATCTTACTATTTTTGCCATAGAAAGATATAGGGAAAATAGTAAGAGACTGAGTAGTGTGCTAGTATGCAGCTCTGAATTCAGCAGAAGTTTCGTTCTTTAGCATATCGGTTCGTTTGAAAGATTAAATTGTGTGAATGATTCGAAAACTTGTCACTTGGCGCCACCTATTGGTGTAAAATTGTAACCTGCGAATAGAGTCGAGTAGAGAAATGGGCAGTTTGAAGTAGGGGGCGTGCAGAAAAGTGAATAGGCTATCGGCACGCATAAGTTCCGCGTTTGACGCAAGGATGCTCTTCAGTTTCCGGTTGGGGAGATTTAAAGCGGAGGAAAACCGAGGAAAACGGGATTATGGCAGAGTCTTCAAAATTTACAGTCCTCTCGTCTTTAAAACGAAACTTTAATACGTTTAGATGTAATTTTATATATAGTTATGTTTTTTTAATATAATAAACAAAGAAGCATAAACAAAATGAGGGGTGTCTGTTTAGTCTGTTTTTGTGACTAACGTTTCTTTAGTATAGCAATAGAGTGTAAAAACCAATATAAATTCTCGGTATAGCATTGGACTCTACGATCGGCGGAAGTAATCCAGCATCCTTAGACCTTCACCGGAAATACCCCCGTGAATAGAGCCCATTGCTACAACAGAAAATAACCCCGAACCCATAACCCTACCCCACACCCTGACTGACAGCTTTCACGACCAATGAACAAGACCAAGACCTTTCTCCACGCCCAAAACTTTCGTCACGCCCATTACTCCAATCTGCAGATACACACACACTTGGTAGAAATCCCCACCGACAGGCTAATCTGCAAACTTGACAGTCTGTCTAATAAAACGTGTAGACTCAGACAACAGGAGCGATACAAACGGTGAAATAGTCCCAACATTGTTGAACTGAGATATTCGCGCTCCTGGATCTCCGCCCAATCAGTCAATCAAATCAACATTTATTCAATAGTTCGTTGTACTACTCTAATTTGATTGGCCAAGAGTCTATCAGCAGCACTATGACATTTCACCGTTAGTATTGCGCCGCTTGTTTGTGTTCGCTACTTCCGGTATCTTCCTTTGGCGTTTTTTGGCACTATTTCCACTGGCAGAATAAAACAACAACAACAAAGACATTCACTGAACAACAGCACTCTTGCTCGCCTAAAATTGATTAAATATTAAGTTGAATGAACAAGCAGCTGAAATAAGTAAATCCCAACACCACTGTCGTGTTTTATAGAGCTGGTGAGAAATGTTTGAAGACTTCTTCCATCCCACACAAACAACTTGAGACTGCAATTAACCAGCAGGTGATCATTCTCTTTCTCCTCAAGAGTCTATCATTGCACACTTTCACAGCAGACTAAGAACTTATTAGTACAATGCACAATTTACACCAGTGAATCCACCATTTTGTTTTTATATCCTGCTACACTTGTTCAGGTTACAATGAATACACGCAATGAATTTAATCCACAAATAAATAATCTGTTTTAAACTTATATCATTTTCTCAGGGACTTTTAATAGTAATTTGACTTAAACGTCAGTCTGTTTATCACACAAAGCATCACGTGACTTCAGAAGACTTGGAATATTGCTCACAAGTCATATGTACCACTTATGATACTTTATGACACATTTATGCTTCTTTTTGTCCATTTTTTAAATTGACAGTCATGGTACAGTATAAGTTGTGTGGAGATTCTTTAAAAAAATGCATTTGTTATACAGTAAATTACTTTTTTTATTCATTTAAAGGTATTTGACAAATCATCCCAACATGTCATCTGACTGCCAAACAATCATCATTTTGGGTGAGTAATATCTTAAAAAATCAATTACATTAAATATATCCATATGACATTTTGATATTTTCAGCATGCATTATGCAGGGATGACATGCTATGACGTAAATGGGAAATGATGTAATTGTTGCCCTAAACAATCCATTCTTAAAATATGAATAGAAATCACACTTTTTTCCCACAGTCCACCATTTCCCTCATAAATACTCCTCTGCCATTGGCTCAGATAACAGCAATAGCCTGTTGCCTGGTAACATCAGTAGAATAATGCTTGTGTGTTTGAGAGAGAAACGCTGCTTTTGTGTCTCTGTGTCCCTGTTTTCCTTTATTTTTCTAACAATAATGTTTATACTACACACCCATCTAAATTTCTAACAGCACGCCCACTGATGATGGTCCTTTATATGAAACGAGGACATTATTTTGCAATCTGTTATCAGTGAAATTATTTAGCAGCTTGATATGAATCATAATGAAAAAGCTGACAGCAAGCATCACATCACATGCCAAAACTTTGAAATGCATATCACACTTCACTGGCTATCACAGTTTTTCTCAATCGCTTTGGCTCAATTCTTGAATTCTTAAAACAATAAGTTCAGATCTCCAAACTTGTTCACATCAGATTTGAATTTCTTATTGATTTAAGCAAATTGCATGTGTTTTGGCACATGTGTGCAAAAGAGTAAGTATAATTGTCTACAATTTGCACAATGACTAAATGCACATGGCTTGTTGATCAAAACTGATGAATTGATTCTCAGTGAAATTGTCAAACTCTTCACAACTTCTAAACATTCTTTCATCAATGAGTGTTCACATGCAAAATTATCCGTTCAATTATCAAAATCTGTCGGAAATGCATGTATATTCCAAGACATCGATTGTTTGTTATGTCTGCCAAACTGGCAAATGGCCTCGCCCTGCCATTGCAATGAAATAGAAATCACAATCTTACCAATCAACCAATAAAGTTACAGTTACAATAATGGAGTTTGTTTGCCCACCCTAAACAGATCAGCAGTTTATTTTTGTAGAAATATTACATGTAATCTCAAAATTCACAGTTACTTGTGTTAGTGGTGGTGTTAGGGGAAGACAAAATAATAGAGTGTGTAAAAATGAACAAGAAACTCTGAATTTTCAGTAACACATTTGTAACATTTTGTCCATTTTCTTTTTTGTGTACTACAGTATTGACTTTTCCTTCTACATTTTTACCTACTGCTGAAATCTGTTCACAAGAGCATTCATCAAGGCAAATATTATGATAATAATATGATATTCTTGTACAGTGTAGAAAACAGAAAATGATATTTGTAAATAATGAATATTTCGGTAACGCTTTAGATTACAGCCCGGAAAAGTACTGAGTAATTAAAGCGATTTTACAGTGTAACGTTCAGTAATTATAGTGTACCTATAACGTACTTACAATATAAGTATAATGGAACAATATTTTAAGTTTGGGGAATAAAGGTGTAACAAAAAGGAGAATTAAACAATTATTTATACTGTAAGTATTAAAGAACTAAAGGGTGCTTATTCTACTATTATGATATAACAATCTTACATTTGGGAGCAATTTAGCAAGAACATACTTTTTAAAAATAATGGTGAACCAGTATATGTATAGGCTTTTTAAAAATTACAGGGTACATATCTACGCATTTATAAAGTAATCTTTTAACAAAAGTGCACTGAAAACGAAAACTATTGCAACTTTTGCTTAAATATTGGGGAAAGGTACTCTTGTTTCATGTAGTGGTGCTTGTTACCCTCTTGTTTTATGTAGTTACAGGGTAAGTACAATAAAAATGCATACACACAATCTTATATCACTGACTCGGAAACCTTTATTTATTATACAAGCACCACTACCCTGTAACCACATGAAACCGGATTTATTTCCCAGTATATTTAAAAACAATTGCAATAGTCTTAGCTTTTCTTGCCTTGAAACATGTTAGCCCAAACTTAAACATCTGCACTTTTGCTATCAAAAAAAAAAAAAATGTATATATTTTTTTATAAATGCATAGATATGTTTCCTGTCATTTTAAAAAAGCCTATACAGTATGTATGCCTTGGTACACAATTATTACAAAAAGGTACGCAGTGTATGTTCTCGCTAAATTGTTCCCAAATGTAAGATTGTTGTATCACAATAGTAGAATAAGTTCCCCTTAGTTCTATAATACTTACAGTATAAATATTTTTTTATTTCTCCTGGTTGTTACCCCTTTATTCCCCAAACTTTACAAATTGTTCCCTTATACTTACATGTAAGTACTTTATAGGTACACTATAATTACCGAAAGTTACACTGTAAATTCCTCTTAATTACACAGTACTTTCAGGGGCTGTAATCTAAAGCGTTACCAATATTTCCATTGTGAAAATATACATCTAAACATGTTGACCAGTGTGGCTCACACAATGACACAAATACTTTTTATTTTGCTGGCATTGGCCAATTTACTGACACATTAACTAGGTTTTGAAGCATGAATTAAATGTTTTGTGTGAGTAGTACAGTAATGGCATTTTGCAGACATGCAATAGAGTTCTGATGTTCCAGCAAACATTTGTGACATTTGCACTTACAGTTTAGAGAATGTTAAATTTGCCGAAGCGGTTGAGAAAAACTGTAATGAACACTCTCTCTCTCTCTCCTCAGTCAATAAGTCATAGAGTGGTGTAAAATAAGCTAGTCTTTCATTAAGAAATGTGACGGTCCTTAGATGTGAAATTGACTAGGACAACTGCAGCTTTAATGAGTTTTGGCTGAGAATGAATTCATAAAGAGTTCCCGATGGCAGTGCCAACAGCAGCTAATGAACACGTTAATTTGCACAGTCGAGTTTGTCATCAATGAAAATTATCCAGATGTAACTCGGTTAATGCCAGAAAGGCAGCTTTACTCAGATGCGGGAGTCATTGCAAGGAAAACATGACAGGAAAAGATGTCATGATGCCAGTTTAAAGTTTGTCAAAAGTTGAACTTAATGGAGCTCAATGATGTCGTCATACTAAGATTATTATGTATGTCCTGGCAGATTATAAATTATATGAATGCAATATCAATATTCATATAAATAGTGCAATCCTTTTATCTAGCTTTTATCTGACTTTCTGTTTAGATAGATAGAACAGAGTGATAGATAGATATATACTGTAGATAGATAGATATAGATGAATAGATAGATATATAGATAGATAGATAGAACAGAGTGATAGATAGATATACTATAGATAGATATAACAGATAGATAGATAGATAGATAGACAGACAGATAGATAGATAGATAGATAGATAGATAGATAGATAGATAGATAGATAGATAGATAGACAGATGATTGATAGATAGATAGACAGATAGAACAGAGTGATAGATAGATATACTATAGATAGATATAACAGATAGATAGACAGATAGATAGACAGATAGATAGATAGATAGATAGATAGATAGATAGATAGATAGATAGATAGATAGATAGATAGATAGATAGATAGATAGATAGATAGATAGATAGATAGATAGATTTTTCTCAGAATATAAAATATGGAAATCAAATAATTATGGGCAGAAGCAGTGAGGCACAAAATGTCTAAACTGGAATCACATGTGGGGATAAAAGATAAATATCGGTTCTGAGAGAGAGAGAGAGAGAGAGAGAGAGAGAGAGAGAGAGCTTCAGCAGTTTCAACAGTGAGTCAGTCTGCTTGTATTACTGTGATTATAGAGAGCTTCTGCAGTGGAGAGAGAGAGAGAGAGAGTGAGTGAGCGAGAGAGAGAGAGAGGTGTGCACGATTCACTGTCTTCTCTAGGATACAGCTCGCTTCCCTCCTCGTCTCAGTGCTTCTCTCTCTTCCCACTCAAGTGTATCTGATCCGGCTCTCCGGCACAACTCTCCGAGGATGAGTCCTCCAGAAAGCTCCAGCCACAGATGCCCGTTCCCCAGCTCATGGCTGCCCAGGACCACTCAACTCGCGTGGGCTTCCCTGGTGCGGACCTGCCCTCTCTAAAGTGGATCCTCAGCAGAACACAAGCTCCAGCGTGGCTCCTTTAGGGTGAGTATCAGTGACAGCATTTGAGTTTGTTAACAACTGCAGAGAGAGAGAGAGAGAGAGAGAGAGAGAGAGAGAGAGAGAGAGAGAGAGAGAGAGATTAAGATTAAGGATGTTTGTGTGATCTTGGCTTTGTTTGTGTGTAAACAATGGCATTGCAGTTCAGTTTGCGGTTGAGGATCATAAATAAATGCGACTCCTTGTTGCATATTGTCATTTGTGACCTTACAAAAGCTGAGATTACGTCCAGGTGGCGTCTCAGATGGGTGCAGAGAGACTGTTGGTGCCAACACAGATGCCAACACTGTCAGCGTGTGAACTCTCAGAGTGTGTCATGACACCAGGTCTGGAGAACAGCACCACTGCACTGATCATTAGAAATTACAGCGCAACACAACCACTCTCGTTTCGTTTCGTTCAGTTATTTATATAGCACCTGACAGGCTAGTTCCAAAGTGCTGTACAAGAACAACAAGACAAAACATAAAAACATCCATGTACTAAAATGCCAAGGAATACAAATATGATTTTAAGCGGTCCTTAAAAGCATTTAGAGGCAAGGAAGATCTAACATCCAGTGGCAGATTATTCCACAATTTCGGACCAGTGACAGAGAAAGCATGACCAACCTTCATTTTGCCTTATTTTGTAAGGATTTGACCAAACTACTAACACTAAGTATTAGTGTTGAGTGTATAAGAGCAGCGTTTGTTCTCCAGACGTGAATGATTCCTCAAATCAAGGTGTGCTGGTACTTTCAGATGCATTATATTCCCCTGCTGGAACTTAAAACAGGTGGAAAAATCCCAAAGGAGAGACCCGAGTCTTTTGACCCTAGCATCCGCATAGCAATGCCAACACTGGCATCGTGACAGCAAGTTTTGCACCACTCACATTTTCAACAGGAAAATCAAATATGTATTGATTCCTGGCGGTGTAGTTCAGGTAACTGGTCTGTGCGCTGTTCAGATACAGTATGTGGGTGTGTTGTGAAATAGAAATGTATGAGCAAAAGAGTAGCAAGAAGGTGACAGAATTGACGTATTTCTATGGAAACAGCATATCCCTTCACTCTCTCTCTCTTTCTCTCTCTCTCTCTCTCTCTCTCTCTCTCTCTCTCTCTCTCTCTCTCTCTCTCTCTCTCTCTCTCTCTCTCTCTCTCTCTCTCTCTCTCTCTCTCTCTCTCTCTCTCTATCTCTTTCTCTCTCTCTCTCTCTCTCTCTCTATCTCTCTCTTTCTCTCTCTCGCTTGCTCTCTCTCTCTATCGCTCTCTCTCTCTCTATCTCTCTTTCTCTCTCTCTCTCTCTCTCTCTCGCTCTCTCTCTCCCTCTATGCACCGCTACTGAAGACTCATATAAATGTTTTTCTGTTTATAATCAAGCTCATCGGAAAGAATTCGATAATGTTGTTTGGTTGCATTTTTGGAGGGACATGCATCAACAAAAGCAGATGATTTTTGACACTTTCTGTTGAATTCGGAATGGCCAACAAAAAAGTTACCAATAAGATGAGCTCGGACACGCCCATAACGCATCACTTCCTGTGTTTACCTCCTTCTGTTAGTGCTGACGTGAAGTCCTTTAATCCGGCTGTTGGAGATTTCAGGGGAAACGTGTCTTTCTGTCTCTCAAGCTGTTATTAAGCCACTTAAACTGTCTGAATCTCACACTGGATTGGCTCAGTTTCAGAAGAACACATGCCGAAGCAAACAGATCAACATTTGGGACTTTAAACCTTGTTAAACAACCTACTAATATAGTATATTTAGTCAGTTCAGGTTTTAATTGCTCTCATAATCCTAAACCAGCTAACACTCCTTATAAACTTTAAATTGTCATAATTTGGATTTTCCTCTATTAGACAAAATCGACACAATATGTTATACAGGCTCGATACAGTATTTGAATAGCATTAATGATATGCAGTGATTTTAAGGACACTGTGATCCTCATTAACATTAATGCAGAGCTGTCTGAAAGTGTAAGTTTGACAGTGAGACGATTTCATGCTGCAGCCTGCGGTGTGTCGTGATGCTCACGCTCAGTAATCCTCGAGAGCTTTTCATCCGCTCCCAAACACGATCCCCCACACACACACACACACATACAGAGAGAGATAACTGAATATTAGTTTTGAGAAATAATAATGTGATTAATGTGAGCACTCACGCACAAATGTTGATCAGGTAAAGGGATTGGTGTGGTCGTGACTGCAGCTCAGACGGCATCTATAGAGTCGAGCGCGAGAAACTGACTGTTATCTTTACAAACAGAAAGTGTCACTTTATTGGTGTGAATGAACTCAGTGATACCTGATGAATGCTTGTGCATCTGTTTATCTGTCTGTCTGTCTGTCTGTCCGTCCGTCCGTCTGTCTGTCCACAAGTGCGTCTGGTTAAAATTTAAGTGATCACTCAAAACTGTTTGTTTGATTATTTATTTATTTATTTATTTTAATTGGTGCATAATTTATTACTGTATTTATTAAATTTGGTTCATTATTTATTTATTTTAATTTGTTAATTTTATTTATTTATTTTGTTAATTTTATTGAATTTATTATTTTATTTTAATTGGTTCAATTTATGTATTATTGTTTTGTTTATTTTATAGAATTTATTGACTTTAATGTGTTCATTATAGTGCTGTCAAATCGATTAATCGCAATTATTTATTTATTTATTTTATAATATTTATTTATTTGAATGTGTTCATTATAGTTCTGTCAAATCGATTAATCGCAATTATTTATTTATTTATTTTTTATTTTATAATATTTATTTATTTGAATGTGTTCATTATAGTCCTGTCAAATCGATTAATCGCAATTTTTTTTAATTTTTTTTATTGTATAATATTTATTTATTTATTTGAATGTGTTCATTATAGTTCTGTCAAATCGATTAATCGCAATTAATTAATGAATTATTTTATTTTATAGAATTCATTTAATTTAATGTGTTCATTATTGTTCTGTCAAATCGATTAATCGCAATTAATTAATTAATTATTTTATTTTATAGAATTCATTTAATTTAATGTGTTCATTATAGTTCTGTCAAATCGATTAATCGCAATTAATTAATGAATAATTTTATTGTATACAATTCATTTAATTTAATGTGTTCATTATAGTGCTGTCAAATCGATTAATCACAATCATATATTTACGCACACACACAAAAATTATATAAACACAGACTTTTAGATGCGATTAATCATGATTAATCGATTTGACAGCACTCAGCACATTATATTTTTTATTTTGTTTTATTTTATTGAATTTATTTATTTTCATTTGGTAATTTTATTTATTTAATTAGTTCTAGCCATATCAAAAAATGACAGTCAAGTGTTAGACATGTTGTACAGATATTGAACATATCAATATGATGACTGATGACCTCATCTGTCAATCAGATGAGCTCTTGTTCACGTGATGTTACAAAATCAGTGAGTTAATATTCATTCTTGCCTTCAGCATGTCAGTGTGTCAGAACTTAGAAAAATATTCTGCTTTGAGAACGATTGTGATTTTCTCCCCCTTCGGTCAGAGTTTCTTGTTTAGTTTCCTGTTTCTTTACAGCTGAATTTCTCTTATTCTCCCTCCCCAAGAGATCAGTGTTAGCCGAGAGATCAGAATAATTAAAACATGTCTCCTCTTGAAACACTGTGTTGATTTTCTACATACTAAATTATGCATCCAGCTGGCTTCAGAAGTATAATCATATTTTTGCATGACCATTTGCATGTTCTGGTTATGTAACCTATACAGTATGTTTTATGGTGGATGCAGATTGTGTTCATTTTGAGGAGAAAATCATGAAATACTGTATTCCATGTTCACCTCTCACCATATATGTGATAATCTTTGATCACAGATTAGTTCACTTCAACACTTCAAATGAAAATCAGACAGAATTCATATTCATAGTTGAAATCATCATCATCAAAGTTCGTTTTGAATGTAGTTTAATGTAGTGAATCATGTTCGTAGTTAATAATGTGCTTCTCATGGTTAATGTGGTTCCTCTGCTAGACACCTAACACACACTAAAACACCAGCTGATTCACAGAAAAGTGAAGAGAAAAGACCCTGCAGATTTTGAGACACAGATACACTTGATCTAATGCACGGACATTGTTGGGGCATTTAGACTTCAGTAAAAACTGATGGTGCATATGTAGTTTAATCTCATAAATAACACCTGTGTACATGCGAGGATGTGATACACTCATTGGATGTGCAGTGTGTGTATTTATAACACCTGTAGTCACGGGTTTGAGTCTGTAGCGCACGTTTGAAACTGAGTCACGGGACTTTCAGCAGGTTTTACATGTTTGTTGTGTGTGTGTGTGTGTGTGTGTGTGTGTGTGTGATCCTTCAGGCTGCACGTTTCTGCGAATGTGAACATGAGTTCATACTGCTCCTTTGGGTTTGGAAAACGATTCCATAAGCATCTTTTGGGTTTTGTGTGTGTGTGTGTGTTTTGTAATCTATAAGCCTCCTAACGCTGAATTGTAAAGCTTCAGGCTACTGAAAGGAAAGCGAGAGAGAGAGAGAGAGAGAGAGAGAGAGAGAGAGAGAGAGAGAGAGAGAGAGAGAGAGAGAGAGAGAGAGAGGGAATGATATGGAGGAGTAGAGATGCTTGTGCTTTTATTAGGAGCTCTTTTCTTCTGTCGTTCATTTTTTCTCTCCATCTCCAAGGATGCCAAGTCGAGAGTGGCAGTTAGAAACAGTCTGTGCATATCTAATATGATTGGGCTTGTTAAAAATAGACCGCACTATACACTCCGTGCTGAGCTCATACGCACGTACAGCACACAGTTTTGTGGGATTCGGAAAGCAAAATGGCAGTAAGGATTTCGGGATGTTCTCGTTCTAGAAACCAGAGAGCACTTGACTAGATGAAAAGTTCAAGATGATCAGTGCAAGATGATTATTATTATTTTGGTTTAGTTTTATGTCAGAGAAATGCTGTTCATGAACTCTTCCCTGTGCCGCTTGTGCTACATCTACTGCTGTTCAAAAGTTTGGGGTCAATATATATTTTTGAAAGAATCTCTTCTGCTCACCAAGGCTGCTTTTTAAAAAAAATCACAAATACAGTAAAAACAGTAATATTGTGAAATATTATTACAATTTCAAATAACTGTTTTCTATGTGAATATATTTTAAAATGTAATTTATATCCTGTGATCAAAGCTGAATTTTCAGCATCATTACTCCAGTCTTCAGTGTCACATGATCCTTCAGAAATCATTCTAATTGAATAAATATGTTTCTTTAAAAAAAAATCTGACTGACCCAAAACTTTTAAACAGTAATGTATATGAACGATTCCTCAAATTGTGCAGCTTGTGTAAAAATCTAGTTTGATGATAAAATAAATGGAAGTGAAATGTCTCCTGGCATAATATTTCTCTCTTACTCTGATTTGCCTTTTAGTTCTCTTTGTTTTTGGAGTCAAATCATGTGCAATATTATAATTGCAGTGTTTAATTATTTATTGTTTGTACTCATATTGTTGAAGCTTCTGAGATTTGCGCAGAAGAGTTTAATCAATTTACAAATCTGCTGGCTTAATTTTTTTGTTTAGTTTACTATACAAGCAATTTGTTTTGGTATAATTAAAGTTTAAATGTGGTTTCTTGTTGCTTTTCTCAACTTTATTTCTTCTAGAAAGGGAAAGTTTATTCAGACCTCGTCTTTCAGCCTTACCAGCTCACCGAGAACAAGACCTTTAGAGCCGAAGCTTTCAGACTGCTAGAGGAAGCGTAGACAATCATATATAAAGGTACGTCTGCAGCACTACACAGTGAAGCCTTATATTATTTTATGGATAATTCAATCCCTCAGGCGTGTGCATATTGTCCTTGTTGTTTTGGAAGATGGAACAGGAGATTTCAAAAGTGCAGCGCAAGATGTCGGACCTGGAGTCAGTTTTGCAGCAGAAAGACGTGGAGCTTCAAGCTTCAGAAACCCAGAGGACCATTTTAGAACAAGACCTGGCCACCTACATCACAGAGTGCAGTGTGGGTATACTGTCCAGATGTGGAAATGTGCCGTGATCTGAATTGCACTAATTCATTTTTGTTTGTCTGTGCATTTCAGAGTTTGAAGCGCAGTTTGGAGCAGGCCCGCATGGAGGTGTCGCAGGAGGATGATAAAGCTCTGCAGCTGCTGCACGATATACGGGAACAGAGCAACAAACTGCAGGAAATCAAAGAACAGGTTCGGATTCGATGCACCTTTTCATTTCAGCGTATTGGCTGTGTCTGGAATCGACCTCTATCCACCTTATTCCTACGCCCCATGACGCTTTGCGCGAATTATGGGTGTAACTTCCGTTAAGCTGTAAACGATCAGTGAAAGGCTCGCTCTATGGGTCTCATTCATGAAACACGAGCAGAACGAATTTGTGTGTAAAGTGGTTCTGGCGTAAATTTTTGGATTCATTAAAATGTAAATATTTTCCAAATGTTAGTCGGTACGAAAGAAATCTGCACCTGCTCCCAGCCACGCGTAAATAGTGAGTTTAACATCCGAACGTTTTGCTCAGGCTGCATTTTAATTCACCTTAATCGGGTACATACACAGCATTTTGAAAAAATATTATATATAGTAATTACATACGGTTTTTCTTTTTACTTCTGGGACTGTTTGATTAGCAGATGAAACTCCAGTAACTGCATCTGTAATGCTGCCAAGCTTGCTTTTCTTTAGGACCTGATGTGCCACTATGTATGCTTGAAAATAAAATTTGGTGTTTTGAATGAACTTCTGATAATAAAACTTCGATATCTGCATCTGAGAAATTTTTGAGAAGACATGTTGAAATCCTTCGTTTGGTGTCATAATATGATGCCCATATATAGTTGTCAGTCGGATTTAATGGGCGGGATTTATGGTAATTGAGAATGAGCGTGCACGCGCGTCCCATTTACGACTGATTGGAATTCATTAACACACACACACACATACAGACACACACACATTTTACTATCACATCTGACGTTTACGAAGTATTTGTGAATCCGGAGATGAGTTTTCGGGAAGGTCTCTTTACGCGCAAATCACTCTCATATTTACTTGAATATTTACGAATGTTTCATGAATGAGACCCTATGAACGCAATATGTTAAAAAAGTGTCACAATGAGATGACATTTATCGACTCACCCTTCAACCATCGAACTTTCAAATGAAAGTTTAAAAGAATCAACAAGGTACTTTCAACAGATCAAAATTAGCCCAGAAAGCGCGAGTCTTTGGTTAAATATCACTGTAGTAGACAAATATATATCTGTATTGTATAACAAGCCTTAATCAAAAATGTTCATTAACTTCAGCATTACGTGACACTATATCAAAGTGATTTCCGTCATTTTGACAGATTATAAATTGCATTTATCTGTGAAAACAAACCTGGAAAGTGACGTGAGGATTTAAGGGAGAATAACGAGAGATTCTTCGTGGATTCCAGTGAATTATTAATGGAATATCGTAAATTAAATTCGGGAGAACAGACCACAGATGTGGCGTATATGTTGTCCTTTTTCATACTTTTACAGCGGATTGCAAAGGAAAAAATTAAAATCATCATGAGGAAAAGAAAGCAGTGACTAAAAAGAGCTCTTGCCATAGATATTCTTGTTATAACATGTCACGTTAAAATACCAAGTATAACGTGATTCTCATGATGTCTGAAAATAAATCATGAAGGAAAATTGACAGCTCATCCAGTCAAACTGACGGATCAGCTTTATTTGTAGGGCAACCTTATGATTTGAAATGATTCGTTTTAGCCTTTTTGAATGGAAGTTCCCCAAACCGGAAATTCAAAATGCAGGAATGAGGTGGATACCATTAAATAGGGCATTATTTGAGGGTACAGCCATTTGTAGTGGTGTCCGAAACGTTATCGAGTGCACTCATTTAATCCCACAATGCACCGCAAAAATGAGTGTACAACCGATGTACACTCGACGGCTAGAGAATACCCATAATGCACTGTGAGAGTGGTGCCCTCAGCTGAATCATCCATCCATTAATTTTCCAAAAAGCTGGTCCAATGTGGGTACAGCGTAATATCATACTGGTATAAATATATATAATATACTTTACTAGTTATAGCATGAAATAAACATGAATGAACATCAGAAGGTATGCTAAAAGATACAGTACAACTTACCGAAATCTGTATCATGTCTCATGTAATCGCTCAAATCAGTGTTTCAACTGTGGAAAGATGTCAGTAAAACAGCTTGTAAACAATATGGGCCCTATTTTAACGATCTGAAACGCGAGTATCAAACGCGAAACGCAAGTAACTTTGTGAGCGGATCTCAGGCGCTGTTGCTATTATACCGGCGGGATAAATGACTCTTGCGTCCGACGCAAATCTAAAATGGGTTGGTCTGAAGTCGCTACATTACTCATAGGTGTGGTTTGGGCGTAACGTGCAATAAACCAATCAGAGCGTCTTCTCACATTCCCTTTAAGAGCAGGCGCGCTTGTTCAATGGCGGATTGCTATTATAATGGCGGGTTTTCCAGGCGCGCGCCAGGAGCGGTTCACAGCCGAGGAGACCGACATTCTGGTCAGGGCTGTAAAAGACAGACAAGTGACGTTGTATGGGGACGGGAGAAACCCACCCAAATTAGCTTCGGTTAAACAGGCTTATAATAATTTGGGTAAATGGGTAAGCTAGATTTATGCCTATTTTTTCACATCTTCATCCTTGTAATAATGTATGATTTGCAAAAATGAGAACTGAGCACACGCTACATAGGCCCTGTCCCAAATGGCACACTTCATGCGGACTTTCGGTCTCGTGGACTTAAATTGCGCGTGCTCGCCGAGTCTACGAGTCCGTAGGCCGTCTCATTTAGCATGTTAACGCTCTGAAGTGTGCTCAGCAGCGCCCCCTGTGTACCCTTGAAGCGGTCTTTCGCGAATCCCGCATAGATGCAGGCTCCACGCACTTTAACTACCCAGGAATCCTTGCGGAAGGCCAATCAGACGACGGATGGGAGGAGATTTCGCTCACGGACAATTGTTAACATGGCTGAGAAGAAAATATTTAAGTGTAATTATCATTACGGTTTTTATGACAAGTTTATACAAACATTATGATCATCGACCAGTGGTTGATGTCTCAAACATAGGCTAATAATAGCGAGCTGAATAATACGATCGCATTATGATTCATTAAATAAATAGAACAGAATGTCAGGGCTTTACTGAGTCATATGTAAACACAACAACAATAGGCAGCATATTTCCCCGAATCTGCAGCTCCTGTCCATAACAACAATCAGACCGTCTTCCTGTTTCCGGCGTGACGATCGAGTCTGTCCCAAAAATACCTCTCAATGCGCCCTCGCGGACTCGCGCTAAGGGCTCTATAGGTCTGCACTACATGACGTCACCGAAGTATGGACTCTGAGGAAGTCCACAAGTCCGGAGTGTGCCATTTGGGACAGGGCCATTATGGCCAAGCGCCCTTAAAATAACATCTGAATAACGCGCCCTGGCTTTAGACTAGGTTTTTCCTGGTCTGTGGCGTAATTGTTTTCTGAAACTGCAAAACAGCACCAGGGAACGTTTGCGCCGGAACACGCCTCCTCTTTTCTCTGAACCGCCCCCGAGAGCGCAAGTTCATTCCCTAATTTACCGACGTGCATCTGTGGAGGGAAAAGTCCACTGTGTGTCGGGTACAAAATAGGAATCATACATGCGTCGGTGTACAAAGTCAATTGCGCTGGGTGCAAGATAACGACACATAACGTCACATTTACCTCAGAAAAGCCATTCGGCGACCGTAAACTCGTTAGTCAGCTAGAAGAGGACTCTAGAGAGGAGCATTTTGCTAAATATATGCACCATATTACAAATTCATTGTAATTGTTTTCTGTTCCTCAATATTTAATGTATATTGGAATAAATCTGGCGAGTTTTTATGACAGCCACCAAAAACCGAATTGGAGTAGAAACATTATTATGTAATTATAGAGTTCAACTTTATTATTATAAAAACGTCCTTGTGTGCAATACATATTTTTTTTTAATTCAAACTAGTGCTGTCAAATTGATTAATCGCATCTAACATAATTTTTTTTGTTTACATAATAAATGTGTGTTGTAGGCCTATATATATTATTATACTTATACGTATATATTATACAGGTGAAACTCGAAAAATTAGAATATGGTGCAAAAGTTCATTTATTTCAATAATTCAACTTAAAAGGTGAAACTAATATATTATATAGACTCATTACATGCAAAGTGAGATATGTCAAGCCTTTACTTGTTATAATTTTGATGATTATGGCTTACAGCTTATGAAAACCCCAAATTCAAAATTAGTATATTGTAAAAAGGTTTTCATATCTGTAATCCATAATCATCAAGATTATAACAAATAAAGGCTTGAAATATCTCACTTTGCATGTAATGAGTCTATATAATATATTAGTTTCACCTTTTAAGTTGAATTACTGAAATAAATGAACTTTTGCACCATATTCTAATTTTTCGAGTTTCACCTGTATGTGTGTGTGTGTGCTCGCATAAATATACATATATACACACATATACAGTATGAATATAATAATATATACACACGTATATTATATAAACAAAAAACGTTCATGTGATTTGACAGCACTAATTCAAACCAATTTTAACCTTCAATATTATAATAATTTAGCCTAACTGACTTCCTGAATAGTTTACAGCATAAGGTGAGAGAGATTTTTGAGTCGAATTGAATCAGAATTGTATCAAATTCAAGCTTGTGAATCGAAATTGAATTGAAATGTGAAATATGTGTCAATACCCAGCCCTACTTCTAAAGCATGTGTTAATCTTAATGTTAATTTCAACATTTACTAAAAAAATTAAAAGGTGTATTTATTAATATTAATTAATAGTCCTCCTGAGCTAACATAAACTAACAATTTTAGTTAATGCATTATCTAATGTTAAATACTGGGAACTCATTGTAAAGTATTATCGACTTGTTTTTGGAGAATTTTAGACTAAGAAATTGTATTGCAATCACTGTAAATGTCATTTATTGTACAGAAGCATAGCACAAACACACAATACAAGCAAAACAGTTTTTTTTTTTTTTTTTTATAATAAACAAATGACTATAAAAATGAGATTTATAAATTAAATGTAAAGCTAGAAATGACTCCTGCATGCTGCTGTACTGGATGCATGGAGAAATAAGAGATGCAGTATTATATAGAGTGTGGAGGTGTTTGATTTTAGATCTGGAAAAGGGACTGGATTCGTTGTGTGTGTCTGAATGCAGTGGTTTCTGTAAGTCTGAATGACATAACCGGAGGTTTCAGGAAAGTTTTTGTGTGTGCATCGTGGTTCATTAATTTATGTCTATATATTAATGATCCACGATGGGGGGGGGGGGGGGGGGATCTTCTGCTAGTTAATTCTGATAATACAAATTAACTCTGTCCGTCTCAGCTTCTGAAACACTATCTGAAATAGCGATGGCCACTTATAGCCATGAGTAAAGTGATGTAGAACGTAAGACTGAAGAATGAGATGTGAAGGTAAGAACATGATAGAAAAACAGCCTGCTTTCTGCCGCTTCTCGCACGTCTCCCCCAGAGCCAGACTCCATCGCACTGCGGTTGCCATGGAGACAAAAATGGTACCTAGCAGTGAAGGATGTTGCAGATGCAGTGGAAATGCTGTCGTGACATGCTGGCAAAGGTCTCGAATTAGCAGCAATCAGACTTTAAATTAAGTGTTCACTTTTCGTTTTATCCTACAGATTTGATCAAACTGTTAGTTTGTTTCTGCAGGACTTTGCTACTAGTTTGACGCTTTCAAACTCTGCCGCATAGTCTACATGTCCTGTTTTCAGTATGCATCATTAATGTCTGTAAGGACTTAAATTGTTGTAACATATGTGAACTTGCAATGTAAAAACTTTGAAATAGTTCAATAAGTTAGTGTTAAATAGGATACGTTTTAGACATAATATTTACAGTTACTTTGTCTATTTTTTGCTCCGGCAAGAAAAATATTTCCAAATGAAGTCAAAGCAGGAACAACTGCTTTTTCTCTGAGCAATGTGTTTCTTTTCTCTGTACGTTTGAACGAATCAGTTGAGTGAATGATTCTAATGAATCTGTTAAAACAGTCACTTGTGTCGTTCTTTAATGAATCGGTATGTTTAAATGAATCAGTTGAGTGAATGATTCTAATGAATCTCTCTTAAAACAGTCACTTGTCATTCCTTAATGAATCTGTACGTTTGAACGAATCAGTTGAGTGAATGATTCAAAGGACTCCCTCTTAAAAACAGTCTCTTGTGTCGTTCTTTAATAAATCTGTATGTTTAAATGAATCAGTTGAGTGAATGATTCGAATACTAACTCTTAAAAAGTCACTTGTCATTCCTTAATGAATCGGTACGTTTGAACAAATCAGTTGAGTGAATGATTCGAATTACTCTCTCTTAAAGACCGTCACTTGTGTCGTTCTTTAATAAATCTGTATGTTTAAATGAATCAGTTGAGTGAATGATTCGAATACTACCTCTTAAAACAGTCACTTGTTATTCCTTAATGAATCGGTACGTTTGAACGAATCAGTTGAGTGAATGATTCAAATGACTCCCTCTTAAAAACAGTCACTTGTGTCGTTCTTTAATAAATCTGTATGTTTAAATGAATCAGTTGAGTGAATGATTCGAATACTACTTCTTAAAACAGTCACTTGTCATTCCTTAATGAATCGGTACGTTTGAACGAATCAGTTGAGTGAATGATTCAAAGGACTCCCTCTTAAAAACAGTCACTTGTGTCGTTCTTTAATAAATCTGTATGTTTAAATGAATCAGTTGAGTGAATGATTAGAATACTCCCTCTTAAAAAGTCACTTGTCATTCCTTAATGAATCGCTACGTTTGAACGAATCAGTTGAATGAATTATTTATTTAATGAATCTCTCTTAAAACAGTCACTTGTCATTCCTTAATGAATCAGTACATTTGAACGAATCAGTTGAGTGAATGATTCGAATGACTCTCTCTTAAAGACCGTCACTTGGCGCACCTAATTTGTATAAGAATGTAACTTGCAGAAAGATTCACTTAAAAATCCCCACCACTAAATCAGACTGTGCTATTTACTTATACTCATATACTCATAGTCTTATACTCATAGCATGTGACTTGTAATCAACAGTTTTGCCTGATTTGATTACAACATTGGCAATACTTTATGGAATAGTAGTAGTTCCTCATCAGTGTTATACCTTCGTCCTTTTCCAGACTTTAAATTTTTATTTTTTTAGCTTTTAATCAAAGTTTGGAATATTGTGATTCATCTTAGAACAGGTTTTGGTTAAGTTTTTTTTATTGAAGAGGGTTTTGAAACACCTATGGGGGAAAATGACTGGCTTTTGGGCTCTCTCGTGCTTAAAATAAATAAATAAATAAAGTGGCACAGAAAGGTTTTTTTAAGTTTCATGAATATATGAAGTTCCTTATTGGTTTGTTAAGCTCAGAGGGAACCGGCCCATTAAGCTGTCATTTCAGAGAGCTGCTTTTAGGGGGTGATTTCCAGTTCAGATGGAAGTTTTAGTGGCTGACAGATTTATTTGTGCTTTTAGTGTTTTGCCATTTAGTGGACTGACTCATTTGAAAGTTGCTTTGAATAATGTAAATACAGTCTTAAAAAGTTAAAAGGTTTATTTACTGCATTTCTTTTCTTGGAGTCATGAACTAGCAATTGTTCAGTTGAACTAATTTCAGTTATAGTTCATCTTAAACTAAACTCTTATTCTATTGTATTTTTCTTCAAGGTATAAACTTTGTCTCTGATATTTCTCTTGAAAATAAATAGACGTTAATGCGCCACATTTTAAGACATTGTCGATGTCAAGATCTGTTGTAAAACTCTTGAAGAGACGCATATGAGATTATGTGGTGTTTGATCATAATGTTTTTTTCAATGCCCGATTACTGATATCTAAAGTGCTGTATTTCTGAATTGCTGAAAATACAAACATTTCCAAAGAAAAATGAGATTTAATCAAAAGCTTCAATTGGCTTTCCATTTAATCTGATTGGACAATTGAGATATTCAAGAGATCTCATTTGTAATTTTTCTTTGTGATGGATGGATCTTTTTTAGTGCTTGCAACTAATGCAAATGTTTTGATTCCAGCACACACCGCAAAATGCTATAGTCACAATTGACGTTATTTGTGCAATTAGCTCACTATTGATAATTAGGCAGTCACATTAGCATAGACGACTGACAGAAGGAGATTGTGTTGACTCACTCTGAACTGATTTTTTTCATATTATGAATTTCATTTGGGAGGCAATTTCACAAAATGTCAAGCACCTCTTTTCTGTCGTTTCTGGTGAATAATTATAATCTTCATTATGATAATATAAAGCAAAAATCACAAACATGCTCTTCTATATCTGTTTTTGAGCACTTGGCTGTTTTTCCTCTCCACATTCACAATATAGCACAGCCTCAAGTGCCTTATTGCTTTTGTTACATGCATTGTAAAAATATAAGGGACAACAGCAAAGTTAATAGTTGGTCTCAAGGGCTTTTAACCCTGGGTCCTTCTTATCTTAGCCCAGGGTAAACACAATCCTGGATTATTTAGCACATTGACCATAATTCACCCAGGCTAGCAATTAATCCAGTGTATTCATAAGATGTCGTCTCACTGTACTTTCCTAAACCCTGGGTTAATTAGCATATTTGCGGTGTCAGTGTCACTGATTGGATGAATAAAGCACGCGACCTGTTTACATAAAAGCTCTTGCATTGCGCATCCACGTATTACTATTACCGACTGTAACTGAATGGACTTTTCGGACTATTAAAGTTAAGAATTAAATGGTTTCTTTCTTTTTTACTTAATTTGTCCCCTCAAACCCTGAATGACTTGCTGTGTCCGAAATCACCCCCAAACCCTCATTCACTATTCCCTATAAAACTCCACTAATATAGTCCACTTGATGGAGTGAATGACACCGAGTGTGAGGGGATTCTTACACTGAAAAAACAGAGAAACACACGGAGAGCAGCAGCTTTTGTTTCTGCTCTGATGGCCGCAAGACCAGAAATCAGAAATGGTGCTTGGTACATTTTTCATCTTCAAACTAAACGTGGGTCTCCTGCCAACAAAGTTTTAAACCCGTCTGTCTAGTCTAGTGCACTTCCCATAACGTTCACGCATACTGTAGGCGGAGAGTAGGCTTCTTTTGGGGCTGTTCGGACACATTCGACCACATGAGAGTTTACACTACGAAAGTAAGCCGGTTGGATGCGTTTTCGACTACATCTGGAATGGGTTGACCGTCACAGTGCATTATGGGTATATAGCCTACTCTTGTCGTTGAGTACGTCGGTGCATCATGGAATTAAATGAGTGCGATAACGAACACTATTGTTTTGGACACCACTACAAATGGCTGTCCCCTCAAATAGTGTCCTATTTAAGGGTATGCGGGGCGATTTCAAACACAGCCACTGTTTATACAATGCATGGCATTTCCGCCACTGTCTAACACACCGCATTGTTTCACACGTACAAGTTTGGCACCACAAAAGCGGTGGGGTCTCCGGCGGGTGCGCTAACAAGGACGCTAAAGACCGCAACCTCTATTGCCAGGCGCTAGAGTGCCTCTTGAGTATGGAGGACCAAACCTATAAAAATAAAAAATTAATAAATAAATACGCAAAGAAATGTAAAAAAAACACAAATAAATGACCATGCTTTTATTTCCCTATTTATGTTTAATTATATATTTTCCCACATTTATTTATTTTTTCATTTATTTATTTATGCATTTACTTATTTCCACTTTTATTTATTTTTTACTTTTATTTATGTATATATGCATTTACGTCATTTTAGAAATCCCGACCAGCTGATGTTTTACGGCCATGTCCGGAATAAAGAGTAGACCTATGTATGGTAGGCCTAAATAGCTAAGTAAAGTTAAGGGACATAAACCGTGATAAAAGATTTTGGCCCTATTGCCCATCTCTAAGTCATTTATTTCCTGGGACACCTGTAAAGTCACGTCCACAAACCTCTTGGGTTGTGTTTGCTCACACCACAAGGTGTCACTGTGGCCTCAAAGCTTCAGCACTGCCTCTCTGAGCTCGATTGCTATGTCTGAGGTAAAACACGCCCCCCTCATTAGCATACAGAGCAATAAATAAATGTATAAATAAATAAATGTAGACGTAAATGCATATATACATAAAAGTGAAAATAAATAAAAGTGGAAATAAATAAATAAATATATGAAAAAATAAATAAATGTGGGAAAATATATAATTATACATACAGTAAATAGGGAAATAAAAGTATAAATAGTCATTTCATTTTGTTTTTTTACTTTTTCGCGTATTTATTTATTTATTTATTTTTATTCCATACTTGAGGCCAGGGGAGTGAGGTTTACACACACAGCTATTACTGGCCTACGTTACATTAACCCCACGTGAAGTGTGAAACGTCCCTTTCCCCGTGGTTTAACATCATCCTTTACTACCATGTTTAATAAACAGAGGCAGTTACTGATTGTATCTTCTATGCTTGTCGTGCCGGATTTCCTTTTCCCCTCTAGTTATCTCAAGGCTTCCATTTATTGTAAAATACCGTAAGACATCTCGTTAGACGATTATGGCTTCGTAAGGCATGCGGTTTGTGACCTGTAGCTAATAGCTGATGAAACGACCAGAGCCGATCGGTCTCGGACTGGCACACTCGCTGCATTCGCCCACTCTCTGCCCTTTCACCCACTCAGCACACTTATTTATCCACTTCTCCGCTCTGCTTTTCATGTGCTGGTCTCTCTCTGTGATCACATGGTCGGTTACTCAGACTGATTTCATCTCCTCTCTGCCTCATGTTCTCACACAAGGTCTTCTAATTCGCCTGTTTTATTTGATTACAGTACAAAATTACCAACTAAGTACTTCACTGGAATCCTTTGTACTTTTTGTAATACTTCTCTCCCATATGGGGGATGGCGTGTCTGTTAAAGCTCAAGTATATTAAACAATCACTAAACATATTAACTCTATAAAGCCTACAGTATCATATTTGATACGAAACATCTATTAGTTTAGTCAAAATGTTGCTTAAAACCTGTTGCACACAATCTAGGCTACTATGTCTTCTGATTGATTGTTTTAGCAAGTAAAAGGCCTTTAAGTGTAACTATACAAACGTTCACCTTCAGCTTGTGGATCACGTGTCTTTTTAATGTGAAATCTGCACTGGTGTAACTATAAGAATAACTTTTATACTATCACTGTCAGTAATATTTCAAGATGAACACTTCATCATTTTTTACAAGAATCATGTTAAAATATGAGTATCAAATATGAGCCAAGCGCTTTTGAGGAAGGTTTATTTGTTCATCTATCAATCATCATTGTATTGCATTTCATTATACTTTTTAAAACTACAGCTTTGATCATAAAACTAAGCATTTATATCATGTTACTAAGACTTTACATTAGCAGATATATAGTGACGACCGATATTCATATGCATTTTATGTAAGTATCTGCTGTGCTGTTATAAAGATCTCACTCATCTACATTACAAGCTTCAGAATTTCATCTTACTTATTGGCCATAAAAATATCAGCATCTGCACCAAATTGCATATCTTTGCTCAGTTTGAGTGTCCAATGAGTTTTTTTCATAGTGGGAAATTTATCAAAATGTTATGGAAGCTTGTTTCCGCCACAGACTGAAAAATAAAAAAGGTAATTGTGACTTTTTATCTCACAATTCTGACTTTTTTTCTCACAATTGCGAGTTTACATCTCACAATTCTGACTTTATTTCTCAGAATTGCGAGATATAAAGTCAGAATTGCGAGATATAAAGTCAGAATTGCGAGATATAAAGTCAAAATTGCGTGTTGTAAAGTCAGAATTGCGAGATATAAACTATTCTGAGGGGGGGGGAAAGTTTCCCCCTTAGAATTGGCCTAAAAACTCGCAATTGCAAGTTTATATCTCATAATTCTGAGAAAAGATGTCAGAATTTCGAGACATTAACTCGCAATTATATGTTATAAAGTCAGAATTGCGAGATGTAAACTCGCAATTGTGAGAGACAAAAGTCAGAATTGTGAGATAAAAGGTCGCAATTCTGTCTTTTTTTCTCGCAATTGCGACTTTATTTCTCAGAATTGCGACTTTATATATCGCAATTGCGACTTTATTTCTCACAATTCTGACTTCATATCTCGCAATTGTGAGATAAAAAGTCGCAATTATTTGTATTTTTATTTATTTATTCAGTGGCGGAAACAAGCTTCCATTCTTCACATTAATTTAATGTTTAATTTAATTTAATTTAATGTTCTTCACATTAAGAAAAAATGGTTATTTTAAAAAGTGATGCCTGAAAGGTTCTTTGGGGAACCAAAAAATGGTTCTTCTATGGCATTGCAGAGAAAATCTCCTTTATTTTTTAAGAGTGTGTACTAAATAATAGACACATTGATTCTGTTCTTTCTGATAGACATGGACACAGAGAAACTAAAGTGCTATTTTAACCATTAATGACCCTGCAGGAGTACCACGCTCAGCTGGAGGAGATGCGAGTGTCTATTCGTCAGCTGGAAGAGAACCTGTCCGCTGCTCGCCGTCGCAGTGACCTGTACGAATCTGAGCTGAAAGAGTCTCGTCAGACCAGCGAGGAGCTCAAGAGGAAGGCTGTGGAATACCAGCAGAAGATTCAGAAGGTTAATTCAAGTTCAACACAAGAACTGTCCAGCTGATGCACACTAGACGAGGTTTGATCAGTCTATATTCTTCTGTTTTTTAGGCTAAAGAACAAGGCAAAGCTGAGATGGAGGAGCTTCTGACCAAATTACAGAAGGTACATCCAGTCCCACACCACCAATAACAACTCATTATTTCCATTTAACTTTTGCAGACAAACCGTTGAGAAGACCAACATATTTGGTACTAGTGTAACCGACAATATAGCACGAACCAGAATTAACCAGTCTGGCCCAGAAATTCATGCTGTTTTTCATCAAATTGCTAATGCAGCTGTTTTTGTATTTAAGCTTCTTTATTTTTAAATGTCTCAGACCAATGCAGAGCAACAAGTAAAGACAGAGGAACTCCAGGAGAAGCTTACCAAGGTACCGTGTACATGTATTTCAAATTCAGCCCTGCTTAAAGATCTGAAAGATTTGTTTTGTTTGTTTTAAATTAATATTCAGTGATATTTACTGCATTGACACTATAGCATGAGAACAAAACTTGAACTGAATTGAGCTTGATAATGACACTGACTTCGCAACATCAACACTGTTATTGAAAAGTACTGAATCAACATTGAACTGACTTGAGCTGAATAATTACATCGTTATTGTATATGGGGACCTAGTAACATTGCCGTGTTCAGACCCAGAACGCGCACTGTGTGAACAAAAGCCAGAACCAATGCCGTATAAGGGGTGTGTCGTAGTGATGATTCACGAGCCTTTGCAATGACGTAGTTATCCTGCGACTCAGTTACTCTAGAAGAAAGATTGTGTTCGTCATCGATACAACAAAGAACAAAAAAATGTCTGCAAACTGGACTGAAGTAGAGACCCGTCACATCCAACGTCACGCGTCTTTCCGGAACATACACGGGTTGTGTGTGAACGCACTCTCTGATTCCGGCAAATCACTGGCAGTGTGAATGAAGCAAAATCAAACGAACCCGGGTCAAATCCCGGGTCACTTTATCCGTGTATTTTCCGGAATCTCTGTGTGAAAGGGGCTTGACAGTGAACAGTGACACAGTTAACTAAATTGAGCAGAATAATGATGCTATTACTTTCTGAAGAGCTGCTTTACAGCTGAAATTGAATTTATCGCAAAGTTGATACATTTTGCTGCTTTGATATCATCGTTTTCCAGTTTATTCACGTGAAGCTGCTTTGAAACAGTCTGTATTGTATAAAGTAATATAGAAATTTTACTTGACTTTTCATGGACATATGACCTATGATATCTATGATTGATATTTATAGCGTAATAGTGTCATTTTCAGTAAATCTGTTAGTCCCAGTTACCAGAAATTCACCATAAAAACACAGTGACAATGTTTCCGGTATTACAGAATGGCATATTAGTGGCTGTTTATTTTACAGCTTTAAAGGGGTGGTTCAGAATTTTGGACATCGGACCTCATTTCCAAGTTAGCCTGTGTGTTATTTATCAGTGGAGACAGTTTTCACAAGTTTTCATCCAGTCGTTCCAGTTGCATAGTTCGCCGGTGCTAGGCTAGTGCGAGTCAACGGTAACTGCTAGCCTGCCATTAAAAACAGTTTTACCCACTCCACAGTACACCAAAAGCAGATCAATTATAACGCCAGACTATCGATGTAAATGTCTGTTGAGAGAATAATGTTAAAAATCAAACTACTCTTTCATCTCAATGATCGCAATACATTTACAGGAACTAGTTTCTCAGCAGCGGCGGAATTTTACTTTGCTCCGGTTAGTAGTCCTGCGCCGAAAAGTAAACAGAGAACCGAAGCGCACTACAGTCGGGACTACCTGCACTACCTCTCTCTACCTCTCTCTCTCACTACCTCTCTCTACCTCTCTCTCTCTCTACCTCTCTCTACCTCTCTCTCTCTCTCTCTCTCTCTCTCTCTCTCTCTCTCTATCTCTACCTCTCTCTCTCACTACCTCTCTCTACCTCTCTCTCTCTCTCTCTCTCTCTCTCTCTCTCTCTCTCTCTCTCTACCTCTCTACCTCTCTCTCTCACTACCTCTCTCTACCTCTCTCTCTCTCTCTCTCTACCTCTCTTGGTTGCCTTGGTAACTTCATATCACTCCGCCGCTGCTGTAGACTGTGCTAATAAATACAGGGAACAAAGTATAACTATTGCAATGCAATGAAAGAGTAGTTTGATATCTAACATTATTCTCTCAACAGACATTTACATCGATAGTCTGGCGTTGTAATTGATCTGCTTTTGGTGTACTGTGGAGTGGGTAAAACTGTTTTTAATGGCAGGCTAGCAGTTACCGTTGACTCGCGCTAGCCTAGCACCGGCGAACTATGCAACTGGAACGACTGGATGAAAGTTTTTGAAAACTGTCTCCACTGATAAATAACACTAAGGCTAACTTGGAAATGAGGCCCGATGTCCAAAATTCTGAACCACCCCTTTAACTGTATATTTAATTAAGTGATATGATGTTAAAATCTACCAAAATCTACTTTCAAATGTGATAACCACCATAATAATACATGTGGTAAAAAAGCAATCCACATGATGAATAATACTACTGTCCATAAAGCACGGCCAATACTCGTATATAGACATCAGTAATCACACTCAAAACTCCATCAGAGTAGCTTCAATAAACCATAACATCAACTACATTACAGAAAATGTAACATGAAACACCATAATGAAATAGAAAGAAAAGAAAACAAACACACCATAATGATAAAAAGAAACAAAGCTGCCCTTCTACTGTTTTTCATTTGAAATGATATGGTTTGTTCTTCCAGAAACAATACAATTGACATTATTTTACAGTAAAATGACATGCAAGGCCAAACTTAAACATTAAACACTCTCGTATATGGTAAGGTAATTTACAGTCAACCATTCTTTCCTATTTTCTGATTAATATTCAGTTTACCAAAATGTTTTTACTGTAGCATTTTAAGTCACATTTTTGACCTGGCAGCTTCCTTTTCTTCCAGGCCGTGAAGGCGAGCACAGAAGCCACGGATCTCCTGCAGAACGTACGTCATGCTAAAGAGCGTCTGGAGCGAGACCTGGAGCGTCTGCAGACTAAAGAGGACTCCACCGACAGCCTGCGCAGACGCCTGCGAGAGACTGAGGTCACAGCGACTCCAGCCACTTCCTTTTCACCGTCTACAAATATCATGATTATGATTGGATTAGATTCAACTTTATTATTATTACACTGAGAATAAGTAGGAAACAATTCCTGTAGCTCAAACATCAGAGCGTGACGCTAGTAGGTTATGGGTCTGATTCACAGGGAAGACATTCAAAATTGCACAATACCCCCTAATATGAGATGGTCCTCACTGCAGAACACGAAATCCAGGGGGATCTCCGCCCCCTGATCCCTAATCATACCCATCTCCGCCCCCTGATCCCTAATCATACCCATCTCCGCCCCCTGATCCCTAACCCCACCCCTAATCATACCCATCTCCGCCCCCTGATCCCTAACCCCACCCCTAATCATACCCATCTCCGCCCCCTGATCCCTAACCCCACCCCTAAGCATACCCATCTCCGCCCCCTGATCCCTAACCCCACCCCTAATCATACCCATCTCCGCCCCCTGATTCCTAACCCCACCCCTAATCCTACCCATCTCCGCCCCCTGATCCCTAACCCCACCCCTAATCCTACCCATCTCCGCCCCTGATCCCTAACCCCACCCCTAATCATACCCATCTCCGCCCCCTGATCCCTAACCCCACCCCTAATCATACCCATCTCCGCCCCCTGATCCCTAACCCCACCCCTAATCCTACCCATCTCCGCCCCCTGATCCCTAACCCCACCCCTAATCATACCCATCTCCGCCCCCTGATTCCTAACCCCACCCCTAATCCTACCCATCTCCGCCCCCTGATCCCTAACCCCACCCCAATCATACCCATCTCCGCCCCCTGATCCCTAACCCCACCCCTAATCATACCCATCTCCGCCCCCTGATCCCTAACCCCACCCCTAATCATACCCATCTCCCCTCACTGATCCCTAACCCCACCCCTAATCATACCCATCTCCGCCCCCTGATCCCTAACCCCACCCCTAATCATACCCATCTCCACCCCTTAGATCTGGATCCAACTCCGCCCCCTGGATCTCGTGTACTGCAATGGGGTGCTGCTGCCTAATATGGATCTAAAACCCATAATAAATTCCTATATTCATAACAAGTGGGATCTATAAACCATGAACAAACTCCATGAAATCAGTCCCAAAGTTAGGAGAAGTTTCTATCATTTTTTTAAATCGATGAGACCAGATTATTTATACCAGTTGGTGAATAGGCCGTTCCAGAATGACACACAAGTCTTTAATACTTGGAGAAGATCCAACAACATGTTCGCTTTGTCAAAATCCTTTATCCCTGATGCATGAGTTATTAGTTTTTAACCCTGTGAGAAACGTTTTTTTCACTTAACACTTTTTAACAAACTTAAACCAAATATAATTTTAAGGCCCGTTTACACCAAGAGTGATAACTACTATATTAGCGTTCACACCAGCGGATAATATCGTTCTGTTTACGCTAAGCACGCTTTTGTCGCCTGCCTCTTGAAATGCTCCAGCTCTTTAAAGCAGGATGGATTCTGATTGGCTGGCAATGTGCCGTTATCTGTGCCGTTATCGTTATAGTTGTGGTATGAACTTTTATATTTTGAACGATTGAACAATCGTTATCACTATAGTTTAACTATACAAGTGAAACTAAAAAAAATTAGAATATCGCGCAAAAGTTCATGTATTTCAGTAATTCAAATTAAAAGGTGAAACTAATATATTTCATATATATAACTATATACATATGCATGATTATACTTTTCAGAGGGCCGACATTTCTGTATTTAAAATTATTATTTTATTTTTTTTGATTTCATGTAATATGCTAATTTTCTGAGATTTGGAATTTGGGTTTTAATAAACTGTAAGCCATAATCATCAAAATTATAACTTTTGCACGATATTCTAATGTTTCGAGTTATCATCATTGGTGTGAACGGCCCTTTAGAGTTTTTAGCAAAAATTGATTTTATAAATCAGCAAATAACAGTCTTTGTAATAACATTTTTGACAATAAAATTTTTTACAATAGCCACAGAAGCTGGCATGGCGCTAACAAACAAACAAACAAACAAACAAACATATTCTCAGGGATGCATGAACTGAAGAAAAAAATTTAGACCTTGAATGCAATGTTTTTCGCTTTGGATAAAAGCATCTGCCAAATGCAAAAATGGAAATATAAACAACTCAATTCACCCATTGCAATCCACTGTTGCTGATGTGTAGCCTCAAACTTATGAATATTCTGATGTAAATTTACATTTAATCGATGGAACTAAGTATGATTAATATCTAAACTAAACGTTGTTCCACGACCAAATTCTGATCTACTGTAACTATAAAATGTGATTTTGTTGATGCAACTTAATGCATTTTAAGTTGATTCAGTAATATTTTTGACTAATTAATTTAGTTGTTTTCACACATAGCACTTTTTATTCAGTGTGAGCTGCCATGATAACATGGCAATGCATCATCAATGTGAGATATTTATTGTGTTTTTTTGGATGGAACAGGATGGTAGGAAATCCCTGGAGAACCAGGTGAAGAGACTGGAGATGGTGGAGCGGAGAGAAACTAAACTGAAAGAAGACATTCAGACCAAGTCACAGCAGATCCAACAGATGGCTGATAAAATCATGGTAAGACTGAGACTCGAGCGAGTGCTGAACTCCTGCTGATTTACACATACTGTATCTAAAACACACACTCAAGCAAACAGGTAAACACTGGAGCGATGAGGACGCCACATGTCGATGAGATGGAGGTGTCACATGCTTGCAGTAAAGCTACTTAATTAAGACGCGTAACACTTATTAGTCACGTGCGATACACCTCCTCAAACACTCGCGGGTGCATTATTAAACACAGACTTTCTGCTTTTATTCGTTTTTCTTCAACCTGCTTAGCCTGGCAGTTACACTGCTTCTTTTCCTCAGCTCCCAGCATGCTCTCTGGCCCTGTCACGGCTCCAAAAGTGACAGATTGCAGGAGTGGATCATCTCAGTCTTTGGCCATGATCATGTGTGTCACAATGACGATGTGTTTTAAACCTGATGATTTATACTGTGCATTATTGATTTTTATGATTTAGTCCTGATTGAATAGTGCTTAAAAACGACATGCCACATTTTAATTTGATCTGGAAACCAGTTTTGTTACTGTTAACTAAAACTATTTTTATATCGTTTTCATTCATTGAAATAAAGCTGAAGTAATATAAATATAAAAATATAAATATTAGATGGAAAAACTTTAAGTTAAAAAACTGAAATGTGCCTATAACTGAAATAAATAAGTTTGAAGTACTACAAAATACCAAAAATTATACTCGACAAAATACATATACAAATGTTTTTTTATTTTTATTATTGAGTAAAGGTTCAATAAATTGTTCAATTAAAATAAAAATAGATTCTGACTATTTTTTCATGTCAGGCTTTCATGGACTGTTTGGATAAAAACATATGCTAGTTACTTTGTACATATAATCTTGAAAATGAATATTAATAAAACATCAATATTAGATGGAAAATATCAGCTTAAAAAAAACTTAGATGAAAATTTGAAATGTTGCCTAACTGAAATAAATAAGTACTAAAATGACTAAAACTGAAATACAATTAAATTACAGCTAAACTATACTTATACTGACAAACACGTAACAAAATGTCTAAAATGGGAAATATTTTGTATTATTTTAAGTAATGTAATAAAAAATGACAAAAGCACATAACAAAATTACTAAAACAAAAATTTTAATTCAAAATGAAAATATAAAATAAATGCTAATTCAAAATATTAATAAATGCTATAATAGTAATACTAAAATAACATTGCTGTAGACCCGTTAAGGAAATATGTTAACAATTTAAAAATGATCTATTGGTTTTCCTACGCATCAGCAATAACCAAGATTACTTGGAGTCTCTCGCTTTTCTTTTTATTTCTCCTTTTAGGAGAAACATCTTAGACAAGGCAATACTCACAGAAAATGAAACATAATTGAGACTCGTGAGCAATAAAATGCTCCTCTGTTGTCTGTCGGTTTACAGGAACTGGAAGAGAACTTGCGTGACACGCAGGCAACAGCTCAGCGAATGGAAGCACACCTGGAACAGAAGGAAAGGCTTTACGAAGACAAGATCAAGGTCGGGCCAAACACACACACACGCGCACACACACACACTGACAAATATCAGAGATGTTTCACAGAGTCAACAGAGCGGTTTACCTCCATCGTGGCGTTTGCACAGGACTAATATACTCCAGCTTTAGTGTGCGTTATTAAATTCAAAAATGACTCATGTTTGTCTTTGGATTCAGATTAAGCTTTTAAAGGCCTCATTTTGAAGATAGTCTCTGTTCATTTGTCAGGTGTACAGTAATAACCCAGTGCTTGTGTGTTTCGTAGGTGTTAGAGACTCAAATGAAGGCTGATTTGGCTGAAAAAGAATTGCTGGAGTCCAAGCAGAGCGCTTTTGAGGAGGAGGCTCGCGAGCGGGGAAAAGTGATCAGTGACCAGACAGCGGTACCACGTGTTCTTTTGCTTTTCCTGAGAGCCTAGTGTATTTTAGTTGGGGAATGACAAAGTGTGACACATTAACACTGATCCTTTTGCAAGACAATCATTCTACGTGAACGCTTTCCTTCTAGTAAATCAGTCAATTTACATGAAAGCATTCGCAAAATAACAAATAAGTAATACTATAATACTACTTTAGTATTGTCACAAAAGCAAAATATCTGTAGTTGGTACCAATACCAGTCAAATGTCACGATTCACTACAACAGCCAAATCTAACTTTTTAAAAAAAAAATATTTGAAAATATTATATTTTTATTTCTAGAGCAAACGTCACAAAGTGCTTTACATCCAAATATATAAAAGAAAACAAAACAAGAGTTACAGACATTAAAAACAAACAATCAGATAAAAAAAAGAAGTATGACATTTTAATTTTTTTATTTTAATTAAAAAAAAAAAATTATATTAAATAAATTAAATGAGTTAATAATAACTAATTATTAGTAGGTGCGTCAGGCAGTAATGCCCAGCAGGTTTTACCATCAGCCTGTTTCTAATCTTACAGTAAATAAAACATTAAAATCTTTGCATGTAGCGATCAAATATGTTTCTTTTAAACTTTGCTTTAAAAAGGTCAAGTTAAAAGTTGGTAATAAAATGAAAAACTCTGACCCGAATTAACTTATAATCGAAGTGGTTCTCGGTGCCAGTGTTATTTTAGTATCATTGAGATACTATTATAGTTTTTATAGTTTGAATTAGTTTTTATTTTTTTGTTGTTTTATGTTTTTGTCATTTTTATTACATTTATTTAAATATGTAGTTTGTATTAATTTTTATTTCAGTTTTAGTTATTTTAGTACATCAAGTTAAACTAAACGGTTTTCTTTGGAATCTAGCTGAAATTTTTACATTTATTTAAATTTTATTTATTTTATTCCAAGTAACATATTTTTTATGGTTTTAGTTTAATAACCTGCTTGGAACTACTAATACCAGGGCTCTCAAGTGTCACGCATTGAGCGTGACAGTCACTCATTTCGGTCTTTTGTCACGCTCTCCTGCCACACATTGTATTTCTCACGCTGAAAAACTATTTGTAATATATTTAATATGCCGCAGCGCCCAAAACTCTGGCCGCGCCGCTCTCACTGTGGAACCGGCATGAATCAAGCGCGTTTCCTCTGGTGTTGTTCGTCGAGCTACACAATAGCCAATCAGAAAATAGCACTATTGTATCTGGGTAAGATTTAACGCAACAACCAATGACAAAAACTTTATCCTAGCCATATCCCTAAACCTAACCCTATCCATAAGTTATCCCTAAAATCAGAGGGAAATGATCGGTAAATAACACTGATGTAGAAGCACCTACCCCTGGTTCTAAGCCTAAACTTAACATAAACTGTAAACTTGTCCCTCAAATCTGATTGGTTGATTGGAATGTTGTTCCAGGATCAACAAAGATGTTGATCCAGGAACATGTGGTACTCGTTAACCAAGGTTCTACTCTAAATGATGTGGTGTAATTTACTTGTTTCATGTAGACGATCAATGCCATGGAGTCAAAGATGACCAATCTGGAGCAGAGAATCGCTGAGCTGTCCGAGGCCAACAAACTGGCAGCCAACAGCAGTCTTTACACGCAGAAAAACATGTGAGTTCACATGCATGACCATGTACACTGGAGATGATTCAGTGATATGGGTTAAGACGTTAAATAATGGTGCAAATACCAGTAACTTGACTAGCGCAAACCTTAGTAAATCACCTTGCACGATACATTTAAAGGGTTAGTTCACCCAAAAATGAAAATTATGTCATTAATGACTCTCCCTAATGTCGTTCCAAGCCCGTAAGACCTCTGTTCATCTTCAGAACACAGTTTAAGATATTTTAGATTTAGTCCAAGAGCTTTCTGTCCCTCCATTGAAAATGTATGTACGGTATACTGTCCTTGTCCAGAAAGGAAATAAAGACATCATCAAAGTAGTCCATGTGACATCAGTGGGTTAGTTAGAGTGTTTTGAAGCATCGAAAATACATTTTGGTCCAAAAATGACAAAAACTAGGACTTTATTCAGCATTGTATTGTCTTCCGGTTCTGTTGTGGATCCGCGTTCAGTGCCGCCGCTGACGTAAGACGCTGCTGACGTGTGTCTGGTGTGTGTGTGTGTATGTATTCTGGTTCTGTTGTGGATCCGCGTTCAGTGCCGCCGCTGACGTAAGACGCTGCTGACGTGTGTCTGGTGCGTCCGTGTATTCGGGTTCAAATAAATATGGCTGGGCAGAAAATGCAAGTCTTCCTCTGTGTGGAAATCCTTAGACATGTTTGCGAAGATTGTTTTGTTTCCAGCGTGCGTCTCCCTCAGACTGTAAACGAAGCTCGGGCGCACCAGACACACGTCAGCAGCGTCTTACGTCACACACACACACACACACACACACCAGACACACGTCAGCAGCGTCTTACGTCAGCAGCGGCACTGAACGCGGATCCACAACAGAACCAGAATACACACACACACACACACCAGACACACGTCAGCAGCGTCTTACGTCAGCGGCGGCACTGAACGCGGATCCACAACAGAACCAGAATACACACACACACACACACCAGACACACGTCAGCAGCGTCTTACGTCAGCGGCGGCACTGAACGCGGATCCACAACAGAACCAGAATACACACACACACACACACCAGACACACGTCAGCAGCGTCTTACGTCAGCGGCGGCACTGAACGCGGATCCACAACACAACCAGAATACACACACACACACACACACACACACACCAGACACACGTCAGCAGCGGCACTGAACGCGGATCCACAACAGAACTGGAAGACAATACAATGCTGAATAAAGTCCTAGTTTTTGTTATTTTTGGACCAAAATGTATTTTCGATGCTTCAAAACAATCTAACTAACCCACTGATGTCACATGGACTACTTTGATGATGTCTTTATTCCCTTTCTGGACAAGGACAGTATACCGTACATACATTTTCAATGGAGGGACAGAAAGCTCTCGGACTAAATCTAAAATATCTTAAACTGTGTTCTGAAGATGAACGGAGGTCTTACGGGCTTAGAACGACATTAGGGAGAGTCATTAATGACATAATTTTCATTTTTGGGTGAACTAACCCTTTAAATACTCTCCTCGCGTAAATCTTGCGTCTGAAAGGGAAACTCCTACAAATGCATATGCAATAAGGTCAGCTGCAAAAATAACCGTGTACACAACCCTTTTCAGCGCAAATTTTTCACTGCGTGTCTTTAGTAAATCCTGAAAGTAGTTTTTTAACGCCAAAAGAGGGTTTGTGCTGTTAGTACACCTGGCCCTTAATTATTTGTTGAATATTTGTCTTTTATCATATTGCAGTTGCCTGTTGTTATATAAAAGCAATCAGCCATTCTGATTCATGTTGTGCCATATACTGTAGAGGGGTAAAATACACAGTAAGACTCATTTGTTTGGACAAATACCATGGTATTCTTTATAAGTAGTTTGCATTAGAGGTCAAGTGTAGATGTCTGATACAGTTACTTTACTATAGTACCACCACAGTATTTTTTGGCAACGGTCTCTTGTTCTCACATAATAGTATTTAAATGCCATTCACATGAACGAACCATTGATATTTGCATTTGAAATGGGTGAATGTAAAGGTTCATTTCAGGCTAATGTGCAATGAAGGCAGATTTTCTGTGTTAAGCACAAATTTAATGAACGATGACCTAGTATTTGCATTATATTAAGGCTTTCATAGCAGCTTCATATTATCCCTGCTGAAAAAGAACAACATAGAGAGTATGTGTCGTGTTTTAGATGCTGGTGTGCTAAAGATGTCCCCACCAGGGGTGCGTTTCCCGAAAGCATCGTTAGCCAACTATGGGTGCAAGTTCTGTCATTATCAGCAAAGTTCAACGAGTCGGTGTTTCCCGAAACCATCATTCCAACGAACATTCGCAAACAGCATCGCAGAGTTGTGTGTTTGGAACGACAGCTCTCGATCTGTGGTTTGAAGCGTAGTTTCTTGTTTGCTTGACATGTGGACTCAATAAATCCTTATCTTGACCCAAATAAGAAAGCTGACATTCAGTGCAATCTTTATCTTTTATTTAGAATACATAGAAATTTCATTTACGTCTTTTAGTTTGTCAAAAGATTTAAAGCATCGGTTTTTGAAGACTGCGCATGTGCGAACGTGCTTTACTATGTAAGAAAGAGCTTATGATTGAATCTGGAAGTAAAGCGAAAAAACTGAGAAAAATGAGTAATATTCCTCAGATGTCATGTCTGTAATTTATAGCAAAACATCTTGTATTAATTCAATCTCAAACAGATTCATTAAAGCTGCCGTCGCCAAGTCTGGCAGATTGAGTGGATTTAGGCAAAATTAAATCCCCTCCCCCACTATCAACGGATACCCTCCCACCGAGTTCGTGCTCGTCAGTGTGTGTGCACCAGGTTATCTGTGAACGCCCCCGTCTCATCAGCATCCATCAACACCATGGAGTATTTGGAGGTATGCTGTCCTGGCTAATCTACCGATAGATTGCAATTGCTAACGTCATTTATACTCTAAATGAGCTTACTTGATTTGTTAGTGTTTTGAAAGCGAGATCCGCCATCACTCTTTGTTACTGCGCGAACTTCAGGCGTGTGCATGTGATTGTAACGTGCGCCCGATCTGTGATTGACAGTCAGATCTCACACCCCCCTGCGCTGATTGGACCCGATGAACCGGGAGCTGTGGATTTTTGCAAAACAAATAACACGCTCCAGGTGGAGTTAGAAGCTCGGGGTTTTTTCTAAAACCACTTTATTTATGTTGTTCTGTCGGATTATAGTGTCGATTTCACTGAATATGATCAAAAAAATGTTGCTGACGGCAGCTTTAAAAGTAGTTATTACTCCACCACCTGCGTGACATCATTATCCAACATGGTTGAAGGACCAATTTGCAATAATTCGGTTTCGGGAAACAGCCGTGACTAGCTAGTTGATTTCTTCAACGATGCATCGTACTATGATAGTGAAGCAGCGAGTTACGTCGTTGTATGGGAAACGCACCCTAGGCTAGCTTAACCAGCAGGACTTCCATGGTTAACCAGCTTTACTAGGTTTTAGAAACCCTAATGAAAGCTGATTTGACTGATTTGAATCCTGTGAAAGATGCACAGTGATCAGCGTTGATGGTTGACAGGCTTGTAGAAAAGCGCTGAACCGCAATGGAAGGTCAAGGCCAACCTGGTGAGATTACCTCGGCTGACCCGGTGTGGAGATGATGTGTTGCTGGTTACCCAAAACACAGCTTCGTTTCCAGCAGCTTAGGGGTATTTCTCCTAGAAGTTTTGTTTATAATCTTTAGGAAAGCCCAAGAGGAGATGATATCTGAACTCAGGCAGCAGAAGTTCTATCTGGAATCTCAGGCTGGAAAACTGGAGGCCCAGAATGCAAAGCTGGAGGAACATCTGGAGAAGCTGACACAACAGGAACAGACTAACAAGAGCAGAGTGCTGGAGCTAGAGGCCAGACTCAGAGAGGTGAGAGACCATTTTATTTCAGCCCAATATCAAAATAATAATACATTTTATTTAATAATGTGAATTTCTTACACACAAAGCATTAACAGAGTAAAAGACACAAATAATACAATACAATACAATCAGGGCTTGACATTAACACCCGCCAACCCGCCAAATGCGTGTGTATTTCAGCGTTGGCGTGTAACGCAGTCACCCCTACTAGCCACTTTGGCGGGTTGAATTTGATATAATATACATTTTTTCAATTGTAGTCTTTTAAAAAGGCATCTGAAATAATAAACTAAGTGCAATGTTGGCAGTAATTTAGATTTTTCGATACATATTGATACGGAAATATCTGAAACTCTTCCGCAGAATAGATACAAAAGATACCAGCTGCGTGTTCTCGCTCTCTAATCTCTCTGACAGTGAGTCGACACACCAACCCTTTACTCACTCGTTTTATTTGCTCCGGAAAAGTTAATGTCAAGCCCTGAATACAATACAATACAATATACAACAAACAATATAAAACAAGTCAATACCCTAATACACTTAAACATGGTAAGCAATTTAAAAAAGGTGGGTTTTCAACAGTTTCTTAAAAGTGCTTAATGTGGGAGCACTACGAACAATCAAAGGAAGCTCATTCCCCAACCTCGGGGCGGCACGAGAGAAAGCTCCCTGTCCCATAGTTTCTAATCTGCAGTGGGGCTGATGAAGGATTATTATGAGTTTGGAAATTGATGCTTTAGCTCTAATCTGTTAAATGCAACTATACGTCATGTAGATGTTAAGATATTATACTCATTGACATCATGAATTTCTGCAAAGCAGCTTTGAAACGGTGTATATTGTAAAAAGTGCAATACAAATAAAATTCACTTGATGTATTCTGAACCATATTTCCCCCCAAAATCAAATTAGAAATTAGATTTTGCAAGATGAAATTGAAGTCTATTTTTTAAACCATTAAGATGTTTTGCATCATTCCCTGCATTTTTTCAAATTCCTTTAAACTGCCTTTAATTTATTGATTTAAATAAAATAAAAACCATGATTGATTCCTGCTTATCAGTTGGCAATGACCTCGCGGCTCAACCTTCAAATACTTGGTCGGCATTTGCTGTAGCAGTTGCAGAACGCTTTCAGAAACCCTCCACCTTCCCCAGCTCCACCTGTATAGATCTGCACGGGTAATTCATGTACGCTATATTGTACAGCAGCAGTATATCTTACTTGCTCACAGCAGTGTGTTGTGTGTGTATTGGCAGTAGCAAGCAGCGTAGCAGATTTATTTCACCGAGACCAAACATATCAATATCAAAAAACTAATTGATTGATTACTAATTGCTAGAGCTAATGCTACTATTGTTGTCATGAATATTTTCATTGTGAATATTATCATTGATATCACCACTAATTCTAATATTAATATATTGTTGTGATTGTTGGGGTGATTATTACCTTCACTAGAACTTTACTGATACTACCGGATTGCCCCTATCTATGCTTACGTCACAGAAAGGATCTCGTGTGCCTACATACACCACTTTGTCGATGACTGTGTTGGGCTGTTTTGTATTTCGTTGTTTTTGTTTTGTTTTTGTGCTTTTTCTCTCTTCTGTATTGTATATGTGTGTCACTGATTTCTAACCTTGTTACTGTTTTGTTAAAGGGGTGGTATAATCCCCTTTTCACAAGATTTAAAATAATTCTTTGATGTCCTCAGAGTGTGTATGTGAAGTTTAAGCTCAAAATACCCTACAAATATGTTTATATAGCATGTTAAAATTGTCACTTTTTGAGGGGGAGCAAAAACGCACCGTTTCCCTTTAAATGCAAATGAGCTGCTGCTCCTGGCAAAGGGGGCGGAGCTTCAAGAGCTCGTGTCCTTTTACCTCACACAGACATGCACTGGAAATTTCAAAAACTTTTAGCCTTTTATGTTCAAACCGGAGTCAGACAATGATGGAGAGACTCAAGAAGAAGTGACAACACGTAGAATGCAACAAGATGAATTTCTGTAGCTTATGAGTGGTTATCTTCTTTTCATTGATTAGCATATTCTGTTATGATAATCTATAAATCACGTTCCGGGGGGCGGGGGTTTATGTACATTTTAGGGTTAGTGATGTCACTAACCCAGAAGGAATGTCGTGTAGTTCCTACCAGCCGTTTGTTGTAGTCCTTAAAAAGCAATTTCTTTAAAAGAAAATATCTCCCTTTGCTTTGACCTTTGAGCGTTGTAACTTTGCAGATGTTGTTTATGCTCAGACAGCAACATTACATACTGACTAAAGTTAGAAAAGTAAAATCATAATCAACCACCCCTTTAAAGGGGTGGTATAATGCCCTTTTCACAAGATGTAAAATAAATCTCTGATGTCCCCAGAGTGTGTATTTGAAGTTTAAGCTCAAAATACCCTACAAATATTTTTATATAGCATGTTAAAATTGTCACTTTTTGAGGGTGAGCAAAAACGCACCGTTTTGTGTCTGGCCCTTTAAATGCAAATGAGCTGCAGCTCCCGACACAGTGGGCGGAGCTTCAAGAGTGTGTGTGTTAGCAGCTCCGATTACCTCACGCAGACACACGTTAAAATGTCAGAAACTGTTCTGCCTTTTATGTTTAAACCGGAGTCAGACAAAGATGGAGAGACTAAGAAGAAATGACAACATGTAGAATGGAACAGGACGTCTCTGAATGGTTAGTTGATGAATTTATGTTGCTGATGTGGAGTTAACTATCTTCAATTGACTACAACAGCTCTTCTTCATCTCAACATGGACTGTGTGTTCCCAGGCCGGGGTTTATGTTTTAGGGTTAGTGATGTCACTAACCCGGGAGGAAGCTCGTGTAGTTCCTACCAGCCGTTTGTTGTAGTCCTTAAAAACGATTTCTTTAAAAGCAAATATCTCCCTTTGCTTTGAACTTTGAGCGTTGTAACTTTGCAGATGTTGTTTATGCTCAAACAGCAACATTACACACTAACTAAAGTTAGAAAAGTGAAATCATAATCAACCACCCCTTTAATTTGCAATACATTATTATTATTATTATTTTATTTTTTTGGGGTGAAATGTGCCCTGGACGTGTTTTCCAGAGGTTCACCCAGTAACTGGTCCTGCTCTGTTCCTCCACAGATGGGTCTGGAACACGAGGAGCAGAAGCTGGAGATCAAGAGGCAGGTGTCGGAGCTCACGCTGTCACTGCAGGAGAGAGAAGCTCAGATCAGCAGCCTGCAGACGGCCCGTCACGCACTGGAGATCCAGCTCCATCAGGCCAAGACCGAGCTGGAGGAGACGACTGCAGAGGCCGAGGAGGAGATCACCGTCCTCAGGGTGAGGGCTCACATCGTCATCAATCAACCAGGAGTAACATCTCCTTCCTCATCATTTAATTGGAATGTCAAAAGTGAAGACATTTGTATTTTACTGAGATCTGCAGTGTAGCATAGTGCATTTTAAAATGTCTGGTAACACTTTATTTCTATAGTCCACTTTAGACATTCTACTGACTTTAAGTAACTTTGTACGGTAACTACATGTCAACTAACTCTCATTAGAGTATTAGTAGACTGTATGTTTAAAGGGTTAGTTCATCCAAAAATGAAAATTATGTCATTAATGTCGTTCCAAGCCCGTAAGACCTCCGTTCATCTTCAGAACAGTTTAAGATATTTTAGATTTAGTCTGAGAGCTTTCTGTCCCTCCATTGAAAATGTATGTACGGTATACTGTCCTTGTCCAGAAAGGAAATAAAGACATCATCAAAGTAGTCCATGTGACATCAGTGGGTTAGTTAGATTGTTTTGAAGCATCGAAAATACATTTTGGTCCAAAAATAACAAAAACTAGGACTTTATTCAGCATTGTATTGTCTTCCGGTTCTGTTGTGGATCCGCGTTCAGTGCCGCCGCTGACGTATGACGCTGCTGACGTGTGTCTGGTGTGTGTGTGTGTGTGTGTGTGTGTGTGTGTGTATTCCGGTTCTGTTGTGGATCCGCGTTCAGTGCCGCCGCTGACGTATGACGCTGCTGACGTGTGTCTGGTGCGTCCGTGTATTCGGGTTCAAATAAATATGGCTGGGCAAAAAAATGCAAGTCTTCCTCTTTGTGGAAATCCTTAGACATGTTTGCGAAGATTGTTTTGTTTCCAGCGTGCGTCTCCCTCAGACTGTAAACAAAGCTCGGGCGCACCAGATACACGTCAGCAGCGTCTTACGTCAGCGGCGGCACTGAACGCGGATCCACAACAGAACCGGAAGACAATACAATGCTGAATAAAGTCCTAGTTTTTGTTATTTTTGGACCAAAATGTATTTTCGATGCTTCAAAACACTCTAACTAACCCACTGATGTCACATGGACTACTTTGATGATGTCTTTATTTCCTTTCTGGACAAGGACAGTATACCGTACATACATTTACAATGGAGGGACAGAAAGCTCTCGGACTAAATCTAAAATATCTTAAACTGTGTTCTGAAGATGAACGGAGGTCTTACGGGCTTGGAACGACATGACGGAGAGTCATTAATGACATAATTTTCATTTTTGGGTGAACTAACCCTTTAATATCTGCTGACACTTTATTTTGATGGTCCCCCAACAGAAATTATTCTGACTATAAGTAACTTGGCAACTACAAGTCAACTTATTTTACTAATCTGAATCCTAACACCTAACCATAACCTAACAGTCTACTAATCCTCTAATGAGAGTTAGTTGTCATGTAGTTGCAAAGTTACTTAAAGTCAGTAGAATGTCTAAAGTGGACTATCGAAATAAAGTGGAACCAAATGTATTTATTGCATAATCAAAGATTTTAATGTCACAACAGTTATTAATTAATAGGATGTAGTTATATAAATATATACTTTTTGTTAGTAGCTTAACGTTCAGGTAACTACTTTTTCAAAAGGGTAGATTGTTTTGGCATTAGCTACATTAAATAGCTTGGCAAAAAATATTTGTTTTTCTCGAAGTAGCTTAATGGTGGGTTAGTTTTAATTTTGAACTATGTAAAACCTGACATTTGAAAAAAAAAGTGAAAAAAAAAAGGCTTTTTCCCCTTTTAAAAAAATGGAATCGTTTAAAAAAAAATGGCATTTGTGTTTTTTTTCTTCAGTATCATATTTAATGCATCAGGCTTTTATGGCTCATATAGTTTCATGGAGTTCAGACTCGAGGAGGAAAAACACTTCAGCTTTATTCAGAGGCTCAAATGGAGAAAAAAATATGCATTTTGGTGCAGATGCTGATATTTATATGAAGTTTTAAAAAGTAAGATGACATTTTGATGCTTGTAATGTAAATCACTGAGATCTTTATAACAGCACAGCAGATACTTACATAAAATGCTTATAAATATCAGTCATCTCACTATATCTGCCAATGATAGTCTTAGTAAGATGATATTTAAATGTTTAGTTTTATGATCAATCTCTGTAGTTTTAAGGCATATAATGCAATAAATGATTGAGATATGAACAAACAAACCTTCCTCAAAAGCCAGATGATCATCTTTGATACTCACATTTGGACATGATTTTTTCTAAAAAAAAATATGTAAATAAATCTAAGTTGCTTCAGTCCAATAAGTGTTCCTCTTGAAATAAAGGATGAACTAGAATTAACTAGATGAACTAAATTATTTCCCAGAATAAAGACAAGTGAACCACGAGCTGAAAGTGGACATTTTTACAATTATACTAAAAGATTTGACTTGCACAAAAAGCATAAACTATTAATCAGACGACAGAAGGCATGTAGTAGATTTTGTGCAACAGTGAAGATTTGATCATGTCTAGTATAATTTAGAAATGTGCGTATCAAATATGGCACAGTAGGCATTATTGGGTTAAGAAACAGAAGTAAGATAACTTAACCAAGTAGTTTGTAGCTTGACAAGCTAAAGTTTCAAACTCGCTTCTGAAGGAGCAGCAGTTGATATAATCTATATTATTTGATACCATCATATTGCCGACTTTTTTAGTCTCATCGTAGTGAATAATCATGTGTTTCTGTGTAATCTCTCTGTGGACCATTGTGCTCCTCATCTTCACTGTGCTGTAAACATCTTCCCACGCTCCTCTGTGGTTCATCCTCGAGCCCAGTCGCTCTCATGCATGACATCACACCTGTCATGACACTCGAGTTCATTTCACAGCGCTCTGCTCGAACACACTTTACTGTGCAGAACGCTCTGGTAGAGTGTGCACTTCTTGCAAACACGCCAATTTTCACTCTCATTTTGTTTCTTTTTTTAAGGCCCATCGGGATGAAATCCAGCGGAAGTTTGATGCCCTGCGTGACAGCTGTGCGGTATGCAAATGAGCTTTTCTCTGTATTTGACTCATCAAATGTGACATCATCTGACCCACACCAGTTTAACCTGTACAGACTGAATATGCCGGTGCTGTTTCAGTTTCCATAATCAGCATCTGGGGCCGTATTCACAAAGAATTTTATCTTACCACTAGGAGTACTCCTAAATCGCAGTAAATTAGTTTTCTCTTAAAAGTTATTAACAACGCCTTTCAGAACATCTCTTAGTAAGGAAAAATGACAACTCTTAAACTAAGAGTGAGTCTTCGTTGCTATGGATGACGTCAATTCTCATGCACGAGCTTCCTCGCAATGATCACGGTGATTGGTTGTTAGATGACAGGGCCATCATGCGGAGCATAACACAGACGCAACAAATCATGGAATTACGACATCTAAATATGTCTGTGTCCTACACAAAATAATAATAGTAATGCCATCGAAATGCATATGTAATGACATGTTTGTGCAGGCCCCAGTAAAGTGTAATTCTAAAAAGGCAGAGAGAGAGAGAAAAGCAGTCTATTCGATTAAATTAAATCAAGGTAGCCTAATACCCCAATGAAAACCGCCACTTGCCTAATAATGAAAAACGACACTTGCATTAACACTTGCTTGGTTAATTGACATCCTATTAGCCTAAATAGACTACTTAAAGCAAGGAAATGTTGCTCCTATTGAAGTAATGTAATAGTTGAATGACAGTGGATTATGAACTCGCCAAAACGGAAAAGAAAGCCCAACTGGACTCAGGATCAGTTACTGCTGCTGGCCCAGCTGGTGCTGAAAAAAAACCATAATAAAAGGGAAATTCGGCACTGCGATATCAAGCAAAACTAAGCGTGAGAATGGGAGAGGATTTGTTTGCAGATCGATGCAGCATTCCCGCTTGTGTCGCGGACCCGGGACGACTGCGAGAGGCGGTGGGATGCGCTACGATCCTTTGTGAAGAGGTCTTAGTGAGTTAGGAGTCCTCTCGACTTCTTTAAAAAGCTGTCCCAGACTTAGGTGCTACTTTTAGGGCTAAAATGCTTCATGAATTACTCTTAGTGAAAAAGATTAGTAGTCCTAAAGTTAGGAGTGACACGCCCATTATTTTTAGGAGTTGCTCCTAAATTCGCCAGTTAGGATCTACTTTTAGCCTTAAAATTCTTTGTGAATACGGCCCCTGAACAGGAACTAAATCATTGAATAAAAAAAGCACTTTTTTTCCCCCAATATCAAGATTTTAACTAGTAACTTTTTATTTCAATATCCCATTTTAGACATTCTACTAACTATAAGTAACTTTGCAACTACAAGTCAACTTATTCTACTAACCTAACAGTCTTCTAATACTCTAATGAGAAGTTAGTTGAACATTTGTAGTTAGTTGAAGTTAGTAGAACAACGAGTTAGTTGACTTGTACAGTAGTTGCAAAGTATGTAGAATGACTAAAGTGGACGGAATAAGGTGTAACCGTTTAGTTTAAAATTTCGGCAAACTATCGTTCAAAAGTTTGAGGCTGTAAGATTTTTTTTTTTTTTTAAATAAGCCTCTTCTGCTTACCAAGGCGTTTTTTTTATCAGAAATACAGTAAACATAGTAATATTGTGAATTATTATTATTATTATTTAAAATAACTGCTTTCTATTTGGATATATGTAATTTTATTTTTTTATTTTTTTATAAAAATTTATAAATTAATAAATTAATTTATTAATTTATTCCTTTGATACAAAGCTGAATTTTCCGCATCATTACTCCAGTCTTCAGTGTCACATGATCCTTGTAACATTTCTAAATGTTTTAACTGTCACTTTTAATCAATTTAACGCATCCTTGCCAATTAATAGTATTAATTAATTTAATGTATATACACTCACTGGCCACTTTATTAGGTACACCTGTCCAACTGCTCGTTAACACTTAATTTCTAAGCAGCCAATCACATGGCGGCAACTCAGTGCATTTAGGCATGTAGACATGGTCAAGACAATCTCCTGCAGTTCAAACCGAGCATCAGTATGGGGAAGAAAGTTGATTTGAGTGACTTTGAACGTGGCATGATTGTTGGTGCCAGAAGGGCTGGTCTGAGTATTTCAGAAACTGCTAATCTACTGGGATTTTCACGCACAACCATCTCTAGGGTTTACAGAGAATGGTCCGAAAAAGAAAAAACATCCAGTGAGCGGCAGTTCTGTGGGCGGAAATGCCTTGTTGATGCCAGAGGTCAGAGGAGAATGGCCAGACTGGTTCGAGCTGATAGAAGGGCAACAGTGACTGAAATAACCACTCGTTACAACCGAGGTATGCAGCAAAGCATTTGTGAAGCCACAACACGCACAACCTTGAGGCGGATGGGCTACAACAGCAGAAGACTCCACCGGGTACCACTCATCTCCACTACAAATAGGAAAAAGAGGCTACAATTTGCAAGAGCTCACCAAAATTGAACAGTTGAAGACTGGAAAAATGTTGCCTGGTCTGATGAGTCTCGATTTCTGTTGAGACATTCAGATGTTAGAGTCAGAATTTGGCGTAAACAGAATGAGAACATGGAACCATCATGCCTTGTTACCACTGTGCAGGCTGGTGGTGGTGGTGTAATGGTGTGGGGGATGTTTTCCTGGCACACTTTAGGCCCCTTAGTGCCAATTGGGCATCGTTTAAATGCCACGGCCTACCTGAGCATTGTTTCTGACCATGTCCATCCCTTTATGGCCACCATGTACCCATCCTCTGATGGCTACTTCCACCATGTCACAAAGCTCTAATCATTTCAAATTGGTTTCTTTAACATGACAATGAGTTCACTGTACTAAAATGGCCTCCACAGTCACCAGATCTCAACCCAATAGAGCATCTTTGGGATGTGGTGGAACGGGAGATTCGCATCATGGATGTGCAGCCGACAAATCTGCGGCAACTGTGTGATGCCATCATGTCAATATGGACCAAACTCCCTGAAGAATGCTTCCAGCACCTTGTTGAATCTATGCCACGAAGAATTGAGGCAGTTCTGAAGGCAAAAGGGGGTCCAACCCTTTACTAGCATGGGGTACCTAATAAAGTGGCCGGTGAGTGTATACATTATATAATGACCTCAAGCTTTTCATATGCATCATTTAGTCAAGTCCCCACCCCCCCCAGTTCAATTAATACAAATAATCTCTTAATTAAAACCAGTTAATTTAAAGCGGAATGTATTGTATGATATTTATAAAAGAATTAGAAAAATCATTTAAAATAGTTTTAGATGAAGTATAGCATGTCACACTAGCCTGACCTCGTCATACTCATATTCTAGTCAGAATGTGAGTCTGATGCTCCATAGGGCTTTGATTATGAGGCGTGTCTTAACCGAACCAGGAAACAAAAACTCTGCACTCAATTGGATAGACCTACAACCAATCAGAGCAACGTAGGAAGTGACGTATGTTGAGCTACGCATAGTTGTCAACAGAACTCAACTGCACGCACGCTGGAAGAAGTAGATAAATAATGAGTGTTGCTTCTTTTACTTGGTCCTCCATGAGTGCGACCAAAGGAGAAACCACAGCGACCACAGGGTTTTCATTGAGGACGGCAAACACATCTTTTCCGATGGACAAATGCCTTGATTGCAGTTCTCTGTTCCTCTTTTAAAATGAATGCGCTGTCGATTTCTTTTACAACAGACGCGATAGAGTAATCTGTACATCTCAGTTCTCCAGCGGCAGTCATCTCTGAGGGAAACCAGTTCAACCCAAGCGCTCTTTGATAACGTGATGATTACGTAACTGCAGATCATCTGTCCATCATCGTATAAAGCCCGCCCTGGCAATTTGATTGGCCCGACGATTTCTGAACTGATCATAATTACTCCTCAATGGATCGAGTCCAGACCGAACTTCCCGACCAAAAAATGTTGTGGGTGGGGTTCGGCCTGGCATCCAGGCTAATGTCACACTGTTGTTGATATCATGTCAAGCAACCCATATATCACGGTATTGAACGATTACTATATTAATATATCATGTTATTTTTAGAACCCCCCCCCCCCAAGTAAGTGGAAAATAATGCTGTCCACCATTATCAAATGCATCTGTTTTCAGACATCCAGAAAGTTGTTCATCCCGCAGTCGTTGATGTCAGGAATAGGTGCTTTTGTTTGCATTGGCCCTGGAGTGTGTTTGATTATTATCAAGCTCAGAGCATCTCTGCCCTACTTTCACTGTCCACCCACACTCAAGCTGTTTGAGCATCTCCAGCGCTCCAGCTCAACCCATGCGATATTCTCACCCGGCCCAGCGCTGTTTTCAGGCGCTCGTCTTCTTCTGTGCTGAGGCCTGATATTACATTACTATTCTCCTTTGCAATTGTAACTGGAGCTCAGATGAACTTCTAAACTTGGAAATGAGAATTTCATTGGCTTATTAAAATGAAAACATAGGGGCTCGTTTTGATAAGATGGGAAACTATTACTGTTGCTCATACTTATAAGGTAATAGTTATTCTAAAGTCAGCGTTGAAGTGTCTGAAGCTTTGCTGTCAATCTCAGACAGGAGAGCGGCGTTTGTTCTTCGATCTGTGTTTCGTAAGCTCTTAAAATCCCAGCCCCTGGGTGACGGCTTCTCTCCGCTAAACATGCTTTGATCTTCTCAATTTATGAGCTGTATTTTGTACAGTAAGTGTATAAAATAATATTGTATTCCTATGCACTTTTTTTTGCTTATTAAAGGCATATTAAATGCATGTGCATTACTGAAAACAGGGTGGTTTTTTAACACCTTATTTTTTTTTCTTTTTACCATAGATGGCAAAAAATCCATTTAATGAATGAATATGCTCTTCTTAATTTTGTCAATTAATCTAAATATCAATATTGGCGAGATTTAGATATTCAAAACAGTTTTGAGGTTAACTGATCTAATTTGTGTCTCTGGAAAATAGTGAGCTATGACATTATATTAGGTTGTTGACTATTGAAGCTTTATGTGTCTATTCATTAATGCACAGAGTGGCATGTTATAACTACTGTTTTCATTTAATACTTAAAGTAACAAAATTAATTAAACATGACATTGTAAAGTAGAAAGACTGAAATAGTATTTTCTTGTAAAACATAATGCAATAATATTTGTTTTAATTACTACAAAAAACCTTAACTATTTATACTGTGCTAAACTTAAATATTGCTTTTTTATTTATTATTTATTTATAGATAATAGTTTTAATGCTTCAATTTAAACTTATTTCAGTTTAATGGCAAGGCAACATTTCTAATTTTCAACTAATATTTTAATTTTAATTTTTCATTAATTTAATTTATAGTTTTATTTAATTTATTTATAGTTTTATTAATTATTTTTTTAGATAATAGTTTTAGTGCTTCAATAAACTTATTTCAGTTTAATGTCAAGGCAACATTTCAAATTTTCAACTAATATTTTTATTTTTATTTTATATTTTTATTTTTATTTTATTTTTCATTTCATTAATTTAATTTAATTTAATTTAATTTAATTTAATTTAATTTAATTTAATTTAATTTAATTTAATTTAATTTAATTATAGTTTTATTTATTTATAGATAATAGTTTTAGTGCTTCAATTTAAACTTATTTTAGTTTAATGCCAAGGCAACATTTCTAATTTTCAACTAATAATTTAATTTAATTTAATTTAATTTAAATGATTAAACTGGTTTTAATAGTTTTAGTTCATGATAATAACCCTGCATAAAGGAGGCATCTTTCCCATCTTATCCTATTACTTTTCTAATCTGTCAGATTTCCACTTGAGCAATATTATAAAACACCTATGAGAAACCATCCAAGAAACCACAGAAACGGCATCATGTGGACAGCCACTCAGAAGTACACAGACAGATGCATTTTTGGATTTAGTAGGTGAGCCTAAACACAGGCTAAATACACTCGAGTAGGGTAAAAAGTGTGTTTTTGGTCGCTAGTTAAAGTAGGTCAGTGTGTGTGTCAGCGTGGCGCTGTGCCTTTACCAGTAATGACAATAATAATGAGCGCAGAAACCTCCTCCGCACCAGAGGAGTGTTTGGCACCGCAGCTCTCCTTGACCAGCACTGTAATCTCATGCAAACCTGCATCTCTTCTGTTGTCAGATAGAAGTGTTCTTCTGAAGCGTTGGAAATGTGTGAAGTGAAACGAGAAAACACTTCTAAAAATGGTTTTAGTCAGAGTCACTTTGCATCATGCTTGGAGTGATGTTAAATTCTTTAAGAACATTTCTGACAGGATTAAATACACGCCTGTTACACTGCAGGGGTTTTTTAGACATTAGGAAGAAACATGGGGAATGGGATCAGGATATGATCACGCTGGTCTTTAGTGGGAAACAGTTTGTTAGCACACATACCTCTGATATTTTTAGCAAGATGGACCACTTTGCAGCTTATCTTATGTAAATATCATGTGTATGAAAACGACATAGTATATGGCCATCATTCTGTAAAAAGATTGTAAGATTTTTTATTGTTGTTGAAATAAGTCGTGCCTGACTTATAATATAAGGCTGTAAAATCATAATATTGTGAAATATTATTAGAATTTAAAATAACTGTTTTCTATTTGAATATATTATAAACTGTAATTTATTCCTGTGATCAAAGCTGAATGTTCAGCATCATTACTCCAGTCTTCAGTGTCACATGATCCCTCAGAAATCATTATAATATGAGGATTTGCTGCTCAATAAACAGTTCTGATTATTATTAATGTTGAGAACAGTTGTGCTGCTTCATATTTCTGTGGAAACCGTGATACAAATTTTTTCAGGATTCTTTGATGAATAGAAAGTTCAAAAGACACACTACTGTTCAAAAGTAAGACTTTTTTCTACAAAGAAACTAATCATTTTATTCGGAAAGAATGCATCAAAAGAACAGCATTTATTTGGAAAAGAACGTTTTGTAACATTATAAATGTCTTTACTGTCACTTTTGATCAATTTGATGCATTCTTTCTGAATAACATTATTAGTTTCTTTGTTAAAAAATGTCTTACTTTTAGTGCGTGAACCAGTAGTGCGTGTCATATATATAACATATTAACATTTTTTTCTTGCACCTGCATCAGGTGATCACGGACCTGGAGGAGCAGTTGACGCAGCTCACGCAGGAAAACGCAGACCTCAACCGACAGAACTTCTACCTGTCCAAACAGCTGGACGAGGCGACGGACGAGAACGAGGAGCGACTGCAGCTCAAGCAGGACCTGGAGCGCCTGCGCCGCGAGGTGGCCGACCGAGAGATGCACCTCAACAACCAGAAACAGGTGGAGTTAACACACACACACACACACACAACTCCCATCAGCAGCTGCGTGAGTTACACACACACACACACACACACACACACACACACGTGCGGACGCGGCGGGAAAGAGATGGGGATGAACTTAAAGGTATAGCGGAGGATCTTTCCGAATTTTATAGAAGACCCGCCCTCTCCCATTTTTAAAAAAATGCACATGCGCAACACTCTATTTGCATGACTTGTGCCAGGGCTAGCATCGCTAATCATAGCTTACATTAACTTTTACATCAGTGGGAAGCCCAACCTGTGCTTTTAGCGCACGCCAGCGTGTGAAATATTCACCCGAAATCACTCTGGTCTTGTTTCTATATTCTGCGGCCTTTCTCTTCTTATCATACACTTCGTATAATTTTTTTCTCTTTCGACCCTCAGCCATTTTCAAAGGAATGGCTGAAACCGTAACTCATCACACATAATACACCTGAAAGTGTGCATGCGCAGAAAGCGAAAACTACATAGGGACGAGTACGTACGACGGCCTTCCGTAAACATATCACCAGAATGATTGCACTTAGGTGGACCAATAGTATAGACTACCCACCCGGAAAAAGAAAATCCTCCGCTATACCTTTAAGAGCCCACCGCAGCGTTTAAACTGATGATGCTCAATCTAAAGAGGTTTAGCTGTTATTAGCATCTCAAAAGTGACATAAAGGGGCGTAATGTAAGAATCAAAACGCAGGTTCGGGAGGAGCCTAAACATTCAGTCCTGTCAATCATCTTTACGAGCAATTTGGAGCTCAAGCCGAACACTTTAAAGGGCTAAAAGTTCATTGTTCATACTGCAACTCAGTCCAAAATGATCATTTATTACAACTTTTATTTTAGTTATTCTGTTATTTAGTAATAATAATTTTCTTTTCTCCTTATTACTTCAGCAAGCCAATTTTTTATCACTGAATAAAGTATTGATAACATGATCGACATGTATGGAAGCTTGTTTCCGCCACAGAATAATAAAAAAAAGGGTAATTTTTATCTCAACTTTTGACTTTTTTCCCTCTGAATTTTGCGGGTGTACATCTTGCAATTCTGACTATTTATCTCAGAATTGTGAGATATAAACTTGCAATTCTGAGGAAGAAAGTCTGTCTTTTTTTCCTTAGAATTGGACTTTATATCTCGCAATTCTGACTTTATATCTCACAATTCTGACTTTATATCTCGCAATTCTGATTATGTAAACTCACAATTGTGAGAAAAAAGTCGCAATTATCTTTTAAAATGTTTTTTTTTTTCTGTGGTGAAAACAAGCTGTCATAGCCATGTAAACGTACAATACTGTTGAAAAGTTTGGGGTCAGTTAGAAAAAAAATCAATACTTTTATTCTGAAAAGATGCATTAAATTGATCAAAAGCAGCAGAGTAAAAGTGTGCATAATGTTACACAAGATTTCAATTTCAAATAAATCTGGTCTTTTGCACTTTTCAACTATGATGATAGTGAGAAATGTTTATTGAGCAGCAAATCCTCATATTATAATGATTTCTGAAGGATCATGTGACACTGAAGACTGGAGTATTGATGCTGAAAATACAGCTTTGATCACAGGAATAAATTACATTTTAAAATACATTCACATAGAAAACAGTTAAATTAAATTGTAATAATATTTCACAATATTACAGTTTTTACTGTAATGTTGATCAAATAAATGCAGCCTTAGTGAGCAAAAGAGACTTCTTTCAAAAACATAAAAAATTCTTACCCATCCCAAATTTAGAAAGGTATGTGATCATGAATGAATGAAGGAAATCTTTATTTCGAACAATTAATAAAATAATAATAAAATAAATAAATAAAGACAGCAATACGTATAAAATATCCATACAAATAATTAAACACAAAAAACAACAATAATTTTTTTTTTTTTTTTGTATGTGATCATGAACTTATTTTTGATGTCCAAAAAGTTGTGCAGTTTATTTGCAGTCCATATTTGCCGTTTATTGAGCTCTTTCCTGGGAAATAAAAGTTGTTAAAGTTTGTGGTATACGTATATGATCGTTTTTCAGTCTTGAAAAGTGATGACACAACAAATAAACAGCAAATCACAGCTTTCCACCTCAGAGCTAAAACAAAGCTGTTTAATAAACTGGAAAATGATGCTGGCAGGTTCTATTGTATTGCGTGATGATGGCGCAGGGAGATGAGAGGTGTGTGTGTGTGTGTGTGTGCGGTGATGTATGCGCGTGGGATGCGTGTGTAGGTGTGCAGTCCTCGCTGTTGTATAACAGGAGCGGATGGTAATCATAGATGCTGGTAGGAGGCAGAGATGTGTCATATTCACTCGCTGCTCTCCTCTGCCCTGCCAGCGTTGGACTTCACAGGGGCAAAAGCACGCAGGCTATATTTGGAGACTCTCTCTTTCTCTTTCGGCCCTGTGTCTTTGTGAAACGTGGTAATTTTCAGTCCTGCCACTGAGATGCACTTCCAAGCACATCTGCCGGATGCGAGACACCCTCGAGCCCCTGCCGGCGCTCCGAGAATCAAGTCCGGTTGGCAGCGACTCTGAATTGCGGATCTGCTAATGAAAGTCAAAAAGGAAAAATCTGCGGCTTCCTTTGCATATCTATCAGCATAACTTTGGCGTCATATCCTGCAGTTCCTCAGATCCTGTCTGTTGGTTTGCAGCAGATGTATTGAAAAAGTTATCGCTGATCTGTTTCATCTTATCAAAGGTTCTAGGCGTAATATCTGGTCGTTTTAAAATGGTAATTTCCAGGGCTGGAAAAGTCTTGGAAACTTTTTAAATTTTAAAAATATTAATATGATTTATTTAAAGGTGCAGTGTGGGATTTTTAGCGGCATCTAGTGGTGAATCCTGCAAATTGCAAACAGCAAGTCACTCGCGGCCTATCCCTCGGTTTTCAAACTCGAATGAGAAGCTACGGTGGCCGACGTAAGACAAAATATGTCGTCGTCTGAGTCTGAGTCAGCAGCAGAGAGTAGTAAGTCAAGCAATGAGGTTTCTTTAGCGCTGTTTGTTCGCTTTCGGCTACGGTAGAAACATACCTCCAGACCTTCATAGAAGGGGATTCCCGCGCCTATGTAGATATAAATGTCTCATTCTAAGGTAATAAAAACATAACGGTTCATTAAGTAAGGTCTTTATACACCACTGAAAACATAGTTATGGATTTTATATTGCATCTCTGTCAATAGATCCTCAGAAATATTACACAATGCACCTTACATAATATAATAATAGTAATCAGCTGATTGTCTCACGAACGTAACCAGCAGATTCTCCCCACAAAGCAAACCCATAATACAGCGAGGGAGAAGACCCACATGAAACTATGCAACTATATATTTTTTCTAACAGGGTAGTAAAAGTTTAGCTGGCTAATATGAGCTGTTACTGTGGCTGAGCTGGTTAAAGCGTAAAGCCTTGTTTAAACTCGACGCGTCCGCATGAGCCCAAAGGTGCAAAAATGACGTGATTATGACAGCGCGCGCGCCTCCGCATCCCCTAGACACCATTTACTACACACAATAGGCTTTTTTTCTCTGATTTTGGAAACTCTAAGCGATCGACTCAAAATGCTTCCAAGATCGACGGGTTGGTGATTCCTGTAACTGTTTTACGGTCAATGAGAAGAGTAGCCTACTAATCAGCTGTCTCACGAACTTAACCAGCACATTTATCCCCACATAGCAAAGCCATAACACAGCGAGGGAGAAGAATTAAGTTACATGAAACAATCCAACTACATATTTACACCACTGACAAGGGAAAAGTCACTCCTCACGGTGTTTACGACTAGCTTCTTCTAGCTTCCTGCGGCTTCTTTTTCAAGGTAGTGACGAAACGCGCTCTGTAACGCTGTGTGTTCGCGTTCGGCTACTGTAGAAACATGACGTCACAATATGGCGACCTTCATAGAAGGGGATTCCCGCGCCTATGTATATATAAATGCCTCATTCTAAGGTAATAAAAACATTACGGTTTATTAAGTAAGTTCTTTATACACCACTGAACACATAGTTATGGATGTCATATTGCATTTCTGTTAATAAATACTCAAAATTTTTACACATTGCACCTTTAAATAAAACGTATTTATAAACGTACTTATAAAATGTTATATACTTATAAAATACTCAATGTTTTATCTTCTACACATTAACTATGTTTACATGTGCACTAATAATGTGATTTTATTATTTTTACAATAATCAGAGGAAGGACATAATTGCAGTAAGATGTTTACAGGACATAAACAACCATATTCACTCCCGTTTACATGCCATTTTCATTATTCTGATTATTTTAATTTTACCGAGGGATGAACAGCAATGCTGCTGTATTATGAACAACTACAAAAGCCATGGAAAATTAAATGATTGCTGTTTGAGTAACATTATAAGTGTCATAGAAACCTGGAAATATCTGGTAACTTTAAATTGGTAATTTCCAGGCCTGGAAAAGTCTTGGAAACTTCTATAATGAAAATGTATTTAATTTTTTTTAAATATTAATTTGATTTATTTAAATAAAACGTATTTATAAACGTACTTATAAAATGTTATATACTTATAAAATACTCAATGTTTTATCTTCTACACATTAACTATGTTTACATGTGCACTAATTATGTGATTTTATTATTTTTACAATAATCAGAGGAAGGACATAATTGCAGTAAGATGTTTACAGGACATAAACAACCATATTCACTCCCGTTTACATGCCATTTTCATTGTTCTGATTATTTAAATTTAATTATGAACAACTACAAAAGCCATGGAAAATTAAATGATTGCTGTTTGAGTAACATTATAAGTGTCATAGAAACCTGGAAATATCTGGTAACTTTAAATTGGTACTTTCCAGGCCTGGAAAAAGTCTTGGAAATTAATCAAATCTTTAGAAAATCGTGGAAAACTTCTATAATGAAAATAAATGTAAGGAAAATTAAATAAAATGTATTTCATTTAAATTAAATACATTTATGAACAACTGGAAAAGACATGGAAAATTATATGATTACTGTTCTGTGTGTGTGAGTGTGAGTGTGAGAGTGAGTGTGTGTGTGGTAAACCCTACATTATGGGAACAAAATGTCCCCACAGAGATGGCAATATCCAAAATAAATCCTTGACCTTTTGGGGACATTTTTGGTCCCCATGAGAAAAAACAGCTTATAATAAATCAGACTGTTTAATAAAATAAAAGTGATGTTTTTTGATAATGTCAAAAATGCAGAAAGTATTCTGTTAGGGGTCGGGTTAGTGTAAGGCGAGATAATATACAGTTTGTACAGTATAAAAATCATTGTGTCTATGGAAAGTCCCCACAAAACATTGAAACCCAACGTGTGTGTGTGTGTGTGTGTGTGTGTGTGTGTGTGTGTGTAGAACATCGAGACACTGAAGACGACGTGCACAATGCTGGAGGAGCAGGTGCTGGAGTTGGAGACACTAAACGATGAGCTCCTGGAGAAGGAGAGACAGTGGGAGAACTGGAGATCTGCCCTGGACGAGGAGAAGAACCAGGCCGAGCGCAGAACCAGAGACATACAGAGACAGCTGGACAACGAGAAGCAGAACAGGTACAGAAACGCACACACACGTTTGCAGGCCCGTAGCTAGAGGATTCGGGGCCCCCTGAAAAAATATTGATGTGGGCCCCCACCACCCTCCACCAATATCATATACTGTACAATAGATGAACATGGAGGCCCACATAACAGAAGATGGTGATGTTGTTGTAAAACCTTTATTTTAAAAGTTAAATGTTTATATAAAAATTACAACTAATAAAAACTAACAAAAAAGCAAGAAATTGTTAAATAATAATAAAACCAATTTTTAAAAAGTAATAATTTTTTCCCCCATCAGTCTGTTATAATTCATAAATCAAAAAGTAAACATTTAAAAAATTTACAAGAATGCAGTCTAATTAAAAAAATAAAAGCATCCATTGTCTTATTTTTTAATAAAGATAATATGGAACTGGTAATATTATTAAATAAAGCGAATACATTTATTCATCCAAGTGCAGTGTGTTGTATTCATGTTTTCTCGATGTTTTAAATATCATCAGCCGGCAGGTCAGATGCATAATGCAATGCGTCGTGACTCGTGTAATTTTTTTTTAAACTCTATTTACAATACTGTAAAAAGACCGGAATTTAGACTACGTAATCATTCGGTCGATTGCGGCGCGCACCGATAATAAAAAATGACTGTACACGGCAGACTGTAGACGGAAGTTTTCTAATTCCCAGCGAAATAACAATATATAACCGGTCTTTAAGAACGTCTTGATCGACTAGGATTCAACCACTCTCCTTGCCTCCCTCTCCGTCTTTTCCTGGCATTTCTGGTTCCCTGATTTGTTTTCTTTTCCGGACATTTTTCAGTCAGTTAGTCTCCTGCTCTTCCACCAAGTTCATCGTTAACTTCAGGCTGCCGCCTCAACTCTGATTGGTTCTGTTCACGAGCTGGGGCGGGACTTACAATTTTATTGGGTCCATCTGATGTTTGTCACTGACTCTGACTGAATAATTAATACATACTTTAGGTCGGACTAAACCATTTTTATGGAGGTAAGAGAAGCAGATATTTGGAAAAATATTTACCCAAATTGCACGTTTTTGTGGTTTTCATTTAAATCTCAAGCATACAACTAATATAAATATTAGAATTATTCATACTACAGGGGCCTAAATAGTATAACTGCTGGATTTTGTGGGGCCCCCTGGGCAGCGGGGGCCCCTATAATTGTCACCACCTTTCACCCCACTAGCGACGGCCCTGCACGTTTGGACACACACAACTGGACAATGTCAGAGCCGTGGTCTAGCAGTTAGTTGAAGTCTGGCTAGAAAGCTCAAAATTAAAATTTATTTTATTTATTAATTTTCTCTGTAGTTTAGAATTTTCTTTAATTTTATAATAATAAATAATTAATCAAGTTAATTAGCATAAAATAAATTTAAAATATATAAAAATATATGCTTGTGTATTTTTTATTATATATAAATAGTTACTATATACAGGTGAAACTCGAAAAATTAGAATATGGTGCAAAAGTTCATTTATTTCAGTAATTCAACTTAAAAGGTGAAACTAATATATTATATAGACTCATTACATGCAAAGTGAGATATTTCAAGCCTTTATTTGTTATAAATTATGGCTTACAGCTTATGAAAACCCCAAATTCAAAATTAGAATATTGTGAAAAGGTTTTCATATCTGTAAGCCATAATCATCAAAATTATAACAAATAAAGGCTTGAAATATCTCACTTTGCATGTAATGTGTCTATAATATATTAGTTTCACCTTTTAAGTTGAATTACTGAAATAAATGAACTTTTGCACCATATTCAAATTTTTTGAGTTTCACCTGTATTATATTATTATATAAAATCTGTTATTTTTCACTAAACAATTATATTATTATTTTTAATACAATGAAAACGGCAAACTAAGATATAATAAATTGTGACATTTTAATAATATGCAAATAATGTTAACAGATAGTTATAACTAATGTCATAGCTTAAACTAAAATAATGACATTTTTATAATTTATTAATGCAAAAATAAATAAATAAATAAATGCATATATTTAATGCAAATTTTAAAATGTTTAGGATCCATTAAATGCTAGCTATGTTTATAAAATGTTTATAAAATATTTTTTAAATGTTTCCATTGCAGATTGCTATTAAACACAATAAAAACTTTGAGATTTGTAATGGAAATGACATTTGTTGGTTCAGAAAAATGACAGAATTCTCCTCTGAAATATTTATGTAACTGTTGGGCATAATCGGTGTAAAAATAGTTTATTTTCTAAACGTCCACAGGGCCAGAAGTACCCATAGTTATATAAGAGTTACATAATGAACGTTAAGTATAGATATAACAGAAACACTGAGGTAAGAGATGTACTGTGTCACTGTTTGATAACTTCTCTCTCGTTCTCTAGACTCCGCGCAGAGCAGCGCAATTCTGAGTCTCGTCAGACAGTCGAACTGGCAGTGAAAGAACATAAAGCTGAAATCCTGGTCCTGCAACAGGCCCTGAAAGACCAGAAACTCAAAGCTGAAGGTCTTTCTGACACCGTAAGTGTGTGTCACTGTGGATAAAAGCATCTGCTGAATGACTACATACATGCATACTTACTCTGTGTTCATCAGCTGGGCGATCTGGAGAAGAAGCACGCCATGCTGGAGATGAACGCGCGCAGCCTGCAGCAGAAGCTGGAGAGCGAACGAGAACTCAAACAGAGGCTCATGGACGAGGTGCTTCACTCTACTAGCACACAAAACACGTATTTACCTAATAAATAGATTGATTTGGGGCTGAAATGATCAAGTTGTGTAATTAGGGCTGCACGATTTGGGCCAAAATGATAATCACGATTAATTATCACGATTATTTGTTGATTTTAACCAAAACAAATTTTGTCACATAGGCTAATTATAATTGCTTTCACGTCCATATTGTGCTACATTCCTGCTAATGTACAATGTACAACTATGTGCATCAAAATAAAATAGGTCCTCTTATTCACTAGAATTCAGTGCATCTCCTTGAAGAATAAATACAAATAAATAAACTAAAGAAAATGTAGCAAAACTTCAACAGGGCACTATTTTACATTGTTTAAATATTTTTTAGGAAGCAAAATGTAAACTTACATTGTACCTGCATAATGGATGTGAATAAACATGGGAAAATATACAATCAATAAAAAACAAATATTCCATAACAGAATGTAACCAAATGAGAACATTTCAAGGCAGAACTACTCTATGGAAGTTCGATTAATGGATGAAATTCAGAGTCATTGTTATTTGACGCTTAAGAAATGTAAAATGTTGTGGTACAGTGTCAGTGATTATTTGTGAAGTCTTAGCCTACTGCATAACTTGAATCTATTTAATCGTACATATGAAAGTTTATGTGCTCGAATAATTTCTATTTATTAAACAATAGTTCAAAGCAAGACGTTTGTAGTAGGCTATGATTATTGGAGTCCATTAATCGAACTTCCACATGCCTCTTATATAGTAATTATATATTACTATGTAGTATGTACCAATTTACTAATGCTCACACGACGGTCTCTCACGCGCACTGTCACTCGGTCGACGGTCTCTCTTGCGCACAGACACACTCGGTATCTCTCGCGCACTTTCGAGCACGCTCTTGACACTCGGTCGCTCACGCGCACTGTCACTCGATATCTCTCGCGCGCTGGCGCGCGCACGCAGACACACTCAGTATCTCTCGCGCATTTTCGAGCGCGCACTTGGACACTCGGTCCCTCTCGTGCACTGTCGCTCGCGCGCAGACACTCGGTCCCTCTCGTGCACTGTCGCTCGCGCGCAGACACTTGGTCTCTCTCGTGCACTGTCGCTCGCGCGCAGACACTCGGTCTCTCTCGTGCACTGTCGCTCGCGCGCAGACACTCGGTCTCTCTCGTGCACTGTCGCTCGCGCGCAGACACTTGGTCTCTCTCGTGCACTGTCGCTCGCGCGCAGACACTCGGTCTCTCTCGCGCACTCTCTCAGATAGTGGTTTACAGAGTGCTAGATTGGCTTTGCAAAAAATAAATAAAAAATTTGATACGGAGCGACAGGGCCGGATTAAGAATTCAGAGGGCCCTGGGCACAATGTCTTGTAGGCCCCCCCTTAGGCAGGCCAAATGTAGTTTGTCCAAGGACATTTTAATTTGGCATTAACTGTATTACTGACTTAAAAGGAACTTTGTTGTACATATGACTTCCTAAATGATCTGTGTTTCCCATAGGATTTTATAAAACGATGTTGGGTGGAACTCTATCCCTCTAGGGGGGTTCGGGGGCATGGTCCCCCGCAAGAAAATTTTGTACATTTTAAGGTTAAATGCATCAATCTGGTGCACTTTGAGAGCTCACAATTAAGAGCTTCAACTGGCTTTAACCCATGAACTGTGCACATTGAACAAAGAAAAAGCATTGACTTGTACCTGGACATTAAAGAGGGCTCAAACATCTTTTTAGTTATGATATAGAGTCTCAGTCTGCATTACATTATCACTGGTGTTTTAGGATGCCAAACAATTATTATAATAATGATTTATATAATTATTCCTATGACGTAAAATCATATACCTCTTATAAATGTAGCCTAAAAGTATTTTGCATTACATTACACAGTATAGGAAAAGTACAATACTTTTGTCCTAATTTCTTTAATTGCCAGAAATAAACCCTTGAGCTTTCATTTTGGAGAAAACACCAGATCACCATGCTGATCGCGTGAGCAAAGTGCGCACTTCTATTTAAATCACGCAGCACAAACAGAATGCCTAGGCTACTTAAAGTCTTTTGCTGTTTTATAACGGCACGAAGCAATATCACAGTTTCAATTTGACTTCGTTGGCAAAATATAACGCTAAACAGTCGAGACCTGTATGTTAGGCAACCGTAGGCAACTGCTTCTCCATCACTTCAAATTTCAGAGCGTCAAGTCACGCGACGCGAGTCGACATGATAGCTCGCTCTCGCTCACTGCGCAGGAATACAGACGCTGTTTTTGACGCGATTTAACATTATATTTTGATCGAATGGGTTGCAAAAATATGCATATAATAAGGAAAGTGAGGACTGCGTTTATAACGTGATCTAACATAATATTTGACGGTGTGCAGGGCCCCTTAGATGTCATGTGCCCCTGGGCAAGTGGCCAGTTGCCCTAATGGTTAATCCGACCCTGCCGGAGCGAGCGTTCTGTGAATGAATGAGGCATTTTAAATATCGCTCGATCGCGCGAATTTGATCGTGGGAAACCAAAATCGATTAAAATTCGATTAATCCTGCAGCCCTATGTGTAATCGTGCATCCATAGCATAGCCTGTGTGTGTCATGCTGTAACTTTTTTTCTCAGCAAGCGAAACTGCAGCAGCAGCTGGACATGCAGAAGAGCCACATCTTCAGACTGACTCAAGGACTTCAGGACGCGCTGGACCAGACCGACCTTCTGAAGACTGAGCGAACAGACCTGGAGTACCAGCTGGAAAACATACAGGTGCACATACACATGTACTCTTAAAAATAAAGGCTCTTTATGGGCATTCGTGGTTCCATGGAGAACCTTTCATACGCATGGTAACTTTCCATTCCACAAAACGTTCTTTATAGTGGAAAAAGGTTCTTTAGATCAGTGTTTCTCAACTGGTGGATCACAAGACAGTTTTGAGTGTGAAGTCATAGAAACAATAAATGTAACTCATTAGTTCACCTCAAAATGAAAATCTCCTGATAATTTACTCACCCCAATGCCATCCAAGATGCTCATTTCATTCTATCTTCAGTTTAAAAGAAATTCAGTTTTTTGAGGAAAACATTTCAGGATTTTTCTCCACACAATGGACTTCAACAGGAACCAAATTGTTGAAGTCCAAATCAATGCAGTTTCAAAGGGCTCTGCACAATCCCAGCCGAGGAATAGGGTCTTATCTAACGAAACGATCGGTCATTTAAAAAAAATGTGTATATACTTTTTAACCACAATTGTTCGTCTTGTGCTGGTCTGCGACGCGCCAGGCATTATGTAATCACAATGGAAAGGTCACGCTGGACGTAGGCGAAAGTATCGCCTATGGTGTCTGAAACCATAGTGCTTTGAGTGCACTCATTCAATCCCACATCGCACCGCAATACAACTGATGTACACTCAACAGCTGTCCCAATTCACTCACTCGTTTTAATTCACTCCTTCATGTGAACAGTATTAGTGGACTAACGTAGGGAATAGTGATTGAGGATATAGGGGGGCGATTTCGGATTCAGCCCAAGTGTTTCATTCCAAACATTTCCAAAGGTGTTTTCTAAGAGTATTCTGGCTCCCCTGCAGGCGGCGTATTCTCACGAGAAGGTCAAGATGGAGGGGACCATCACCCAGCAGAGCAAGCTCATAGACTTCCTGCAGGCCAAGGTAGAGCACCCCTCTAAGAAGAAAAAGGTCAGAGTCATCCGCTGTAAATTCACTTCATTAACTAATCTGACTAACTGCTTTGCTGAGCTGCGCATTAGGTGTCCCTGGAGCTACATATGCCAATAACCGCATACTAACCGTGCAATGCGTCAGCCAATCAGAAATCTCATATGTATATATATATCCATATATCCAGCCGCCCTGAATATGTGAGTTGTAGAAAGGGACACCTAATTTGATTGGATATCTAGGGATGGAATAGCAGGATAGAGTCCTAGCATACTGAACTCCTGTAGCTGGGCACAGGAGTGAGCCTGAGCGATTCACTTCGTCTCGTGTTTTGGGTGCAGGGGCTTTTTGGTGGCCGGCGTCGAGAGGATCTGCTGGCGGCTCTCGCGGCTCAGGGTCAAACGCAGGCGTCCGCTGTGCCCTCCGGGACCCCTGTTCCCCTGCAGTACAGCGACCTGAAGACCGCGCTGGAGAAAGAGCGTGCTCGCAGCTCAGAGCTTGAAGAAGTGCTGCAGAAAACACGCCTGGAGCTCAGAGAGGGTGCGACGCCGTTACACACATTTACTCATCTTCCCTGTCGTTACATTTGGAACCTGCTTGCTTGTTTTCATTTTTCACACCATAAAAATCTCCTTTTGTGTTCCTCAGAAGAAAGAAAGTCGTATGGGTTTGGAATACTTTGAAATTACATATTTCACAGACTCACACACACATATATATATATATATATATATATATATATATATTTACACGCACAGGCACACACACACATATATTAGTTCAAAAGTCTCTGCTTAAATTATGAGAGAATTATAAAACAGACTATAATTATAACTACAATTATTGCAATAAACACTACTGTTCAAAAGACTGGGATTTTTATTCATATTAATATTTTTATTCAGTAGGATGTATTAAATTTATCAAAAGTGCGAGTTATGACATATGCTGTATATTACAAATATATTATATTACAAAGATTTCTATTTTTAAATATATACTGTTCTTTTGAACTTTTTTATTCATCAAAGTGTCTTTAAAAATTATCATAATTTCCACCAAATTATGAAGCAGCACAACTGTTTTCAACACTGATAATAATCATAAATGTTTCTTGAGCAGCAAACATACCTGTCAAGTTTTGGATTTGAAAATAAGGGAAATTTTCCGGCGCCCACCGCGAGCAGTCCCACCACCCCAACCAAGCTCCAGTATCCCTTACATTTTAAGACAGGTGTTATAGCCTAAATGAAAACACACACACACACACATATATATGTATGGTGTATATATAGGGTATATATTAAGAGCATTATTTAAAGGCTTATTTGCATATTTTCTGTTCATTTAACATTGCTTGTCTTTACATTTACATTTTATTTTCATTCCACACATTATTTTCATTTCATATTGCTTTTCTTTCACAGTTTTTCTTTTCATTTGCAGTTTTTCTTTTCATTTCACATTAGTTTTCTTTACTCTTTTAGTGAGTTATTGAACAAATTTGTTGGAGACTTTGTATTAACTGTTTTGGAAGGAGTGTATTTGTGGGCTGGGCCAGAGTGGTTAATTTTACATGAGAGTAGAGCAGTTCTGTTGTCTAACGTCATCCTATTCTCTGTAACGTGCTGACATACATCATTCCTTCCCCGTGTGAGATGCTAAAGTCGCAGTTACAAAACGCGTGACTGTCCCCCACCCTGCTCCTCTTAAGAAAAGTAAATTCGCTATCCCATTGATCGCGGTATTTAGTACATGAGGGTTTTGTTTTTTTGGCAGGAGTGCCTTGCTCTGTCATAGCGTAGATCATCCGACTCTGTTTTTGTTTGTTTTTTGTTTCCCCCGCGTTGTCACTCACTCATCTGACCTCACACACTAGCCTCGCGACAACTGCCACCTACAGTAGGCCTACCTGTAGTTATCGCGAGGCTAGTGACAGAGCTCAGATTGTGAATGTTTTTTTGTTTTTTTTTTACTCCGCCCGGGGTATTATAATTTTTCAATAGCGCAGGTTAAAATACGGGAGATTTACGGGAAAATCCTAATACGGGAGGACGGCGGGAAAGAAGGGTAAAATACGGGACTTTCCCGGCCAAAACGGGATACTTGACAGGTATGGCAGCAAATCATCATATTAGAATGATTTCTGAAGGATCATGTGACACTGAAATTATGTCTGTAATGATGCTGAAATGGAATAAAGGAATAAATTAAATTTTTAAATGCATTCAAATCGCGAACAGTTACTTTACATTTGAATAATATTTTACAATATTACTGTGTACTGTATTTCTGATCAAATAAATGCAGCCTTGGTGAGCAGAAGACACTTTTGAACAGTAGAGTACTATAAAGAATTAGTGAAACTTTAAGCAAACGTGCCGCACACTGAGTGCAATGGTTACAAGCATGACGTTTATCTCTGTGGTCTCACTGTATTGTGTTCCCTCATCAGTTCAGTTTAATAAAGCTCTGGAGCACAGCGGTCCTCCAGCCACCCCGGGTCTGGCTCGCCAGCAGCTCATGATGTCCACCAAATCCAACAAGTCCCCTGAGCACCAGCCCAGCCTGATGTCGTCCAGCTCCGGCCGCAGGAAAGACGCTGCCAATCCTGAAGGTCAGAGCGGAGACATGGAACATTTGCAGCCTTTTTAATATTCACAACTTAAGCAAACTGTGTTCTCTTGGTCCTTCTCGCCATTTCATCTCATGCTAAGAATACAGGGAAATTAAAGTGCCCCTATTATGCTATTTTAGAGGCTCCTAATTTTGTTTTGAAGGTCTCTAAGCATCCAAGGTCAAAAAAACACTTTAATTCTCTCATAATATACATTGCAGCTTTAGCTCTTTTTTCAAAGCGTCTGAAACGGTTCGATCAAGGATTCAGTCTCTCTAAACCTCTCCTTTCTGAGAGCTGCTCTGCTCTGATTGGTCAGACGGCCCAGTCTGTTCTGATTGGTCGACCACTTACAGTGCATGTCTGAAAACAAGCGCTCATTATCATATCTGAATTTACAGTGATTCGAACAGCAACAATAGCGGGGGTTTTACCGTATCAATCTCATCAAAGTGGATTTGCTTCTCGACATGAACAACACGAACCAAACCCTTCCAGTCTCAGATACAACTACAGTGTTTGAGGGCGGTGCAAAGGAGACATTATTTGCCAGTAGCCAATGAAAAGTCTAGGCTGGCATTGTGCAAATTTGTTACAAACTATGTCGGTTTGGAATCGATTCTTTCTTTTAGGAGACAATAACTCCATTTATGTGCGCTTTCATCTCTAAAACTTTGCAGACCTTTTACATTCACAAACAGCTCTATTAACACAGTACATGAAAGGAAATATCCCAAAAAGCATAATAGGTGCACTTTAAATCAGAAGCTTGTAGGAAAATGCTGATTTGATGCTTATTACTGTTTGAATATAAGATGAGAGGACTCCAGACCGTACGTATTTACAGTAGATGTTTTCGCTCATGTCTGTCCACACTCACTGTCCTCTTTGTTGTCATTCCACAGAAATAAGGAGAGTCACTTCTGAAAGTAAGTTCTTTCTTATGCGACCCACTCTCAAGAAACCGTGCCATTTACGTGCTTGAAATATACACATTTTTCAATGATTTCATTATGTATGTTTTCATTTCAAAAGGTTACTGCTAAGCTTTCAAGATGAGGCTGATATAAGTAAAAACATCATGAAGTACAAAAACTTTAGTTTGAATCATGTGGCCAGAAAGACTTTGATGTAATATGATGAATGATAAAGATCAAATCATTATTTTCATCATATTTAAATCATTAAATGGGGAAATGTCTCAGCATAAAAGGGGTTTTAAAGAAATTGAGGGACACAGACAAACTGCATTTTTAAGCATTTTAGAAAACACACACACACACATATATGCAAACATACAAATTGGCTAATATTCAGATTACATTTTTTTTTTTAACACACAAAAAATACACACTAAACAGAGTATAATGTGATCGTGTTCAGCCGTAGGGACACTAATGGCACTGTTTCCTGAGAATGATCCAGGCATCTCTCCGTTATCTATTCTTTCTTGGTATGATCTTTTTATTCCTGCAGAGATAAGCTCTCTGGCCAAATCCAAACATGTCATTCTAGCGAATGCTTCAGTTGAAGTTTTATGGGCGTCCTACACTTAATTATTTGAATGAACACGTTTTGTATCGGGTCATCATGGTTTGATGGCTGCAGACTTCCACTCAGGACATCATGGACTGATTCTGGATATCCAAAGATCAGTCAGGACACTGAGCTTATCTCGTATATACACTCGTATTTATGGCCATACTCTTGCTGTATGCCATGCAGAATGCGAGAAATCCCGAAATCCTTGCATGTTTGTACTCAAGCTACCAATGACAGTGATTTCTTCAGCCTTTGGTGGAGAAATGTTCTCAGGAGAGGACATTTTCAGCTTGCTTCGGCCTGTTTGCATAAGTTATATAGACGGGTATAAGTGCGTTTTTAAGAGCGTGTGTTTGATCCTCTAGAGTACACCAGACGTGTGAAGGACAGGGTCCACCACAACACTCCTCACCGCTTCACACAGGGGCTCAACATGAGGGCGGCCCGCTGCACCGTGTGTCTGGACACAGTTCATTTTGGACGGCAGGCCGCGACCTGCATTGGTACGGATCACACCGAAACCCTTTCCAAATAAACATACACCATCACTATACTTACAAGTATGGATGTGCTGATGCCACTTTTTCCACGAGTATGATAAATATACATTCATTTTTGGTACTTGCTGATACGAATACCTATATTTTCATTGAATTGCATTGCCTAAGTTAACTGTTTTTTTTCTATAGTCAAAAATACTGTTTAACCTCTGAATAATTAATTAAAAGAAAACTAATTTGCAGTTGTTAAATCAGGGAGAAATAGTTCTGTAAGGCAACAATTGCAGGTTACCAGAATATGAATATTAGTTGGCTTATGAAATAGATGTATTTTGTATTTTACAACTATTTGTAATAGTTGTATATGATACCACCTTTTCCTCCTCAAACATTGTTGTTTGAACCAATCAGGTTAAACTTTAGCTTAACATAATAAATCTAGTTTTCTATATCTCCATTAATAAACAAAAGTACATTTATAGCTATATAAATGTGATTTTAAAGGATATGTTAAAACTATAGAACATGAGTCCATCCACACGTGCAAATGTTTTAATTAATGGCACTTTTATTTAAATTGAAATGTACTTGAGTTGTCTTTTACCTCTTTTGTGATTGTGTGGTCTAATTTGTTCTGTTATCTTGGCTAGGTCTCTCTTGAAAAAGAGATTTTATATCTCAATGACAAGACAAACCTGGTTAAATAAAGGTTAAATAAATAAATAAATATATACTTTGTGATGTATTTGTGAGTGTAAATTAATGAGTGTAACGGCTATTTTAACATCTTTCTCTCTTCTGACCAACGTAATCAATCTCTCAATATTTTTTCCTGTTTTGGAAAGTCGTAGAAACACTATTGTGGATTTATTTTCTTGCTATTGGAGCAAATGGGTATGCAAAAAATGATATTAGCTATGCAGTTCTTTCCCTTCACCACAATAGAAGTTTACCCAACTATGACTTCAGTTTCTGAGAACCACAGAAACGTGAAAAGAGTCCATTGTTGTTTGTTAATAGATTGCTGAGCCAATCAGGTCAACCTGTGCTAAAGCTGAAGATGCTGATCCGGTTTCTTCTTTCTCCTGGTTTAGAATGCCATGCTTTGTGCCACCCGAAATGCTCCCCGTACCTCCCAGCCACCTGTGGCGTTCCCACCGAGTACGCGCTGCATCTGTCCGAGGCTCTGTGTCGGGAGAAGGGAAGCACCTCCGGCCTGAAAGACGCTGGCGGACACATGAGGCTGGAAGGATGGCTGAAGCAGCCCAGGTGAGCATGTGACCTCAGGTCTCCTGCTGCAAACAAGTCACCTTCATTTATATAGTGCTTTTAACACTATTGATTGTTTCAAAAAGCAGCTTTACAGTGATAATAGGAAATTACAGTAACAGATTGTTTAGGCTTTACAGCAGCTCTAGAATAAAGTTATTGTCCAGATAAAGTTCAAAATTGATTCACTTCCGTTGCAAAGATCATCAGTTATTAACTTAGGGGCCGCTAACACGACACCGTTCTAACAGAAAACCCGTAACGCGCTCCAGCCCGCTCATCTGCACAACAACAGTGCCTGATGGCTCGAGAACACACACCTTGAAATAGGTTCCAAGGTGCAAGCGTTGACATTTTTTATAAATCGTTATCCCCGCGTAAACTTTAAAAACGAAAACGATGAGGGCGTGCACATGCATATTGCGCATTTGAATATATAGAGGGAATGCATTAACGTCACTTCCCCGCCGGAACACGCCCCCCTCAGCGGGACTGAGTGGCAGAAGAGCTGCTGCGTGACTGGAGTATAGGGGAATAGGGGAAACTGCGTTAACGCGAGTAAAACAAACTATTATCAGTTTAAACTAAAAGTTGGACTCAATATAGTGTTCCTTACAACTTATCAAAGATCCAGTGATCCATGGATATTGACATGTAGCCAGGAATCGTGTTTCCTGACATTTATATGTGCCTGATTTCGACGCCGGGGAAATAAATTAAGAAAATTTGCCTGTAAACGTTTTATATAAATACAATATAGATAGGTCTAAATCCGAGTGATCACTTACATTAATGTTATACCGTATATCATCATATCGTCCAGCCCTAAAACTTGTATAGTTTTTTGTCAGTGTTTATTTAAAAACATCCAATTATGCAGAATATAGTCTGTTCTGTAGCTTTTTGCAGTCTGTAAAAATATACAGTACCTCAGATTTCTGGTCAAATCTAGTTGTACAGTCAATCGCAAAGCTCTTTCCCGTTTTAGATGTGTTTTGTGTGTTTTTCACGGCATTCACGCTGAAAACAAATGCTGCCGCTCAGTCTTTTTGCCACTTGTGGGCGTGACCGCATTCACTCCGGCCGACGGTGACGTCATGCGCATACCCTCTATACAGGTGAAACTCGAAAAATTCGAATATTGTGCAAAAGTTAATTTATTTCAGTAATTCAACTTAATAGGTGACACTAATATATTATATAGACTCATTACATGCAAAGTGAGATATTTCAAGCCTTTATTTGTTATAATTTTGATGATTATGGCTCACATCTTATGTAAACCCCAAAGTCAAAATTAGAATATTGTGAAAAGGTTTTCATATCTGTAAGCCATAAACATCAAAAGTATAACAAATAAAGGCTTGAAATATCTCACTTTGCATGTAATGAGTCTATATAATATATTAGTTTCACCGTTTAAGTTGAATTACTGAAATAAATTAACTTTTGCACCATATTCTAATTTTTCGAGTTTCACCTGTATGTGCGTAGGCGTGTAGTCTCTCTTTACAAATTGACCTCAAGAAATGACTTGTCTGGCCTTAAAAAGGTTCAAATACCAAAAGGGAGGAAAACGTGACCGCTTAATGTGCCTGGAATTGTGGTTGTTTTCCTGCAGAAATGGGAAGCGTGGTCAGGGCTGGGAGAGGAAGTACGTGTTGTTGGATGGATATAAAGTGATCACGTACGAGACAGAACCAAGAGACGGTCTGTGAATATTCTTGCATATCCCAATGTGCATCAGTTCAGTTTGCACACTGCATGTTAGAACAGAACAACAGTTCATCCCTGCTGGAAAATCTTGAATCATACCTGCTTACGGTGGTCTTGCTGAAGGTTGGAGAGTAGTAGCTTGTGTTTTATCCAAATCAACCATCTAGACATTGAGCAGAACAACCTGAGCAGAAAAAACCCCTCTAAAACCATCAATCCAAACCAGCCTGACCAGCGGAAACCAGGTTTATGGCCAATGTTGTAAATTCTATTTCTGATTTATTTTATTTTATTCAATGTATGGAGAGTGATAAAAAAGCATTCGTTACACATCATACTTTGTATGGTTGTGTGTTTAACTTGAATTTGATATAAAAAAAAAACAACACTAAGTTTTTCCAGCTGGGAATGACCATAAATGACCAGCTATAAACCATGTTAAACTAGTTACCACCTTAATCAAGCTAGTTTGATCTATTTTCCAGCAGGGAATGTGTTAGTCTAACACATTCCCTGCTGGAAAATAGATCAAACTTGATGTGAATGATGTGTAATCTGTCCTCTCAGAGTCGGTGAAGGCGCTGGATGAGTTTGAGTTGTGTCTCTCTGATGGAGACGTGACTGTTCATTCTTCTGTCGGCGCCTCTGAGCTGCCCAACACTGCCAAGACAGGTGACAAACTTTCTGTGGAATTGCACTAAAAAAATTGGAGTGTCTATTTACACTAACTCCGCCCACTGACGTCTGATTGGTAACTACTATTTACACTTATTGCAAAGAAAATTGGCCTACTGCTATAGTTTAAATAATATCTATCACTATTTTCATTTAATGTAATTAGAATCTATTGATACTTAAACTTAGTGTAAATAGCATCCGTCACTAAAAAAATGTGCTATTTCCACTTAGTGCAAATAGCCGCTGGTAATGATTATCGGAGCACATTTGACAAGAAAATACTAGTTCAGTCTTTTTACTCAAAAACTTAATGTATTACTTTCCATTTCTTTGTAATTATTTGTGATTTTTTTTTGGATGTGGATTCAGAAAGTAGCCAATGTCTGGAGGAAGAAAGTGTTTCCCTGTCCTCTAACATGCACATTTGTATGCGCTCAGATGTGCCGTACGTGCTGAAGTTGGAGTCGTCTCCTCAGTCGACGTGCTGGCCCGGGCAGACTCTGTACCTCATGACTTCAGGATTCTCGGAGAAACAGCGCTGGGTGGCCGTGCTGGAAGCCATCGTGGCCAGCAGTCGTGGAGCGAGAGAGAAAGCAGAAGCAGATGCTGTGAGTGAGAGGAACCAGAAACACCACTCAATCTGACATTTAGAGTCTGTGTGACGATATAGGGGGAAAGCTGTCTGCCTCTTTGTAACTGTACAGCTTGACGCAGTCTGAAGTGTTCAGTATATCTTGAATCCACTGCGAGTCTCTTTGAATAAAAATGTCTGCGAAGTGCATAAAACATAAAATACACTTTTTAAACACATGCTCATGATGGTGTTTTTGGTTTTGTACAGAAATTGTTGGGTAACTCTTTACTCAAGCTAGAAGGAGACGACCGTCTGGATATCAACTGCACCCTTCCATTGACTGACCAGGTATCTGTGTCAATCCCCTAACTTTACTAGCCTGGTAATACCAAACTCTGCTTCTTCGCTTTGCCTTGTAGACGGAGTCTGGCATGGCATAATTGAAAAGTGTTTTCTTTCTCGTGGGGGAGGGGCGCTTGTCTGAAGTATAAAATCATTGGTTAAGCCAATCACATATCGTTTGGTTATGACGTGTGTTATTCGCCAGCTCAGCCGCATCGAACTTCCACTGTAAACACATGTATGATGCGAAAACGAAACCATCGAGCGAAATACCAGAGTGAACATGGCTGACCGAGTTTTGCTGCCTCTTAAAGGAGTAGTTCACTTTTGAAAAAACTTTTGCTGATAATTTACTCACCCCCATGTCATCCAAGATGCCTATGTCTTTCTTTCCTCAGTCGAAAAGAAATTACGGTTTTTGATGAAAACATTCCAGGATTTTTCTCCATATAATGGACGTAAATGGGAACCATACGGTCCAAGGTCCAAAATACAGTTACTCGTTCATCAAAATGAACAAATCTTTTTTCGAGTCATTTGATTCATTTAACGACCGAAATGAACGAATTGACTCGGAAAAAGATTTGTTCATTTTGATGAACGAGTTCGAACAGGAGAGTTACACAGAACAGAGAAAGGCGAGCATGTGAGCTTATAAAACTTAAACGTTGTTATTTATTTTTTAAATGAGCGATCGTTTCGCATGATAAGACCCTTATTCATCGTCTGGTGTCGTTTAAAGACATTTTAAGCTGCATCTGAAACTGTTATTAACTGTATTTTGGACCTTGGACCGTATGGTTCCCATTTAAGTCCATTATATGGAGAAAAATCCTGGAATGTTTTCATCAAAAACCGTAATTTCTTTTCGACTGAGGAAAGAAAGACATAGGCATCTTGGATGACATGGGGGTGAGTAAATTATCAGCAAAAGTTTTTTCAAAAGTGAACTACTCCTTTAACCTGATCCTCCATGAGTGCAACCAAGGGGGACACAATCACAACTATCGCCTTTAGTTTCTTGCTGACGATCGGTAATAGTTGATAAATTAAACTTTTCCCAAAACCTGTCGGGAGTAGCGCCACAACATCACCTCCATTCAAAATGTTTAACAAACACTCTTCTTGTTCGGGCTTCAGTTTGCAAATGCCGGGAATATTGTCCACAACAGAGCGAATTGCATCCCGTGTCTCCATATCCGCGGTCGTTTTCGATTTCCCCAACCTAAAATACAATCTTAAACTCGGCGCTTAGCGTCTACGTCACGGCTCTCAGCCCGCCCTCTGTTCGTTGATTGGCCGGCTGTTTTCAGGCCGGAGGAAAACTGAGAGACATGTCGATGTCTCAAGACTAAAGGTGATGATACACAGGGCAACTTTTTGAGCAATCTTGCCGAGCGATTGCTGCTTGGGCACTTTCCCATTGAAAATGGGCAATACATTTCTATCTAGATCATTTAGATCGGTCGTGGGCCCTGCGTCTCATCTGGTTGCCCGTTGACGGCAACATTGCTCAAAAAGTTGCCCTGTGTATCATCACCATAAGTCCAGAAGCTAAATGAAATTGAGCGGAAGTACGAAGTCTGACGTAGTCAGGCTATAATTTTACTCTCAATCGGTTTGAATATTCAAGGTTTATTTCTTTATTTTCAGTCTGTTTGTTGTAGTCTGATACACAGTCATCGGGTTATCTTGTTTTTGTCATCAGATTGTGTTGGTAGGCTCAGAGGAGGGTCTCTACGCCCTGAACGTGATTAAAAACTCCCTCACTCACATCCCGGGACTGGGATCCGTGTTTCAGATCCACATCATCAAGGACCACGAAAAGCTGCTGATGATCGTGGGTGAGCAGAGATCATGAACCATTACTGCGGGTTTCAGAAACCAAAACTAAAGGATTTTGACTTGCACCATTAACAAAAGTACCATGGTATTGCATTTTTTAATTTTTTTTAGACATGATAATATCATGCATTTTTATTCCTGAAGCTCAAACAGTAGAGCATGGTGCTTGCAACACTTTGATTCCAAGGGAATGCATGAACTAATACAAATGCATACGCTTTAGATAAAAGCGTCTGGCAAATGCATTAAAAAATGCAAGGTTTATTCTTTTTTGAATGCATATTGTTTGGCTTTTATCCAAAGCGACTTGTGAATTCAGGTAAAAAAAAAAAGATCAGTTTGTGGATTCCGTGCAAATTCTTAAAATAAATTGTAAATACCTTTATGAAAATACCTTAGTACATTAATCATGCTAATCATTTTTGCAAGGGATGCATGGGAAATAAGTGGATTATGATGATGTGTTGTAGGGGATGAGCGGGCACTGTGTCTGGTGGAGATCAAGAAGGTGAAACAGTCTTTGTCCCAGTCTCACCTCCCCACACTGCCAGAGATTGTGCCATATATCTTTGAGACCGTCAAGGGCTGTCATCTGTTTGCCACAGGCAGGGTAAGGCTGTGTGTTTCACTGCATTGCAACTTCCACTCTATTTTTAGTGCACTGGTTTGCATCGTGTATTGTGACGTGTAACCCAACAAATTTGTACCTTACACAGTATTTTGTGTCTACTCTTGCTTTAGATAGAAAATGGTCCATGCATTTGTGCCGCAATGCCCAATAAAGTCACCATTCTGCGATACAACGACAATCTGAACAAGTTCTGTATACGGAAGGCAAGTAACGTTTGAGATTCTGAGTCTTGAAGCAAAAGAACTCGTCTTTGTCACATCAAACTTAGCAACGTAATTCCATCGCAAACAGCTGCGATGTTTGATGTGCTTTGCTTTCGAACTCCTTCACACGGACACACCTCTAATGATCCGTCTCTTTATCTCTCAGGAGATTGAAACGCTCGAGCCGTGCAGCTGCATCCACTTCACCAGCTACAGCATCATCATTGGTACCAATAAATTCTACGAGATTGAGATGAAGCAGTGTGTTCTGGATGGTAGGTATTACAGTGACGTCCTGTGAGCCAGTTAGATGAGGGTCAGTCCTCAATCTCCTGTATCATTGGGGATGTAGATGTGATGGATCTGTAATTTAAAAGCATTCAGCTAAGTCATTGCAGTCATTTTCTCCACATTTGCATGTTCCAGTGCAGATATCTGGTTGGACCGGCTGGCGGGCCATTTGTGAGAACATGATCAGGCACTTATAATTTGTAATTGTGCATTATGTAAACAGCGTTTTGCATGATGGGCTGTGTTTGGCAGAGTTCCTGGACAAGAATGACGTGTCGCTGGCGTCGGCTGTGTTCACTGGATCCTCCCACAGTTTCCCTATCTCCATCGTCCAGGTGTCCAGCACTCCGCAGAAGGAAGAATATCTGCTCTGCTTCCACGGTCAGACACCCATCACACCTTCTGCACTACAGCCATCTCCTATTGCATGACAATATTAAAGCAATAGTTGAGACAACATCATTATTTACTCACCGTTCATGTTGTTCCAAACACGTATGCTACTGTTTTTTTCCTGTAATCTATGTATGAACTATGCCTTTAAAAAAAAGCACATGTTGATTACTTTGCATACATAATGGTATATAATACAAGAAAGTAGTATGCAGCATGTATTGCTGTTTTATTGAATACTCAATTTTCAATCAGTGCAATGCTTGACTTTACTTCCCATTGTCAATGTGGTGAATGAAATAAAATCAACCTATTTGTTTGATTAGCCAAAAGTTAAGACAAAACAAACAAACTCTGATTAAAAATACAAAATAACTATTTATATTTGGTTATATATAACCTTATTTATAACTGAAATAAATATGGTATTTAGAATTTTTCTCCAATTGTATTTATAATTGGATGCTGCCAGCTGCAGAATTAAACATTAAATGTGACAAAAATGCAACATGCTACATTATGAAACACTTTTTAAATTTTTTTGCTGGAAACTCCATACTACTACATCTATATTTTAGATATTTTGTTATCTATATTTTCATATTTTAGAAATAGTGGGCAGTATACAATAGCTACAGCAGTCACAGTACCTAGATGAAAAATACAATTAAAGAAAAATACAATTAAAAACACTTAAATTGTATTGATTTTTTTTACACAGTTTTCTATTCAATTTCTGATAACAGAGATCGGTGTGTTCGTGGATGCTTATGGTCGAAGAAGTCGCCCTGATGATCTCAAGTGGAGTCGACTTCCCCTGACATTCGGTTAGCCAGTCTTCTTTTTTTGACAAACCCAAATGTGCAAAATGTAAAAATGATCATCTTCAGTATGGATGCATTGATCATGATTGTTTTTTACAAGCAAATTGGCCAATTCCAATACTGGATTTTTTCGGTTTCTTCCTTTAAGGAAATTTATTTGTTGTTTATATATATATATTGGGGCTGTCAAATGATTAATCACATCCAAAATAAAAGTTTTTTTACATAATATATGTGGGTGCACTGTGTATAATTGTTTTGTATATATATAAATACACACACATGCATGTATATTTAAGAAAAAAATATTATTTATATTTAAAATATTTATATATGATATAAATGATATATAAATCTATATACAGTATATACATGAAAATATTTCTTAAATATATACAAGCATTTGTGTGTATTTATATATATAAAATAATTATGCACAGTGCACCCACATATATTATGTAAAAAAAACTTTTATTTTGGATGTGATTAATCACGATTAATCATTTGACAGCCCTAATATATATATATATATATATATATATATACACGAGTAGCCATTTGAAATAAGAAGCAACCACTGCATTTAATCATGACCCAAACAAAGATGCTACAAACATGCAGAATGAGCAGTTGTTTTTATAATTGGATTGTATAATTTCAAGATTTAAAGCTAAAACAGAATGGCCTGACTTTAGCTTTGTGACACCTGCAGATTTACTCTGTGACAGTAGGTGGCGCTAATGGAACAGCAGAGATATAGCTTTTACCGCTGTACACAAAGCACAAACCCCCACCCCCAATTCAATACTTCTATATTTCATCCAATATTTCAGGCATCGCAAACAGTGAGCTTGCTGTGCTAGCACAGTGTTTGCTTTGCTGTGTTCTCAGCTTTGCGTCCGTCTTCAGCGTCTCTGGCCTGAGTTAACGTCCTGTTTATAGACTTCCTAATATTTCCACACAAAATACATTTTGGGAAATGATTGCAAGCAGTTTGTGTGCAAGTCTGGAATAGAGATTTGCCAAAAAAAAAAAATGAAACAATTTATGTCCAGTCGACCGTGCATCTCTAATCTTCAGAATCACTAACTGAAGCATCTGTCTGTTTCCAGCTTTCAGAGAGCCGTATCTGTTTGTGACCAACTTCAACTCGCTGGATGTGATCGAGATTCAGGGACATGCAGCTCTTGGGTAGGATGACAGAAACACTGCATGCTTATTAGAAACCAAAATAACATTAGGACTTGAGAGTGACACTAAATCCCCTTTAAAACAGGCCTCCCAGTTTCGCTCACCTGGACATTCCTAACCCCCGTTACCTGGGACCGGCCATATCGTCTGGTGCCATCTATCTGGCCTCGTCCTACCAGAACAAGCTGCGGGTCATTTGCTGTAAGGGCAGCCTGGTGAGAGAGTCTGGGGAACTGCAGAGGACCGGCTCCAGCAGGAGGTGCGGGTTATTTACCACAATATATTAAACTTATCGTCCCGCTTTGAAATATGATTTAATGAGTTCTTATATGGAGATGGTTCAGGTGTGTTTTATGTGAATTAATGACCCCTGGACACACGGGCGCTCATTTAGAAAACTCCAAATTCATCAATATTCGAACGAGGTTAAAAGATTGATGAGTGTATACATGTGTTGTGAATTAAGTGGAAAGTTTTCCTGAGAAGTTAAAATGTATGTATAAATACGAATAATGTACGCAATTATTAGTGAATGAGATTCAGTGTTTTTCCATTTTGGTTCATTCTGAGCAGAAAACAGAGGGCCGGAAATATTAAAATACAATGAACAATAATGTTGTAACCTGAACATACAATTTGTGTATTTATGTACTTCTGGCAAAATGACAAGACAAAGGATGACATGTTTGCTAGATCTATAATCTGACGTGATTGCCACAGTGTTATCTGTACCGTGTTATGATCATATTATTTATGTGATATTATAGTATTAGTATGTATTAATATTTTGAATGATCTTTTATTTTTATATTTTATTTTTAATTTAAGTTTAATAATTTTTTTATTGAACTTTTGTCTTTTTTTTTATTAAGTTTTTTTTTTTTTTTTTTTTTTTCTTCTAGTAATTTTAATATTTCAACGTGGACTTGTTTTATTTCAATTACTTGCCATGGCAACATTTTTAAGATTTTTTATCTAATATTTATATTTTATTTTACTTCAGTCTTATTTCATTTAACAATATACATTTTTTAAATTTTTTAGGTAACAATAACAGCACAGGTACTGGACAGGTGAACTCCTTCCTGCCGTAAAAGCAAACAGGCAATGAAAGGATTCAGCCAATAGCAAGTGATGTAATTCTGTTAAAAAAACATTCAATCTGAAACGGTTGAAACTTTCTTTCATGTTCTGCCAAAACTCACTTTTCATTCCATTCCTAATCCCAGCAAAAATTGACGTCTGTTATAATATTGCTGCTCCTTTCATTGTTTAAAAGCAATCAAATATTTGAGCTTGTGCATTTCAGTGATCTTCCCACGGTTCAAGGGACTCTCGCTGAGAACATCCCTTACCTGTGGAAAAATCACACCACGCGTTGAGTTGCTTAAAGGGATAGTTCACCCAAAAATGAAAATTAGCCCATGATTTAGCCTACTCTCCCTGAAGCCATCCTAACGGTTTTCTTTCAGACGAATACAGTTCAGTTACTTTCAGTTATATTAAAAAATGTCCTGGCTCTTCCAAGCTTTATAATGGCAGTGAATGGGTATATGTTTTTGGAAGTCCTTCAAAGAGCATCCATCCCTGATAAAAGTGCTCCACACGGCTCTGCGGGGGTTAATAAAGGCCTTCTGAAGTGAAGCGATGCGTTAGTGTTAGAAAAATAGCCATATTTAAAACTTTATTGACTAAAATAACTAGCTTCCGGCAGATGGCCGTACGCAAGTCGACTTACGCCATAAGAGTCACACTTGACACCTGTCAACACTCCTGTTTTTCCCGGGTTTCTCCCGTTTTTTAGCCCTATCTCCCGGACCCCTACCAGTTTGTTATTTCTCCCGGGAAACTCCCGTAATTTGCATGGCCCAAACTCCTTTATGAATAATCGGACCAATATGTTTGTCTAATGTTGACCAGTTGCCAGATCTTGTATTAAAAGCATTATATTCACACAATCCACACACAAATATACAATTTCAACCCGTTTGTCATCTCAACCTGGCAACCTATAACCCAGTTGCGCAGTCGCGGAAAGCTTAACACGAAATCGAGCGCCATACCATCCCCATGTCGCGCCGAATGGTCCCCGCACAAATCTCCCGGATTTTGAAAACCAAATGTTGACAGCTATGAACTTGATCCACAACGTAATGACGAACGCGGTTGCCCAGCTCTGTGTGTTTGGACCGCGAGAGGCGTCAAAGCTTACGCTACTCCTACATCTACGTCATACATCGTCCAGTGTGACTCTTTTGGCGTAAGTCGACTTGCGTACGGCCGTCTGCCGGAAGCTAGTTATTTTAGTCGATAAAGTTTTAAATATGAATATTTTTCTTACACGAACGCATCGTTTCACTTCAGAAGGCCGTTATTAACCCCCGCAGAGCCGTGTGGAGCACTTTTATCATGGATGGATGCACTTTGATGGACTTCCAAAAAAATATACCCATTCACTGCCATTATAAAGCTTGGCGAGAAAGATTCGCGAATCGCGCAAACATGAAAGCATTGACGTTGCTCGTGGGGAATATTCCCTTCGAAAACAAACTCAGCCACTGCGTCTTCAGCGGTTCGGATTTAGGAACATTAAAATGACTGTGTTCGTTATTACACCCAAGAACAGAACACCACAATCGCTTAGACGCCATTCTGCTCCAGCGTATCAACAATGGTGGACTATGATAACAGCTCGCTCAGGGCGGGATTGTGTTAATACGCTGCTGTCAATCAACAGTCGTGGGCGGGGCGTCCTCGTGAACGATTTGAAACTGGGAAAAACATACAAGGACATTAAAACAAAAACACTGGATAGATTTTTATCATTATATGATGGTTGTGTACAGGCACTGCCAACACACATTTCAGTACAATCAACTTGAAAAAGTGCATGTACCATTATATGACCCCTTTAATATAACTCTGATTGTATTCGTCTGAAAGAAGAATGTCATATACACCTAGGATGGCTTCAGGGTAAGTAAATCATGGGCTAATTTTCATTTTTGGGTGAACTACCCCTTTAATGCTTAAATATTTCACATGCACATGCGTTTCCGTGCATCATGCATTTACCCAAATCAGCCATTAATCTGACCTCCACAGCAGCCCAAACAAGCGTGGGCCGCCCACGTACAACGAGCACATCTCCAAGCGCCTGGCCTCGGGTCCCGGGGCCCAGGAGGGGCCGCTTCACCGCGAGCCCAGCACTCCTCACCGCTACCGCGAGGGCCGTACCGAGTTCCGGCGGGACAAATCTCCGGCCCGGCCTCTGGAGCGCGAGAAATCCCCCGGTCGGGCTGTGCTAGACAGCCGAAGAGAGCGCTCGCCCGGGCGCTTCGAGAGCAGTGGCAGCGAGAGAGACCGAGAGCGCTCGCGGCTTCACACTAGCTCTGTACGCACCCAGCTGACGCCCGTCAACAAGGTACGCACGAGACACTGCCACGTAAACTGTGTATCCTTCTAGGGATACAAACCTCAGGTTTGACGATGTTCATGCATTCACAAATACATGAACATCCGCTGCTTAGTTAAATTCCTTCTAGTTATGGCCTCAAACAGGGTGCACAGTTAATGCCCAGTCTCTGGGAAAATCAGCATCCTTTGCAGCAGTAATGATGTTTCTGCGTCAGACAGGGAAGTGTTGAAGTGACCTCTTTATCCTGGTGGTGGTGTAGGTTTGGGACCAGTCTTCAGTCTGAGAACGTCCCGGAGGGATGACGTAAGAGCCATCGTCCACTTCCAGCGCTCCGTAAAACTCTGAACTGTATCATCTCATGCCTGTAACCGTGAACCGAGCCATGTTGTGTTACTCGAGTCTGGGACATTGTGCTGCTGATGTTGTCAAATCTGTCCACGCTGTAACCATTCATGAAGGTCCATTGTGAACTGCAGTTTTTTGGGCAAAGACCTTGAAGGAATATCTCGGGTTCAGTAGAAAAAAACTTGCATTTCGTGGCATAATGGCCATCACCACAGAAAATCATTTAGCTCATTTTAGCTCTTCCGTTATTTTATTTAGAGTAAAAATTGTGGTTACAGACAGTAATACATTTACAATGGAAGTAAACAGGACTTTATGAATTTAAGGCAAGACTCTACAGGCAAAACCCATTGTTTCCTTCAGGCACTGGATGAGATTTTGGGCTATTTTGCTTCCATAACTTCTTTCTATCAGACTTGTGGAAAGTAAACATCCAAAAATACACATTTAACTGTTTATTAGACTTTATTAGGCATCTGTAGATTTTAATTACAAAACATATCTCTAAAAGTGGTGTTTTTTCCCCCAGAAATCTCCATTTCTACAGCACTTTCACATTTTTTTCATATTTATTTACTGAAGGTAAATGTTCATATAGTATTTGCCTGATGACTTGTATAACATTTTATTCCTGAAAACATGGTGAAAATATTGTTGACAGTCTGAGTCAACTCTAATGTCAACAGAATGAAACAAGAATCTGGCTTTTTCCAATGTTCATATTTCTGTTCTGTAAATGCATCCACATTAGTTAATATTTAAATAGGTAATGCCTCTTTTGCATATATAAACATGACTTTCAGAAAACATAATAAAACACTAATAAAACTTCCACCGTCCATTTACTGGCTGGGACACTCTGTGTTATTTATTCTTCATGTAAACAGGCGTATTCTGCTATCCCACATTTACTGGTTTTACATAATCATAACGGAAGTTATTTTATTGGATATAACTGCACTGACGAGTTTAGTGAGCCATTTTAGCTCGCATTAAAAATGTACTTTCATTGTATCTTACTGTAACCACCATTTTTGGTTTAGATAAAATGATGATCTGTGGTAACCAGCAAACCACAAATGTTGTAGATTTATATTGAACCCGGAATATTCCTTTAACCTCATGATTAGCACATTGTAAATATGGTGATTTAAATTTTTATAGCTGAACGGAACTTGACTGATGAAGCAATGAAGTCTATTTTTTATGCTATTAAACTGTTTCGACAGTTGAAATGGGTTTCCTACAGAAAAGTACAGAAAAGCTTTTATTTCCCTTTATGTTGTATGCTAATGTGGTAAACAGTCAATTTGGCTGCTCTTATTAATTACAGTTTGTCCAGTTTTTTAAGATATATTTGACTGACATTATCGAACCTACTGCACATTGTATATTTTTATGCTAATAGAGTTTGAGCTTGTAAATCTTTTTAAGGAGACACGTCATGTTCTCGCTACAAGTGTCCTTGTGATGTTCAAGTGAACTTATCGTATTTTGTTGGAAATAACGAAGCTTTCGTCGACACACAGCAGCAAATCCACGGGGCTCTTCTGGAAATGTCTGCTGCTTTCGCGTTAACGGACGTCCTGTTGAGCTGTGTGATGATGTCCGGTAGGGTTTGTTGAAGACCTGTCGTTCCTCGTGGGATATGAAGCTCAGTTAGCGGCTTTTCGACTTCATGGGTAATTGTAACTAAACGCCTGAGTGATCCTATCAAACGCATGATAAATCTGACTTGGGGCGTCCCGTTATGTACTAACGTTACCTTAATATTGATAATCGATGTTTTTCAACCTACAAGGCTGCTTACCTTGAACTTTCTTTTTGTATAAAGAAATTACACTATATTAAACACTATTAAAGTATGAGCCATACACCGTATTCTTAGTGTGGAGTCTTTTTTTTTTGGTCTGTCAGAACTACATCACGTGTTCACTTTCAATCCATTAACTATTCATCACCCGAGTCCAACCGCTGGGAATGAGGGATCTGAAAGCGGTGCATCATTACGTAACAACATTACGTATTACTATAATTTACATTTCAAAACCATAAGTTTTCACTTTTAATTGTTGCCATGTTATTTCTGAGCTAACAGCATTAAAGGGATAGTTCACCACAAAATGAAAACTCTGTCAGTAATACTCTCCCTCATGTTGTTCAACCCCGTAAGACTTTCGTTCATCTTCAGAACACAAATTAAGAAATTTTTGATTAAATCTGAGAGCTGGATCACTCCTCCATAGGCTTCTTAAAGCTACACTGTGTAACTTTTTTAGTTTATTCTTAGCTAAAAACACTTAGTTCTTTCAAAAATATTTACTTCGTTCAAGTAATAAAGTATTCTCGTGAGTGTATAATATGCCATTGAAAATACATACGGTTAAGGGGTTCTAATGTCGGTCGCCATGTTGCCCCTCCATCTTGAAAGTACATTAGCCAAAGAGGGACATACCCATTAATTCAAGCTTCGCCTACCTCTCCCTCGCACCTCCGTCACATCAACTGATCTCTGCTCACGGAGAAAATGATATAGCCTACAATGTAAACTTTGCCTTACGCTAGTGATGTCGTACAACATACAGAATAACGATAGCACTGATAAAAGTTACTTTACTAAGATTAGCTTGCATTCGTCTGGGAACCTGATAACTGATGTTAGCAATGAAATGGTAAAAAAAAATAACTATTATTCATTTTACATAGATGTCATAACCTATATGTTACCTGACAAATTAAATTACTGCAAATTATAATAGTTTTCTAAAATAACCTCATCACTTGAAGGAACACTCATGGACGAGGTCGAACTGTGGAAGCCATGTTAATCTTGGACTACATTGGCCACCATAGGAGTTAAAAGGACATCGGAATTTAGAGGAACAGAAACTAATATTCACTGGATGGTCATATACCTTTTCACCGCTAGATGGGGGTAAAAATCACACAGTGTAGCTTTAAGTTTATCAAGCGACGAGAATACTTTTTGTGCCCAAAAAACAAACAAAAATAACGACTTTATTCAACTATTCATTTCCTTCTCTGTGGACCTCGAGTGAGTTCACGTAGTGTAACAGCGCAGCGCTTCTGTGTTGTACGTCACACACAGGCTCACTATTGGCCGACGCTGGTCATGTGTGTGATGTGTGTGACGTACACCAGAAGCGCTGCGCTGTTACACTACGTGAACTCACTCGAGGCCCAGAGAGAAGGAAATGAATAGTTGAATAAAGTCGTTATTTTTGTTTGTTTTTTGGGCACAAAAAGTATTCTCGTCGCTTGATAAACTTAAGGTTGAGCCACTGTAGTCACTCGGACTATTTTAACGATGTCTTTCATAACTTTTGGGCCGGCCAGTTTCGATCCCTTAAGAAGCCTATGGAGGAGTGATCCAGCTCTCAGATTTAATCAAAAATATCTTAATTTGTGTTCTGAAGATGAACGAAAGTCTTACAGGGTTGAACAACATGAGGGAGAGTAATTACTGACACAATTTTCATTTTGGGGTGAACTATCCCTTTAAATATAAAATAGGCCTACTTTATCTAAAAATGTGCACCATTTGTAATATAGATGTAGAACATATACAGCCAGTACAGCAGTATTTCATATAAAAACACGTAATTAAACAAGACAACACTCTTCATCACCACTGTAATGTAATGCTACAGAATGTCCATCTATTGACCTGGTCCATTCATGCACCACATTTAATTTATTAACTCTTTTGTAGCCTATGATTGGTCTCATTTCTCAAACTTCTTTATAGACCTTCAGTAGCCCGACCCTCTTTAGCTCTGAGCTGGTTGTGTTCGGTCTTCCAGTTTGTAATTCCACATCATGAAGGTAAGATCACACAGATTGTTGTGTTGCCAGGAGGCCCAAATATGAAATCTTCTGTTAAATCCCTCAAACTGGAACCTCTTCTAAATGATTTACACATCTCAAAGGTAACTGATAAAATTGAAATATGTATGGACGATCTTTTATTTGAACGACTCCAGAAAGAGCACGCCAGCAGCACGCTAGTTTTCCCAGAAGGTCTCCATCCATATATATTTACATTTAATCATTTAGCAGACGATTTTATCCAAAGCCACTTACAACTGAGGACTAAACCAAGTGATTCATCATGAAGAGGCAAAAACAACGCAAGAAGTGCTCAAAATACAAAGTTCAGGCATTGCTCAGAGTAGCATAAGCCAGACAAGGGAGGATTTAAAGGAAAAGGAAAGGTTTTTTCCTTTAAGGAAAAGGAAAGGGCTCAAGCATAGCTTCAGTGGGCAACCAGTCTTGGGCTCATAGACTGTAAAAAAAAATTGGGCTACAGCGTGATATGGCCATATTCATTCACCCATATTCAAGATGAGAATACTGTTTTTTTTTTCAAAATTGCTTTAACTATGGAAAGTTCCAGGCCAGTTATTTTACCTTGTAAGGGATTATAAGTACGGCCCCAAACTCTTAAGCCTGGAACACACCAAGCCGACGCCGACGAACTAGCGCCGATGAAAGCCGACTGTGTTGTCGCCTCTCGTTGCCTCTCGTCGGGGTAAAAAGCTGGACTTGAACACACCGAGAGAACTACAGCCGACTGTCAGCTAGAATGCGCGTTCTGCGCCTGCGTGTAAATGAGACAGCTGTCTATTTCTGCAGATATATTCTCAATATTCGTCATTCAAAAAGGGGAAACCGACGCTGTCGGCTGCAGATACACAAACCATAAACAAAGCAGTGCGTGCTTACCGTTTTAAATATCAATCCTGCTAAACAATTTCTTTATTCAACTCCGCTCGTGTTAATATTGAAATATTCGCCAAGGAACACCCAGGTAAGATGACGTAGCATAAGAACAGCCTTCTATCTGTAGAGTTTTGACTTCTTTGCTCGCTGTTTTGCTATTATTCTCGTGCATGACTCTTTCACTAAGCTGAACAGCCAATCAGAGTTCCCTCTTTCACCGACGGCCCGGAACCGTGCGGAACACACCGAGAAAACTCAGTTGGCCGACGCACAAAAACTGCCCGACGGCCGACCGTCGGCTTGGTGTGTTCCAGGCTTTAGAGGACAAGTTCGGTATTTTACACTTAGGGCGTTTTTACACCTGAAAATCTGCACCAAGGTCCGAACCAAAGTTCACGTTTTGATACATTTGATACTTTCAGAAAGTTTTGGTTTGGTTTCACACTGCAATTATGCGAGCGCACTAAAGAACTTTACGTGACACACTTGCGTCCTGTCGTCATCATCTATGTGGGCTGCATCTTGACATTGATTGGTTTTGTACATGGACGTGCGTCTGACGTCAGCCTGTCGTCAATTCGGCAGGTAACTGACAACATGAATGAACAGACGCATATCGTTGCAACTATTTTGTTATTTTTATGGCATAATTACCTGCAGCACCAACTATACACAAGGCTAGTTCAAATTCGTCAAATGAATGTCTTCGTCGTGCGAACATTTTATCGTCGCCGGCAGGAAAGGAGGAGAAGACCGCAAGTTGACTTCTTATGTCATCAGACCATACTTCAATTAAAAACCTCGTCTCCTCCTCTCCCCATGTGCTACACGGCTCATTTTTCCTGCCACCTTTTTTTTTTTGGCTATGCGGGAACCACCAGAACTTCCTGTAAAAGGTCTGAAAGTCCGAACCATACAGAAATGCTTTCACACTAGAAACGAACCAAACCTTTGTTCAGTTTGATCCGGACCGAGACTACCTCTTTTCGTCGGACCAAATTTCATCTGTCTGGTCCGGACCGTGGTCCGGAGGAGGTTTCACACCTGTAATTTTGATTCGGACCAAACTGAAAAGTCCGAAAGTCCGGACCAAACAAGGTAGGTGTGAAAGGGCCCTTAAAGTCCCCGTGAACCAGAAGTTGCAAACGACTTTTCTCCAGTGTTGTGACGTATTTCCAAGAGAAACGGAATACTAAATGAGGCAAAATGGTGGGCGTGGCTTTTTTTCCAACTAGCACCTGATTGGATCTAGAAAAGTAGGTGTTTTCATTCAGCCTGTCTACTGTCAGTTGGAGGGGCGTGGTTACGGATGTTAAGAAGACGCCCAAACCGTGAAACCTACGTCATCAGGCAAGGTCCTCCAACGCAGAGGGGAGGGGAAATTTCAGATTTTGATTAAAGATTACAAAGCCAAAAAAAATGTTGGTGTGGATTGACTTGCATGGATGAATTGTTCACCACAAAACGATCAATTTAGGCAAACAAAGTAAGTATGGTCAATTTTGAATTCATGGGGACTATAAAGCCCTGTTTTAAGATCGTTTCTGATGAAATAGAACGGTTAAGATTAAGATTTGGACACATGCGCTGCTGGCCCGAGAATTTTCGGTTTTCACTGGAACATTCCTTCCTAAAACACATTAAACTTTACTTTACAAACTTTTGTCCAACTTTTGTTGGACAAAAACTACGATAAAACCTGTTGGAAAGCATCTTTTGCAGCGATTTTTGTGTGAGCATATCAGTGAACACCCCAGACCACTCGGAGAGTTTAACTAATGCCGAGTTCAGACTGCACGATTTTCAAAATAATCGGGTCACTGTTGTTTTCACACTGCGTGACTATCTGGGGTAACATTCAGTTTCTGCTGTGTTCACACTGCACGATGGATCGGCGACAGGAGGTTTCACACTGCATGACTTCTGCCTGGTCCACAAACTACGTTTCACAACCAAACAAACGCGAGAAGTGATAGGAAATAACGGAAGATCACGCGTGCATGAGACCGGAGTTCTCACGCGACACTGAATTTGTTATTAAAAATGATAGCCTACAAATTGTCTGTGCACTGATTAGTAGCCAAAAAAAAAAAAAAAAACAGTTTATGCAGGAAATGGTTGGGAAGACGAGGGGAGCAAGGAAGGAACTGTGTGTCATGCAAATGTTTGTGCTTTGTTTCTGTTTGATATAATTGTAAATATAGGCCTATCTATTAAAATACTGATATTCTGGTCTATAACTCCTCCTCCCTGTATCTTGCTTTCTCGTTGGCTGTCGGTCATCGGCGATGTAGTTTTCAGTCAGAACACATTCACACAGCAGGATTGTGAATCGCCGACAGGTCCAGATATTTAGCATGCCAAATATCTCACGGTCGTCGGCGATTCTCTCAGATCGCGTCTTTGCTCATTCACACTGTGTGATTGTCACTCGCGTGAACGAGCACCGATTTGCCTGTGATTTCGGGCATTTGTCGGCGATTTCTCAAAACCTGTCGGCGAGCCAAAATCGGGGCTAAAATCGTGCAGTCTGAACTCGGCTGTAAACTAAAGTTGAATGCGTTTTATGAAGGATTGTTCCAAACGCCCAGTGAAACGGACTGAACCGCCGAGGACCCTGAAACAACTTCTAGCATCTTTAATCTGCAGTTCAGGACAATTTATGATTGTAATAGGTTATGGAAATGTTGTAGAATGATTTACAGCGGTATAAAAACACAACAAGATTTATAAATGAACTGCTCATATTCAAATCTACCCGTTCTATTGACATTTGTTATGACATCCACTTCAAACGTTACAATGCTCATGATAATTTGTTAAAATAAGCAATAATAATCCACTTCACCAGCTAATTATTCTTCGACAGCGATACCATAGAAATATAGCTACAGAGCTAACACAAAAACACAAGGTCAAAGACAAACTTCTAAAGATGGCATATCGAGGCTGTTTAATAGATCAGAGATACAAAAGCTTGTTTATTTTTATAATATGCTTTTTTTTTTTACTCCAAGATATGGTAAGTAAGTGGTCTGCAGGTTTGTTTACGGCATAGAGAATTATTGAGGTAGGCCTACACTTACACTGTAACGGTTCTGTTGCGTGTTCCCGGCCTGTGTGTGTCCTTTCTCAAACTGTATAACTTGTTTGCCGATGGTGATGCGGGGGTCATAATCAGATGAATCATTGCGTGTTGAGTTTAATAAAGACACGGAAACTCTCATTTCGGTAAACCGCAATGAACGTGCGTCACTCTTTTACATTCGTTTTCAACAATGTAACTGCTAACGTTAATTCTCTTCAGGGAAAACCAATCAAGGAGAACACATGCCAAGGCGTTAGTTCACCCAAAAATGAAAATTATGTCATTAATGACTCACCCTCATGTCGTTCCAAGCCCGTAAGACCTCCGTTCATCTTCAGAACACAGTTTAAGATATTTTAGATTTAGTCCGAGAGCTTTCTGTCCCTCCATTGAAAATGTTATAATACGCTATACTGTCCTTGTCCAGAAAGGAAATAAAGACATCATCAAAGTAGTCCATGTGACATCAGTGGGTTAGTTAGAATGTTTTGAAGCATCGAAAATACATTTTGGTCCAAAAATAACAAAAACTAGGACTTTAATCAGCATTGTATTGTCTTCCGGGTCTGTTGTGGATCCGCGTTCAGTGCCGCTGCTGACGTAAGACGCTGCTTAAACTGTGTTCCGAAGATGAACGGAGGTCTTACGGGCATGGGACGACATTAGGGAGAGTCATTAATGGCATAATTTTCATTTTTGGGTGAACTAACCCTTTAACGCTTGTCTGGGACACTTGTGTTTTTTTTAAGGGGCAAGTGAAAGAGAATTGTACTTGCCCAACCGGACAAATGCCCTGATTAAAACAACTTTCAATATAAAAAAATAAAATAAAAAATAACTAGGGAATCAGCGAAACCGAGAGGATGATTCTGATTTAATTTAATTTAATGTAAGTGGCGATTGATAGCCTATAGCTGATAATACCTAATGTAGGCCTAATGGCGCTGTTGAGGCTCGCGCATTTATTTAACGTTATAACATACCAGAGTACTGTTTTCCGGAAAACCATCACGATTGAAACTGAGACACTGATTACACTGACAACAGTTCAATAAACAAAAAGTTCAAATTTAGTCACTTACATTTTAGACGAAATGACTGTTTTTGTTCTGTTTCAGCAGCGAAAATAGTTCCAAACAATCACAGCAGAACCATATCGCATCTCACAGGAGCACGCGGCCGTGTTTCATTCAGCGTTTTGAACGAATCGGTTGAGTCAAAGATTCAATTACCCATTCATAAACTGCCTCATTCTGAATGACTCAGCGTTTTGAACGAATCGGTTGAGTCAAAGATTCAATTACCCATTCATAAACTGCCTCATTCTGAATGACTCAGCGTTTTGAACGAATCGGTTGAGTCAAAGATTCATAAACTGCCTCGTTCTGAATAAATTAGCCGTTTGAACAAATCGTTTGAATGAATGCCGCCACGTACTGGCGGTTTAGTTTCAAACAAAGTCCTTTTATAACCGCCATCTTTGGCGTTACGGGTTTTCCCCATAGACAGTTTTCCCTATATAGTTGTATTAAGGATTGGGGAAGTGGCATGTCTCTGTATAAATAGTCTTTATTCCTTATTTGTATATTCAAAAAATATTCAAAGTAATCTAATTTAATACAGTTGTAAATTTTCAATGCAAATGATTTAATTTGATTGGCAACAGCCCTAAAGTGTCTTATTATTCTAATTTTACGTATTGATCAAAATTAAGAATTTGAAATGAAAGATGGAGCATACATTTAATAAAATTAGGGGGAAAATGCCCTTTATAAAGGTAAAAATAATAATATTTTGATAAGAGTGTTTTCCAACAGTGATGTAATGAAACATTAACAATTTAAGTTTGAAGGGAGCAAAGCCTCTGTTTAGGCTATTAAGGAAATGTAACCTTTTATTTTAAATAAATGTTAATTTTAAATCAGCCTACTTACCATATTATCATGCTTAACACTGAGAATTTGAATAATTGTAATGTAATGATCAGATTCAGATATCTAAATAAAAAAAATATTAGGATCAGGCGGTTGGCGGTGGATTTATTTATTTTTAACAGCGGATTCGAGTGACTCAAAGTGCTTAAAATGTACAAACAGTTCCCCCCTAGAGGTACCAAGCTCCACCCACAAAAATACTGTGGGAAACAGTATATGATGGTCTACGAAAAATAAAAATTCAATCATCTTATTATTAAAATACATGATCAGAATTTTACCACCTCCGCCTCGTTTTGACCCAGGAAAAACCCTGCATTATTAAAATTTTAACTTACAATCTCAGGGGGACTTCAAGTAAACATTTTAGGTAAAAGGGCCGGGGTTTGGCTGAGAAAAAAGTTTGGGAATCTTGGTTTGTGCTACTGAGTGACAGTGCAGTAGCCTGGTTAAAACCAGTCCATTCTCAGTTGTAAGTGAGTTATGGTCTGGCAAAGCGTCATAGACAAATCATTTCCAGAGGGGCGTCACCAACGGACGTCGCGGATAGACCTAAACCCAATCAGAGCGATGAAGGAGATGACGTATGCAGAGCGGCGGAGACACATCTCCAAGTGTTGTTCTTTGCTCGGTTTTTAACTAAAAGGAAACGTTCAAACCGCTTAAAATAGACGCGATAGCTGATTGGAACGAGTGATGTTCGACGGCGGCATCCATCTTTGTAATGTAGGCTACAAAATCTGCTTCAAAATCCCAGCGCTGTCGTCATTGTGTAAAGCCCGCCCCAACGTTTCTGATTGGTGCCGCGATTTCGGCGGATTGGAAATGGGCTTGAATGAGCTCTTGCCAGACTAACTTTCAGAGCAAATCTAAATTTGCCGGAAGTTGTCTGGGTTTTCCCAGGCTAACAGTGCAGTGTAAACACAGTCGGATCAGTGAATTGAGTCCAGGAGTCGGTTCAGTTGGAATTCCACTTTGTTTAATTCTTACAGAAGTCTGCAACAGTGTATTTCTGATGATTACCAATGTGCAAAATATAAACCCATGGAATTTACTCATTCTGAAAAAAAAAAAAATTCACATTCATGGATTGGCGTTAATGCAAAAGCTGTCGCACCGGTGACACTGAAAACGCTCTTGCAGAGGTCATCAGCTTTAGGAATTAACGCCCATCAACACGGCCCTAAACTCTCAGGAGCTTCCAGGTCTCACGTCATTATAGCATCAGATGGCGAGCCCAATGTCACCGCAAACAATTCAAATTGTCATTATTTACTCGTAGTTTTACTTTTTCATTTAACTGTTATCCATATAATAGTGATCACATCCATCAAGCTCCAAAAAAAGACAAAAGCAATACAATAAAACTTGCAGTCGATATGACCTGTCATTATATGGAAAAGAGTTGGATGAAGATTCTCCGAATTCTGAGGGTGAGTAAATGTATTATCAGGTGAACTCTGGCTGATTGAGGGAATTATCAGTATTAACCTCCAAATAAAGTGGATAAACTGGGAAGCGAGCTAAAGAGATTTTGATTGTGTTTTGTCAAATGTGTGTGTGTGGAAGGGGCTTAATCTTCAGTGCAAAGGCAGCTCACACCCATCAACACTGATTATCCTGTGGTGTATCAATTGTCAGGATTGGACATACAATTCAAACAAGAACTTGATAATAAATAAGTGTTGAGAGCGCAAAAAAAAAAAAAAAAAAAAAACATCTGGGGCCCTAATGCAGCATATCACATACATCTCTCTCCACATACAACTGTTCAGCATCACTAGAAGGACAAAAATAAGAAATACATTAAAAAGAAATTTACTCCCCCAAATGGCTACAACTGGGGAAAACAACACAACTTATATTTGGTGACTAATTTAGTGAGCCACTATTCAAGAATTCTATACAATTTCTCATCTTAAATGCTATACGTCTCATTCTTATATCATTCTAATATATTATCTCATTTGTCTCGCATGTATGTTACAAAAAAAAAAAAAAAAGCATTAGTGAGAAGGTCTCAGAAGCAGACCGTGTCTAAACCAGCCGGCGTCCACACAGCAGATCAGAGAGACGAGAGCGCCCTCTAGTGGCCCGTGCTGACATCACTTCCTGTCACTATCCAGTCAACGTTAGAGAGAAGGTGAATGATTTTTCTATTTGAGAAAGTACTTTGGAGTAACTAACCAAGAATCTGGAAATTTGGTGCATTCAAACCCTAGAAAGTTTGAATGCTGTCTGGCACCCAGAATCACTTGTGCGACCTCAAAAAGAAAGGGAAAAAAGCAGGTTCCCGCAAAGCAGATTGTAGAAAGACGGAGATGAGAACTCAAAAACAAAGCTAGGATCTTGCGGACTCGTCCCAAAGCACCTTTCACCCTGTGGCGTTCCCAGAAACACCACTGATAATCTGATCTTTGTGAGATGACGAGGGAGGAAACCCTATTCTCGCACGCCGTCCGCTGGTTGGTGAAAACCTTCCCTCTATGCAGCAGGTACAGGATAAGTTTCATCGCAAATCAAGACAAGCTCTCAATTGTAACCTGCCTCCGCAAGAAGTTCTCTGTTAAACGCCAACTGAAAGTGCTAAGCCTCCTCTCCTCCCTGGACGACTCTGTGCATTCCACATCGTTCCATATATACATGATTCCCTTTCGGGTGGGAAAGAAGCGCCTTCTCCCCCACAAAGCAGTCTCTGGAGCTTCTACATCTCGTCCTGTGGGTCCTCAGCAGTTGTCCGTGTGCGGGTCTAGGATCAGTTGGAGCTGGCCGTGATGGGTTTGTCCAGCTCCATCTCCAGAGCCGACGCGGGAACCTGCAGGTTGCTGAAACACGACCTACACACACGACTGGGCTCGAACAACTGCTGGCTTGGCACCGGGATCTTCTGATCGCAACAGCTGGCACAGAACACATTCCCACAATTCCTGCAGGGGGCGGTAGAGGTCGGGACAGTAGAGAAAGAGACAGAGAGGAGGGGTAGGGAGTCGGAGAAAAAATAGAATCGAATAGAATTAGAACCTTTAGAAATCACTTTTAAATTTAAGTTCTACTACCTAGAATATATAAGACTATTTTTTTTTTCTTTAAGAGGGGATTTGAATGCATTAGAACTTAATGCACTATATTTAAAAAAATAAAAACTACAGAAAATGCACTAATTTAATATAACAATAATGAGGATATGAATGCATTCAAACTGAATGCACTACATTTTGAAATATAATAAAAATAGGAACTATTCTTATTGATATTATTTAGATTCATCACATTTAAGATCACTAAGAAAGCTCCTCAAATAAATACATACTGATAGCCCTAATTTAAACACATTTGATTTTACTAGTAACATTGTACAATATATATATATATATATATATATATATATACCGGTATATATATATTAGGGGTGGAACGGTACATGTATTCGTATTGAACCGAAACGGTACGGGCGTCACGGTTCGGTCGGTGCACTAATTTACACGGAGAATACACGGTATAAAAATAAATAAAGCGGGTTTTTTTAGCGTCGAACTAGACGCGATAGACGCGAATTTGACGTTCTATTCGCGTTTGGTGTGACCGCATAATGAACAGGCTGCGATGTCAAGATTGCAATGCTGGAGAGTGAGTGTGTGTGTGTGTGTGTGTGTGTGTGTGTGTGTGCACGAGAGAGAGGCGCGGGCGCGATCGAACAGTGGAAACATAAAAAAACATACTCCGTCATTTTGTTCATACAAATCATTAAACCTGCAAAGTGTTTACTTATATTTGTGTACACTCACAATAAAACACAACATTGTGCTTTTGTCACACTGTAAACTCTTGTCAAACTGTAACCTACAACTGTCACCCAACCAAAATCACACACACACACACACACACACACACACACACACACACACACTGTTTTAAAAGCAAAACATATTTATCCAACTCCATTTCAAAACAGTCTGTGTTCCATCTTTTGGACATTCGTCATATCGCATTGGTTTTCATTTCTTGTCCTCGGAGCACTAATCTTACACATTCTACATTGATTAAAAAAGAAAATCGAATGTGTTTTTAATGGTAGTATTATTTTATACAGAAATCAATTATTTATAATTCAGATAAGAATAATGTTACATTGTTAATTAATAATGTTAATTAAAATTAAGGAAAACAAATATATTGATCTGAAATATAGCAAATTAATTTGAAATTAATTCAGGTACAATTTCCAAACATATCGCAAGGTCTTTTTGTCTTTTTATTAATTTAATTAATAAAATAATTATATTAAACTATTGTCAGTGCACTACAAATAAACTGGTTCTATGCCTTTAATAATAAAACTTATTTAAAAAATACAATGCCTTCTGCATTTTTGTTTTGCTTTTCCCTCCATTGTACCGAAATCGTACCGAACCGTGATGTCTGAACCGAGGTATGAACCGAACCGTGACTTCTGTGTACCATTCCACCCCTAATATAAATATATTAAAAAGTTCTCCATCATGTCCTGAACAGGAACGACAGTGTTAAAGTGTTAAGGGTGGGAGGGGTTTCTTCAGGTCTGGGCGAAATGAAGCCCAGACACATGCAGACTTACTGCAAGAAAACATCAAACTACTGTAATCACAAAGGAGTGAGAAGAGGTGCATCATCAGCGCCACACACTGTGTGTTATAGAGAATCATGCAGCCCTTCATGTATACCATCATACTCAAACACACATGCACAACTGCATGGGCAGAGAGAACATCAAAGGAGAGGCTTTACATAAAATCAATCACAATTTCCATCCATGAATCTCCATGACTTCCAGTTTACCTGAGCCATATCACTGAAAACAGGATTTACTTATGAAGTAAAGTTCGATGAAGTCTATAGAAATACTGCAGGTGTATTCATAAACCATGGTACTGGCACCAGGAACAGAAGTACATTAACATATGACCTCATTTACATGCCAAAGCCTGTGCAGTTGCAGTGTTCACTCATTTTACATGCAAAGAGACTAAACAAATCATTTTTCAAATATGGATATGTTATAGACTTTGAGGGTGGAAAATGCTGGTTATAGAAAAACTGAATTATGGCTGGATTTGGTGCAGGAAAACCTTAACTAACATTAGAAAGGGATTTCAAGTGTCCATATTTGACACTTCTACAGCATTTTATTTAAAAGATTAGATTTATTTACACTATTGGTCTGGAAAGGAGTGTCTTCTGCTCACCAAGGCTGCATTTATTTGATCTAAAGCAAAAACAGATAAAGCAAAAACAGTAATTTTGTGAAATATTATTACAATTTAAAAATAACTGTTTCCAGTGTAAATATATTTTAAAGTGTAATTTATTCCTGTGATCAAAGCTGAATTTTCAGCATTACTCCAGCCTTTAGTCACACGATCCTTCAGAAATCACTCTAATATGATGATGAACAACAATCCTGCTACTCAGGAGACTTTGATTAATAGAAAGGTCAAAAGAGCATTTAATTTTTTTTATTATAAATGTCTTTACTGATTAATTTTATGCATTTCTAAAAAAAAAAAAAAAAAAAAAAAAAAACACCTTACTGACTACACTCTTTTGAACATTAGTGTATGAACAGAAGACAGGGCAAAACCCCTCTGTCTGTTCTCTCTTAGACTGGCTCTCTGGATCCTGTGAAATGACTACGGTACAGTTTCGCCCTGTACATTTTCCCCTGAACAATAACAGAGACAGCCCACTTCCACCCTATGAAGAGATGGAGGAGGAGAGGAGGGTTAGGTCACTCTGAAGCGATGCAGGGTTAACAGGACGTACAAGAGCCTGAGAATGACAGAGAGAGAGGACAATTCTCACCAAACCTCTTCCATACGCTCCTTGCCTCTGTGGTACAGGAGGAGAAATGAACTTCAAATCCTAGTAGTGTAAAACCTAGTGAGATTTCTAACTAGAAAGCATTTGTAGGAATCACTGGCCTGACACACAATTAAGGCTGTACCTTTGTTTTTAGGCCAAATCTAAGGATACTTTAACAGAATCCCAGAATGCATTGTGGCAAAAAATCTTTCAAAATGGCAGATGGAGTTGAAAGAAATATAAAAGACTGCAAATAATATTTCATGCATTGCTGAAAATAACTCATAATGCACTCAAATACTGGGTGATAGTCCATTTTAATTAGTTGGAACTCTACTACTATAAATTGAAGTATTTGTTTATTACGTTTATGATCTTTTTCTCTTTTGCAATCTTCAATATTTGGTGTGCATGTTGTAGGACGTTGCTGCATAGGTTGAGTGTTTCAAATCAGTCACTTGTTATGAGCTTCCATTTCAGTCAGAAAGCTGCCTATGTAGACATTAGGCTTTCAGTAGGAGCTTTCTGCTACTAAAAACTGAAACTATGCATGATATTTGCACAACTTCAATAGGAAACCATATTGCTGTTTACTCGTCGGGCAGTTTGTACTAGTCCTCACAGTTGGGCAGCTTGTTTAATCTGCTGTGTTTACAAGTGCTGCTGTAATGAGTTAGGAGTCATGAAACATTTCGCCAAACATTTCTGTTTACTGGACGACCAGAGGAATTTTAGAGAGGAAAAAACAAGGTTTTCGAGAGACGTCAAGAAGAAAGTGAGTCAACACTAATGCATCTGACCCTAAAAAAGGTACATGTACAAGGTACAAGAGCCAGAAAGAAATAGTAACAGAAAGAAGACTGTAGAGATGTGTTCTATGTGTGAGGGGTTTGTGATGTTGTCGAACCTGCAGTGGTGCTTTCTAGTGGCCAGCCAGAATCCTCTCTCACAGCCGTAGCACTGAGCAGCCAGATGGTCCGGGTACCACCGGGTCACCTGCAACAAATACTGAGCTCTGAATAAAGGGACCAACTGCCTAATAAAGACCTAAAACATTACATAACATGGCATTCACAATGCATTAAAGTAATGTGATGTATTTTCTTCTTTAGACTAACATGCAAGTAAAGTAAATTGGGACTAATTTAATATCCTCATCATTTCCTTAAAGTCAGCAGAAATATTATCATAAATTCTAAACTCTCAAATAATTATTTATATACACTACTGTTCAAAAGTTTGGAGCCAGTAAGCTTTTTTTCATTCAGCAAGGATGCATTAAATTGATCAAAAGTGACAGTAAAGATTTTTAATTCAAATAAATGCTGTTCATTTGAAATTTTTTATTAAATCAAATAATCCTGAAAAAATTGCACAGAATTATATTGATAATAATCAATGTTTCTTGAGCGGCAATTCAGCATATTGAATGAGGGATCATGTGAGTAATAATGCTGAAAATTCAGCTTTGATCACAGGAATAAATTACATTTTGAAATATTGAAATATATGCAGTTATTTTCAACAAAATTCCTATTTTTACTGTATTTTTGATCAAATTAATGAAGCCTTGGTGAGCAGAAGAGACTACTTTCGAAAACATTGAAAAAACTTACCGACCTTATATTCTTTCTCCATACACCGGTGCAACAAATCCAAAGTCTTTCTAGTACAATAACAGTCATATAAACAAAACAAATATTAAAGGTAGTGTAGGCAATGTTTTTCATAAACACTTTTTGTTGTACTGGTTGAAACTCTCTTTACATCCTGATAGCAATCAATGATAGAAGTGGTCTAAATATTAAAACATGTACATATATTTTCTGTGGAAGTCTCAGGACCAAAAAAATGTTAGTCCAGTCTTTGCATTCGGTTCTAATGCAATGATACGATGTCCTATCTGCCTGTCAACCTATGTATTTGCATACTTCCACGCACCTCACACGTCATCAGCAATGAGCTTATGTTGAGTTCACGCCATGTCGTAACGGTAAACGAGATGGCAGCCCGTGACCTTCTTCTCTGAGCATATCACATCTTCGGACTCGGATTTGTGTGTTTCTATGGCAATACTATCAATGGCGAAATTAATCTGCAGCAGTCAGGTGGTGCAAGTCAGAGCTTTGCAGGTTCTTTTTGTTTATTATTATTATTATTATTATTGTAATGTTATGTGCTTTGAGACATGAGGTAATTTAACGTGTAACAGTTTGCAGATCCTGCTTTGGCTGTGCTCATTCATGTGTTTAGGAGGAGGTGTAGCTTTTGACAGCGTACTGAAGGGAGGGTGGGATCTTATGCTTTCAAAGCTAGCTTGCTATTGCTAGCCTCTCTGAAATTGCCTACCCTACCTTTAAAATAAACACAGTCAACCTAGTTTAATTCTTTACCTCAGTGTCCTGCTTGTCCACCTGCTCCCAGCTGGCCTCAGAAAAGAGTTCAGTGCTGCAGCGGGACAGACAGTTGTGCTCCAGGTTGAAGTCGGAGTCTGTGATTGAGGTCTGACAAGAGAGATGGGGAAAAAACGTCACTTAAGATAAACCTTCAAACATGGCTGAAAAACACAAACCCAAACCATGTGAGGGGAATTAAACACTAGTGTGCACGGCTCACCACTTCATCTCCCATGTCTCCGTTGAGTCGCAGCATCCCAGCAGCCTGATGGCTCTCCAGACGGCTCCAGAGCTCCTGTACCTGCCTCTTCAGAGCGTCCACCTCCAGCTGGTGACCCGCTTCGATCTGCCGCAGCCTTTGCTGCACGGCGTCCGTGTGCAGGGTCAACCCGTCATCGTCGAGATGGTTTCGGGCTGAAGGGGGCTCTGGAGGGCTGAAGCTCGGCCGGCCCAGAAACCCTAAGTGCAGGCAGCGATGGTGGGAGCAGGCGCCCCGTGCGTGAAGGGTCAGCGAGCCACAGCTGGCGAGTGACACCTGTCGGCTTAGCGTGGCCCGTTCCCCGTTTGTGCGTGGCGTGGGGGGCTCAGGGTCGGGGGAGTCTCCGTTATACACAGAGTGGAGGAGGTCAGTGGAGGGCGGAAAGGCACTGAGAGACGGGCGTTTAGGGGTGTTGTTTAAAGTCCTGGGAGCGCCTTGCGGGTTGGCTGCTGTGCGGAGACCCTGTTTGAGGCACGACGATTCAGCGAGGGCTTTGAGAGGAGGCGGAATAATTAAGGGTGCCAGACTCTCCTGCACAACGCCCAAGTCCTCCGTTAGCGTCTCTGTGGAGCTCTCCAAAAGAGAAAGACGTTGCTCAAGGACTTCTCGTCCTGGTGGTGTCTCGACTCCATGGCCGTTACTCAGAGTCCTGAGGCCATTGGGAGGGAAATTAGTCGTGCTACAAGGGTTTTGTTCTTGTATCATGCATTTATCGAGGGCTACTTTCTCAGAGTCTTGGCTTCCCGAGGTATCCTGGCTAAGAGCAGAAGACGCTTCAGAATTACCATCTTCTGAACAATGTCCATTGACACTTCCATCTCCAAGGGTTTTAGCTTTGCTCTCCTGAGCATCATCAATAGCACTGTTACTCTCTTCTGAATGTGCAATATCATCACTCTTGATGATATCATCACTCTTAGTGTGGTCTGTCTTTGCGTCTCTGCGGCTATCCGATGCAGACTCGTCTTTTGTAGCTTCCTGGAGAATGTTCTCCATTTGGCCCATAGCCACACCCACTGTCAGCTCTACCTCATCAACCCCCTCCATCATTGGCAATCTGACATCCTCAGGCCCCTCCCCATTCTCTGTTCCCCCACTGGGCAATGTTCCCATAATCCCCACCACGGTCTGTCCGTTGACCCTCTCGTCTGGATCTGGAGATGCAGCACCTTCAGCCCCTGTCCCAATGTTGAGCTCCAGAGATCTGCGATGGTCCTGCCATTTCTCATTCAAACTGGGGTCGCTGGAACGTCGATTGGAGGTCAGAGGGTTTCCAACTTCACAAGCGCTAGGCAAGTTTTCAAACGAGCGGGTTTTAGGACGCCTGTGGGCACAATACAAAACAAAAAACAAGCTCAAGTCAACGTGAAACACCATTTACATTTACATGTAATAAAATAAGTACATTCAACCTTACTATACTATATGTACTATATAGCAGAAAACTTCTTGATTATTATATCGCCGAAAAATTTAAACTATTATAGCCCAGCAATATATTCAAAGTTGTATATATTAGAGGTGGGAGAAAAAATCGATACAGCATAGTATCGCGATATTTTCTGTGGCAATACTGTATCGATACACGGGCGCCAAGTATCGATCTTTTATTATTTAAATTAGCTACACATGAGAATTTAACTTTGGTAGTAGAGTGCATGTCTGCATGAGTGTTCAGCGGTGCCGCGTCTTCTATCTCTCTTCTCTCAAAATGTGTTGTGCAAGGCAAGCATCAAGCGCTGCGACGATAACACACACTCGCGTTTAGGAGTCGGGACATGACGGAATATTCACTTGCACAATCGGGCCAGCAGTGCATCGTGACTGAAGTTTACCATTTGCACGTCTTTTTAAGTCTTACCAGTTTAAACATTCAAGCGATTTTAAACTAATCAGTGTTCGCGCGCTCTGAGATTATTTTCTATCCGCCTCAAAAACAGCTGGCCAGTAACAAATCAAATGTTATTTTTCACGGATTGTATTGCTTTAACACGCAAAATTGTGTCAATTTCGGTCTTCGTGAGTATACTCTAAACATAGTCGGTTTTGTCTTTAATAAGCATAAAACGCATGTGACAGTATAATGAACACAGGATCCGTGCACTAGCTCTTAAAGTGACGGCAGCCATACGTGTCTGTCATTAATTTTGTTGTCAAAAAAACAACAAAAGATAGCTTTAAGTTAAAGGAATCAGGATTAATAGCCTATGTATTTAATTTAGTCAGGACTAAAATACTACCCAGTGTTACTATCTGGGTAGTATACAGTGTTGTATATCCATTTGATTACTTTATTCAGTTTCTGTATTTATGAATACTAGTGTTAGACCTATTCAAAAACTTTTCTCTTTATTTGTCATTATTTGTATCTTTATTCTATTGTATTTATTTGTGCTACTTTTTTCAATTTAATTAAACAATTTAAATCAAGCTTCCTTGTGATGTGTAAATTCCCCCATTGTAAAAATTGCAATGAGCGCAAACATTTAGGCGATATAAATGTAATAATTTTGCTTGGAAAAAATTCAAAAATTGAAGTTGAAAAAAGGTAATAAATTGCAATATATTGCAGAATATCGCAATATGTTTAAAATTGCAATAATATCGTATCGTGACCTAAGTATCGGGATAATATCGTATCGTGGTGCCTCTGGTGATTCCCACCCCTACTATATATAGTACATCCTACTCTACCTGTGTACATATAGTATATTCATGTAAAGCAATATGTACTATATAGCAAATCTCGGCTGCATGATTGTTTATATCGTTGCAAAAATGTAAACTGTATTATCGCATGGCTCTCTATATATTAAGTTTGGATATATATTATATCCGACTTTATCTGCATAGAGTACCGTACACTCACATAAGGTGATATATACTATATAGCAAATCTCAACTGCTTGATTGCTTGTATCATTGCAAAATGTATTTATATTATCACCCAGCTCTAATCTGCTAAATGCAACTATAAGGCTTAAAGATATTATAAACATTAACATTATGATTAGCTGTACAAATAAATTTGACTTGATGTGATTTACATCCCATTTTATTTCTGTAATGCAAAGTATTTCAGAGTGTAAAGCATTTTGCTATCAGTTACAATTACCTGCCCAGGGGCTGGTCCTCAGGGTTGGCACCAGGTGCGGGGTATGGGGCACAGGAGTCATCTGAAGGGGTTGTGGGTGAAGAGCTGGGTAGGTAAACTGCTGTCCATAACAAGAGATTGCGTACGTGACACACAGGATGAAGCACCTAAAAGAAACAGAATAGATATCATAAAAATTTATGCTTGATGTTATGATCAAGCTCAGCATTAGTTCTGGCAGGTCACATCAGTCATGCTCGCATCTGCTGACTCTCAGCTGATCCACGTCTATCTATAGGATTACGACGCCTATCACAGCGTCCCTATATATAAGGTCTATTCAGTATTATCAGCAGCTTTATCGCATTGCTCAAAAGCTAATTACCCTCATCCATCCCCAGCTCCTCTTTTTGTCCACAGTCAAGAATTCTGATATTCCTCTTCAAATCACACTGTCTCATTTATCTTGCTTTATGTTGTCACATTAAATTATTGTCATGCAGACATCATTAATGTTCTTAAATACATGTTTATTGGTACTGTTGCACTCCCTGCTCTTATCCATGCTAGGCTGCATGGATGGGCACGGAAATCTTGCCCAGAACGGAACCACACCGCCAATCCAAACTGTATGATAATTGTTAATCATCTTTGACGATAGTGAATTTTAAAATGGATGAATCTCACAGAAATATCCAGGTCATATTTCACACCAAAAAGTCAAAAGAAAAGAAAACATATTTTGCTAAAATAATAGTTTCTTTGTTTGAATTTCGTTATGTACTATGACCCAAGTGAAATTCACTGATGTTTTTAGTTCAATTGATCCAATCCAAGCAGAAATAAAAGAGAAAAGGCACCCAAGACAGCATTTTTTAGCAACTGTAAATCAACATACCACTGAAATTAAAAGTTTGAGGTACAAAAGCTAAAATTTTTGTTAAAGGCTATTTATATAAAAATTGGTTGTCATCATCACTTTGACCCATGAACAGTGTTGTTATTGTTAACTAAAAAAAAAGAAAAGAAAAAAAAATTACATTAACTGAAATAAAATAATCAGTGACTGAAAATAAAATACTTCTAATTTTTATTTAGTGTAATTTGAAGAAGTACTTAAATAATTAATTACCAATTTAAAAAAAAGTAAATGGAGATTTTTTTTTTTAAATAATCTACAAAAAAAATCTACTAAAAAGTCAGGAAACTGTTTTTGTTGGGGCAGTGTGAACTATTCCTAAGAAACAGGAAATTAAAGGAAACGACAGCTCCGGGTCTCTTGAGTATTTGAGAGGAATGCAAGCATGCGTTCTGAAGCCAGTAAATGCCTCCCTTCAAGTTTACTCACTACACAAAGGTCAAAATAAACTATTACAAAACAGAGGTATGAGTTATTAGGTAAAGGTAGCTGAGGGCTGTTAGGAAGAAAAAAAGAAGAAGAATTAATAGAATCAGTGGAGTACAGACATGACTAGCAACGGGCTGAAATATGGGCCATGCCAAATAATGGGCCAAATTTTTGTTTTCATATTATTGATTATATTTGTACCCACTTTGCTTAACAGAAATCTGAATTTCAGAGCAAACATTTCCTTTATTAAATCAACTTTTCTAATTATATTATACACTACTGTTCAAAATACACTCACCTAAAGGATTATTAGGAACACCATACTAATACTGTGTTTGACCCCTTTCGCCTTCAGAACTTCCTTAATTCTACGTGGCATTGATTCAACAAGGTGCTGAAAGCATTCTTTAGAAATGTTGGCCCATATTGATAGGATAGCATCTTGCAGTTGATGGTGATTTGTGGGATGCACATCCAGGGCACGAAGCTCCCGTTCCACCACATCCCAAAGATGCTCTATTGGGTTGAGATCTGGTGACTGTGGGGGCCATTTTAGTACAGTGAACTCATTGTCATGTTCAAGAAACCAATTTGAAATGATTCGGGCTTTGTGACATGGTGCATTATTCTGCTGGAAGTAGCCATCAGAGGATGGGTACATGGTGGCCATAAAGGGATGGACATGGTCAGAAACAATGCTCAGGTCGGCCGTGGCATTTAAACGATGCCCAATTGGCACTAAGGGGCCTAAAGTGTGCCAAGAAAACACCCCCCACACCATTACACCACCACCACCAGCCTGCACAGTGGTAACAAGGCATGATGGATCCATGTTCTCATTCTGTTTACGCCAAATTCTGACTCTACCATCTGAATGTCTCAACAGAAATCGAGACTCATCAGACCAGGCAACATTTTTCCAGTCTTCAACTGTCCAATTTTGGTGAGCTCTTGCAAATTGTAGCCTCTTTTTCCTATTTGTAGTGGAGATGAGTGGTAACCGGTGGGGTCTTCTGCTGTTGTAGCCCATCCGCCTCAAGGTTGTGCGTGTTGTGGCTTCACAAATGCTTTGCTGCATACCTTGCTGGTTATTTCAGTCAAAGTTGCTCTTCTATCAGCTTGAATCAGTCGGCCCATTCTCCTCTGACCTCTAGCATCAACAAGGCATTTTCGCCCACAGGACTGCCACATACTGGATGTTTTTCCCTTTTCACACCATTCTTTGTAAACCCTAGAAATGGTTGTGCGTGAAAATCCCAGTAACTGAGCAGATTGTGAAATACTCAGACCGGCCCGTCTGGCACCAACAACCATGCCACGCTCAAAATTCCTTAAATCACCTTTCTTTCCCATTCTGACATTCAGTTTGGAGTTCAGGAGATTGTCTTGACCAGGACCACACCCCTAAATGCATTGAAGCAACTGCCATGTGATTGGTTGATTAGATAATTGCATTAATGAGAAATTAAACAGGTGTTCCTAATAATCCTTTAGGTGAGTGTATATACAGACATTTATAATGTTACAAAAGTTTTCTATTTTGTTTACATAAAAATATGACATATTAAAATAGAAAAACAAAATGTATAACTGTTTTCAACAATGTAAACAGTAAGCAATCAATTTTGAGCAGTTGCATATTAGAATGATTTCTAAAGTGAATGAAGAGTGGAGTAATGACGCAGAAAATTTAGCTTTGCATCACAGAAATAAATTACATTTTAAAACATATTCAAATAGAAAACAGTTACTTTACACTGTAATAACATTTTCACAATATTTTTGTTTTTACTGTATTTTTGATCAAATAAATGCAGCTTTGGTGAGCAGAAGAGACTTCTTTAAAAAAAGACTATTTAAAAACTAGTAAAGTCATCAAAATCTATTATATCTGTGCCCGGTTGCATAAAGCACCTTAAGTTTGTCCCTTAAGTATGATACTTAAGGGGCGATTTATCCTTACCTAAGAGAACAACTTAAGGGTGTTGCATATAATCTCTTAAACGGTTCTCTTAGGTAAGGGAAACATTTAAGTGTTTCACGACAGCGATCCTGGATTCACGTTATAAAAGTCTGTTGTTGCCATAGATACGCAAAACACTAACATGTCGGAATATCACGTGTCAGTCCAGTGACGCTATCACGCAACACCGAGTTAGCTCCGAACGTGGCGGCAGTTTGTGTTGTTCACCGTCTCATGCTTTGGCATTTGTTTAGGTTTTGTGAATGCACTTCTGGCTCTGTGTCTCGAAATACAGCTGAGTATATTTCCATAGCATACCTGTTTTCTTCTGTCATGATTCCTTTTAAAACACAGAATCAGCTCGTTCTCCTGTGAATTTTTTGTCGGCCACACACTCTCCGTGCGCGCACTGACTTAACGTTGTGATAGTTTACATGCGAGTCGCGTGTAATGACAGACAGACAGCCGTCTAGTTTGATAGCGATGTCAAATATTGCGCGTCGATCAAATCGGTATTCTTGCAACAATTTTTCATGGCTAAATTGGTCCAAAGGGTTCTTCCTATTCCTTATGATCTTCAGCTGGTTTCATATATTCAGCCATGTCGTCTTATTTTTGTCCGCATTACTCTTAAGGTTAAGATTTCCAAACCTTAAGTTATACTTAGGGAAATTACCGTTAAGGGGTTTTATGCAACACTTAACGATTACTTAAGTGAAAAAACAGCATTTAAGGGAAATTCTAAGTGTTTATGACGTTTCACTTAAAAAAACCGTTAAGTAACACTTAAGGGTATTTTTCTGCAACACCCTTAGGTTTAAGGGAAACATAAGGGCGACCTTAAGGGAAAATTACACTTAAGGTGCTTTATGCAACCGGGCACCGCTCTTTAGATTTTGGCATCAGCCATTGAAAACCTCGTATCAGTCGACTTCTACACAAGAGATGAGTAAATGTTTATAAAAGAGTCATGAGTAAAAGAGAGAAGAAGAGGTGACGTACGGTTTCTGAATGAGAGGAGTACAGCATGTTTCCGAAGGAGCGGTTGGCTGCTCTGAGGAGAGACCACACTGAGCAGGTTCTTTCCTGGATGTGTCTGTCTTCTCTCTCCTTCCCGCTGTTACACAGGAACGTCCCGAACAGACACGAGTATGTGTGCTGCACAAGCTTCACCTGAACACACAAAGCCGAAAGAATTCAGAGCTAGTTCAACAAATAGTTAAATCGAAGTACAAGAAACATTAAGGCTTGCAGCAACTTTGACCCACCAGAAAGGCTTCGTTGAACTCAAAGGAACATGGGAATTGTCTTTGGAGCTGGTGCACACAGTCTAACCACTGCAGGAAGACAGGACATCTTTCGTTTAAGTCTTCCGCGTTCTCTCCGTGACCACAGCGGTCTGCGAACTTATGCCCGAAGTCCAACCACTCGGTCTCAACCAGCACCTGAAAACCCTGAAAGTGGACAGGAGAGTTTCTGATTATATGATATCAACAGTTTTTTTTTTTACAATGAAGAGTCCAAATATGAGCACAAATCACATTTGGAATTCTGGGAACGGATTCACAAAACATTCTTAAGAATAAAATTCTTCTTAACTGCTATTTTCTTCTTATTTTCTAACTTCAGAGAAAAGATAAGAATATTTTGTATTCCCAAAAACTTTTCTTAAGAAGTATTCATATTCCTGAAAAGAATGTTCTTAAAAATCTTTGGAAATAACTTTTTTAAGTTAGGATGACCCCCAACCTGTCTTTAATACGCAAAGGTAAGATGTTTAATGAATTTATTGGGTTGTTTCAAATAATAAGCATTACATTTACTTTTAGTCAATTAGCAGATGCTTTTATCCAAAGTGACTTACAAATGAGGAAAACCAATTGAAGCAATCAAATAACAACATAACTAGCTACATATTACTAGTAGCAAGAATGTGGACGAGTACTCTGAAGTGACAAGGTAAATCATGAAAAGAGTTGATGTGTTACATGATGTGTTCACTCAAGCTAGAACTAGCGATGCAGCACATGCATGACGCATTTACTCTAGGCTAGGCAAGGCATGGCGTATTAAAGGGATAGTTCGGCCAAAAATGATATTTAACCCATGCATTACTCACCCTCAAGCCGTTCGAGATGCATATGTCAATCTTGTTTCAGACGAACACATTTTCAGTTATTTTAGAAAATGTCTTAGACCCTTCAGTGGATATAATGTGAAGCAATGGGGTCCACCTCCTTCAAGTCCCAAAATGTGCATATATCCTTCACAGAAGTAATCCATCCGGCTCCAGGGGGGTAAACGAAGGCCTTATGAGGGTAATCCGTGCGGTTTTGTCGTAAAAATATACATATTTAAAACTTTATAAATGAAAATATCTGACTTCCGGCAACGATCGACGCACGTTCACGGGTGATGTTTTGCTCTGCTCTCTGGCTGCGCGGGCGCGTTCGGTCTACGTCACGACGCTACGTCCTACCTCGTACGCCGACTTCCATCACCCGTGGACGCGCGTCAATCGTTGCCGGAAGTCAGATATTTTCATTTATAAAGTTTTAAATATGTATATTTTTACGACAAAACCGCACGGATTACCCTCATAAGGCCTTCGTTTACCCCCCCGGAGCCGGATGGATTACTTCTGTGAAGGATATATGCACATTTTGGGACTTGAAGGAGGTGGACCCCATTGCTTCACATTATATCCACTGAAGGGTCTAAGACATTTTCTAAAATAACTGAAAATGTGTTCGTCTGAAACAAGATTGACATATGCATCTCGAACGGCTTGAGGGTGAGTAATGCATGGTTTAAATATCATTTTTGGCCGAACTATCCCTTTAAACACACCACACTGAGTGATACTCCTGTTTAGCCAGTCGCAACGAAAATAACCGTTTTTTATTCAACGAGTCTTCAGCAATACCCACCTTTCAATCAAATCGCACCAAAGCCTGTCATTATCTTCTTGAGAAAATATCTGAGAACTTCTTGAGAACTTCTTAAGAACTCAATTTCATGAGTTCACGAGAAATGTTGCAATTTCAAGAATTTCAACATTCTTACAAACTTCTTAGAATTTACAGTATATAACGAATTTTCTTTACTTCTTTCTTAAGAAAGTTCTCGTGAATCCATCCCCTGGTCTTTTTTTTTTCCAAACAACTTCAAAGCACAACATGTATTCAACATCAGAAAATTAGACATGAATGTTTAAAATACAGTTATGCCTCCTCCAGGGCTTAAGATGACTCATGCACCTCCTGAGATCCAGATCCACAACTAGATCCATGGACTTCAGTTTTCTATCAAGTTTTCCATTTACTCTTGCCATATAGACAGCTTGCTATTCTCAATTATTTGGGTAAAAAATCAAATGTGGCTTGATAAAGTGCAGCAGCACCACTCCCCCCCCAAAGAGTCAGTACAACATGAATTCTGATGACCTGAACTCACAAAAACCCAGGGATTTACTACAGCAGAAGAACGACTCTCCATTGTTTCATCCATGAATCTATGTTAATCACAGGCTTCAAGCTCAGGAAACATTACAAATATTTTTACATTTCCTCTAAGCCATTGTCAATGTAAACATGTCCTTGTGAGCATTTCAAACCACAGGATTTAAAATAAGCCCTTGTGGATTTTTCCAGCATGTGATATAGCTTACAAATTCCTCTCGTAATAATTCAGAGAGTTTTAATGTTCTTCTTGGTTTTTGTTCATTTACAGCAGAGCTCACCTCAATGGTGCGGTAGTACGGGTCCAGCAGGAGTTTGGCCAGCGCCGCTATCTGAGGGGTGCGATCCCAGCCGTCTGAGCAGTGCACCATTACGGGCCTGTGGTCGCGGTCCACGGCGTTCACGACGAGCAGAGACGCCTTGAGCAGGAGGGACAGATGCTGCAGCCACTTTGTGCTCTCCAGAGCAGATAGCCAGCTAAAAACACAACAAAACTCACTGTTACACATCTAATGATTAGGGTGCTGAAATGTGTTCAAGTGAAAAAAAAAGATCAGTACTGTTTACCTATATAAGGTAAAAGTATACAAGGTTTCTTGCACAAAAAAGTTTAATAATATTTAGAATTAAAAAAAGAAGTTTTCCTTTCTTTAACTTTAAGACTTGTAATTTGACACAACATGCAATGCAAACATCTATGTATAACATAGGTGGCATATTTCCATATATTAAGTTGCTGAATTCTTTATAAGTGATGACATATCACTTATTAAGGGGCTCAACGTTAAGGAATTCAGTTCAGATTTTTACTTGCCCTGCCAAAATTTTCACTGGCCCCACCACAAAAAAGTAATAAATAAATAGAATAGTTATTGTTTTCATTGTGACTGAAGTTTGAACAATGCAACCTTAATAAATAGGGTTATGACACCAATTTTCAGATTCTTGATTTCAATATAGACACCACAGCAAAACCTACAAGCCTAACTATACAAATTTCTAGTATTATTAAAGACAAGTAAACAGTCAGTGATACAATTAGAACAAATAATCAAATTATGAGCAAAAGCACAAATAAACATTGCTTTTCAGGTTTTCCAGGTAGGTCTAACTGTAGGCTTCAGGTACATAAATTAAATAAAGTAATCACATTTAAGATACTCTCCAAGATGGCCATTTTGACATAATTTTGTGTGAATTTGTCTATTCAAGTGCAAGAAGATGTGAAAGAGAATTAAATTCAGTATTTGCATGCTGTAGAGGTATTTTTTTAGAGATATTAATAATTTTATTTATCAAGGATGCATTAAATTGAACAAAAGAGTAAAGACATAATGTTACAAAATATTTATATTTCAAATAAAGGCTGTTCTTTTTTTTATTCAGTTCTATTTCTATTCATCAAAGAAGTATAAACAGCTTTATGCACGTCAGGAAAACAGTTTAAATCTTAATGGAAAATTGAGAGAATTACTAAAAAAAGTGGTTTGACAAGTGTGGGAAGCAGTCAATAATCATAAAAGTTTTTCAACATGGTCAAACGCAGCCAAAGCAAACTGACATTAGTCAAGGAAACACAGAGTGCAGGTAACCGGAGGAGATACTAAAATAATCATTCCCACGACGAGGAACATGAATGAAAAGGAAAACGTTTAAAAGGAAATCAGCTTTGCATGAACATTACTACCTCAATAACCTCATGCATAGACATTTACAATCAGAATAATCAAAGCAGGGAATTGGATTTTTTCCCCCTCTCAACGGTTCAAGTCTGTTGCCTAGAAACGCAGCTCTTGGTCAGAGTTTATCATACTGACTAAAAAGAGAAAGAGAGAGAATGACAGAAACAGAAAAAGAGTCACTTGGAAGACTCGCTGTTGACTTTACAACAAATGGATACGTGGAAAAGGCGCAGATGGAAAAGGAAGCAAACACGAGCCAGCGCTGGAAATCACAGGCAGATCTGCTGCCAGGGAAATAACAATAGACGGGAAGAAAGGAGCTCATGAAGAAACTAAAGCACTTCTGCATTTGTACCAAAACAATTAGATTAAATAAAACATTTGATTCAAAGCAAAGAAGCATTTTGTTGACCAGTGTTATTTTAGTTTTAGTTATATACTACTATAGTATTAATTAATATTTTGAATTAGCTTTTATTTTTATATTTTCAGTTACAAATTTAGTGCACAGTGCTCATTCAGTAAATGCATAGCTAAACAGATGAAATTTACTAACTTTATTTCAGTTAGTTGTCAAGGCAACATTTCTAATTTTCATTTTAAGTGTAATGTGTACGTTTATCATCTTTTTCAGCTCTATTTCAGTATTTCATTAGTTTATTTTGTTTTGTTTATAATAACAACACTGATGTTGTTGTAACAACATTATTAGTTAGTCCTATATTAGATAATTCTAGGTGGATAACTGGCAGGAGTTACAGGTTTATGATGTCACAATGGACACAAATAATGATAAACTTATATAATAAAACCTCGCACTCATAGTAGGTCTGTCTTGAAAAGTTTATATGTTGTGATGGCCTGTTGGCTGGTCTGTCTTCCTTGTGTCTGGTTTGTTCTGTGTTGCAGGGGGTGTGGTCCCAGGTGTTTCATGCCTTCATAAACCTACCACTCTACTTGTTCCAGTAGAGCCTCCTCTCTGTGCATTAATTGTTTTTGTTCATGCAACACGCCACAGCATACCTTCCATTCATCCAAACATGCACTTCATTCTTCTGACCTTACTGATCTCCACACCTCATAGTTGTATGTTATGTTATGTTAGTTTGTGTATTGGTGTTTCTGTTTAGTTAATAAATCTAATTTTTGTAGTTTAAAACTGCGTCCTTCTATTTTTGTCATGGCTTTAGAGCCAGGTCATGACAAAGTGGGGAATCATACCCCTAGACCAAGGTCTAGGGGTATGATTCTCGCTTGGGGTGCGAGAGGTCCCGGGTTCAAATCCCGGACGAGCCCCCACTTTGTCATGACCTGGCTCTAAAGCCATGAAATAGGCTTATAGAAGGACGCAGTTTTAAACTACAAAAATGAGGTGTACATAAAACTATGAGGTGTGGAGATCAGTAAGGTCAGAAGAATGAAGTGCATGTTTGGATGAATGGAAGGTATGCTGTGGCGTGTTGCATGAACAAAAACAATTAATGCACAGAGAGGAGGCTCTACTGGAACAAGTAGAGTGGTAGGTTTATGAAAGCGTGAAACACCCACGCCCCCTGCAACACAGAACAAACCAGACACAAGGAAGACAGACCAGCCAACAGGCCATCACAATGTAAAAAAAAAAAATCACTATTTTGATTATCATTACGTTTGTCCACCAGACAAAGATTATGAGGGTCATTTTTAGTATGCCTTAGATTTTGAGATAGATTAATTAATTTGAACATGTTGACAGTACTGAAGTATTATATAAATAAACATGTTATATCCATAAAAGGTCGAAATACATAAATAAACAAAGGGACACACTGCAACCACAGCAGATGTTCCCTGGAAGACTTACTTGGCTGGATCGGGCATTTGGGTGCAGAGGAAGCGCAGAGACTGGAAACTCTTGCGGATGGAATGGATGTTGGCCATACCCATGAACACCACCTCACAGTTAGGGTAGTACTCTACAGGGGAGAGCAACAGGCCATTAATGAGGGGGGTGTCTTGTTTTATTGTGATTGTTAAAAGAGCATCTATGAGACAGTACCTGGGCATTCACACCCTCCACCTTTGGCTCTGTTGGCTACGGCAGCAGCGTATGACCTGGCGTCCAGGATCAGAAGCTTTCGAGGTTGGATGGCCAGTGTCTCCACCTCTGAGCTGTTAGTCATGGATGAGTCTATAGAAAGAGACAAGCAGAGGAGTTTTGATGTAAAATAAACATGTATGCATAATACATGCATAAGTCACACAATAAATAAATGTACGGACAAAGAAATGTAAGGATATTTTATCCTTAAATGGATAATTTTATGCATGCTATAATGCAGCATATTTTATGGTGCTATGATCACCCTTTATCAGCCAATCAGATTTGACAGCCAAAATCATCTGCTTTATAATTTGAATTAGGCCATGTTCCTTTCTAAGTGTCTATGGCTTAAATAAGAACAGTATTCAGTTCTGACCGAAGTCCACATCTGAGAGGTCAGCTCCGTTAGTGTACTCGCGGGACAAGGAGCCATTGGAGACGCCTTTACAGGTGCTGCTGTCCACGGCACAGGCTCTGGCGATGGACTGCACCAGGTGCTCATCATCTGCATTCCTCCAGCCCCACCAGCTGACCTCAGGCTGACCACAGCGAGCGATCACTGCCCCTGTGCTCTGGTGCCTGGGAACGAGAGGTGAAAGACTTGGATAATTAACCAGAAGGTTCTAGGCAGTGCTGTGGTTAACCAAAACTAAAAATATAAAAATTGTCACTAGGTTTGGGAGCAGTTTTCATTCTCCTTGCTTGTGGACAGATGTGGCTTACTGACCTATAAACCACGGCCGGAAACCTCTTCCAGGAGCGGAAGGCCGCCACATTCTCCAGCTCTTTATCAGTAATCCAGGCTGGCACCAGCAGCATTTGAGGGTAGCTGGAACACAACCTGGTAGTGCCAGGGGGCAAGTAGAGGGCACTGTGATCAGATCAGGGCATCAGACTGACTAATGCCTGTCTAAAGTCATCTAAGCTTGTGCAAGGCCCTGAACAGACCCACTGAGCGCAGCAGGACGGGGTTGAGTGTCCAGGACTGCTCAGAGTGTTATGAGTTTGAGAGAGAAACACTCACTTGTACTTGTTGTTGATCTCAGATACTCTCCAGGCGTTCTGAGTGTCGAAGCCCATCCGCTCCACCTCGTTATGGAAGCGTGACGTCACATGATCACCTGAAAGATAGACGCAAGTGAGAAGTTGAGATGAATTCTGAAGGTAAGATGAAGAGGATTTCAAAGGAAGAACTAGTTACAGGACTGGACAAATTTAGTGAGGTTCTTTGTATATCTTTTAAAGATATTCAAGTGTATCTTGTTTGTGGACTCACTAGGTGTAGAAAAACAGAGATAAAACTATTTGTGTGACATCTAAGAACACAGGTTAAATAGTACCTGGCCTACACAGATCTCCATGCTGCTCCTTCTCTCCTGTGTACAGATCCACGCACCACGCGTGGAAGGCGAAAGAAAACAGCTCCTCTATCCGGGACGGTGGACGGACCACCGCACTCAGCCTCTTCAGCCACTCCTGACACTGCTCAAATGTTGAAAACTGACACCTGTCAAAACACACATTAGATCTACTGCATCAGAGGGACACAGGGAAACAAAATCAAAGAGAGGCAGAAAGACAGACTGGGTTGACCTGGATTACTGCACAAACTGGTTGTAAAAATTGTATTGTCAAATACTCGCTAACAACGATACGTTTTCAAAGAAAATGAGATGAGATAAATAAATCATGATTCTCCCACAATTCTAAATATACATCTAAACAAAATAACATGTAATTTACTACAGGTTTTTGAACACATCTCTTGAATGAATGATTCAACGACATTTATTTTTTTAACAGCCACTTGTCGCCACCTACTTTTTACTTTTAAGTTACTTCCAAAATGTGATTCGTTTATTTTGATCGCAACCACAGACATCAGTTTTGTATCTGAAATATAAACTTTTATCCCAGTACTTCTGTGATCATATGTATTATTGTTATGTTTGTAAAGCTGTTTAATACCTATAATACATGACAACTGACTGCTCTCTCTGGGTAAGAGGCAGCGCCAACGCAGATCTGAATGTTTGCGGTGATCGTACTTGTCAAAGGTTTAATAGACTCCTTCATTGTCATTTAGGAATAAAAGGATCGTGTGGGTGTTTGAATCAAGATTGGGTCATGACATGGACTTTTCTTATTATTCTAATATGTTCCTTGAGGTTCACATGTATAATGTTAATACAATTTTTGTACAAAAAAACCCCAAATGTGTATGCGAAAAAACAATTACTTTCAACTTTTACCCACTTTTAGGGTCGGCTCCTTTAAGGCTTGTCAGTAAATGGCCACTGTTATGATTGGCTAATTTCATTGGATAGGAAACAGTATCAACGTCCACTCGCAATTGCACGCGAGTAAGTGTTTTGAAAACATTATCCATATAAAACCGTCATTTACATATAAAGCATTATGAAATAATTTACTTATGGTTTGTGATGCAGCTGCTATCAGATCCAATACCGATGATGGCTGCTTCATCTTTTAAATAAACTCAATTACACTGTGTCTCACTGACAACATAAAATGCTCCGAACAAACATATAATCCTTCGACGCGATCCGGGACGGCATTAATATAAACCATCCACTTGTTTCCGATGCTGGGATCCTTTTAAAGTCTGTAGAGGGATGCAAACAAACCGTTTAAACTGTACTTGTCAAATTGAACGTTCTTTCACTATTACATATGCCCTGTTGTTGACAGACTAGTGTGAAGGATGTCAGAAACTGAACACGCACCTGAATACTGTATCCAGTGTAGACAACATCAGTGATTATAATGGGTTCTATATGCTTTTGACGTGACGCTCACAACCAGTGTGGCGAGTGTCAACCGTTAAGTGACTGAACGCCAGTGGGCGGGGCCTGTGATGCGATGATGTATAACCATTCATCGATCTCTTGCTCTGGAGGCAGGTTTATGCAAATGTATTCAGTGTTTCCCCTAGGATTTTTTAGGGTGGTAGACCCCCCAAAACTACTAGTGTCGTGGAGCGGACGTGTTACGGATACATGGTGTAACATTTTTAGTAATCAAAAAGCATGTCTAATTAATTGAAATCATTAAAATCTATACAATTATTAAACTCTCAATCTATGAAATGTTTTTTTTTTCCTCCACAAATTCTGTGTTTTTTCTGGTAATCAAATGAAGACATAAAACATTAATTTAATTTATTTTAATCATATGAAATTAAACAAACTTTTTGTCAAACAACGTGCTGCACAATGAGCTTTACCGTTAAAATTAAAACATGGAAGAAAAATTGTGATTATTTCTTAAAAAAATAAAGTTTTGATGATCATTTATTTGTATTAGTGTTAGTTAGGGGTGTAACGGTACACAAAAATCACGGTTCGGTACGTACCTCGGTTTTAAAGTCACGGTTCGGTACGTTTTCGATACAGCAAAAAGAAATGCCAGAGAAATTTCCTATTTGTTGAAAGAAAAAATATTTTTTAAATAAGTGTGAGTTTTCCTACATCTTGAAACTTTCAGGTTTATAAATGGGGGTCATCTTTGAAGGATGAACAAATAATGTTTTGGTCATCACATTAAAAATAACATTTAAATATATGAAGAGTTCAGATGCAAAAGCCATTTGAAATTTTCTTTATTTTTATCAAGCTTGTATATTTAAGTTCAGTAATTTCACTTAAATGGCAATGAAGATTACCTATTAATTGTCATTTGAGTGAAATTACTGAACCTAAATATACAAGCTTCATAAAAATGATAATTCTAGAAGAAAATTTTAAATGGCACTTAGGGGCTTTTGCATCTGAACTCTTCATATATTTATTTACATAATATTTGAGTTTTGAAGTGCTGGAAAAAGATGTGTGAAGTACTTGAAAGCATTTTACTATTCCAGCCAAACTGGTTACAGTTATGGTGAATGTTGCTGGTCTGTGGACGTAAAGTATTAGCTACTAACTTAGTTCATTCACGGCACAATGTTTCTCCTGGTGTCCATGTCAGCGCTGTTTGATCTAATAGAGATCTACGGTTAATAACGGAGAAATGTGAATGCTTCTCACTAGATCTCGCAGCGATGTTATTACTTCAGTGGCGAATTCAAATGTTTTCTTTACTGGATCTCTTAGCGCAGTGTAGTAAGATGTTGCTGGTCCGAACTCCGAACTGATAAACGATCCGTGAAGCACATAATGAGTAGCGCAGTTTCGTTCCGCTTTCTTTACGCTTGCCATTAGATGTTGCGCAACGTTGTGGTGGTCGCGCCAGCGCGAATTTTGTCGGTAGGAAAAATGGTCCATGGAATCGTTCGGTTTGAATGCGTACCGAACCGGAAGCCTCGAACCGAAACGGTTCAATACGAATACATATACCGTTACACCCCTAGTGTTAGTATTATTATTACATTGAGACGTATCTAAATTCTACAGTACAACAGTAATATATTTCTGTCAAGTTAATCCGAACTTTTATTTTGACGGGTTGCCGTGAAGACCTTTGAGTTTCTGTGCGTTTATGACATGACGATAGATTTTATCAAATTAAGCTGTTAAATGCTCATGAAGTAATTTTCAGAGCGGATCTAGAGTCTGGAAATGAAGTTCATGTCCTCAAAGGCAAAAAACAGCGCGAGCGTCACACGTGCTTCTGTGTGTGTGTGCGTGTGGTAAATGAAACTACGCGTCGTCTGCACCATTCATTCACACAGAACATGCAGGATTCGTATATAAATAGTCTTTTTGCGGTTTAATATTCACACACACTAGTCTATATTGTGATTTGATTCCAAGTGTACTGAACTGCTTTTTATTTTTCATCAAAAACTTTACAAATTCCATGAAATTCCACGTTATACAGTAAATTCGGTACATTTTTAATGACTGGATTCCGTCCACGTTTTCTGCATAGCCGCTAAAGTTACTACATGGAGCTCGCGCGTCCGTGTTTTTTAATTTTTTTTTATTATTATATTTTTGTCATTCTTTGGGGGGTTGGGTCGTTTTGGGGAGGCCAATACAACGGTAGGGGAAACACTGGTATTTGCCAGTGTGACATCACAGGTCACCCAGTATCTAAACAAGCTTTTTTTTTAGTGGTTGATTAAATTAGTTTATAATGAGGAAGATGTATAAGTTATAAAACTTGCAGCATGTTTTAATTGTACAAAGATCTCTTCTATGTTAAGGCAAATTAGATTTCTCATGTCATGACCCCTTTAATGATTATTCGTGCAGCTCTAATAGATGGATAGATAGATAGACTCACCTGACGACCTTGCAGTCTTTGCAGGTAATGTGCAGTTGAAACATTTCCCGACATTCTACACTTTCTATCAGCTGCAGGGGAACCTGAAAGAGAGAGAGAGAGAGACAGAATAGACATTCAGACATTGTTTTTCCATTACTGGCACTGTGAGTCTCAGCACACCACACGGAGCGACTAAACCGGAAGTCACCATTAACCCACCCAATGCTAATGATTAAATCAACCTGCTGAATCAATCACACTGAAAGTTTAGACGGGCTTAGAGTTTACAAACACGTTAGTGATTAGCGTCTGCAGCTTATTTCAGACAATCTCATTCTTTGTTCTGCAGCTCAAGTGTTGAACGGCCTGCATGCCAATCAAGTATGTGTGTTTACGTGTGTGGACAGCATTGCAACTGTGCGTTTGAAAACGCAGTTCCCCTTTAAGCTCTGGAACTTGCGCGTGATCACACGTTGATCGCATGCAAGTCACATCTGACCACAACTCTCAAAACTGCAGCTCGCAACATCATGCATACAAACAGACCGTTCTGTGGTTACTTACTGACACCTCACACGAACAATTCTGTTCACAGAGAAAGAAAAAGAAAGGGAAGACAGAATCACGAAGTGGACGTGTACACTGCGAGTTTTGGCTCATCTGTGATACACACATTCCTGGGCGGCGGTTAAATTCCACTGTACTAATCTGACCACACTCAAACATTCCTAGGGCGCTTGTTAAAGGGTCAGAGAGCACTAAAACTCATTTGTGAGATATGACCTGATCCATATTATGGATGGCAAACTAGTAATTTAGGAACTACTAAGATTATTATTTTCTTCGCCAAAAAGGTCTCTCTAAATTGAACCCCTTTAAAGTACCAGCACTACAGCCATTAAAAGTGTGTTGGTAACAAAGTCAGGCATGTGATCGGCTATGGCCAAAAAAACGGATTCATGATATATCGACCAATTTTCAGTTGGTAAACATGGTGACGTTTTTTTGTGGGCGGAGCTTAGGTGGAGGCAGAACGATCCCTCTGGCCGCTTCCCTAACGCTAGTTTGCAGGGTTTTTTAGCTTGTTTTTTAACAATGACTGGAGAAAATCCGATTTTATCTTAATGTGGAAGGTCACTCAGTGTCCAGGACCGCGATTGGCTGACCTGTACTGTACACGCTCACTCAATGGATGGACGATCTGACAGGATTAACGTTAACGCTACCTCCGGTAACCGAGAAACAGAGCGTAAAGAGAAACTGATGGCATATAAATCTTTAGATGCCTATAACTATGTGCTGAATGGTCATGTACAAGACTTGTGTGGTACGATCTGCAGTTCTGCCGAGCCAGCGCCAAGAAGACGACAAAAGAAGTGTAAGAGTGTAAAGAGTGACATTATGGTGCAATTTTAAATTAATGATGTGAATATTTTCTAGAAATAAAAATTTCAGATACAGCATATTCATTTTTCATCGATTCTTGCACCCAACAACACAACAAGATGACATTTAATGATAATAATAATAATTTAAGCTCCTTATTATGTAGCCGAATCTGTGCTGGTTTATATTGGCCGCCTCCAGTTTTCCCTTTGTTTTGCCTCCAGCTAGTGCCGTGACGTAACTGTGACGTCGGCTTGAAATTGGTCTATTGGTTGCGTCCGAAAGCTGAAAAATGCTGCCTCTGCAGGAAGGATACCTTCATCTGATCAGTTTTTGAAGGCAGCACAGATGTATCCTTTGCTGCCTTTGATACCCCATAATCTTGTTCCATTCCATAACAGTTGAGCTAAAAAAATAAATATATCGTATTAAAGTTGCGGTTGGTGGTCGGTTTGTGTGCAAATGTACATTTTTGACCAACTTTTTACACTTTTGATGTCATTTCAAGTGACAAATTACTGCGAACTCGTTAAATATTTGCTTGGTTATCACCAAAGCTCACTCTATTTTGTTGTAGATCATTAAACCATTATGATGCCTCAGAAGTCAGTCCGAAATCACTTTCGTGAGGTACCTTCGTGTGCAAAGTGCAAACCTTCTTGAATATATACATATATATGAATATATTTATCAGAATTTGGTAGTTTGTTTGTAGTAATTTATTTATTAGATTTTTCTAATAGTCACATAAAACTGTTTTCTTCCCCCCTCAGATTAACGCAATTCATGTTGGTCGTCATACTCAGCTTGGAAAATATGGAAATATGCATAAATATGGAAAAATTTTATATAAATAAAGAAAATTATCCAATTACTATCAGACTTCTAAACCTTTGCTCTAAGCAACGTTCCTGTTATTACACACAATCCATAAGGCATGCAAAGTTCAACTTTAAAAAACATGTCTCAAGACTCCTGCATTCTCTCAATCTCCTTCCTCTTTCAAGTCCCAACACTGTACAACAGCTTAGTTGCCTCACTGGCTGGTCTGTAGTCACACACTGACAGTGTCAAACACACACATCACTTCACTTTTTCTTCTTCTCACGCACAACACACTCCCTCTTTCACAGGCACACAGAGAGCGTCACACTCTACTTTGGTGAATAAGTGACTGTCACAGATATTAACTGATGAATCAGCACTGAGCTGATCACCCACAAGCCACAAACAAACCTAGCAGCCTGGTTGCATTTAAACAAACAGAAGAGCACACGTTGAAGGAATATTTTGGTTTAAACAATTACTTATCACTGTTAATTATCACAGGCAATACTTTTGATAATTATTTTGTCTCTCAGTTTGAAGTGCACTTACAATGAAATCTCAGCAGTAAAGAGTCCAGAACAGAAAATATTTAAGGGATAATGTGCAGCCAGACCATCATTATTGCAAAATGAACCCCAACAGAGATTCGAGTGGAGTGGAGTGTATTAGTGGCACATAAATTACACACTTAATCTTCAATATAAGCACTTAAAACTAAACAAAAGTGGCTGTACATTTCTGCTTTTAAACCATCCAGTACACAGTCCCCATAGGCTGCCATTGTAAGTGCATTACTGTAAATGTAATTTACATGCATTTTTACAATCTTTTGACAGAATGCCAGTTAATATTCTGCATTTAACCCAGAATATTCCTCATCTCTCATCTTGTGGACCATCCCAGCAGTCGTTCAGGATCAAGCAGCTCTGTGTGTTACACTGGAATGAGGAGGTTTGTGAATCATGACTGCTGGTCTATGAGGGGTATAGCAGAGCAGATTATTAGTACTATGTAACCAAAACCTTAATATAGTGCCATGTAGAAAGCATGGGGGTGGACAATCCCAATCAAAAAGCCACCGCAACCATGGTAACAGACCCGGGAAGAAAGTGTGAAAGAGAACAGCTAATAAAGACAGACCTGTTCAACACACATACAGGGTGATGGCAGCCACTAGCCAAAGTTAAGAGTGCCTGATGTAACTGTGGTTCTCTGTCCCTAAATACTCTTCACAACATCTGTAGGCTCTAAATATAGCAGCATGCCATGCACCACATAAAAGTATCTTGCAGTGACCACTGGGCTGGCTAGATTATACGCCATACATCCACTACAGCACAACAGACCACAATAGAGTTTCACTCAAGAAACTCTGAGCTGAGGGTGAAAAAATAAAAGTCACGCTGCAAAAAAAAAAAAAAAAAAAATGGCACCCAATATATTTCCGCACATTAATGTGGCCCAGATTGAATTGAGCAGATTTGGTGTGATTTTCCCCATTCACACTGTCAAATATACACTGTGTTGCATGAGGAGAAAAAATATATATTTGGGCCGAAGTCAGATGTACTTTTGAAAACCAGCTGAATTAAAAGAAGACCAAATGAGAAAATGCCTGAAATGCAAACATTGCTCAGTTTAGTTTGATGCAGAATATGTGTTGATTCCACTTCAACTGCTTAGAAATGTAAACTGTTCATTGCTGTTTGTTTCATTATCTCTGCCAAGTAGGTTTTAGTATATTCTGTGAAGAACAAAGAGCTCATACATTTGTGTTTAGCAAACTTTGGCAACAACAGCTCAGTAAAAGTTTTTTTTTTTTTGTTTTTTTATACTTCCCAGACTCATATCCTTAGCCACAGACTATTAAAACCTCTATTTGCAGTTCAAGTAGATCTGGTAATATAAAAGCGCATTTGTAAAGTGTTTAAAAAAAAAAAAAAATAAAAATAAAAATAAAAATCACACACACTCACATTAACAACCGACTCTTTAAACTTGATGTGCAGGCGGTAGCTGGACATGGCGATGACGGCATCTTCCGCCCTGCCCACGTACTCTGTAAACTCTCCATGCAGCTCTGGGAAGGGCACCTACAACAGATAATAAAATCAGAAACGTATATCCAACATGTTCAAATAAGACCATGTCCAATTATTTAGGCATTTACAAAATAAACACTATCAGCAGACTTCCTGTCAGGGGTGCTGAAAACAAAGGCTGTTTTGAAACCTAGTGAGCTCTCTTGCTTTCTACTGTCTACATATCATCAAAACAGAAATTGTACCTCATAATTAAATTATTTGAAATGCTGTTAATAGTCAGTCATGTGTGACACGTATTTATCTTGAATAAAAATCTTCACAGTGCTTGATGCAATGCATTTTAAGAGATGCAAGTAATGCAGTCTTCGATTTTGAACAAAACAAGATAATTTTGCTGCCTACTATTTGGGACAGGCTACACATTGCGAGCACATTTATGATGCCCAAAAATGTTGCCTAGGTAGACAGCTCAGTGGTTTTTGAAACCAGGCTTAAAGTCCCCGTGAACCGGAAGTTGCAAACGACTTTTCTCCAGTGTTGTGACGTATTTCCGAGAGAAACGGAATACTAAATGAGGCAAAATGGTGGGCGTGGCTTTTTTCCCAACTAGCACCTGATTGGATCTAGAAAAGTAGGTGTTTTCATTCAGCCTGTCCACTGTCAGTTGGAGGGGCGTGGTTACGGATGTTAAGAAGACGCCCAAACCGTGAAACCTACGTCATCAGGCAAGGTCCTCCAACGCAGAGGGGAGGGGAAATTTCAGATTTTGATTAAAGATTACAAAGCCAAAAAAAATGTTGGTGTGGATTGACTTGCATGGATGAATTGTTCACCACAAAACGATCAATTTAGGCAAACAAAGTAAGTATGGTCAATTTTGAATTCATGGGGACTTTAAAGGTGAAGAATGTGCAGTAGTTTCTGCGATACGTTGCGCCTTCCCAAACTCAATCACAGCTCTTATGTGCATGTGAAAGCATGTCTCAACAGGTAAAAGTAGGCTATTTTCAATAAAATCCAACTAATATTAGGTATACTTTTAGCTGTGTTGCTATGTGTCATAAGTAAGCAATTGAGTAGGCTAATAACACTCTGTCCAGAGTAACCGCGAGTGTCTCGCTTATAATAAACCCACCCAATGTATCTGCACCGGGGGCATTTTTTAAGCACATGCAAAAAATATTTGAGGCTGTTTACACTGGACACATCGAAGTAAACCTTATAAATTGGAACATTTGTCTTTCTGGATGAGTGCATGATAATGATGTAGTGAAGCATCCATTGTAGCGCATTGATTCGCAATGCCACGTTTGCTTTCGCGTGTTCATGACCCGATTAATCTTTGAAGATCTAAATGCAGCAAAATTTGGCTTGCACTCCTGTAACCAACACAGAATGTCTTTTCCCAAGTAATGCATCAGCCATGGTCCCACAGTGGATAAACACCCTCTGGCTCCGCCTGCTACAGTAGAAACGCCCCAAACTCTCGCTATAGGTTGAGCTGGAAAGAGATTGACGGACCTGAGCGGACCGCTCTCAATGTTCTGATGGTGCCTGGGGGGCTCAATGTTTACACTTTTGGGGGAGATAAATCCATGAATGGTATAATAATAGTAGTCAATGAACAATAAACTGGGTTAGAGAATGTTTTATTGTTTTTGAATTTCCCCTCTTGGTCAGAATCAAATAATAGTTCTATTAATGGTCCCACTACACCCTAATAAACATCCTTCATCTTGGCAGTGGTCTTGATCCCCGCTTACCTGAAGATCATCTTCCTCCAGGATGGGGGGCTTGCGAGGGAAGATCTGATTGGCCTGGATGCACTCCAGACTCTGCTGCCCCTCCTCCTCCTGTCAAGCAGAATATGGATAAGAAATGAACTGCATTACACTCTGTTGTGAAATACCATGAAGAATAATGTAGTTAAAAAATAAAAATAATAATTAATTAATTATGTACATATAATTTATATTATATATATTTCAGATATATTTGGCAGGGAAATGTGCCACGTCATTAAAAATATATGCAATATAATGCACAGAATCACAATGGTTCTAAAAAAGGAGACATTTTCTTTATGCAAAATACAATTTATATAATTTAATGTATAATAAATTATAAACCCATATAAATTATAAATCTACATTTATTATTTTTTTCTGATGCGAGACGGACAGGTTTTCATTATTCACTCCACTTCACATAATTTATGTTCTGCTGCAACAATACAAGAGTGTGAGAGCATCTTTATCAAAGGCTAAATATTTGACGTCATCACACGTTATAAATGTACAAACTCCTTTTCCAGCTTTATCACTCCCGGGGGCCAAAAGCCAAAATGCTATACGGATAAAACATTGTTCATGACTAAACCTCTGATTAAATGAGTGATTATCTACAGTAAGCTAAACTGGGGACAGAGTGATCGCAGCATTACCTAAACCAATACCCTTTTTGGCTGGGCTTCAGCAGCAAAACATTTGAAATGGCAAACAGGGAGCTTGCCAGGACTTCCTGCTCTGAGGTCACTTCAGCTATTTCTGATACAACAGGCACTCCTGTAACCGATACAGTAGCCGGCTTTACTTTAGACTCTCAAGGAGTGGAGTTATAGTAAATCATGGCTACTACAATCACTCACACAGACGCCAGTGAGAGACACTTAAACATGCAATGCCAGTGAAAGGTTCGGACACATCTACTTACTTAGAATAATAGTAGTCCTCAAAACGAACAGACACAAATGAAAGTATGGGAATTATGTAGAAACCAAAAACATGAAACAAATAAAAACGGCAACCTTAATGCATGACAGTGTATACATTTAATTTCAGTGCTAAAACATATTATTAGAGTTGTGTGGTGCGTTCAGCACAAGCTTCATGATTCATGACAGGGCAAAAGTCATTACATTCACTTCTGTATGCAGGAATGAGAGGCTACGGCCCGCGGTAGCCTTGAGAGTTCAGATTGGCAGAGAATGTTTGGACTCAGTTTCCACAAATAGGAGAGACTCTGTGAGAGAGGGCAGCCGTGTCGCCATGTTGTCTAGCTCAAACACGGGAGTCCTCAAGACAGAGTGATCTGGTTGTGCCATAAAATGCTGCCCAGTCAAAGACAGGAGTGTACTGGATGCACAGAGGAGGTGTGGTTTTGTATAAACCATGTACCCTCTTTCTATCTGTTTAATGTTCTCTAATCTATCTATCTATCTATCTATCTATCTATCTATCTATCTATCTATCTATCTATCTATCTATCTATCTATCTATCTATCTATCTATCTATCTATTGGATCAGCAGCATAGGCATCTGTATGTAATGCTGACAATGGCCCTCAGCACGGCTCAGTAAACACACTAGAGGGGCCGGGCCCGGGGCGGCTTATTATGGGCACAGGGAAAGAACCAGACAGAGAATTACAGGGCACAAACGGGCAGAATAGCAGTCATGTGCATAACTCATTAAGAATATGTAAACAAACACATCAATCTGAATTCGCACATAAAACAAAGGCATTTGTTAAACTGTCCTGACACTTCAGCAAACAAGAAAACGAGGTACACTTTTCTAAACACAGACATATACAGCAGGGTTTCCCGCAGCACTTTGAAACTAAGGCGGCCGCCTAAGCAAAACACGCCTTAACTACGTCGTCAAAAGAAAAAAATCCAGGCGCGCCTATGCCTCGGCGAACATAGCTGAACAGGGCGGGTTTTTATTTCTCATCTCCATAAATATATCTAGTAGCCTAGTAAAGCTAATGCAAGGGCTAGAAATCAATGAATCCTTTGCCGATTCGTCCTCGTCGTCATCATAGAGAGCGCAGTTCATGGTTGCATAGCAACGACAGACGCCACGGGAGCGCAAGCGCTTGTGGAAAGGAGGAGAAAGCGGCGCGGCCGTGCTTTTCCAATACCCCCCTAATCCCCCCCCCCCCCGCCCGTGTGACGGGAAACCCCACCTTAACTAACAAATTTTCTGCGGGAAACCCTGTACAGATTCAAACATCACAGTAAATGATGTCTCTGTTGGTTTCTCTCAAAATGAAAGGTTCATAATAAAGCTTATATACCAGTTACATTGATTTTACCTTGTTGTTAGTTATGACATGCAGCAGAGTGGATAAAAATCCCTTAAAAATAAATCACTGTAAAATCACTAATTCAGAACTCTTCTGACTTGTGCATCAATAAAATGGCTGCAAGAGCAATACGATATAAAACACAAATGTTCATTCATTCATTCATTCATAATACAAACTGTAGGCTGTTTACAGTTGCCAAGCAACTAATAGAAAGTGTATTAATATAAAAATCAATTGCTGGTCACAGATTATGCGTCTATCGTCTATCTTAATGCATCTAACAGCTGTGAACGTATTTTATCCCATCAGAATTTAAAGCCGGAAACTGTTTTATAATGAGCAGAACATACTGATGATGACACTAGCACACATCTATCCATTCATCCTGTCTGTCTGTCTGTCTCTCTGTCAAAAGAGGGCATTGATCTGCGCTGAGACAGCAGTCAGGACGGGACTTTGACACTGTCTGAGTGGCGTTCATTTCAGCTGATTAAAAGCCTAAGAAATCAATGAGCAGTTTCCGATTCAGCATTTGAACCAGTGCCTGGGAGTCACGGGCAGGGAAAGAGAGAGATGTTGGTGGTGTTTGTTTACCATAGCCCCGGTGAAGGAGTGCGGGTGCAACACTGTCGTGTCTTCAACCACTCGTCAGCTCTTTCTCGCAGACTTCAGTCTGAGTGAAGAAAAAAATTAACAATTATCGTAATGATTGGAATTTACTTTTAATTTGTCTACTACTTTCCTAAATAACAATGTGACGTAATTAGTTTTAATTAGTAATACTTTTTATGGTTTCTCTGATTGGGAAATACAAACAGTCAAAATGCAATAAACTATATTAACCACCAAGCCCTAATTCAAAGACATACACTTGGATCTTACCAAACTCTTAAAAACAATGAGGCGAGGTTTGTTTTGGACGATCCCACGCTGGTACCGTCACTCAGTGTTATGACATTGAAACCTGTGGAAAGAGGAGAAAAAAGACTTTAATCCATCACTCTCTATTCAACACAAACATTGCATAACATCTCTGACAATACAGCTTTTCACACTTTTTACACCAGGTACTCTGTGGGCAAAGGTGGGCAGTGAAGCATGCCGTTCATCTACAGGCTTTTCAAAGATATGGTATATCACTTATTTACCTGCAAAAACAGTTCATTTCTTATAGGAGAACACCAGCATATGGATGAGCTCAAAACTACACAGACATAAAAAAGCATTTCAATAAACTGTAGTATCAAAGTTTGCTTGGAAGAAAGCAAGCAAAACACTGCGACAAGCACAAACACCCCAGTAGCCTAGTTCACATACTACTGTACCTAAAATACACATGAAAAACACCATTATGTCATATATTTCTCTTCGCTGGAGGTGCATCAACTGACAACACCAACCGGTTTTTACTATCCTTCCCATGAAAGCTATCTGTGAAGCTCTGCTAAAAGATGCATAAAGAATGAGCTGATACTGTTCCACAGAAGACAACAAAACCTAAATTGTCATAGACTAAACAGAGCAGCAGTAAAGCGTGTCATGAACGGGATGATTTCAGTGACCGGTTTGTCTCCTGAGAGTCATGTGAAGTGAGTTTAGTTGGTTCATGGCCAGAGGGCAACAGCATCCATACGCAAAAACATTCAAACACACGCTTCCAGTGGAGGCCACACTGAAGCCGCCTGGAAACTACTGATAAAACATATCTCTAACAGGCAAACGCGCATGTTTACTACAGCTGAGGGGTCTGTCTTCAATCTGATTGGCCCTAATCTGAACAAATGACTGCTTGCAATGTGGGATCATGAGTAGTACATCACGCAAACTGTTCAACATGAAAAAGTCTGTTAGTTTTGTGCAGTGCCAAACCATTTTCATACTGGTCTGTATCCAAAAGCATCGTTTCAGGCAGTGTAGGGTATTCAGAAACAACGGCTTTCTGGAGAATTCTCCACTCTCTTTTAGGTCAACTGACTGCAGGTGGACAGAAGAATCATTCAGTATTTTTCTTTCCATCTCAGGTGGCACTCTTACTGTCCCAAAGGTCAATCTGCATTGTGTGTTTTCATTCCTGAACCACCGTTGGGACTGATTCAGTTTCATTTTACTAAAACACCAACCGACGACTACCTAATGCTACACCTCCTTATTGTCCCATGTCAAAGGGCACATTCATGGATGGCACATGTTTATATTTTGCTGTCATTATTTTCAGTAGAAACAATCATTCCAATTTCTAAGAATGTGTTATATTGAACATAAACACAGTTATCATTTAACTGGAACTGAAAAAAAAAAAAAAACGGTGTATTTTTTTTTGCATGCATCCTGTAAGGACATCTATAAAACAATAGCAATTTTTTTAGTGCCATTATTTTGTGGCACACAGCCTTTTTTATCTAACTTTAATAAAGTATGATTTCATTTGCTACAGTGCTGGAGATTCAGCAACGGTGGGAAATAAACAAAACTTGCAAGACAGGAAAATATACAATGGCTCCAATCAGTATTTGGACACTTAAAATGCCTGAATGAATACATAATAATTTTGCATTGCCACACCTTTAGGCGTTTACTTAGTGCTCAATTCCGATTTATTGCTCAGATCAGATTTTTTTTTTTTTTTATAGCTGTTCACATTATTGTTTTAAATGTGGCCAATATCAGATTCCAGCGTGAACAGATCGTGTTCCTGGACTGACACGATAAAAAGAACGATAAATAAAAATAATAATAAAAAGACGTCACGCAGCACGCTGTCATACGGAAGCAAACAAGGAAGATATTAAAGCAAACGATTGCGCATTTATTTATAGAGTGATTTGCCGCCAAAGCCAGCGAAATTAAGTGCAGGCAATATGAAAAACAAAGATGAGGGTGTGAAAAAAAGAGCAGTTTTTAAAAAAATTATGATACAAGACCTCATATTTTACTTGAGCTGTCAATGTAATACTTACGAGTTCTGACACGTCACTGTCCTTCCACTGAATACCTTTCACAACTGTCTTGATAACGTCGGCTATGCAAAATCTTTGAAGTGATGTGCATGAGAGCAGAATTGTGATGAATATCTATCTAGAGTGACGTAAAAGCAGGGTGACCAGATTTCTCACGAAAAGAACAAAGAATAAGAAAACTACGTTTTTCAGGTACAGTAGGTTTATTTAACATGAATACATTTATTTAACATCTTTTGTTGTTTTGATTAACATTAATGACACAGACAGGTATTTTAGGCTGCTGTCACTTAAGACAGAATGCTAGGATCTAATAATAATGACATTTATCCGGTTTTCACCAAGCTGTTTACGTTCACTTAAGCCATAACCGACTGTATTTACGTGAGATAGGTACTCCACATGATGTGCATTTTAACAAATGTGATCTGTATTTCAACATTCAGGTGCAAAGGGAACTGAATTGGGGATTGCGCGCTGTCTGAGATTAATTCAGAGTTATCTTTATTTTCTTATCTTAAAATAACTTGTTAATGTTTTTGATTTTTTTTCTTTTCTTTTTTGAGAATCGAGGATTTTCAGTAATTAACTGGTCTTATGTTAATGTTATTGATGTATGAAGTTTGTATTTCAACTGTGGTTTGTGGGTGTGGGGGACAGGTTGAGCATTTCTTTTGTTTTGTATTTTTGTAAGGTTTTTTGTGTTTTGTGTTTCTGTATTATTGTGTATACATATTATTCTGTTTGTGTTTCTAGGACACCCTTGAAAATGAGATGTTACATCTCAAGGGGCTATGCTTTTCACAAATTCAAATTCACAACTTACTGTGCATAATAACTTGATTAACTCTTTTTAAAGATCCTCGTTTAATGACCACACACGCTTCTTTGACATGATCTTTGCATCTGATTTGACCTCATCTGCTGCATTCTCTAATATCTTAGGGGTGTAACGATACCCTCATGTCACGATTCGATACATATCACGATACTGAACTCACGATACGATATTTGTCAAGACAAATGGTAAAAAGTTAACAAAAAATGTACTGTTGATTAAAATGCTAAATTTGGTGTTACATTGAAAATTAATAGGCTTGGACTTGGTGCTGGAAACCCAATTCACAGGAACAATAGAGACACCAGAATAAAAATATTCATGATTCTGAAGCTGAAAATACTGAATTATTTTAGACGAATATTGCACTCTGTCACTGACTAGATATATTTAAAATAATGTAGGCCACTTTTTACTGGTAACATTTGGCATTATCAGGACCCACAAATATTCCCCCATTGCATTATTATACATTAGTTTAATGTAGTACTGACACGAAAACTCTTATTTTTGGGGAACTATACACAACACATATTGTTGCATTTTTGTATTGCGATATATTGTGACATGATATATTGTTACACCCCTAATATCCTGCCTTCACTAATTGCAAGTTAATCGATAACAAATTGTGACTGATGGTAATTTTGTTCTCCAAAATATACTATGACGAGATTGGCTACCTTTGATTGGGCTATTCTCGCGTGACAGTGCTACTTGCTTTTATATAAATCACCCTGCAAAGACAATTTAGGAAAGAAGAAATATGGGAAAAAGCATGATTTTTTTCATAATAAGTCGGGACGCTAAAAATAGATCTGAAATACGGGACTGTCCCGGGAAAAAAACGGGACGTCTGGTCCATAGATATCCATAATAAAGGCTAGATGTCTTACGGCGGAGACTCTATCGTCATCATCGGCGGCCATATTGTCACAGGCAAGCTTTCTGGCGGGCTCTGTGGTGCCTGATGTAAGATGAGTGATCAGCACGAACACAAATACTCTCATCTCGTTGAAATCTTGACGGATTTATAAACGGTTTGGTTTCTTACAAACGTTATTAACGTGGCTATAATTATGGATGATTATTTATTTATACACTTATTATTCATAAGTCTGCAGTGTCATAACTACATCTCTGACGTTTATAACAAACCAAACCGTTTGAAAATCGGTTGAAAATTGAGCAAGTTATGGTATTAAAACACAATGTTACGAGTGAGCGAGCTGCCTGTGACAAGATGGCCGCCAGGTGCGGACGTCGACCTCCATTGGCCAGCAGCGCGGACGAGACATCTAGCCTTTATTATGGATATATCTATGGTCTGGTCACCCAAAGTCGCATGAATTCCTATAAGACCGTTCAGACTGCGGTCGCATTGCAAAACATCCGTCCTGTATCGGATTTAGGACCACATATGGAAGTGGCACAAATTGTAATTTAAGAGATCAATTTCCATGTTACCTCATGTTACCTCGCTGTTCACACTGTCATGAGAAAAACAGATCATATGTGAGCAGAAAAATCAGATTTGTGCCACATTTACCTGCAGTCTGAATGTAGCCTTAGTGGAACAAGTCCAAAGACCAAATCACCAAAGACATTTAGACTTCAAACCTGATGAAGAGTAGTGAAGCTAAGTGAAAGCTTCTGCAGCTTATGGCATTTTTTCGGATGGCGTAATTGTCCAAATGCTTTATTTGTGGGTATGCTGTGCTCTAAACAAACAGCAGAAACAGATGTTTATTATTATCATCTCTCAGCATTGCTGGAGTTCATTCATAAACTCAACCACTCGCCCTCCTGTCACTCTGGTTTACTATTGATCGCTCAAACAGGCTCAAGACACACAGTCAGTTACATGCAAACACACAATTATTCGGGTTTTGGAAGTCATGCACTTGCGCTCATTCAGCAGGTTGAGTTAACCTTTAACCAGATGCATTTTATCCCAAAGTCACACCATGAGTCAGTCAGATTGACCACACATGAGAAACCCAACACCAAAACAAGAGCAGGAGAGCCAAAGGATCATCTACCAGTCCAACACCGCACGGATCGGACAGAAACAAACAAACCCAACACATGCCTCTCTACAGCAAGCCTTACTGGAGATTCCCTTTAAAATACCATAGTTACTGCAATAAAACTGTGTTTACTGGGTATAGAGTGCAACAGAAGTAAAAGTCCCATTCATTCTGCTGGAAAATATGGTCTACCCATGGCAATTGTTGTTACTAGAGTAAAACTGTCTACAGTGCCAATATTCTAAAGGCTTCATGCACTTTTTGAATGAGACGTCATAATTTATTAAATGAGTATTATTAATATGTTAAGGAGAAACATAAAGCATCATTTTCATGACGCCATAGTAATCATAGTCTCCACCAAAATACCATAATTATTAGAGCTATTGTTCCAACTGTGAGGTCATGATAATTACAGGATCTCCGCCAAAAAGCGCAGCTTTCAGAACTTGTACTGTACTGTAGTATATGTTATTATGTTGATAACATTGCAGTTATTGTTAAAAAAATATTGCATTATGATGCATAATGCTTTGGGGTTTTTTTTATAACAGTCATTATACCATAGTTATCGCCTCACTACTACAGTAAACGTTTTTTATCATTTTCCTTTCTTTTCCTTGTCAATCGTGCCAGTTTTATACCAATACCAATTGCATAAAGCTGGTTACCATGGTGAACTGTTGTAAGGCGCTCGCGCTCGATCTGTCAGTCAGTCGCGCGGCGGCTGTTTCACTGACTGGAGCTCGAGCGAAGTAACCGACAAAAACTGAACTAAAAGGCCGCATTTCTACCCCTGTCAGGGGTCAAATGTATATCAAACCAACTAAATAGCACAACCCTTTAAACCACGGTGATTTTTTTACAGCTCATGTGAAGCATTTATTAAATGTATCCTCAGCCGAGGCCCGTTTCGGCGTCTGTTGTTGTTGTTGTCGCGAGCAGAGGGCGGACCCCACAGATAAGGCCTCAAAACACGGCGAAAAACACCCGCATCTCGGGTTAAAACGACACAGCTCACTCACCTGAAGGCAGCCTGCGAGGCAGAGCGGGTATACTCTTTCTTCCGAGTCGCAGGAGAGGAGATTAACGATGAAGAAATCGACAAATTGCACCTCGTAGCCATTTGCAGAGTCGGCCCGTCCCACTGTGGAATCCCGTCGTCATCGCAGCCTCCCCGACGTCATGACGTCACGGCGCAAATTGCGTCATCGCGTTCGAACGAGCGGTGGGGGAGGGGCGGATATGTAAACAAGCTTTGAAGTGGATGCAAGGACTGCTAATAAATAATCAATAATAATAATAAATAAATAATTACACAGACAATGGAGACTTTGGCATATGGGAATTTGGCATAAAAAAATGCTTGTATTTGTTAGATATGTTTAAACCGCCCCATATTAAACTAACTTTAAATGAAAGTGAATTAAGAAAACAAGTTGATTTTAATTTAAAAGAAAAGACTGGGCTAATTGTCACTTTTTTTTTAAGTCCAGTAAATATTGTTCAGGTTTATTTTGAGTCAATTCCTGCATACCTACAAAATGTATCACAGTGAGAAAGTGCTGTTTAGTGGCAATATTTACACTAAGACTTAGTGCAGGGATATTCACCATTTAGGCTACACCATGTTCAAATAAATGTTATTTTCTTTGCAATAAGTGTAAATAGTAGTCAGATACTATTTGCACCTCAGTATTTTAGTAGGCCTACATTATAAAACAGTAGGCCTGTGCAATAATAACATATTCAGTGTAAATTATATTAAATAAATTCTGCCTTATTGGGACAATAAAGCCCTTCACCTGCCTCTAACCCTCCCGAAAAACACTTTATTATTAAATAACCATTAGGCAATTTAATTCTATTTTTCTCATATTTTCAATTTGGTTCAAATTCATGAAATGACAAGAAGGGCATTAATGCAACTGGACTTGTTTGTAATTGTGTCTGTAATTTAAAGTTACCAATGCTTTGGCAATGTAAAGCCTTTTACCGTGAAAATTACTACAGTATGAGGTGTAAAAAAACACACAGACAAAAAAGGTTTATACAATGATGTACTGTATTCAATAATGACTTGTACATATGTGATTAAAAGACACATGACATTTATTTGTCCTCTCTTTAACAACCAAAGCTTTAAGTGCTCTGCCATAAGGTCATGGGAAATGTGCGCAAACGTTGGAAAGAGGAAAAAAATGCGCAAAAGAGAAACAACCAAACACAGAGTTCTGCCTCCCGCTTGTGTCGAATTCAATCTCATACTCACCACAGAGCCTCATTTACACACAGTACAAACTCCAAACACACACATTAAATCATAAGCAGAACTGACAATTAAGTTTTCAAGTCTGACAGTTTTTTAATTCTGCAGTGAGGCGGTTTCATTTTTTACTATTCAAATAAAGAAAAGGCCAGTGTTTATATAGGGCTCTGCGATAATTTAAATACAAACACACTCAAGCACCACAGATATCAAAAGTAATCTTGTTTTGCCCGAGATACTTATGACCACTAATTTTATTATACTGGAATGGCACTTTCCACAAACAGGGCCTGAGATGCTTAACGAAATGAAGCCTTTTTTCCCTTTTCAGCAAATAGTTGGTGAAAGGAGGTGCGTTACCTTCATAAAATGTTTATAATCATCCTCAGGAGGACGTTTAATGCTCTATTTATTTTATGAGGTTCTGTTGTCAAAATATGGGACGTATGAATATATATATTTTTGCATTGGGGTCAAATCATGTGATAACAGTGATGGAAACCGGACAGCTAAACATGATTTTTGGTCTTAAGTAAAAGATTTTTTCAATAGTAGACTTTCAAAGGTCAAAAATATGACATTTTTGCACGAGAAGGTCAAGACCTCATTTTAAGGGGAATCTAGAAATAGGATATTTTTTAAAAACAACCTAATTTTCATGCTTGGTTAAATTTACAGTATATGCAATGATAATTTGTCGCCTAATCATTTTCAAGCAAAAAAAGAAAAGAAAAAAAAGCACTGTACTGCATTTGTGGAAAGTGCCTAATACAGTATCATCCATTATAACCTGCAAGAAGTGAAACTATGTGTAAGTGCTGATTTCTTGGGGGGGGGGGGGAAACCACTCAAACATTCCCGATCCTTGCAAATAAAACAAGGCATGCAAAATACAAATGTTAAAAAGAAACATACAGAAAATGAAAGCAGTTTAGAATGGTAAAAAAATCTGTTGTCAACAGGACATTTTTATTACATGAACAATTACATGAGAGAGAGAGAGAGAAGTAGTCGTTGAGGTTTCATTTGAATCAACACTAATTGCTTCAGTCACGAGTTCAGATGAGATGCATTCAGGTTTTCTGTTTTGTTCAGAAGTTGCTGTCTGGTTGCTTGTTATTAATAATAAGAGTATTCATTAAAGTACATGAGATTTTTTTTTTTTCAGTTGATCAGATGTACAAATCACATGATCAGTCAACTGAAAAGCGAACGGCGGTTAGGAACAGTAAACGTTGACCAGTGGTGCGACCTGACAGGTTTTGTAAAGCTTAGAGAAGCAAGTCTACCCTGAGAAGTTTCTAGAACATGGGCAAGCTTGCCAGACCACCCCTGGCTCTATGTGTTTGGTTAATATAACTGTACACTCTATTAAATATCATCAGCACGCTAGTGTCAAGGACCTAAGATATATCCTTTTCAGTAAATGTGTAATATCTATATATATTTACATATGTTTTAAGATCTGACCCTCAGTACTATTAAGACATGTGCAAGTGTTTTCTAACAACCTCAACAAGACATGAAGGCAAAGAACACAAATTCAGAATAATTGCTGTACTTTCTTCAATATCTCACATTTTTCTAAGTGCTGCGTGTATTTTTCTCGTGTAGTTGTAAATATCGAGTATAAAACATGATACAGTAGGAAAGGAACGTCAATGTTTTAGAATATAATAAATAAAAAAACAGTATTTCAATCAACAGCAGCATAAACGAAGAACATCTGGATTCATCTGGGCTATTATTATTCGATTTCACGGTTTGCGAGGTCTTAAAAAGCATGTTTTAGTGTTCACAAAGTTATAGAAAACAAACAGGCCGTCCTTTGAGGGAAAGAGTGTTTGTTTTGCTTTGGTCATTGTGTTCAGACCTCAAATGCATTCAGTGTGTCTGCTTTTGATTTAGTGTTACTCAGTATTAGACCTGAAACAGACTCTAAGCAAGGATGTGAATGCCAGTATTTCTATCAACACAAGCGAAATGTGTCAGAAAGCAATTCACTGATATTAACACAAGCACATGTGACCAAACATTTAACGAGCCCCACTGACTCCCATAGTATTTATTTTTTCTCATACTATAGAAGTCAATGGGGTCCAACAATTGTTTGGTTACTGATATTCTTCAAAATATCTTCTTTTGTGTTAAATAGATCAAAGAAACGCATAGAGGTTTGGACGAACTTAAGGGTGGGCGAGTAAATGATGACAGAATTTTAATTTTTGGGTGAACTATCCCTTTAATGCCCTCTCTTCAAAACAACCTGAACATGTAAAATGATTGACAGGCAGAGAGCATTTGATTGGCTAACAACCACAGGCCGCTTGACTCCGTTTTATCGTCTACAGAGTAGGCTTTTGTTCTGTCACAGAGACAGGTGTGATTTCTCAAGACACCTATTTCTGTGATATCTGTCAGGTAGTCATAGCCTGGTTAAAACCAGAGCATTCTCATTTGTAACGGAGTTATGGTCTGGCAAAGCGTCATAGACAAATCATTTCCAGAGGGGCGTCACCAACGGGCGTCGCGGATAGACCTAAACCCAATCAGAGCGATGAAGGAGATGACGTATGCAGAGCGGCGGAGACACATCTCCGAGTGTTGTACTTTGCTCGGTTTTTAACAAAAAGGAAACGTTTAAATGGCTTAAAACAGACGCGATAGCTGATTCGGACGAGTGATGTTCGACGGCGGCATCCATCTTTGTAATGTAGGCTACAAAATCTGCTTCAAAATCCCAGCGCTGTCGTCGTCGTGTAAAGCCCGCCCCAACGCTTCTGATTGGTGCCTCGATTTCGGCGGATTGGAAATGGGCTTGAATGAGCTCTTTGCCAGACTAACTTTCAGAGCAAATCTAAATTTGCGGAAGTTGCCTGGGTTTTCCCAGGCTAAGGTAGTCATAAAATACTCATTTCAAAATAAACTAAAAAACACACATACTGTATTCTTGCAATGTGCCGAAGAAGCATTCACAGCTTGAGAAGAGTGTGTTTCCGGCCTTTGAATAATTATTATGAAGTTCAATTTCCATGAATATCCTGCAGTAGAAAGAGCACCTGGAAATAAGTATCAAAATCACAGCAAATGAGACCAAGTGCTCATGGGATGATAAAGAAACAATTAAAGCGCACTAAAAACAGGTTCTCGTCTGATCTCTAGTATGTCATAATTTGAGTTGAAGTGCATTTATTTTTAAACTCCCCGCTAAAATGTCTTAATTATAAAATGACCTGAACGTAAAGTGTTACACTGCCTTAGATAAGCATACAGTCATTCTCCACAGGAAGTGACATCAGAAGGACACTCCCGTCCCTCATGTAGGAGGATCATGTTATTCCATTCGGACTCTCATGCGGGAGGAAACACAGACGGATAGATGGATGAAGAATGATAAAACGAGTACACCCGAGACCACGACTGGATCACTGATCAGTTTAAAACAAATGCATGCTAACAAACCCCGTCCCACCCCACCAGTCTCTCCGTCGGTGGTCTTTCAGGCTCCTTTGAAACCCTATCTTACATTTATATCCAAACCTCTGGGCGTAAAGGTGCGTTAGAGGTCACAGGGAGTGTGTTTGTGTGAGACCAGCTCGTCGGGACAGTGAGGTACAGGTGTGATGAATTATTGAGGATGTGCACTGCAAAAACACATTTCCTAACTTAGCCTTTTTCTCTCGGTTTCCAGTACAAATATCAAATTTACTTGAGAAGCAAAATGATATTACGCTTTTAAATCCTCAAAATTTCAAAAGTTTTATCTTGCAATTCTGACTTTTTTCCTCAGTATTGCTAGATATAAACGTGCAATTGTGAGGAAAAAAGTCAGAATTGTGAGATAAAAAGTTGCAGTTACCTTTATTATTTTTAATGCATGGCGGAAAGAATTAAATTCAAGAATTCGTTCAAATTATTTTTCTTACCCCACCGACAAGATATTTCCTATTGTTTTCATTTTGAGCAATTGTTCAGTAAACAACTTCTCACTTCACTTATTTGTTTCTGAAGTAAATCTATTTTGTTTCGATATTTGTGCTGGAAAACAAGAGTAGGAAAAGCATTTTTTCTTTTTTTTTGCAGTGTGTGTGAACTGTGCACAAGAGCCCTGGTGTAAAACCTCAAAGTATCCAACCAAAAAAATAACAAAATGACACGTTCACGAAATCAAAAATGCATCTACCGTCGTACCAACTTTTTTTTCAACATTTCTTTTTTTCTTGTTTTTTGCCGTTTTTCTCTTTTTATAGTATCGCTCAAGTATATCACAGGTTACTATCTAGAGAGGAAATAGAGGGTAAATTATGTTCCATGCTACATCTTGTTCAGAGAAGGCTATTGCAGACGATTTCTACAACACACACACAATCACACGTTGTACGCTTGTATAACAAAAGTTCCAAAACATGTCACCAAGAAACTAAATACATATGCAATGTTCACTATTTAGAGTCTTTTAGGACTATCCCTCGGTCAAAGTGAAGCTGTCGCACGTCACTTGACTTCGTGTCCCGTCTTACAGACAAAAGTTGAAAAATTGCTATTCAAAAATTAGCAAATTTGGTCATTGTCTCTCTCTCTTTTGTTGTTTTTTAAATAAGTAGTGCTTTTTTGATGGCTTAAGACAGAGGTCTTTTATTTGAATAATCTCACCCAGTGGCAATCTCCAAGACGTCAGTGTGCATTTCATGACACCGCTACGTTTCTCTCCTCCGCTGTTTAAAACAACACCAGCTAGTGCTGTGACGTAGAATTCAAAGTTACTTTATCAAAATAGCTAAAACGCGTTTATAAATATATCGGACGGCCAGGTTTTTTCGTCAGACGGTCTTCTTCTAGAACTCCCACTCGAGCGTTTCCTCGCGGTTGGCGGCCCGCTCCAGCCGATGGATGATGTTGTTGAGGTTGGCCATCTTCTCGTTGCGTCTCTGAGTGCTTTTGTTGAGTTTGGGGTTGAGCGAGGGCGACTCCAGGCTGTAGTTGGTCGGGGCTGGGAGGGAGGGCAGTGATGGAGAGATGGGGGCGGACGAGGACGGGACGGGGGACACTGACATCATGAGGCCGGGTGAGGACGCGGCCGAGGGCGAGTTGAGGGACACCTCCAGGCTGCTCCGGGACGGTTCGGACGAAGCTTTGAAGCTGACGGGATCCTCGGGCGACTCCGCTGAGCTGTTCCTCTGAGGACCCTGACTGAGGGCCACCTCCTCGTCCCCTCGGCCCGGGTCGCTCTTCAGCGGAGAGAACTGGACGCCCACAGAGAAACACTTGGCCTGCCTCACACGCAGCTCCTCGTCCTCGTCCTCCTGTTTGAAGCTGAAGCGTCGACCGTGATTCCTGTCGTCCCGGTCCGACACGGGGCTGTGGGACGCCAGGGGGGAGTAGTTGTTGTGTTCGGCGTCCGTGTCGTTGTCTTGGAGACCCTCCATCAGGACCTCTCGCCGCATGCGGGACCTGTGGGGGGATGATGGTAAAACAAGCTCAGGACAAAGAGACATTGGTAACACTTTACAACAAGGTTCATCAGTTAACTACCTTAATTAACATGAACTAAGAATGAACAATACCACTTTAGCATTTATTAATCTTAGTTAATATTAATGTCAACATTTACTAATACGTTATTAAAATCAAAAGTTGTATTAGTTAACATTAGTTAATGCACTGTGAACTAACATGAACAAACAATGAACAGCTGTATTTGTATTAACTAACATTAACAAAGATTAATAAATACTGTAACAAACGTTTTGCTATAAAACTATTAAAATGGAAATAAAATAAAATATTAATATTAAATGAAAAAAATTGATAGACTAACTGAAATAAATTCCTAAAATTAAAACTGAAATGAAAAATAAATAAATGAAAACTGAAAATTCTATTAATAAATACTAATAGTTTTAAAACAATACTACAATAACTAACTACTGGATCTCACTGCATTGCATGTGTAATTCGGTGCATTCAGTCATCATCTGAAAATTAACATTTGGATAAAAAAAGAGAAATAGTTTACGTCTGATGTGACTTCCAGTTTGAGAGCTTTGCATTGTGGGATACTGTATCCTACAATGTGCTCTGGTTGGGGATACCAAAGGTAAAATTATGAAAATATCATTGAAAAAATCTACTATGCCACTGTTAATAATATAGTACTGGTGCAGTTATCATGTTCTCTTTTCTAACCCCTCAAATGTCCAGCAGGGGGAGCCAACCCCTCATTTACAGCTTCAAAAAGTTTGAACACAATCTCTTTTAGAAGACTTTTTACTAGTAAGTAGCAGAAAGGATCAGATTGGTACCTGTAGTTGTGGAACCAGTTAATGACGGTGTTGGTTTTGAGGTTGAGCTGGGCGGCCAGCATCTCGATGGTGTGCTGAGAGGGGTACGGCTCCTGGAGGTACGCTTTCCTCAGAGCCTCCTTCTCCTCCGCCGCCAGCACCACTCGAGGTTTCTTGGCTTGGCTGAACGGGCAGAGCTCCAGCGGGGTCAGACCTGGACTGATGCAGTCAGAGTGAGCGCCGGGGGAATCGCTGTCTGAGCCGGGACTCAACAGACCGTATCGCCTCTTCAGATACGCTGGAGAAAAGAAGAGAGAGAGACCTTTTGTATTTAAGCAGTTAGTTACTTGAGATGACTTTACTGCATGTTTTACAAGTTACGATTAACTCCCTCTTTACAGTAAGTGGGTCATACACATGCTTAGTAAATATTTTTGTCTTGATAAAACACTGACAGCCAATCAGAATCCATCCTGCTTCATAAGAGCTTGAGCATTTAAAGTGGCAGAGATTTGTTTCGGTAAACAAGACTTAAAGAGATAGTTCACCCCAAAATGAAAACTCTGTCAGTAATTACTCTCCCTCATGTTGTTCAACCCCGTAAGACTTTCGTTCATCTTCAAAACACAAATTAAGATATTTTTGATTAAATCTGAGAGCTGGATCACTCCTCCATAGGCTTCTAAGGGATCGAAACTGGCCGGCCCAAAAGTTATTAAAGACATCGTTAAAATAGTCCGAGTGACTACAGTGGCTCAACCTTAAGTTTATCAAGCGACGAGAATACTTTTTGTGCGCAAAAAACAAACAAAAATAACGATTTTATTCAACGATTCATTTCCTTCTCTGTGGACCTCGAGTGAGTTCACGTAGTGTAACAGCGCAGCGCTTCTGTGTTGCACGTCACACACACACACACACACACACACACACACACACACACACACACACATGACCAGCGTCGGCCAATAGTGAGCAATATCACTACGTGAACTCACTCGAGGCCCACAGAGAAGGAAATGAATAGTTGAATAAAGTCGTTATTTTTGTTAGTTTTTTGCGTACAGAAAGTATTCTCGTCGCTTGATAAACTTAAGGTTGAGCCACTGTAGTCACTCGGACTATTTTAACGATGTCTTTAATAACTTTTGGGCCGGCCAGTTTCGATCCCTTAAGAAGCCTATGGAGGAGTGATCCAGCTCTCAGATTTAATCAAAAATATCTTAATTTGTGTTCCGAAGATGAACGAAAGTCTTACGGGGTTGAACAACATGAGGGAGAGTAATTACTGACAGAATTTTCATTTTGGGGTGAACTATCCCTTTAATATCTTCCGTCATTTTGCTTCTCAAGTAAATACATCTTGATTTAAGAATGTTTAGATATTTGTAGTGGTAAACAAGATAAAAACAGTGCACGTAATAAAATTGATTGTGAACTGATGCAGATTCACTGAAGAACTGAATGGATGTTTGTTCTTTATTACCTTTCTTCTCCATTTTCTTGACGTCTCGGAGTTTGTCCACGTTGTGCGGGTCGTTGAGCCACAGCTGCATGCGGACGAACGGCTCTCGACCCTTCAGACTGAGCTTATGCCAGGGCTTCGGTCTGGACAGCAGATCAGACACTGAACCCTGGGTCAATCCCAGAATGCTCTCTCCAAACAGACGCTGACCTGCATAAACACATATACTGTTACTAATCTGGCCTACAGTCTTTATAATTCTCCTTAGTTGTATGTTCGACATGAATCAAAGTGTCCGTTTCAATGAATAGATGTTTTTAACTACCTGTCATGGGTGTGCTTAAAGTCCCCCTGTGATGAAACACAGCTTTTAATGTTGTTTATGTGTCTATGTGGTGTTTTTAATATGCTTTAAGACAAACCCTGTGCAAATTCATAAGTCGACAGCATTGCTGAGTATTTTCTGCTTAAAACTGCAGTGAACCAAAGACAGTCTCAAACACACGGTGTGAAATCGCTGGTGTTTCTGACGTCACAAACGACCTTGTAACCAATCAGATCAACGTGTGATCGTTAGGGGTGACCCCGAATAGTCGAAGATTCGATGCTTCGATAGGAGGAGCCTGATTCGACTACCAGTCTCACGGTCGAATCTTCGCAGATGTGTTATTAAACGAGGATTATGTCATTTTGGCTATATGAGTGTGCTCAATGTCTGATTTCACATAGAACTACTGGTTTTCTGTCAATACGTTAATATACAGCCTATTATGATAATGCTGTCAATAAAAATGTGCAAAGAAAGAAGCTTTTAATAAATATTTTTTAACGTGCGTGCAGCGTGAATAAACCCAAACACCCCGTGACAGATTTAAGTTTCACTTTCGATCCGTGACCGACAGAGGAGCGTCTTGTCGGCAGGGATTTAAATCTTTAAAAATGTCTGGGATAAGAAAATCTAAAGATGCACACCATCAGAAAGGATATTCTCCAAGGCTGGATTTAGCATCAGGAAAACCATGATCGCACTTCTGCCGGCCAACGTTAACAGGTTGGTTTTCCTCGGGACGTTCTAAAACGCTTAAAAGCTTTTAAAACGCTTAAATGGCACTTTTACGTGCTTAATGTATGTACACAGTAGGCTACACACCTTAAGAAACCATTCTATGTGCAGATAAGCAGATGAACCCAGAAAATGAACGCAACGCGTTTCTCCAATAGAAAGTCACGTAAAGCTTTTTCTTTAACGGTTTTCTATGGGAGGAAAATGCTTAACGTAACGTTAGCCTATAATAAAACGCGTTGCGTTCATATTCTGGGTTCATCTGCTTTTCTGTAGGCTATATAGTATGCTTTATTAATAAGGTGTGTACAGAATTTGATCTTTTAATATAACAGTTTTAGGACAAAGCCGTTAAGCGTTTTTCACGTTAAGCGTTTTAGAATGTATTTTATCCGCGCACACAATTTGAAAAGACTCAAACTGACACAGAGTGAAAGACTGGATTTAGTTTTTTCGATCAGGTATGGGTACAGTGATTTCAAAACATTTCAGCCGGTTCTAATTTGATTTTTGGATACTGTGAACACATTTAGCTAAAAAGACTGCCGCTCCAGTTTAGCGTTTATTGTTGTTTCTGCAGTTAAAAAGACAAAGTTGACAATCCTGGCCATACTTTCGTTATTTTAATAATATCTTTATTTTAATTTTATTAATTGATCACTCAGAGTGATCTAATTTAACTATTTGTGACTTGTGTTTTGAATATTTGTTCCCCTGCACTTTAGGCATTTTGCACACATTTGTTCTGCTTCTTGTGACTTGATTCTGACTTATTTCGTTTTGTATTTTTATTTATTATAAATGTATATTGTGTTCTTAATTGTTGATTATTTTTCAGTGCATCGATGTTGCGCTGTAGGCCTACTTAGAGCATGCTGGTACAGGCAATTCAGCCGATTTAATTTGATTTGCATGTGAAATGCAAATCCTATCTGCAGTGTGGCCTTTCTGCAGTTATTTATGTTATTTCTTAGTTTTATTGATCCAAAATGTTTTTATACATTTTCTTCTATATCTTTGTGTGATGTTCTGTACATCGCGGCTTTAAAAAATGTTAAAGCCCCGCCCCCTCCCCAACACCACACACATGATTCGACTATTAGTCGACTATAGGCAGGACTTGACGAATCTGATTCGACTATGAAAATCCTTAGTCGGGGACACCCCTAGTGATCGTCAACCAGTGGATCTCTGAGCTGAGTGAGTGAGTGGAGGCGGGGTTCATTTGCATATTCATAGAACGCGTATACTAAATAAGGCAAGGGTGTCGAGTTACATTCAAGCTATTTTAAGGCATGGATAATTTTTTTCAAGGAAAAAACGTTTAAATATGTAATTTTGATGATCAAAGATGAGTTTTAAGGGATACAATTATTGACTACAGGGGGACTTTAAGAGAACGTGACTCTTTATAAATGTGACTCTTTATCCACAATCTGTTTTGTGACTTGTGATTCAGCCTGGAATTAAACCACACCATGTTTGTTTGTTCGTTGGCCAGAGAACTGGTCTCCCGCCTGAGAACTGGTTTCCCCAAAGGTGTTTTCCTCCATTTTGTCACCTGATGGATGTCACGTTTTGTTGCCTCTGGCTTGTTTATTTGGGCCCACTTAATATTGAACAATATTATTGATGTGACTGTCCTGACACTGCTGTATGAGAACCGAACTGAGCTGGACGATGACATCACTGTTTTCTGCAGAGCTGCTTTATAGCCGAATTGAACTCATTTAATAATTGATGATCTTTATAACGGAACTGAAACAACACTGAAATGACTTCAGCTGAACAATTCTTTTTAAAGCTGCTTTACAGCCAAATTGAACTATGTTTGCACCATTGAATTATCATTTTCCTGTTATCACGTAAAGCTGCTTTGAAACAATCTGTATTGTATAAAGTGCCATAATAATAAAGGCAAGGATGCATTAAGTTGATCAACAGTGACAGTAAAGACATTTATAATGTTACAAAAGATTTCTATTTCAAATACATGTTCTGTTGAAATTTCTATTCATCGAAGAATCTGGAAAAAATACATAACAGTTTCCACAAAATAACTTTTTTCAGCATTGATAATAAACAGAAATGTTTCTTGAGCAGCAAATCATCATATTAGAGTGATTTCTGAAGAATCATGTGACACTGAAGACTGGAGTAATGATGCTGAAAATTCAGCTTTGATCACAGGAATAAATTACACTTTATAATATATTCATATAGAAAAAAAGTTATTTTAAATTGTAATAATATTTCACTGTTTTTCACACTTTTGAACAGTGTACCTCACGCTAAAATGCTCATCGTCTGTGTACTAAAATGCTGTCATTCACAAAGTGCTGTGTGTATTGTGCAGTAAATCACCTAAGTTGTTGTCCGTCAGAACTTCCTTCACTCTCTTGGTGATGGCGTATGTGTCCAGCTCCGGAGACATGGCCACCAGCTCCTGGATGCCCAGCGGTGTGTGTGTCTGCTGGGGGACGCTCACACACGGGCTGCTCTTCCCTCCGTGAGGATCCACACGCTGAGGCTGCTGGTTCTCCTTACTGCTCTCCAGCGCCAGACTCACGGGCTCCAGGCTCATGTTGGGGTGACCGTCTTCAGGACTCAGAGGAGGGGACGGGGACGAGCGGGTCGTCACAGGGCTCTTATCTGAGAACCAACAGACAAAGATCATATTAGTGCTTCACGAGTTCACGCTTACAAATAAGTCAGATAGAATAGATCCCAAGCCCGTAAGACCACCGTTCATCTTCAGAACACAGTTTAAGATATTTTAGATTTAGTCCGAGAGCTTTCTGTCCCTCCATTGAAAATGTATGTACGGTATACTGTCCTTGTCCAGAAAGGAAATAAAGACATCATCAAAGTAGTCCATGTGACATCAGTGGGTTAGTTAGAATGTGTTGAAGCATCGAAAATACATTTTGGTCCAAAAATAACACAAACTAGGACTTTATTCAGCATTGTATTGTCTTCCGGTTCTGTTGTGGATCCGCGTTCAGTGCCGCTGCTGACGTAAGACGCTGCTGACGTGTGTCTGGTGCGTCCGTGTATTCGGGTTCAAATAAATATGGCTGGGCAGAAAATGCAAGTCTTCCTCTGTGTGGAAATCCTTAGACATGTTTGCGAAGATTGTTTTTGTTTCCAGCGTGCGTCTCCCTCAGACTGTAAACGAAGCTCGGGCGCACCAGACACACGTCAGCAGCGTCTTACGTCACACACACACACACACACACACACACACACACACACACACACACACACACACACACACCAGACACACGTCAGCAGCGTCTTACGTCAGCGGCGGCACTGAACGCGGATCCACAACAGAACCGGAATACACACACACACACACACACACACACACACACCAGACACACCAGACATACGTCAGCAGCGTCTTACGTCAGCGGCGGCACTGAACGCGGATCCACAACAGAACCAGAATACACACACACACACACACACACACACACACACCAGACACACCAGACATACGTCAGCAGCGTCTTACGTCAGCGGCGGCACTGAACGCGGATCCACAACAGAACCAGAATACACACACACACACACACACACCAGACACACGTCAGCAGCGTCTTACGTCAGCGGCGGCACTGAACGCGGATCCACAACAGAACCGGAAGACAATACAATGCTGAATAAAGTCCTAGTTTTTGTTATTTTTGGACCAAAATGTATTTTCGATGCTTCAACACACTCTAACTAACCCACTGATGTCACATGGACTACTTTGATGATGTCTTTATTTCCTTTCTGGACAAGGACAGTATACCGTACATACATTTACAATGGAGGGACAGAAAGCTCTCGGACTAAATCTAAAATATCTTAAACTGTGTTCTGAAGATGAACGGAGGTCTGACGGGCTTGGAACGACATGAGGGAGAGTCATTAATGACATCATTTTCATTTTTGGGTGAACTCCTTTAACTGGATTGATTATTTGAACGTGCTCCTCCCGAACTTTGTTTAATGAAACATCATTTATAGTCAGGAGCATTTTAGGTTTATTAGTTGTGATACTGTAAATCTACTAAAAACTATGCAATAACGGTCCCAATTTTTATTAAGTGTCTTTAACTATGATTTACTAACATTTAAATTTGATACTATACATTTATTGTGTACATACTGCATATTCCAGCCTACTTATATTTAAAAAATACCTGCATGTAACTACAGCTGTAATTACACTGTTGACATTCCCTTACTCCATAATAACCCTGCACGTACAGGTACACCACACCTGTCCTAACCGTACCCGTGTCACACCTCAACAGCAGCACAAGTGTTTTGCAATACAATATGAACACAATAAATATATTGTACCTAACAAAGCATGTCTATAGAATGATTGATAACAAAAACATTTTACCCAGAAACCAAATAGGAGATAAGAAATCATACTTTGCTTACAGTTAATGAAGCCTAACTTTAATATGTTTTGCATTTTGACATAATTTTCATGAAACTTAAGCACATTGTCCCCCTAAAACTATCATTACCAGAATTCCAAAGTCACTTATATATATATATATATATATATATATATATAATATTATAATTTACATTACAAACTATTATAATTTAATTTTGTTTATCTGATTGGTTTAACTTGTTCATTACTATAATAGTAACTTTTATCAAAATACAGAACAAAAAAAAAAAAAGATTTTATTGAACCGGTACAACAAACACTACTATCATGTAATGGTAGTTTAAAATTTAAAAAGATAGTTCACTCGAGAAATCTGCCATCATTAATTCACCCTTGTGTCACTCCAAACCCATAAGACTTTCAATGCTGGGTTGTCTTAACCCAATTTTGGGTCAAATTCGGACAAACCCAAACGTTGGGTTAAAAATGTAATTAAAAAATTTAACCCAATGGCTGGGTTTGTCCATATTTGACCCGAAGTTGGGGTGAAACAACCCAGCATTTTTTAGAGTGGCATCTTCAGAACATAAATTAAGATATTTTCAATGAAATCTGAGAGATTTCTATTCCTCCATTGACAGGAAAGAGATCGTAAAATAAATCCATATTTAATCCAAGTCTTCTGAAAAAGACATGATCGCTTTATTTGACGAACATTCAATTAATGCCTCTATTCACATATGAACATTGATCATGAGAGTAGTTGATGACAGTAATTGATCATTTTTGGGTGAATTGTCCCTTTAAACTTCCTTTTGCATTACAGAACTCGTATAAAGCCCCCACTGGCGGTGTGTATGTTGTGTTGTGTGTGTGCGCAGGACTGACCCTGGTTGAGGCTGTGGTTGGGCAGCTGGTTGAGTCCGTGACCCAGCTGATCCAGCAGCCAGAGCTGCATGCGTATGAACGGCTCGCGTCCCTTCTGAGTGAGTTTACTCCAGGGTTTAGGCCTGGATAACATGTCACTCACACTGCCTTGAGACAAACCCAACACCTGCGAGACACACAGACACAGAGGCTGACACATTCAAAATAAGTCTGAACTAGTAATGTCATACATGGACACAAACCTCATTGCTTTTCACTATCAACTATCCTAGTGACCACTAGATGGCAGCAAAAGACAACAACAGTACAAGAGCTTCCGACAGCAGTTCATTACCACACTCAAAAGTTTGGGGTCAGTGAGATTTGTTTTTAAAGAAATACTTTCATTCAGAATAGATGCAATGATCAAAAGTGACAGTAAAGACATTTATAATATTACAAAATATTTTTATTTCAAATAAATGCTGTTCTTTTCCCAAATAAATTATATTTTACGATATATTCAAATAGAAAACCATTATTTTGAATTGTAATAATATTTTACAATTTTACTGTTTTTACTGTATTTTTGATTAAATAAATGCAGCCTTGGTGAGCACAAGAGACTCTTTAAAAAACATTCAATCTTACTGACCTTAAACTTTTGAACAGTAGTGTATAAAGGGCCCTTAAAGGGATTCTCCACTTTTTTTTGGAAATAGGCTCATTTTACAACTCCCCCAGAGTTAAACTGTTGAGTTTTACCGTTTTTGAATCCATTCAGCCGAAAACAGAACGGAACTATTTCAGGCGCTAGGTCATATCATTACGCCTGCTGCACTCATGGTACGGCAGTGAAGTTTCTTGATTATTACGCAGGAATGAGAGTATAGTTCCTAGCCATATCAGCCTAGAAAATCACAACTTTACATTTTCCGTCGGTCTTAGTGCACGATGTAACTACAGAAGAGTCAAGTTTTAAATAGGAAAAATATCGAAACTCTTTGGTCATTTTCTTTTTTAGAAATGCTAATGGTCTTGTCCACTTCAATGATGTATGCTAAGCTATGCTAAAAGTGGTACCGCCAGAACCGGAGATCGGCTGAATGGATTCAAAAACGGTAAAATTCAACAGTTTAACTCTGGGGAAGTTGTAAAATGAGCCTATTTCCAAAAAAAGTGGAGTATCCCTTTAAGTTGTTTTAAAAAAAATAAAATGATAGATCTAGAGTACTAAATGAAGACAAAAAAGTACTCAATTTCATAATCATTCTAAAAAAACTATTCTAAATGCAATAGTACGAGACAGAGTATCAGTGCATTGCAATTGCATGCAAACCCGGTTGAGGTCACCAACAAGAAGAAATAGAAATATCTTCTTCTTAAAAAAATAACAAATAAAATAACCGCAAGGGAAGCACTGTGGTCTCATTTCTTCTTTTAAACAATATGCACAGATTAACCATTCACAATAAGACCAGAAACGTGTATTAAGAAAGTAAATATAGTTAAAAAAAAATCTGAACTTTAAGAGGAGAATTAGATATGAATGTTTAGATGTGGGTATCAGATTTCTACTGTTTCGATAAGATTACATTTGTGGCAGCTTTGTGTGTAAAAAAAAATGAGCTCCACGCATGCTTTGATCTCGACTCATTATAATATGGAAAGGTTCTCTCCAGCTGTGCGGTTTCAGGACACACAAACAATCCCACCTTCTCTCCGAAGATCCTCTGGCAGATCCCGTTCTTGGCCAGCTTCTCCTTCACCTGCCGGGTGAGCTCCAGGGTGTCCACCTCTCGGTACATGTACATCTCGTACTGCTCGGGGGTCAGCGGCGGGACGGTGGGCTTCAGGGTCCGAGGGATGTACGAGGGGAAGTATGACACCCGTCCCGCTCCACAGGGCGCCTCACCGCCGACCGACACGTCCGGCTCCACTTTAATCTCCACCTGCCGACTCAACACGGGCTCGTCCTCCGGCGCGGACGCTTCCTCACCGTTCACGGGACAGTCTCCGTTCTCCATCCGAGGCCAGGGACGAGGCATTGATGTGGACGAAGAGGAGGAGAGCGAGGGAGAGACGGAGGTGAAAGGGTGAGAGGTGCCGCTCATTCCCATCACCACAGCGCTGCGCTCGACGGACCAGTGCTGGTCGAAATACGAGCCGGCTTCACCGATCTCAGACTTGACTTTGCGGATGATGTTTTGGACGAAGGCGGCGGGTGACAGGACGCTGAGAGGCGTCTGAGGGCTGCCGGTGGGATTGGACACACACACCGGCACTGCTACGCCCTCTTCTTGTTTGATGAAGGGCGATGTGGGGGGCGGCTGAGGTTTGCTGGGATCCTGCGGGACGAGGCGTTCACTGGTGGACCCCCGACCGCACACCTCCATCTCCAGCAGGGCCTGTTGCTGCGCCTGCATCTCCCGACGGGCCTGCTCCAAGATGCTCTTGATGGTTTCGTCAGAACCGCTGCTTCCTCCAGAGCTGTTCCGGCCCGACGAACAGCCCAGAGACGACTTACACTCACCTGTCCAACACCAGAGGACGAGAACAGATGCATTACAGGCCAAACTGGTGTTACCTTAACAAAACACGAGATGCTGACAACACGGACACAGCCAAACTAACACTAGAACGTGAACATAGAACAATAATTATGATTTATTAAAATACATGATATTTATTATGATTTTATTATAATGTAATATTTATAATTAAATATGAATTATTATTTAAATATGTATGTAACATTTAATACAAATATATTTTAATAAATAATAATATATTTATAAAATACAATTTATATTATACAATGTATATTATATATCTAATATAATGTATTAAAATAATTGTAAAATATTTAATTATAATAAACACACGAATCTAAATATAATAGTAATTATTATTATTTACTGTAATATTCAAAACAGCAAGACACATGGACACAGCCAAACTAGCACTAGAACGTGAACATAGAACAATAATTATGATTTATTCAAATACATGATATTATGATTTTATTATAATGTAATATTTATAATTAAATATGAATTATTATTAAAATATGTATGTAATATTTAATACAAATATATTTTAATAAATAATAATATATTTATAAAATACAATTTATATTATACAATGTATATTATATATCTAATATAATGTATTAAAATAATTGTAAAATATTTAATTATAAAAAAACACATGAATCTAAATATAATAGTGATTATTATTATTCACTGTAATATTCAAAACAGCAAGACACACGGACACAGCCAAACTAGCACTAGAACGTGAAAATAGAACAATAATTATGATTTATTAAAATACTTGATATTATGATTTTATTATAATGTAATATTTATAATTAAATATGAATTATTATTAAAATATGTATGTAATATTTAATACAAATATATTTTAATAAATAATAATATATTTATAAAACACAATTTATATTATACAATGTATATTATATATCTAATATAATGTATTAAAATAATTGTAAAATATTTAATTATAAAAAAACACATGAATCTAAATATAATAGTGATTATTATTATTCACTGTAATATTCAAAACAGCAAGACACACGGACACAGCCAAACTAGCACTAGAACGTGAACATAGAACAATAATTATGATTTATCAAAATACATGATATTATGATTTTATTATATTGTAATATTTATAATTAAATATGAATTATTATTAAAATATGTATGTAATATTTATTACAAATATATTTTAATAAATAATTATATATTTATAAAATACAATTTATATTATACAATGTATATTATATATCTAATATAATGTATTAAAATAATTGTTAAATATTTAATTATAATAAAAACATGAATCTAAATATAATAGTGATTATTATTATTTACTGTAATATTTAAAACAGCAAGACACACGGACACAGCCAAACTAGCACTAGAACGTGAACATAGAACAATAATTATGATTTATTCAAATACATGATATTATGATTTTTTAATAATGTAATATTTATAATTAAATATTAATTATTATTAAAATATGTATGTAATATTTAATACAAATATATTTTAATAAATAATAATATATTTATAAAATACAATTTATATTATACAATGTATATTATATATCTAATAGAATGTATTAAAATAATTGTAAAATATTTAATTATAAAAAAACACATGAATCTAAATATAATAGTGATTATTATTATTCACTGTAATATTCAAAACAGCAAGACACGCGGACACAGCCAAACTAGCACTAGAACGTGAACATAGAACAATTATTATGATTTATTAAAATACTTGATATTATTATTTTATTATAATGTAATATTTAATACAAAAATAATTTAATAAATAATAATATATGTATAAAATACAACGTATATTATATATCTAATATAATGTATAAACATAATTGTAAAATATTTAATTATAATAAAAACATGAATCTAAATATAATAGTAATTATTATAATTTACTGTAATATTCAAAACAGCAAGACACACGGACACAGCCAAACTAGCACTAGAACGTGAACATAGAACAATAATTATGATTTATTCAAATACATGATATTATGATTTTATTATAATGGAATATTTATAATTAAATATGAATTATTATTAAAATATGTATGTAATATTTAACACAAATATATTTTAATAAATAATAATATATTTATAAAATACAATTTATATTATACAATGTATATTATATATCTAATATAATGTATTAAAATAATTGTAAAATATTTAATTATAATAAAAACATGAATCTAAATATAATAGTAATTATTATAATTTACTGTAATATTCAAAACAGCAAGACACACAGACACAGCCAAACTAGCACTAGAATATACAGTCAAGACAAAAATGATTCAGACACCAGATATAATTTTGTTGATTTTTTTTTTTTACTAGTGTGTGCAGGACACTATAGTTCAGTTATGTAAGTGAGGAGAGCAAAATAAAGTATTCCCAAACATTCTTCATACAGTTACTACCAGTCAAATTTATGAAAAATTTGGGACCAAAATTTATTCAGACACTTTGACCTGATCATGTTTTAAGTGTTTTTTCTTTAATTGCTAATGCGGCTTTTTACACACAGACTGAACAACATGAAGCATTGCTTGGTGATTGGTTGAGCTAAACTGGTATTATCTAATTGTGTAGTTAAATTTAACAGCTGGCAGATATTCAACATAATCCATTTGAGAAAGAGTCTAACAGAAGGACGGACAAAACCAGTGAAATATCAACTGATTTGATAACTCTGAGTTATTGTCATATTTTATTACCATTTTCTAAACTAGAGCGAATAACCTGTGATAATGTGAGAAATGTTGAAGGTGTCTGAATTCATTTTGGTTTGACTGTATGCACATAGACCAATAATTACGATTTATTAAAATACATTATATTATTAAAAAACATTTTATTTTATTATAATGTAATATTTAATAAACACATATATTTTAATAAATAATAGAATGTATTAAAATAATATTAATCATTCTCTTAATCTGTACTTTTGTCTTGGTATTTCAACATTCTTTAATAAAGAAACTAAATGTACTCGAAAAGCAAAATTGTACAAGATATTTAGAGAACATATTTTCAGACAATACATCTTTAAAATTATTAAGATTATTTTAAGTAAATACATCACTAAATTCTGTTTAATTTGTGCTGAAAAATATATGAAGACTTCAGATGCAAAAACCTCTGAGTCCGTCTATCATTTTATTTTAAATGGCCATTTTTATGTTTTTAATTTTACTCTTAATTTGTGAAAATAAGGCATTTCAATAACTGACTAATAACCTTTTCACTGTCATTAAAGTGAAATTACGGAACGTAAACCTAAGAGCCTGATGAAAATGCTAATTTAAAAGAAAAAATGTCAGACGGACTTATAGGTTTTAGCATCTGAAGTCTTCATACAGTATGCTTATGCATCCATACTTTGTTTTGCTCTATTATAAATAAAATTATTATTATTTACAATATTTCAGAATTAAATATAGCAGACAGTGCACAATGACGCACCCTGTATTAGTATGCGTGTTTCTTTGGAAGGGAACCCATGACCTTGTCGTTGAATGCAAAATAAAATAAATATCTTTTTCTCAATCTATATTTTTGTCTTTGTATCTCAACATCCTTCAATAAACAAGATGAATTTAGATTAGAAGACATTAAGAGAACCTATTATCAGGGAACATATTTCTAAAACTATTTTTTTCTTTTTAATTACATTTTATTTATAAAAAATGTTTGTATGTACCTCACTAACTGTTGTTATAGTTAAGCTTAAAAATATATTTAAGCATATGTTTATGATTACATTTTTTCTTCTATTTATATTTGACAAAAAAAGTTTTTAATCAGGATATATTCTCTAGTGAGACAATTTTGTTTCTCAAGTAAATGTATTTTATTTTAGATTTTTTTCTTTTTCGCAGTGCAGAAGTAATTCTGAACCATGAGTAGATGATTCCAACAAACATACACACATCAGGCATCCAGTTATGCAAAACTATCATACGCGCAGATCCATTTCCGTCCTGCTGTGTGTTATTGTGTGCGCTTCATAAACTGCCTGTGGTTTTGGTGTCTCTGAACCCACCTCTTTGTGACTGGATCTCCTTCTTGGCCTGCTCTAGGATATTCTTGATAGCATCATCTGACCCAGTTTCAGGAGTTCGGATGCGAGGAGTGATGCTCCCTGAGAGAGAGAGAGAGAGGAGAGAGAGAGAGAGAGAGAGAGAGAGAGAGAGAGAGAGAGAGAGAGAGAGAGAGAGAGAGAGAGAGAGAGAGAGAGAGAGGAGAGAGAGAGAGAGAGAGAGAGAGAGAGGTGAGTGGGCCGGCTGATCAGAGAGCAGATCCAAAGCCTTGCGTTTGATTGCTAGATCAATGGCCGCCTTTGAGAAGCTGGCATCAAGTGAGGGTGCGCTGCTAACATGTGAAAGCTTTACTTTCAAAACTGAGGAAGAAAACAGCGCTGTGAGAGCATCACAACAAACACAGTGCGGAAGTTGTGCACAAATACAGTGATGTACAGGAAACTGGACTGACTCTCTCGGGGGTCTGAGACGCTTCTGTGGGGTTGAGGATGAGACATCTTCAGGATGACAGATGGGCCTGTGGGATCGGTCAAAGACTCGAAGCACATTTATCTTCCGTAATGTGGAATCAAATTAGAAGGACACAGCAGGTGGATAATACTAGTTGTGATCTCTCTTGAAACTTGTCAAGAACATTTCAGGATCATATTCACCTAAAATCTAAAGAATTTTCATTTTATACACACACACACACACACACACACACATTTAAACACACACACTTATACACACACACACACACACACACACAGACACACACACACACACACACACATTTATATACACACACATATATATGTAATGCCATGTTAATGGCCACGAAGATGATATTGTTATTGATATCATTGTAGTATTTTTTGTCTTGTCTTTATGGTGATTTAAAAGCATTGCATTATTGTATTAACTGTAACCCAAACTTAACCCTTACTTTAAAATTTGATTGGTTAATAGGAATTTTGATTTAGGACCAATAAGGATGCTGCTCCAAGAACGATCTTCTACAGGAAAAAATAATTTATCAAACAAAAATATTACTATTAAAATATATTATTATCATTTTTTTAACCAAAGTAAGTTATATATAATACGATTCAGCTATATTGTCATGTAAATGTCAGCATTATTACTAGATATTATAGATATACACACACACACACTGGTCAGAATTTTTTGCCCCCTTGGCAAAAGAATGAGCTTTTTGGCAGAAAACACGTAATATGGGTTTGGTTCATACAGGGATAAAAAGTACCCCATGTGTAAAATGAAATCCTCTGCTGGATCTTTAATGCTGTGGGCCGAATGTTCTGCCAGAGGTCCTGGACGTCTTGTTCAGAGACATGGCATCATGGATTCGATCAAATACCAACAGATAAAAAAATCAAAACCTGACAACCTCTGGTAGAACGGGCCGTGTTTGGCCATGTCTGTTCCAACAGGACAGTGATCCAAAAACAAACATCAAAATCAAAACATAAATGTGTCACTGAGGACAAAAGCAAGCATCTGCAATGGCCGTCCCAGTCCCCGTATAGAAGAAGAGTGGCTGAACTGAGGAGGAGAAGCGCCAGCATGGATCTGGACAGAGTCTGTATGGAGGAATGCTCTCTGATCTCAGGTCAGGTGTTCTCCAAACTCATCCGGCATTATAGGAGAAAAATCACAGCTGATCTCTTGGAAAAAGGAGGTTGGAAAAAGTATCTAATAAAAGGGGGCAAATAATTGTTCCAAATGTGTTTTGGAGAAAAACATTTATTTCATAATGTGACTTTCAATTCTTTTACTTCAATAAAAGGTTAGATTTTTGCATTTTTTTTTATCTCAAAAGGATTAACAAAGCAGATTTATTTTTTTACAGCCATCTTTGATCATATTTACCAAGGGGGAAAATGATTCTGACCAGCACTGTATATGTTATACAGGTGAAACTCGAAAAATTAGAATATGGTGCAAAAGTTCATTTATTTCAGTAATTCAACTAAAAAGGTGAAACTAATATATTATATAGACTCATTACATGCAAAGTGAGATATTTCAAGCCTATATTTGTTATAATTTTGATGATTATGGCTTACAGATATGAAAACCTTTTCACAATATTCACATTTTGAATTTGGGGTTTTCATAAGCTGTAAGCCATAACCATCACAATTATAACAAATAAAGCCTTGAAATATCTCACTTTACATGTACTGAGTCTATATAATATATTAGTTTCACCTTTTAAGTTGAATCACTGAAATAAATGAACTTTTGCACAATATTCTAACTTTTGGAGTTTCACCTGTATATATATAGGTTGGTGTAGCTAATGTGTTTGTGATGTAATAATTGATGTGATTGTGATGGTCATGTAATGTCAATAAGGCGACTGCATCTTTAAACTGAAAGGCAGCCACTGTAATGAGTGTCGCAGCTTCTCTGGGTCGCTTGGGTTCACTCACCTCGCTGGCGAACCTGGATGGTGCGTAACGCCAGGATGTTCTGCTCATCTGACAGGAACTGCTTCATCTTGATGAAAGGCTCTTTGCCTTTGACGGTGAGTTTTCTCCAGGGCTTGGGTCGAGCCAGGATCTCGCTGACCGAGCCCTGTGAGAGGCCCAGCACGTAGTGACCGAACACACGCTGACCGATGTTGTGTTTCAGTAACTGCTCTTTGACCTGAAAAGCGATTTCTGCAGTGTCCACCTGGTCGTCGTCTCCGCCCCCTGAGCTCCCGCTCTCCGATTGGTCGCTTGGCATGCCTGTCTCCATTGCGACTGGCATAGAGGCGTTCTGATTGGCTGACATGAGGGCCGCTTTAGCAGCGTAGAGGGCGGTGGGGAACGCCATGATGGAGGAGCCGTCTTTCTTGAAGAGGGGAGACAGGAGCTGCTTCTGCAGGAGCTGATCTCCGGGATGTTTCTCGCCTGAGAAGGGTGACACTGAGAAGGGGCGGGGCAGTTCGTGGGTGGAGGAGGGCGTGTCAGTGTTGGGCGGGCCTGGGCTGGAGGAAGTGCGCCCATTTATGGGCAGCGTTCCTGGAGGAGAGGAATACGACCCCGCCGGGCGACTCACCTTCTTGCTGGAGTCCTCAGAATGAGCCTCATCTTAGACAGAGAGAGAAGATGCATGTTGATTTGGTAAAACTGATAGTTATTTCTCTAAAATCTGACTGGGTGAGGCATTTAAACACAACTACTAAATAAATAAAGTACTAAATATAAATAATTATTCATTATTTTATTTAATGATCATATTTTATTAGAATAAATGTATTTAATAACAATGATAAAAATAAACAAAATATATCAAATGCATTTAATTATTTATTTAATAAATAATGTATTCATAGATGTATATATATATATATATATATATATATATATATATATATATATATATATATATATTAAAAAAAAATTAAATAAAAGCCATATATATATAATGAAAATTCAATAAAAGCCATTTTAGAATTATCAAATAAAAATATTTGTAAAATTTCATTTTAATTGAATCACTAATTTTAATTGATGATTAATTTAATATTAACAAACATATCCAAACCATATATACACATTATTACTAATTATTTAATTTAATAAGAAATATAGTTAATAAATAAAAAAACAAAAACAATAAATATAGTTTAGAATGATACAATTTAGCTTTATTATACAACATATTTTATCACATAAAATGTCTAGCTGTATTTTATTTTAGTATCACTCAGATACTATTATATATAATAGTTTTTCAATATTTTTAATTATGTTTTATTTTTATATTTTCCACTTTTATTGTAATTTTAGTAAAACAAATTGTCATTTTGTTGTGTGCGTTTCTCATTTTTATTAGTTATATTTTTTTAAAAATAAGTCTATATAATTTTTTATTTCAGTAGATCAAGTTAAACTACATGAAAATGAGAAATGTTGCTTTGATAACCAGCTGAAATAAAATATTGTTTATAAAATAATTTGGGTAATATTTTTTATATTTTACTTCAAGTAAAAAAAAAAAAAAAAAAATTTATGGTTTTAGTTTTAGTTAACTATAATAACCCTTCTACAAGGTCCTTCAAAGACAGAAGGGAAGAGTTTAGTGAAGCATCCGCGTATGGAAACAGACTCACCGCTGTTGCGTAAAACTCTGATTTTATCCACAAGAAATTTGTGAGAGGGTAGAAAGGCTTCTTTGTCCAGCAGCAGTGCCTCAGTGGTTTTGGCCGATTCCTACACACACAGGCAGTTAAACTCTCATGGTCAATGCAGATCTACATTATGGATGACGCTAGCGAGGCGTTTACACACAGATCACTGTGGCGTTTCCTCATTGACAACTGTTTTTCATGGGTAAGTTTATTTGTCCTTTAGTTGAGAGGGTCCGTAACCTTATGTCAATAAAATGCAAAGCTGTTAAAAATCCTAAAGCTCTTTGCAGGAATAACACTTGTTTCACTCACCTGGGATGAACTTCCATTGGCTGATGCCAGTTTCATGGCTTTCAGGATGCTGCAGGACACACAAGCACACGTTAACATCATCATCCTGATGCATCATCGCTATATCTGTGTTCCTGGAAACCTCACCTGAGTTCTGTTTTGATCTCTTCATAATCCATCTGGGACTGTAGTTTGGCCTCCAGGGTCTACAGACACATCAAGATGTTAATTATGGGTCATTGTTAAATCAATACAGTCATGAGAGAAGCTGAAAGACAACAGATGGAGAAACAACCAATATGTTGTAGTCTGATCTGTCTGGTTTCTTGTAAAATTTATAAGAAACACACATTGATTTAAAATTGCATGAAAAATGTTGCATCATCTTTTATGTTCACAGAGACTGCATTTATTTGATATATTATTACAATTTCAAAGAACAGTTTTTTTATGTGAATACATTTCAAAATATAATTTATTCCTGTAATCAAAGCTGAATTTTCAGCATCATTACTCCAGTCTTCAGTGTCACATGATCCTTCAGAAATCATTCTACATTTCTGTTTATTATCAATGTTGAAAACAGTTGTGCTGCTTCATATTTTTGTGGAAACTGAAACAGGATTCCTAAATGAACAGAAAGTTCAAAACAACAAGCATTTATTTGAAATATAAATATTTTGTAACATTATAAATGTCTCTTTTGATGCTTAGTGAATATTAATTTCTTTAAAAAACATTTTTTTGAATGGCAGTTTACAGAAAGAGCACAAAGCATTAAGATTGTTTATTTACACAATTTTTGCACTATTTTACACACGTAATGAATCTCTGGACTTTCGGATGTAATGTAAGTTGCCTTAGATAAAAGTACTGTAAATGTAAACATAGTCAAATGGAGCTGAGAATACTATGCATATATGTAAATGCATATGACTGAAATCAAACTGAAATCATAATCAAATTAGCCAAAAATATTTAATAAACAACATGCAAGAGGTGGAAAATGTTAATGAAGGAAATGCTTGTAGCATATGAGCCTCTTTAAACCAACACAAATCTGCAACAGTGGTTATCGAGTTACATAGAAACAATTAAAGGGATAGTTCACTTTGAAATTAATGTTTGATATGTTATAGCTTACCTCAAGGGCATCCAAGATGTAGGTGTCTTTGTTTCCGCAGTAGTTTTAATTTTGATATTTTTAGGTCAAACCGTTCTTGTCTGTCAGTCATATAATGCAGGTCTATGGTCACCACCTCAAAGAGCATGCACAGAGAAGTCCAAATTAAACATGATTTAATGACTTGTAAATGTAAGTACACATTGATGGCCTAAGACACGAAACGAGCGGTTTGTGTGAGAAAACGAACAGTATTTATATCGTTTTTACCTCTTGTAACGCACAGACCGAAGCGCCGGCGCCCTCAGATCACTTGGACGTGGTTGTGGTTACAAGAGGTAAAAAACGATATAAATACTGTCCGTTTTCTCACACAAACCGCTCGTTTCGTGTCTTAGGCCATCAATGTGTACTTACATTTACGAGTCATTAAATCATGTTTAATTTGGACTTCTCTGTGCATGCTCTTTGAGGTGGTGACCATAGACCTGCATTATATGACTGACAGACAAGAACGGTTTGACCTAAAAATATCAAAATTGAAACTACTGCGGAAACAAAGACCCCTGCATCTTGGATGCCTTTGAGGTAAGCTAAAACATATCAAAAATGTATTTCAAAGTGAACTATCCCTTTAAGCTGGTGGTTAAAGTATACTTTTTGAACTATAATATACTGACCTCATATTATCGCTACATGAATGAAGTTTGATTTGCTCTCACCTCTATAGCTTCTGACTTATAGGCCAGCTGCCGCTCCAGCTCTGCTATCTGATTGGCCGACGAGTCCTGGACTTCCTGTAAGGTGAACTGGAGTCTCTGGACGTTCTCGAGCAGTCTGAGGATCTCTCTATCCTTGGAGAACAGAACCACCTCCAGCCGCGACAGCGAGCCCTCGTCTCGCTCCTCACGCTCCCTCTCCTGAGACCACCAATGAAAGGAGGAGATCAGGGGGACATGAAACTCTCTTTTCAACTTCAAAATACCATCCTGCGCTCTGACTCCCTATAATCACGTCGCCTCAAAGAGCCACTAATGAGGTTCCAGTGGTGTGGGAGCAAGTGATCATTTCCTCGCACTTCAGATTGGACATGTTAAGGTGGCAATTTGTGGCGAGGCGAGTCGTCCGGCTTTCATCTAAAAGCGAGACTCGGTCTTTACCTCGTTGGGTCGGTCTTCTGACGGGCCGGTCCCTTTAGAAGTGCTCTGAGTCCCGGCGAGCTGCTCCCTCAACCTCTCCACCTCCCTCTGGGCAAAATCTGCTCTCTGACATCAAACACACAAGTTTGCACAACTTTAGTGGAGCTGAACATCCGGCTTGTGTGTACCGTAACGCCAAGAAGTTTTAAGACACTTGTATCGCACTTAACGCTGTCAAGTTTGAAATTATAGTCAGAAAAATGTAAACCAAACAGTTTAATTGAAACTGTGATACTCAAATTTCTAAGGTTTCTAATTTATATGATCAAAACTTTAACGATAAAACTGTCGCACACAATCTACTCCATGCCTTCTGTCGTCTTATAATTTTTTAAGTTTTAGTGTAACTGTACAAACGTCCTCCATCTTGTGGTTCACATGTCTTTATGATGTGAAATCTGCAGTGATTTGTATGAAGTAAACATAAGAATAACTTTTATATTGTTAGTGATATTGCTAGATAAACACTTCCTGGACTGAAGCAGCTCAGGTTTACTTGATTATCCATACATCATTTTTATTTTATTTTTTATTCATGTTCAAACATGAGTATCAAATATGATCATCAGGCTTTTGAGGAAGGTTTATTTGTTAATCTATCAATCATAATTTTATTGCATTGCATTATATGTTTTAAAACTACAGAGCTTTGATCATAAAACATTTGATCTTAGTAAATATCATCTTACTAAGACATATTATTGGGAGTTGACAGCTTATATTAATATGCATTATATATGTAAGTAGTCTGCTATACTGTATTACACTAAGATCTCACTGATTTACATTACAAGCATCATAATTTCATCTTGCTTTTTGGCCGTATAAATATCAGCATCTGCACCAAATTGCATATTTTTGCTCAGTTTGAGCCTCTGATTAAAATTGCAATGTCTGAGCTCCATATCCTCACTATATCATAATATATGGGCATCTCAAATATGATTCTCTGATAATGATAAACTGTTGGATCATTATTGTCAGGCTTTACAGGGTCAATGTGGTTTAATAATTCTGATAATATACTACCCTACTTTTCCATCTTACATTATGGCAGCACAAAAATGCTAAAAGCCACAGATAAAGCATCAATTGCACACCTAATGTAAAAAAAAAAATGTCTTCCTGTCTTTTTCAATAAGATGAAAACAGAGAGAGAGAGAAATATGAATTTCCCAAACACATCCATTTTACTTTAAGACCAAAATCACTTGAACGAGAATGATAATTATGACTTCCCAACTCGTACACAGGAGCTTCCCAGGAGGACGTAGTTCCCAGAAAAGCTCCTGCAGCATTTGAGCACAGATGACACTTGCTTTGATATTTTATTTCTAACACAATGACATTCACGCGTTTATAAGTAGAACTCGAGTGTCGATACTTTTTGTCATGATTTGCACCGTTTTATCATTTCAAACTCTTTTTCGACAAATGTTCGGCTTAAAACGTGTCTTTCTTGAAAATAAATGATGCTCACTTTGATATCTTGCATGCAATGATTTTCAGACACTTTTATGTCTTTTTTTCCAGTCAATGTTAATGCAGACTGTTGTTTAGTAAAATACTGGGCAATTTGAGCATCAATACAAATCAGGGCCAAACATTCCCAGAGATCCATAATCAAATGAACAATCAGGCCGAACAGAACAAGAACGCCCTCGAAACCCCAATCAGGAGGAGAGAAACATCCGCAGGTAAAACAGCGAGAGCGAGCGCGAGTCTGCTGCGTTCTGCTGAGGTGCGTGTTTACTTGCAGGCACTTTCTTCTCAAACTGTTTACCTGCTCTGTCACACTCGGCCTGCTAATTAATGACTCATTTTCGAATCATTTATCTAAGAGCTGCTGGCAAAGGGAGAAAAAGCAAATCACAGTGGAAAAAAGGGAAGCAATCAGCGCAATGAAGTAACTAACAGCCCTCCTCGTTCGCCACATCTCTCTCGTCTCTCAGCATCCATCTCTCTCTCTCCTGTCCTCCGCCCGCTCGCACGGCATCATGGGAAAGAGTGGTGGGTAATCACGGGTCTGCGAGAGCGAGGACGAGGAGGGTGGTGGGGGAGGAAGAGGGTCTAATTAAACTCAAAGCTTGATTAGGAAGGTGATTATCTTCACGACGACAGCGTCTCAATCAGAGGCTGAGAGGAGGGCACACACTCACCTGGTTGGCCTTCTCCAGGTTCACCATTAGAGCTCCCATCTCCTCCACTCTGGAAGACACAAACCACACGTTAAACATCCAACCAGCGTCACACGCAACTGCATGCCACGGTTCACGCCGCTAAAGTGATAAAAAGTGCAGAGCGACATGTTCACTGAGTACCGGCCAACCAACGAGAGGAAGTTATTTTGACAGTTTTTGCCAAGCTACACGTTACACATAAAGGAATTAAAAAACATGGTAATTAAAAAAAATCACAAAGATAGACTTTGACTATGGCTTAGATAGAGTAGATAGTCAGACTTCAGATAGACATCTAAATCAGACCGTTGCACAAAGCGCTTAAGACTCTGACTATCTTAAGTAGGACTACACTGCAATGCATTCTGGGTAAAATAAGACACTTTTCAAAACAAAAAACATGGCGGATCGAGTAAGCGCATTCATCCGCTCAGTGCAGTTTACCCCAGCGGGAAATATGTGTTTGTTGGGGGAGTATAACAGTTACAAGGACATTTTACTTGGGAAAGTTAGCGGAGAATGTAGTAACAAGAAGAAATGTTTCATTTGGAAAGGGCCATTTTCCCTGTTTGTAATGTAACTGATTGTTACTGTTGGTTGCCAAGGTAACAGAGTCTTTAGACCAGAGTAATTTTTTTGGTCTAAATTAAGTCAGTCTTTATTTTTGTGAAACAGTCTAACTTGCATTAGACTAGTCTGAGCACATTTTAGACTTGTCTAACACTATAGACCGGTCTAAAATAGCTTTGTGAAACCGGCCCCGGATGCCATGAATGAACTAAAACCCTAATACTGATAATTATGGTGTTTTTAAATATAAAAAAATAAAGGTAACACTTTAGTTCAGGGTCCAATTCTCAGTTGCTTATTAGCATGCATATTACTAGGATATTGTCCGTTTATTAGTACTTATAAAGCACATATTAATGCCTTATTCTGCATGACCATATTTTACATTCTCAATACCTAAACTTAACAACTACCTTACTAACTATTAATAAGCAGTAATTAGGAGTTTATTGAGGCAAAAGTTGTCGTTAATAGTGAGAAATGGACCCTAAAGTGTGACCAAAATAAATGTATTGTGTTTAATAATAAACTGTTTTTAAAGTGTAAATGAATAACTTTTAACTTAAAAAAAAACAAAATTTGATTAAATATTTAAAAAAAAGTAAATCTATTTAGTATTTAGTAAAATATGATGTACATATGTAAAATCGTATATAATATTCTATTATGTACATATAAGTAAAATATTATAATTATATATTATATAATGTTATATACAAATATGTAAAATACAAATTTGTCTCACAAAAGTCTGGCATTTTTAGTGGCACATGGCTGGAAGTAAGAACTTCACATATGAACCCAGTTCATTAGGATAAAGATTCATCAGAGTGATTCAAACTGGAAACGTTTAGAGTTTATTTGAGTGATTAATTGAAAGAACTGCCTTAGAAGAGTAAATTCTACACTGGTTGCGATGCAAGCGAAGGCAATGCAAGAGAAAGATGTGACCTCACGGTTTCTTTCACAATCACTGAATATCGGAAAACACTGATGTTGGATACAAATATTATCCATTGCCATGTAAATCCACTGCCATGTAAAAGATGATTTAGTCCTCAGTTGTAAGTCGCTTTGGATAAAAGCGTCTGCTAAATGACTAAATGTAAATGTAAAATGTAAATGTAAATCACATAGCAGAAACAATACCGAACGCAACTACAGTATTTACACTGGGGTCCACGTGAATCTGCCTTAAAAGGGTCCTTGTGCTGCACTCCAGAGAAACCCGTAAACCACAAATAGAGGAAATAAATAAATGAACAAGTTCAAAAGTTCTTAAGGGAGACACTGAAGTCACTAAAAGTGTGAGTCGAGTGAGTCATATCTTATCTAGCGGTGTGTTCGGCATCATCGTATCCCAACATGCCCACACACGCGTGCGCTCGGCACAATCAGAGAGCTCTCATTTGAATAGCGTCTCGGGGAGATTATTCATAAGGTTTGTTTGAAGTTCAACGGTTTCCTCTCAGCCATCAGGGAGTTGATTTTCAAAAGGTGGAGAGGCAGCGGAATAAAGAGAAGTGAAAGATTGATTAAACATGCGAGTCTCTGAGGTTGCGCTAAACAAAGATACATTCTCAATTAGACGAGATTCGCTTTAAGAGCACAATCAGAGAAATTTAGTCTGAAGAGAGGGCCGTTCAGTGCTCTCGCGAGCCGCACGGGCCTTGAGCTTCTCAGTCGGTCTGAGTCAAGATCGCTAATGCAATCGTATCATCAGCGGCCGTTGTTTGCTGCAGGAAGAGAATCAGGTGGAAATTTGTCAGCTGAACAGAAATTGAAATATCCTTTTGATCTGAACTAAACAAAGCCCAGGAGGAAACCCACATCAGAACCGGAACAGATTTATTTCCGGTTTAATATGATGTTCTGAGACGTGCAAATATATTAAAGGACATGGTTTAAGAGGTCTGCATGAGCATGGAATAATGTAATAGTATTTAAGTTCTAATTATATTTTACATGTAGGTGCAAAGTATTTTGTGAAGTACAGCGGTATCCCATAATGCAATGCACCCGAACTCTGACGTGTGCGCACCAAAAGTGCTAGTCTGGAGAGATTTTGAAGCTGGTTAGGCTGGTTTTGGGTAAGAATCGAGTTTAGGTTGGGTATTTGACTAACTTTAAACCTTTAAAGGGATAGTTCACTTTGAAATTAATTTTTGGTATGTTTTAGCTTACCTCAAGGGCATCCAAGATGTAGGTGTCTTTGTTTCCGCAGTAGTTTCAATTTTGATATTTTTAGGTCAAACCGTTCTTGTCTGTCAGTCATATAATGCAGGTCTATGGTCACCACCTCAAAGAGCATGCACAGAGAAGTCCAAATTAAACATGATTTAATGACTCGTAAATGTAAGTACACACTGATGGCCTAAGACACACTTTCCAGCAAGCGCCGGAAAGCGCCGGAAGGGATGTCTCGCGCGTGTACGTCACTCATTGTTTACACAGAACAGAGATTGTAGGTAAGACGGCTAATTAAAATGGTACTAATTTGCGCTTATCCGGGATGTTTAAGCCGTCGTAAAATAAAACATAAAAAAAAAAAAAAAAAAAAAAACAATTGGATGAGTGACGTACGCGCGCGAGAGATCACTTCCGGCGGTTGCCGGAAAAGACCGAAGCGCCGGCGCCCTCAGATCACTTGGACGTGGCTGTGTTTACAAGAGGTAAAAACGATATAAATACTGTTCGTTTTCTCACACAAACCGCTCGTTTCGTGTCTTAGGCCATCAATGTGTACTTACATTTACGAGTCATTAAATCATGTTTAATTTGGACTTCTCTGTGCATGCTCTTTGAGGTGGTGACCATAGACCTGCATTATATGACCGACAGACAAGAACGGTTTGACCTAAAAATATCAAAATTGAAACTACTGCGGAAACAAAGACACCTACATCTTGGATGCCATTGAGGTAAGCTAAAACACTCAAACATTAATTTCAAAGTGAACTATCCCTTTAACTAAGGTCAGAGAAGGTCAATTTTGGATGAGACTGGAAATGGTAACGGAGGTTTTGTGTGCCGAGTCACCATGTTTCATAGAAGCAACAGAGAGGAAAATAGATGCTCTGCCGCAGACAAATCAAACATGTATGTAGCTTGAGATGAAATCAGAAACTATTCCAATGAATACAAAGAAAGGAAACACAACAAACATCAGCATAATATGGACACATGTTTTCAGTTGCCACAGTGAATAAGTGTCTTACTTTTCCGCCTTTTCCTTGTCATATTTACACCTCAGCTCCTGCAGCTCTGTTCGGGCCGAGGTCAGTGCTGTAAGACAGAGACACGGGTGCAATTACTGACCTCTGACCTCATATCAAGCCTCAGATGACCTCAGTGTTTGAGATGGATCTTACATGACTGAAGCGCTTTGATCCGGTCCTCAGCCTGGCCGAGTCTGACAGGCAGTGAAATGTCTGATTCATGTTCCTCCCTGTGGAAACGGAGAGACATCGCAGAGATCAGAACAGGAAGTGACTGAAACCCCGCTGAGAAATTATGAAGCCGCTTGAATGGATCTCTGGAAACCAACAGCTGCTTTCATGTAAACATCTTATTCGGCGCCGGATTACAGTAGCATACTACTTCTGCAGTATGTAAAGTTTGCGAAATGTGACGTATATAAGCACTGTGTGAGATGCGTAACATACATAACATTTTTGCATTTCATACATTTTTACATAACATTTGTGATAAAAATAAAACAATCATTTCATTAAAAAAATGATATAACCATTTTTGATATACCAACTAGACACCACTCACTGAATTAAACATGCATAGGTCATGCAACAACAAATGTAGTATATATATTGCCATGATAAAGCCATGATATGCACAGTATTATTTCATTTCCACTGAAACAGGAAGACAGTAGAAGCCAAAGCCGTTGAATCGTTCCCTATCCCCTATATAGTGCACTATGTGCCATTCACCATGTAGAAAATAGTGAATGTGTGAACAAGTGACCGATTTCAGCCGCTATTTAAAATGTAGGGGGCGGAGCTTCGGATTCTAGAGAGCATTTGATTGGACAGTAAATCTGATGAAAAGCTGAAGTGCAGCGTGATGTCATCAAAATCATTGATCATATTGCAGTCCTTCCAGAAAAACGCAGTTTTTTTTTTATTGTTGCGGGTAAAAATCCTTGATTGTGCGGCCCGTTTTCTTTAAAAATGCGGTGGAATATGCGGGATATTTATGCAATTTTATGCGATGAAATTGCGGGAACTTGCAAAAACTGTGGTTTGATGAAAAAGAGAAAAAAAAGTGATTCCCCAACACCCTGTTCTCACTAGGCTCCTACCTTAATGTAAAGAGTCATTTCTTATTACTTCCTATGATAAGCAAGGATAACTACATCACAGAAAGTGCTGGAATATTTAAGTTCTCATCTTGTTTTATTTCAGACCTTAAAGGGGTCATATAATGGTACATGCACTTTTACAAGTTGATTGTACTGAAATGTGTGTTGGCAGTGCCTGTACACAACCATCATAAAATGATAAAAATCCATCCAGTGTTTTTGTTTTAATCTCCTTATATGTTTTCCCCTGCCTCAAATCAAGCCGTTCGACCGTGTGACGTCACACGCTCGGAAGCCCCTCCCACGATTGTTGATTGACAGGAGCGTTTCAACACAGACCCGCCCTCGCTCGTGAGGGAGCTGTCAATCACTCCGCGAGGACCGGCGCGGTCATTGTTGATATGCTGGAGCACTGTCTATGAGCAGAATGGCGTCTAAGCGATTGTGGTGTTCTGTTCTTGGGTGTAATAACGAACACAGCAGTCATTTTAATGTTCCTAAATCCGAACCGCTGAAGACGCAGTGGCTGAGTTTGTTTTCGAAGGGAATATTCCCCACCAGCAACGTCAATGCTTTCATGTTTGCGCGAATCATTTCTCACCAGACTGCTTTATAAACGAGGATCAGTATAAAGCTGGTTTTGCTAAGAAGCTGCTCATGAATAAAGGATCGGTACTAGCTATTCGTGTTCCTGCTGAACCTCTAGAACAACTGAAGTGAGTGTAACGTTTTATTCAACTTTATATTAGTATTTATAATAATCTTTGCAAATCGCTTGCACGCTTCACGATGAATGCGTCTAAGGTTTACACTCAGGGTACATTACGGCATGTTTTCTATGTACGACGTTCTCAATTTAATTCATAATCCAACGTCTATAATGAACAACGCATTATGGTTATTGTGTTATTGAGTTACAAACGGTGTACACATAACAGAGGGGCGGGGTGAGCAAAGCTCATTATCATTTAAAGTCATATGCACTGAAACGGCGTGCTGAAAACAGAGCTGTTTTTGACCAGGTAAAATAAGCGTTTTCTTACAATACTAATGATAATTTTTAATTA